>PUFA01000021.1:13545000-14745000 GCA_003508835.1 Eonycteris spelaea
ATGTAATCAAAAATTACCAGGATTCTACTAAATAGAGCACATGTGTTTATAATATTTTATTTGAGATCTGATTAGATTTTAGGTACAGTTCTAGAATATACTCATTCTGAAATTTTTTTCAGGCTTTACAAACTCTCCATCTGAGCCTAGCCATTAAAATTTCTCTTTAACTGTGCTAACATCATTCCTAATTTATTCTCCTGAGCCTAAAGAGTCCCCTACTGCTTGTCTGTTTTAGTATTTAATTGCTTCACAGACTCCCACATTGAATTCTGTAGCAATTTACTTTCCTCTCCTGGTGAAACAGTGAGTTTTTTAGCATGATTTAAATGAAAAATGGAAATCATGACATGAAGAGAAATCTATGCTAATGAGTGAAAAAGCATGGGTTCCTAAAGCCCTCCATCCTATGTCTTGATTGGAGGATAACAGTGAATTAATTAATATTCTAGATTTTGTGAGCAGATTTATAGTTTCATTTCAAGGACGTATGATCAAAAGTCTCTAAATTTAAGCCACTTCAGTTCAGCGTCTCCTAGAATAACTTAACTACTGAAAGAGATCACTGTCTCTCATACTATGAGTGATTCAAATCATTGTGAAATTTTTCTTTACAGTTCTCTAAGCCCACTCCTCTTTTTACATTTTTTTTTTCTAAACAGTATTTAAAATAAGCAATAAACATGCATGGCACTCACTTCTTACATCTGTCAAATAGTGTAAGATCTGAAGTTTTGGGTATCCACATGTCACCAGATTGAAGAAATAATCGATAAATAAAATTTCAAGATTAATTGGAATAAATTTTACATGGAATACAAAATCTCTGAATTCTAATGACAAGAGCTACATTTGGAAAATACTCAGTTGAAAACATTAGATTCATATTTAGTACTTTGCATTTCTGCTTATTCTGAGTCAGTCCCAAAAGTTCACAGAACAACACTCTTAAGTTGATAATCATGACTTAATTAAAAGAAAATTTAATGTTACTAACCTAGAGCTACAGCTGCCTTCAGGGTTTCAAGAGTAACTGCCAGCACTGGACCAGGCCATCACCCTCTGGAAGGCATGGGCGGTGCAAAAGCTCGCTCACTTGAAATTTGATGAGAATGGGGTGAGTCTAACTTAATGATCTTTTTATATAAAACTTTCACACATAAAATACTAATTCAGTTTTAACCAAACTCCACGTGAAAAGAATGTCGACTGAATTCATGTCTATTGTACAGATAATTTTGTAAATCAGCACCGAATCACTGAATCCTGGCCTTAATTTTAATTCTGATTACAGATTTTTATAATTCAGAAACTTTAGGAGCTATAATAATATCAAAAAGATCCTGTTGGTTTTTAATTCTATTGATGCTCTCTTCCAAGAGAAAGGACTGCCGTTAAGAAAATGTGTATCTGCACAGCCCTCTACCATAGTTTCTAGCTACATGTGGCTATTGAGCTCTGAAACGTGGGCTAGCATGACAGTAAATAGTGAATGACTAATTTTATTTAAGTAAATTAAATGTAAATAGTCTCATGTGGCTCATAATCATTGTCTATAAGATGGCATGGCTTTGTATTGTCAGTTAACTTTGTATTATTTATTGTTTCTTATTCTTCTGAAGTTCTATAACATATAGATATGTTATTTCTGATTAATTATATAAAATAACTTTTCATGATTTATTTCATAGTGACTTCCAAAACTTGAAGCTATTTGTAAAGTATACAGTTGTTTGTTTCAGTTTAAAAAGAAAAAGAAACAAATGAAATGTTAATCTTGAGATATTTTTAAAAATTTCCTACATTGTTCTCAGTGTTATGTATGGCATACAAAAATGAAGTAATTTAAATAAAATGAGAAAAATATCACACACATATTGAAAACACATACTGAAAGTGTTCATAGGGAAAAATGACACAATAAATCTCTTGCATACGTAATTATTGTATTGATTTGGTATTAAAGATTTTCAGAACAACTTACTCAGTTCATTTCTGTATTATAGACAGTGAAAATGCAATCTCCAGATTTCACATTGGATTAAATCACTTGAGCAATTGATATGACTACTTAATTTCAAAGACAGTAACTTAATCAGGTTTTGTCATTTATAATTGACTTATTTTTACACAAGATATGTTATCTCTATGGCCCAGAGCCTTCCCAAGTTTTTACTGTGAAGAAAATTTCTTCATAGTCTTTTTTTTTTTTTTTTAATCCCTATTCTGAATACATGTACTTAGAATTTGCGTCTTTGTCCTGGAATATACTTTTTGGAAGCATTTCTCAAAATCTAATTCCTAGTGAAACTCATGCTGTAAGCTCATACTCTCTGAATTATACTATGATTAAGTTAAGAGTGTTTTATTTTAATTCATAAAAGGAGGAAAAAAATATATATACATATACACAAAAACATGCACACATGTACACTCATTTCTACACATATACACAAAGTGCATATGCACATAAATATAGGCTATATTAAAAATAATAATTCAAAGTGATTATCTTATACAAATGGAATTATAAATACATTGAATTACTTTTCTAATTGAATTCCTACCCCAGCATACCTCGTGCCCACTCAAGAGTCTGATTTGGCCTTTAACTTTACGTGAAATTAATGCTAACTTATATGAGAAGCAGAACATTATGGCCAGGGGCAGGAAACATGTTAAATCCACTTCCCCCACATTTCATGTGGGTCACTCAACAAAGATATTTCTAATGGTATGTCAATGAAAGTAAGGTGAGTCATTTCTAGACTCAGTGGTTAACATATGTTGGTGTCACTGTACACATTCTCTTCTGTCATTTGTTTATTCTCATGATGATCTTAGAAGTCAAATGTTTAAAATGAGATAGCAGAGTGACCGAAGCAATTGATTTTAGCTATAATGCATATCACCTTTGTTTTCTGTTCATAATATCTTTCAACTATAGTGTCATCTGCACAAAAAAAGATATTTTCTTATTCTGACTTTTCTTTTGACAATACACATGTCATTTTACTAATTTATACAAATCGGTTGTGTGATTGAAGACTTGTCCTAAGGAATAAGATACAAAGTACACAACATAAATTATTACCCAAATAGGGAAACCATTTTTAAAAGGCTATGTCAGCTCACTCACCAGATTAAAGTACCAAAATATTGACTACTGATATTTGTTGAGATTTGTTGATTCAATTTCCTTTTAATATTTCAAATGATTGTGAGATCTTCTAACCTGGGTTTTTATGAGGACAAGAAAATAATTTGTTGAAAATCAGTGGATCAAATAAGCATATTTGTCTAAGATAAATATAACAAATTTTTTAAAAGTGTGCATATGCGTGCGTGCGTGTGTATGTGTGTGCGTGCACATGCTACTTCTACTCTGGGATTCTGTTACTGAGATTATGTAGAATTTATATAAGGCACTTATACTTCAAAAAAAAAACCTATATATAGTGCTATGTTATTATGTTTGAAAATAACTTTGATACATTTACCAAAATATGTATTCCAATTATACTAAATCTACAAAATGTCTTATGTTTAGGACTTTTTTTTTTTTTTTTTTTTTACCTTTACCAGTAAAATAAGACTGGCCAATATAAGAAGCAGAAAATTATAGCCTCTTTATTTCAATATGCCTTTGCAATATTATCGTTCTATTTTCTGTTATTCATTTGTCCAAGAAAGAAATAACTATCTCTTAGAAAGTAGAACTATCTAAACTGTTTGGTACTTCATACTTTTAAAAAACCAACTAGGTCCCTCCTTTGGTTATTTAAGTTTAAAAAATACAAACTTATAAAATATATAAATTAAATGGGTAAGGGAAACAATCCTATTTAAAATAGCTTTATTCATAATTGTCCAAACTTAGAATAAACCAGGATGTCCTTCAATAGAATGGGTAAACTGTCATATATTCAGACAGTAATATTATTCCGTGCTAAAAATAAATGAACTTTAAGGCCATGAAATGACATGGAGGACTTTTCAAAGCATGTTACTAAGTGAAATAAGCCAATCTGAAAAGGCTACAGAGTGTACAATTCCAACTACATGACGTTCTGAGAAAGACAAAACTATAGGTTCAGTAAAAAAGTTTAGTAGTTGCTAGATGTTGGGATTAAGAGGATGAAAGTTGGAATGTAGGATTTTCTGGGCGGTGAAAATACTCTGTTATGATAATATAATGATGGAACTATGTCATACATTTGTCCAAATTCATAGAATATACAACACCAAGAATGAATCCTAAGATATACTATGGCTTTGGGTGATTATAATGTGTCAATATAAGTTCATTCTTAGTTAAAAAAAAAAATGTACCATTCTGGTGGATGATGTTGAAAATGGGGGAAGTTATACGTGCATGGGGCAGGGCTTATATGAGAAATCTCTGTACTTCCCTCTCAATTTTGTTTTAAACCCAAAACTGCTCTAAAAAAATTAAAATCTCTCTCAGATTTTTTGAAAAAGCTAAAGTAGAAACTGACTAAATAATTCCTACATTATATAATGAAAATCCTTGCATTTACCCTCAGAATATAGTCCCTTAATAAAAGCAATTTTACATTCCAGAATCTCCCTTGCCTCAGAACCATCCTAAATGGAATAATAAAAATGGAATCTCTTCTGCATGTCTTCTGCTATGGATAGAAAAAACTCATTTCCTGACTTAAAAAAAAATAATAATGAAATAAATTTATAGTACTGCAAAGAAAATCCACCTCATTCATTAAAATAAATGAAATTGTAAAAAAATGTACTACACTAATGCAAAATGTTAAAATTAGAGGGAATCCGGGTCCTTCTGAAGTGGAATATAGGCACTCTCTATACTATTACCTCACCTTAAACTGCTCCAAAAATAAACTTTGTTAATTAAAAAAAATAAAATCATTTGATTTTATCATTTAATCCACTTGTAAAATTTTAATATTAAAAAAGGCAATGGAAATTTCTGTGAAGCTTATTTTATTCAGATGCAAAATCACCCCCACTCCTGGCTTTGTGTCTTCTCTGGGTCTCTCCCAATCTTTCCTATAATCCATACCCTTCATATTCCATTATAATGGAGTCTCATTTAGAAATCTTAATAGAGAATTCTAATGTACTAATGAGTTTTGTGCTGTTCTTGTCAACTCAGTATGATCTGTCTAGGTGCGCTTACTCCTTACATTAGCTACTAAATATATATTTCTTAAAAAAGAAACTGAGAATCCCATCTTTAACATTATGCTACATTTGTATATATTTATAGGGTTATTTCTAAAGTGCTTTCTGTTCTTTCTCAGTTTAATATAACCTACATGTAAAGAACCATATATATTTTTTAAATTGGTGTATGATGAGCATGGAGTAACAAAATAATATTTGTGGAATGAAAAATAACAACCTGTCTCTCAAAGGATTCAGTGTAAGATATCGAATCCAAAAACAAAATATCACTCATGTTACTTGAAACATGGTTACCAATTATTTTTTCCATCTTTAAAGACAAATGTAATAAGCAATACAATCATTTGGCTTAATATTCTAAGTATTAGAGTTATCATAGGATTAATAATTTTCTACAGTTTAATATCTTAAGAATGATAAACAAGGGGTAAGTAATTATTTTAACTTTGCATGTCAATCCTTTATAAAGAAACATTGTTGAAGTAGTCACTTTAATCAGATTCCTTATTGACTTCTTGTTCACCTAGTTTATTAAGCAGGTAATTTTCCAAGTCAGTACTACTTTACAATAATAGATTGGCCAAATAAAACATAAGAGCATAGTGTTTTCATATATTACTGAACCTATAACTAATAGAAAAATATTCTAGATGTCTGAAACACAAAGCGAACTCAAAGTAAGGCAGGAAGAAGGGATTGATTCCAAGAGATCCTGTGGGTATTGGAAACAGATATGTACCTTAATTTTTTTTTAATCTGACCAAAACTTAGTGTCATGGTCAAAAGTTCTGGAAAACCCTGTTCTTTGCAAAGCGTGGAGTTGGATCCCAATGCACACTGTGCTTGTGTTGGAAGCACTCAACAAGTACACTCATGCAAAAATCGAACTGGAGATTTTAAAAGTGGGAGCTTTTGGATAGGCAGCTCCCGGGGTAGATGTGTTAATTTTCACGAGAAACAACACCCATTGAAAATTAGCTCTCACAACTCCTAAAAATGTATACTGGCATGACAGAGTGTCAACAAAGAAACAAGGTAGACTATTAAAAGTTCAAGAACTAGGAAAAAATAGAGTATCCTAAAAAATTTAAAAGTAATTATGCTAAATATGTTAACAGGGAATTTTGATACTGTCTGAAAAACTAAGGGTTCTGAAATATACTAATTCATTCATTTGAAGGCTTTAGAAAGCCGATGAGGCTTGAAGTAGTCAGCGCTTAATAGAAGAGAAACCAGCACTGTGAGGACTCTTGGAGAACAAGGCTTAAAGTCCTGGCAGAAGGCAACAGTGTCACTGGCATACAAACAGAAAAGTTGGAGTTTACATCTGTCCAAGTGACTGTGACTTGAGAGAGAAAATGGGAAGTAAGGAAAACAAATGAGCAAAAAAATCTGCACATTTTCTTACATTGAGTCATTTGCCAAATCAAAAAAAAAAAAAATGTGTATATGAAGGATAAGACATGAGGAAATCCAGCAGAAAGCAAACTCTTAGAGGCTAAAGAATTATGATCTCAGCAACTTCAAGACGCTAGCAAGAATGAAGTAGCTTTTAATCTGAATCCGGAAACACCAGCTCTGGGAAACTACTCACATGCAGCCATTGATTCCAAGGGTCACATCCTGTGACCAAGGCAAAACTGAAAGACACCAGCAACCGTACAGATGCCCCAAAGGAACCCTCTATGATTAGAATGACTTATTAGTACTCAAATTGCTAGCAAGGAGTAGGGGGGACCCTTAACCCTCTCAATAAGAATATGTTGTCATCCAGCACATCTATAAGTTTTAAAACAAAAAGTTTGACAAAAGAAAGAAAGCCATTGTAAAAAATAAAATCAAACCCAAGAGTGAAAGAAAAAGGAGAAAATGGGAACACTCTTAGGGAATCCAGATAAAGATATGAGACAAAACTTCAAAATATCTATCAGTTTTATGTTGAAGAAATAGAGAACTTTGGAGATTCTACCAAAGTAACCAAATGAAAATTCAATGTGTTTCTCAGTATTTCATGGCTTTAGATGTCATTTTAGATGGAGCATTTTGTTCATTTTATATTATTTTAGATCATTCATTGATTTCATGTAATTTTAAATTGGTTATTTTCAAAGGACATACAATAAACTTTTATATATCTATCTAGGTCCTGTAACCTTGTATATTTACATATAATTCCAAACAGTGAATTTACATATTATTTTGGATTTTCAAGGTTAGCTTCCAGGGCACCAGTATTTTTTCTGTGTATATGTGTGCCGGTTAGTCATGTGTATTCATTTTATTTTTAAAAAGTACTTCAAAAAAAGTACAAACAAGCTATATATGATTAAAACACCTAAAATAAACCTCAGACACTCAAAGAGATAAAAATATAAAAACAACGTCTATAATCAGTTATTTAAGAAAGCTGTGCCATCAGTAGAGAATGTGGGAAATCTAAACATAATAAATATAAACACACAACAGAAGCAAGGTGCCAAATCTATAGGACCTAATTGACAAAATTCAAACCTTAAAAGTCACCAGACAAAGGGGAAAATGACCCACAAACAAACAGCAGGAGAATGATGGCACACTTTCTTTAAGTAAAAATAAGGGCCAAAGACCTGGAGTAATATAATCAAAATATTTATAGTAAGTACATATCACCTGAAGCTTCTGTATTAAATTAAACTTTCAGTCAAGAGGAATAGTCAAGTATAAATATTTTAGGCATAAAAACTATAATTTTTCACAGTATAGATCTTGATAGAAAAATTTTAAAGCTTTTGTAAGCAATAAAATGGGAAGTAAGAAACACAATATAAATACAATTTAATATTTGTACTGATATTTTAAATATTTACCAAAGAAACAATAACCATTTTGTGACAAATGAGAATAAGTAACCTTTCCTAAACAACAACAAAGAATGTGGCATTTTTTGTGGGACTTTAAATAATGCTATAATCTTCATATTATTCCAGAAAAGGATAGGAGATATGAAATGCATTTAAATAACTTGAAGGTACACATTAACATTTTAACCTAAACTGATAAAAACTTAAAAACAATCTATTTTAAGGTCTTTTGAATAAAAGAAGTAGAGAATTTATAAACTTCATCGATGATGGTGCAGAAATGAGGATGGGACAACTAATAAAACTTGAAACAAAAAATACATAAAAATAGTAGATTTGCCCATTATTTTTATAATCAAAATAAATGTAAAATAACAATGTAATAAAGTATATAAGGGCTACTTAGAAGAAAAAATGTATAGACTTCAATGCAATATAAGAAACAAGTATGTAACACATGAACATAAAGATGATTCAAATATAGTAAATGACATGGCAATGAAAGAGGAGATATGAATGAATCACAGCCATTATATAACCAAATATATTTGAGAAAATAATCAAAAGAAGGAACATAAATATCATTAAATTTAAACTATATAAATGAACAGTAAATTGTTATAGAAATAATGATTTTTTATATTGACTCTAGATAAATTGGAAGCCAGGATTTAATATAATATCAAAAGTTTTAAAACTATTATACCAAAACACACACACAAACACACACTAATCACCTTAGACAGACGTTTCCATGAGGATTCAAAACAGGCGATCTCGTCATAAAATTCTAAAGACTATAAAAAGATAAATGTCAGCATTGCTTTAATTAGATAAAGTGCAAGATCTCACTTATAAATATATTTGCAAAAAAATAATAGGACTGAAAGTATGGCTTCATCAATTATTATTAATCATCATAAAAAAGTATATTCCAAGAATGAAAAAAGTTAATCGTGAGAAATTTCATCAATAAAATCCACCATAGTGAGAGAAGACTTTCAATCATGAAGTATTTTCTAAACCTGCATCTATATAGGTTTGCTTGTACACTGGATTTGCATATGAAAAATTATAGAAATAATGGATGCCTGTGATAATTGCATCTACCTCCAGAAGAAAAGGAAGTTTCAATGAAGTTTTTTTCTTTTTAATTAAAATACTGGTGGATTGCTAAATAATTAGTTTGATTTGGGCTTGGTAATTTTTTTTATCTTAATAAAAATGCATATTGTTTACTGAGGGCTAAATTAAATTTCTTTATAATCTAATTAGAAATTTATAAATCAGAAACTTTTTTTAGAAACCGTATCACAGAAACGATTCAAGGACCAAAGGGACGAAGAAGAAACTAGATTTCTGAGTTTTGATGCCCATACCTTGCTTTGATCTGAGCAATTTAACTTAAAATTCTGGGATTCATGTCTGATTTATACACTTATTATTTATGATTGTGTTTATATAGTATATAGCCAAATAGTTCATAGAAATCCTTGTAAAAATAAATTAAATCAGTTTTTAAAATCTGTTTAAAAATATTAAAATGATAGACCTGCTAGATGGCATTTTATTTTAAATGTTTTTAACTTGCAAACTAAAATAATTTGATTCTATCCAATTCTTGTAAGATTTCTTCCAATATGTAAAATATCCTTCCCTTTTCCTGAGTCCCACAGTGCAATCTCTGGACTATTTTCATCAGTATTTTCAATGATATGGTGAAGCAAATTCCTTGATCCAAGACAAGACAAATTAATTTGGAATTTCAGAGAGTGAGACCCCCAAATCTTCATTTCTATTACAACGATTAATTCTTAATTACTTTAAACATACATAAAACTAAAGTTTGTGAAATTATCAGTTAGCCTTTTTAATTACCCAGTATTAGGAAATTATCCAATCCTTGGGAAAATATTCTACATGCCCAGATTCACACTTTTATCTTGCTTCATCACTGTTATTACTTAAGGAAGATTAGTCAAAGAATGAAATGATTTTTTTAAGGATGAAGTTGTTATCTGAGAAAGGAAAATTCCAAAGTATGTTTTATCCCATATTATCCATCAGTAATTTAATTTGCTTAATGTTTGAAGTTAAGAAAAGCCGTGTAGGAGAAGCCTTACAGAAGCTATAGAAGTAAACTATAACTTATTTTTTCCTGAAAAAGATAAGTAAAAGACAATCATAGAATAGGAGAGAATCTCTTTCATCAAGTTACAGTAGAAGATGATGTAGAGAAAATATTCCAAATGATTTTGTTAACATTTTTAAAAGACAGGACAAATGTTTTAAAGTAATATATTTAGCATATTGCAGTGCAAAATAATAAAATGAGAATCTCATATAACAAAATTTTATTAATTACCTTTTAAGAATCCCTTGAAACAAACAAAAAAATCTGAACAGTATTAAGCTCTCACATTACATAATAAAGATCATTTAAACGGACATTTTTATCAATTTTATGGACTTTCATGAAACAACTGGATTGCTTTTTATGTTTATGGCACTAGTCATCCAGAGTTTTATGCTCACTATCCTGGCAAATGCCACTGGCATACTTATTAATGAAAGATGCTGCTTTTTGCACCTTCATTTCACATAATCTGAAACATGGAAACAAAGTCACTTTGAAGTGTTATTGTAAACAGGATAAGATTCAAAACTTGTAAGTTTCATTCTTATACATATGCAAAAATCATGTAATAATTGACCAGAAGAAGCATTCTTATATGTTACAGCAACCATGATATGGAGAGGAATCAAATTTATATATTAACTACAGGCATGAGTTTCTATTAACAAAGTCACTGTGAAGGAAACAAAATTTCACTGTGGATATTTTTACTACATTTCAAATATGTCAGTAATAACTGTGTTACCTTGGTCTAAATATTTCACTTCTAAGCATTTAATTTTTCTCATTCGTGTAACCCCAGGGGTTATTTTTTAAATCCTTTAATATTTCTTCCAGCATTAAATTTCTGTGGTGTCACACAGACAATAAGAACAATATATATCACATAAAAATGTATCATTGCAATAGTTGAAAATGGAAAACTAAAACAAACCTCTAGTTTATATTAAAATTGCAGGCTTTTTTTAAAGTAAAAAAGGTTACTTAGGTGACCTGTATTCTCCATATTAAAAAAGTTATCTTGTGAAAATAATATATGCTATTTAGAAGTTTGTCTCACTACCTCTAGGTTTTATGATAGAGGGAAAATACCCTTCATATTTGTCATTTATTTTTTTAATATAGAACAGAGAGCAAGGCTGTTGTGTCTGGGACTTTGATTATCATTACTTGTTAGTCAGGAGCCCCGCTCCGCATGTCAGGGGAGATTTGCACTGACGTCCTAGCTGGTGGTATTGAGCCCCTCACCCCCAGGTCGTGTCAGAGGAGGCCAAATGGAGAGTTAGGATTTTCATCACCAACCAGAGATAGCAAGAATCAGGTAGCCTTCTTTGCCTTATCCATCCAGTTTGGTAGCCTTGGAGGATTAGTGAGCAGCCTGCATTTTTATATGCTCTCAGCAATAACAAGGAGCCTCTGCCACCACCTCCATCTGAGGGGAAGCCGAGGAGAGAGCCGAGACTTCCATCCCCAGCTGGCATGAAAAAGCAGTATTCTCCACCAAATAAGATTCAGTTTCTTATCATCTATAAATGTTTAGGTTTCAATAATAACTTTATCATACCTAGAAGCAGAAAAATCTAAAGGTGAGCAAGAAAAGACAGTCAGTAGATGACAACCCTGAGATTACACAGATTTTAGAATTATCTGACAAGGATTTTTAAAACAACCATCACAAAAATGCTTCAATGAACAAATATAAACATGCTTCAAGCAAATAAAATGATATAAATATTCGCAGAAAGTAAAAGAGGAGTCTTATCAAAAAAATGAAGGTATAAAGAATATGCAAATGAAAATTTTAGAACTGAAAAATTTAGTAATCAGAATAAAAGTCTCAGTGGATGGGAACAACAGAGGAATTGGAAGGACTAGGTAAAAGATTCAGTGAACTCGAGGACAGAAAATAGAAGCTACCTAATCTCAACATACGAGACAAATATATTAAAAAAGCAAAAACAGCAACAACAACAACAACAACAACAAAACACAGAGTCTCTGTGATATGTGGGACTTTAACAAAAAATATCTAACATTTGTGTCACTGAAATCCTAGAAGGATAGGAGAACAGGGAGGAAAAAAGAACTTGAAGAAATAATGACTAAAATTTTCCAAATTGACAAAAGACAAACAAGTTTGGCAAAATTCCAAGAAGCTGAGCTAATCCAAACAGGATAAACACACAGGAAATGATCACATCACAATCAAACTTATGAACTAAAGAAGAGAAAATCTTGAAAACAGAGAAATGTCACTTCATCTGTAGGGGGAACACAAACTCAAACAACAATGCGTATCATTAGAAACTTTGGAGGCCAAAATGAAGTAGCCTGACATTTTTTAAGTGCTGAGAGAAAATGACTGCCATGCCATAATTTTATATCTAGTGAAAATGCCCTTCAGGAATGAAGGAGAAATGAAGACATTCTCAGATGAAGGAAAACTAGAGAATTTATCACCAGTCAAAAAGGAAAAGAAATGATAAAACAAGTCCTAAAGTCCTACTGGGACACTGCAAGGTAGGAAAACCAAAGTAACAAACTATGAATACATAAATATCTTTTTTTCTTCTTGAGTCTTCTAAATTGTACTAGATATTTAAAGCAAAAATTATAAAACTCTACTGTGATTCTCAATGTCACTAGAGAAAATAAGTAATTATTTTATAAATGGGAAAGAGTAAAGGGCTTTTTAAGTGAGGTAAAGTTTTAACAATTCAATTGAATTAGTCTTTTGAATAATTTTGTTGTTTTAGAACAATGAAACCTTAAAATC
This sequence comes from Eonycteris spelaea, assembly GCA_003508835.1. Taxonomy (NCBI): domain Eukaryota; kingdom Metazoa; phylum Chordata; class Mammalia; order Chiroptera; family Pteropodidae; genus Eonycteris; species Eonycteris spelaea. Next base: position 13,557,938 of record PUFA01000021.1, read on the forward strand.
ATTGAAATTGCATAAAGCATAAATTAGTAATAAACAGGATACATAAAATGTTACCCTCTAGGCAGGAATGTTAAAAACACAAAGAATTGCACTTTAGTTTTGTCAAATTTAACAAAAATTTGCAAATTATGTTACCTCAATATTGCTTATATATTATATATTTATATAATATAATATACATCATATATATCATAATACATATGCATATGCTATACGATACTATTACATAGATTTTTTTATTATTCAAATTCACTTTTAAGAAAATAGCATATTGTCAATATATTGTCTATTTTCTATAAAACTTGAGCCAAAATTAGAGAATATTTTCATCTCTTAATTTATTCCTTAAATTGATGGTTTGAACGTATTTATGCTTTTCCATTTAACTTAAATATTTTACGTCTTTTTAAACATTACAATTCCAGATTATAGGACATACGAAAATATAAATATTTGTGTGTGTGTGTGTGTGTGTGTGTGTGTGTGTGTGTGTGTGACATTGTGTTAATTTAAAAAAAAAGTATTGAATACATTCATGATTGAAACTTTATGAGATTCCAAAATACATTTAATAAATTATCTGATTTTTTCCTAATTGTCTAAAAACTTAGTGAACTTTCCTAAGGTTAGTAGTTATATATTGCAATTATATTAACTGTACAGGAGAAATACCTATTTTATATACTCTAGCATATAATAGTGATATTAAAAGTTCAATATTTTCAGTTCATTATTTCTGAAATTCAGATAATAGGAACATTTATTTGAGGACATCATTAGTAAAATAGGCTTTATTTATAATGCCATCAGCTGTATTGTGTAGTTTTAAAATATTTTTTATGCCTCAATTCTTAGGAAACTGAGAAACCTGTCAAACAACTGTAATAAAGGCGTTTTTTTTTCAAGGCACACAGTTCTTAAAAGAGCCATTGAATGCTCCAGTTGGGTGCTAAATAACATATAGTAGTTCCTACTTTTCCCACCTAATTCTATCTGTTTGGATTCACATATAGTGGTATTTTCCCATAAATTACATAATACAGAATGAACTGACCTATAAAAAGAAAATGTGGCTTGGAAAACTTTCAGAGAAGTTAATTTTTTCTCTTATTCTGGTCATGATTTTTTTCCCAAAGACAGTCACTGTTCTGTTTTTTAAGCTGCTTGAATTTTATAAGTCAAAAAATCATTTGCAAGGGAAATAAAGTGTCTTTAAAAAAAATGAATCACTTTTCAGCAGATTTATAAAGTTCCTATAATTTAGAAGACCTTCATGTTTTCCTAACTTCATACGTGGTCTCAACACTGACTTTGGAAAGCACCTTCGTTAAGTTATCATTGATCCATAAAGATTTAATTGCTCCATATGTTGCAAATTCGTTGCTAACTGAAGTGTAATCAGTGCTTTGCATTTTTCTGATTACCATATTTCTTTGGGAGTATTTCATTAATGTTTTAAAATATTTGAAAACTGTTTTTAATTCATAATGGTTCCCTTCATTCTTTATTTTATGGTCAGCACTCCCTCATGTGCTGCTCTATATTATGGTTACTGGCCTCAGGGAGCACTTGAATAATTTTCTAAAAGCAATTTTATTCACTGGAGTCAAGTGAATTTCAGTTAAATTTTTTCTAGCTGAATAAAAGCAACAGAAAGGATCTTTTAAGAGAATAACGTCTCGCTTACATTCCTTTTTACTCCGTTAAATGAGAAAATCAGCATTATACTACTTGTGAGGTAAATATTACCGTCAGTATATTTTCAAGACCCAATGAGCCTTATGAGTCTAGGTAATGTAAGATGTAGAGCATTATTTTATAAAAACATTCTGACAGTGATTATGTTACCTCTATGCTAACCCCAACGAGAATAACCCTCAAAGGATTTCTGTGTATAATTAGAAGTCATGAAAATGTGTTTAGTTTTGCATATCATCATTTTTTGTAACAATAGCTATTTTTTAATTGCAAAAGACATACTTTAGATTGCCCAACTTAAAAACCAGGAAATTAAAGGGAAATATTAAAATTCACCCATAATATTAATATCTTAATAATGAATTCTGTTAACATTTTGGTTTGTTTCCCTCCAGACAAAATTATGCCTCCCTGGCTTCAACAACCCAATATGTGAAATCTAAGAGTGTGTTATGGACCTCTCCTGCAACCTATGTCCACATCACTATTGGCAAGATTTCAAAAGGAACCCGGATAAGTAGTATATTAGAGATCATATTAAAAAAAAATACCGAAAGTTTTGATAAACAGCCATGACTGTGGTGCCCTAAACACCACTGAAATGATTCACTAACAGGAAATGACCATGAAATAATCTCTAATAAAAAGGATATTAAGATCGCATTTTGCTCCTATTATCACTAAGAACACACAACACCTGGTAACTCTCCTTAGGTTATGGAAGAATCATACTCAACACTTCAGAATGCTGCACCAGCACTTTTAGAGGATGAGAAGTAAGTCAGCCAGGTTTGAGTAGAGTCTAGTGCAATAAGTTCTGAAGCAAGTACATACTGTGGAGCAAACAGTCATATCTCTTGAACTATGTGAGTGGAAGACTCTATAGACTTAGAAATAATCTCTGGTGGAAAACAATTCCATGAATGTAAGAGGAGTATATGGCCAGCCTCATAAGAAAAAAATATAAAATTAACCCTAACTGGCTTCTGGAGAAAAGCCCTATTTCTGCCAAGAGAATTATAGACTATTTAAAAAATACTTTCTTGTTTTACCCTGGACCCAATTAAAATGGAAGATTAGATAATGAAACGACTATGTGCCCAGAGTTGGATTCTGTTAAGCCTGTAGTATTATAAGAAAGGCAGAACTAGCAGAAATAAATTCAAATACAGAATTAATATATCATAGCTTGTATGTGAAACATATATCATAGATTAGAGAAAACAAGAAATTTTCAAAAGCAAGTGGCTCAATCTATGAAATCCATAATTTTTGAACCATTGCCTCTTCCTCAGCTCACACCTGTGACTGTAACACTTTATAGGAGGAGCTGATGGAAGTTGAGAAAGACCAAGACTGCTTCATGTTCATGGGTGAGTCAACTCAGAGCGTGAGTGCAAGATGGAAATGCTGTGTGACGAGGTGTAGCTGCACTCAGGGATGCTCCTGGAAAGCAAGACAATGAAATATTCTGCCAATAAGTAGAGCATTTGTTGACACACTTTGTGACAAAAGAGATGTGACTTGTGGTTAGAATGTATATGTTAGATGGGCAGTTGTAAATGTCTTGAATATTTGGTCAAGGTTGGTAAAAGAAAGCACGAAAGGTTATTAGGACGTATTTTAGGAGACAGGAATATGGAATAACCTATGAAAGTGCATCTGAAATATGAAATTATTTGTATCACATGTTAACACCCTCTAAGAATACCCACCATGGGATAACTAAACAATATATTGGACAAAAAAACCACAGCTAGCAGAGTCAGCTTAGGTCAGCTAGTTAATGCCAGCCAATCTCTGTTATTGACTATCCAAACAACTGCACAACAGGCTTATGAGTGTTGTACCTGTGGTGGCGAGAATGAGTTTATGGGTGTGCCCACCACGATAGTCCCTTAACTCACCAAAATTGCATTAGCTATGTGAGAACGTCAAATATACAACTTGGAAACGACTGAGACAAATATGAAGAGCCCAAGGTATCTTGAGAGAAACAACTGGCCACTTGCCGACAAGTGAATTATATTAAATGCCTTCACTAAAGAGGGACTTGATTTGCTGTCATTGTAATTGATGCGTATTCTTGTATGAGTTTGACTTTCTGACCAGAGAGGCTTTGCCAACTCCACTACCTGAGACATATATAGAGTTTGATACATTGATATAGTATTTCACAAAACGTCACATTCAATCAAAAAAACTTACTTTAACCAGGCAACTTTGGCAGCATGCATATAACTATGATATTTATTGGTCACATCATATGTCACACTACCCAGAAGCTATCTGTCTCAGAATGATAGAGTGACTTTTGCAGGTATAGTTGACAAAATGGCTTGGAGATAATGCTCTCTATGAAATTAGCCCCATCCCCTAGGATACGGCGTAAATCATTTTATGAGACTTTTTCCCTAACAGATAGAATGTACTCTGTGGGAAATAAAGGGTGAAAGTAAGAGTAGCTTCGCTCACCGTAACTCTAAGTAACCCACTTAAGAATGCAGGCTTACCTTCCCCACAAATCAAGGCTCTGAGGATCTGTACAGACACTGTTTGTCAGAAAGGAAGTGCTTGCTTCAAGAGCCAGCACGAGAGTTCCATTAAATTTAAAATATATTTGCTGAACTGTCACTTAGAGCCCATTGTGCCAAGAGACCAGCTGTAAAGGAAAGGTGTTGTCATCTGTTCTGGTTATTTGCTGCTGTATAACAATTTACCCCACAACTTGACAGCGTAAAACATGTATTACGTTCATGGATTCTATGGGTCAGGAAATTGGACAGAGCATAGTGGGGGTGGCTTACTTCTCTCCACGACATCAGAATTCTCAGCAGGAAGACTCAAGAGTCTTAAACTAGAAGCATTTGAAAGCTTGTTGACTTTCATGTCTGGTGATTGTTGCTGGCTAAAAGCTGGGGTTCTCAGTTTTCCCCCATGCAGACCTCTCCATGTGGTATCTACCTGGAGGCTAGTGAGGGCTTCATTAAAACGTGGTGACTGTTTTCCACAGAGCTGCGAGCATCCCCCAAAGAGGGATACTTAACATCAGAAATCACACATCATCATTTCAATCATATCCTCTTGGGGAAGCTGTCATAAGTTTGCCAGTTTCAACAGAACTGCAGTAGACATTTTCCTGATGGGAAATTGAAAATTATAGAAAGAGCATTTGGAACTAGATCTACAGCTGAAGCTATTTTTAAAAATAAAATCCATGATATTGTTCTGGGGCTTGGGGACATGTAATTGAAACTGATTATCAGGAACAGGTAGGGCTGCTGTTACATAATGGGGTCAGAGACAAATACACTTTATTTTTAGGTGATCGATCCACTAAAGTGTTGCTTCAGAATTTCCTAGTTACTCATGATAGTAGACAAACGCAGAAGCAAAGCCTGAGAAGTTATGTGATTTTAGAGAGCTCCCGGATGAAGGAGTAGTTGGCCCTTTTAGATAAGTTGTAGAGATTAGCAGAGATACTGCATGAGGATGAGGGGAATCTAGGATGGTAGATGGAGATATGATGAGTATCTGTGATGGTTAGCTTTATTTATCCAGATTAAATATTATTTCTGGATGTGTCCATGGGTGTTTCCAGATGAGATCAGCATTTGAATTTTTGGACTCAGTAGATTCCTTTTCCAATATGATATGAGTGGGCATCATCTAATTAATTGAGGATTGAATAAAACAAAAAGTGCAGGAAGGAGAAAATTGTTCCTTATTTTTCCTTACTGATTGAGCTGAGACCTCTCATCTTCTTCTGCCCTCGGACTGGGGTTTACACCATCAGCTCTCCTGGTTCTAAGGCCTTCATACTCAGACTGAATAATATCACTGGATCTGAATTATATCACTGAATTATATCACCTAGGTCTCCAGCTTGCAGAGAGCAGATCATAGGACTTCTCATCTTCCATAACCACAAGAGCCTATACATAAATACATACACACACACACACACACACACACACATACACACACACACATATATGTGAATGATATTATGAAGATATCTATTATATATATAAATTTATATATCTCCTATTTATATCAATCTCATATATCATATATAAAAATGCATGTCCTTTATTATATATTATCCTCATAATATATATATTTGTATTTGTGTATATCTATAGCAATATCTGTATCTATCTCTACATCTATCTAATCTATCAATCATCTATCATCTATCTACCTATCTATCTATCATCATCATCTATCTGTCTGTCTATCATCTATCTACCTAATCTATCTATCATTATCTACCTATATCTTTTTGGTTCTGTATTCTGGAAAACTCTGACTAATACAGCATCAGTTGCAGACTTGATATAGTTTGTCCTAGTACTTTACTCATATCAGTTTCCCCTGGGAAAGAAAGTAAAATCAAAGAGAATTATCTACTTTAGTTGCGTGTGATGCAAAGTATGTGGTTCTAAGTAGTGCAAAGGACAGTATGTGGTGGATTCTGTAGGGTACTGTTTAGACCTTCTAAAGGGCTGAGGCACGAATTCCTCCAGCTTCTGGGGACAAAGACTCTTTTCTGAATCTATGGAAATCACTTTCAACTAAAAAGAGCACCTTCACTCAAGAGCACAGCTCCTCCCCAGGAGCAGCTCAGGTGCAGCGACTGCAATGTTTGAAGTATAAGGTCCTTCCCCCTTGTATCAAAGTGGAAAGACAGAGACCGAGACCTGTGCTTGGATGGAATTGCCATTTAACTGCTCTCTGTACACAGCCCTGCACTCCTAATATTTCCGAGATCTGTTTGTCATAGCACCACAGTGTATCTCATGCGTGTGAACCCCATAGTCTGTTTTCCAGACTATAATACCACATCAAGAAATAAAAGGACATTTGGTAAAATTAAAATAAAATTAAATGACATTCTATAAGGATAATATGGACAATATCTAATAAGGATTAAGAAAGAAAGCTTATCTCAAAATTATATAAACATTATGATCCCAATAGAAGTTGTTTGTTGGTGTGTGTGTGTGTGTGTGTGTGTGTGTGTGTGTGTGATTCAAATCCTTGCAAAATACAGACTCACTAGATTACACATCAATCATCTAGAAAGAGAGTGAGCCTAGGAAATTTTTAAAAAAGAAACATTATTTTGAGTGTCAGACTTTCTGATTTATTTGATTTTTAAAACATCGAGTTTTTAATTTTTAAAATGAAGGAAACAAAAAATAAATTTATTTTGGTCAGGCACTTTTAAGTTTTTTTTTTTTAATTAAAGTTTAGTTGACATACAATATTAAATTAGTTTCAAGTGTACAACATAGTTTTTCTACTTTTATATTCCATATAATGTGATCACCATGATGTCAAGTAACCATCTGTCACCGTACAAAGTTTTTGTAATGTTATTGGCTATAGTCCCTGTGCTATACATTATATCTCCATGACATTCATTTTAAAACTGGAAGTTTTTAGCTCTTGTATTTTTTTCACCTTTTTCGCCCATCTCCACCCACCATCCTCAGCCAGAAAACCATCAGTTTGTTTTTTATGTACCTGTGAGTCTGTTTCTGTTTTGTTTTGTTTTGTTTGTTTATTTTTTTATTTTGTTTTTTAAATTCCACATATAAGCAAAATCATATGGTATTTGTCTTTTTCTGTCTGACTTATCTTACCCAGCATAATACCCTCTAGGTCCATCCGTGTTGTCAAGATTTCATTTCTTTTTTGCTTGCCGAGTAATAGTCCATTGTTTTTATGCCCCATATAGATCCCTAGGTTGCTTCCATAGCTTGGCTATTATAAATAGCACTGCAATGAACATAGGGTTGCATATACTGTTTCAAATTGGTGTTTGGGATTTTTTCAGATAAATACCCAGAAGTGGGATTGCTGGGTTGTGTGGTAGTTCTATTTCTAATTTTTTGATGAACCTCCTTAGTGTTTTCCGTAGTGGCTGAACCAATTTGCGATCCCACTCATAGTGCACGAGAGTTCTCTGTTTTCTACATTCACACAATGCTTGTGTGACTTTTCAACAGTAGCCATTCTGCTAGGTATGAGGCGATTTCTCATTGTGCTTTTGATTTGCATTTCTCTGATGATTAGTCATGTTAAACATCTTTTCATATGTCTGTTGGCCTTCTGTATGTCCTCTTTAGAGAAATGTCTGCCTATTAATTTATACTTTTCGAAGTACTAATCTGTCTTCAGTCAAGAAAAGTTTTCATTCTGCTTTAATTTTCAGGTGCAATATGCAAATATCCTTAATAAAGTCTACTGCAACTATGAAGTTGAAAGCAAGGTTATACCTTTCCTCACAGAGAAAGCAATTAAATCTTCTCCAGAATGTCATTTAAAATATTAATGTAAGTGTAGTGATTAAAATAAAGCCATGCATTGTTATAAAAATCATTTATTATATATAATCCTTTAGATTTTAATAATTGCCATATAATCTACACCAAGCTTTCATGTCCTTTCTTAACAATATTGTGATAGAGAAAAATTCAAAATGTTGTAAGTCAATAGGAAAATGTTACTTTCAATCAAGAATTACCATGATACGTTATTAAGAAATGAAGATAGCAACAGCTAACCATTTTTCCAGAGCCTTTTTATCGACAGTGTATTCAAAAGTTAAGCTTGCTCTTTCTCTATCTGTCTCTCTCTCTCATTTATACACACAAATACATACACACACACCCTTTCATTTTCTACTTTTGGATTTTGTATACTCTTCCATAACAACCAATAAGTGAGAGTTGATTATGCATAACTTAATAGGATGTTATTCTCAATGTAAAATGTTCAGTGTTAGTAATTTCCACCTTCCCTGCATAAATGTGCAGTACACTAATTTAACAGTCTGTGTCACAATTAGGAAAATGACAGGTGGTACCATGCTCTGTGCTTGAATAACTAATCTACATAAGCACAGTAAGAAAACTCATTACATAACAACATATGTGGACACGTCGTTTCAGGGTGCCATATGTTCCTAAGACACATATAAAGTAATCATTGCAGCTAACTCTAGATCATGTCATGTGTGTTTCATTGAGCTTTAGCTAGGAGGCTTAAATTATCCCATCATCTCTCCATTCCTTTTATGGTCCTTCCCTCTCAAGTCACTTTGTTCTCGTTATCATTGGTAGTTTTATTTCCTACCAATAACCTTTTCTCTTTATTCTTGGACCTGGAGAAATGAATTAAGGCATTAATTATTATCCTTGAACCATAATTTTAATTTATTGTTATCTTAGTTATTTTATTGGAAATCTTTCTTTTTTGTAGTTTTTTTGGGTAGAATTTATTTATTTTCCTGATTTTTCCAAGCAACTTTCCTTTTATTGTTTGTTGTCACTGTCATTTGTTTAAAAATATATATACATATATATATTAATGTAGATATTTGAGGGCTATTTGTATTCTGGGTTTAAAATAATCTAATAGGTACATTAACATAAACTAAAAGGATGTTGTCTAAAGAAAAACAGGACAAAGAGGAACATATGGTTACAACAACATGAAGTCTATTAAAATTTACCCCAGAACTCCAAGTAGACTTCGCTACTGGGTTTGGATTCAGTCCAATAGTTTTAGCATTACAGCTAATACCCAAACTTTGGTTATCTCAAATGACATTATAAGTACCAGAAGACTTCCTTTAGGTTACATGTGTAAAGATAGTTTTCAGCAAATCTATTTTCAGTTCACAACTTCCATCTATACACAGCCTGAGAATGTGCCTGTTCCCAGAAAGAGAGATTCTGTATTCTACCACCCCTATGTCAATGACCTTTTCCTGTCTTCATAAAGAGAGGAGACTCTAATTTGTCCCAAATGTAGTCATACTACACCCATTCCTATCTCCAAGTAAAAACTTCAGGCACGTGAATCGAAAAATAAATGGCTGGATAAATGTAACCTTTTTCATACCTATTAATTTCTAGTTTTCTTCTGTCAAAAAGTAAGAAGTCTCTAAAGGTGCTATCAGTGAACAGAACCTTAAATAGAATTTTAGTGGCAAATTGCTATTTATTTAGACACAAGATTGGGAAAATTTTCAAATAATTGAGTGTCTTTTCTTAATAGAATCCCCTTTTGTTTCCTTTTATTTACTTATATCTCAGTGCCAAAAGACCACCAGGGACACATAGTACTCAAACAAATTTAGGTTTCTCGACTTGCTTCAGCAAGCAAGAAAGCACTAAGGCAACTTAGGTTATCTCAAAAGGTAGGAGTTAAAGAAGGTTCTTATTAAAGGTGTCAATGACTAAAATGAGTCATATGATGATCTGGCCAAGATTGGTCAGAATTTATAAACTAAAGAGTTACTACTTAAAATACACAAATCCATACAGAATTATTGTTTTGATCTTATCTTGGAATATATGAATCTGAATGAATGTTAGAGTTCAAGGGCATCATGATTCGGTCAGGCGCAGTTTATCATTTTTATGTGAACAATCCATTTGGAAAGGTCTGGTTTCAAATCTCAGTGCCACTCCACAAAGTCAACTCCAGTAAAACCATTTTTTTCAATTTGTCAAAATCCTTCCCCTTCCACTTAGTTTCCACCCTAAAGTGAAGCATTATACCATTTTTTTTTATATAGATATGGATGATTCTGCCCTGTACCATTCCACTCATCAGAATGTTCTTAAGACAAAATCGTCTGCGGTTAAACAGAAAAAACTCCTTCATCGTCCCTTTTTGTTGGTTGATGTAGGGAAAAAAGAAAAGAAAAAAGGCTTTGCAGGAGCACTTAAGTCTCTAATAATCACATATGTGACAAATTCAACAAAGACAACTAATTAACTTCAGGATTTGAAATGTGTTCCATGTGTCTCATAATCATTTGGGGTATTCTTATGTAACCAAGAGTGCCAGCCATTCCTTAGCTGGGGTATGAATGGTTCTTTTTATTTTTATTTTCTTAATGTCCAAAGAATTGGTCCCATGTTTGGCATTGTCCAGCATAAGAGAATATTATGGGAGTATCTTGCTGAAAGAACACTTAACTGCTGACAGGGTAAAGTTTGGACCAGCACATAGGGAAGAAAATAACCAAGAGGGTGAAGGAAAAACATGGGATGAAGATTGTGACAACCAGTGGTATCCAATATCTAAGTGCTCCTGTTTCTATGATCCAAAATCATTTGGGGCTGAACCAGTCTGATCTTTGTGTGCATTAAAATATGATTCATTTTACTTATATATTGAAAATCAGTTGTGAAATTATTTTCTAAATAAACAAGGTTATATTTTTATCAACATTAAAACATCCATTTATATTTTTCTTTAATCCAATTAAACATGCCTCTATTTCCTGAATGTCACCCCTATTATATCAGACATTAGTAATACTTTATGTATATAAACAATTGCACATCTACCTTTCATGATTCGACATAAATCCCAAAAGTATAATCTCACAATCATAGGAATATGTATTTTACAGCTTTTAATAATTACAAAAATGATGTCCAGGAGTTTATTCAAATTTATATTCACATCAGTGATATTTGCACAAACTGTCACAAACTGTAAAGCATTGTGAATTATTCTGTGCCATTTACTAGGTGACATTATTTCTGTTTTTTTGTTTTAATTATATAATTACTTTTTGTCATACTAAAGTTATTTAGTTTTTTTCTTTTTAAATTTTTATTGATAGTAGTATGTAGAATTTTATCTGGATTCTATATTATCTAATTTCGTTATAAAGAGTTTAGCATTTTGTTTATTTTCAAAAATTGTACAATGTTAATATCAAGTCTTTGATATTTCTATCCCAATTTGAAATTTCGTTTATATTTGACAGTGATTCTTTATTTTTGTTCCTGTATGGAAGACTTTAATTTTTAAGTAGTGAAATTTTTTAATGTTTTTTTTTAAAAAAAATTCCTAATTATAGGTCATTCTTAGAAAAGAATTTTTGTTCTTTTATAAGTTTCTAATATGTTTCTAATAATATTTACCTATTTTTATGATGTTGTAGAATAACATAACCATGTTATAAAAAATCCATATTTTCTACATAATTTCTACAGTGAAAAAAGGGAGATTACTAAACGTATGGTAGACTTCTGTGATATAAATATATATAATATACATAATAGATTAAAATGGAAAAAACTGGATGAATAAACACATGTCAATAGTGACTGGTTTCTAGAATTATTGATTTTAAAAATCTTTTAATTTTTTAACCTTTATAGTTTTACATTTAACACATTTTCATAAAGCTATTTTGTAAAACATAAATAATAAAACCATAAAATCATTATCATAATATGATAGCAAACTTAAAAATATATGGAGTCCCTCCTCTGTATCAGGTATTATTTCAGGCACTAAAACTGTAGTGGTGAATTTTACCGACATGGTTCCTGCAATCAAAGAATATATATTTATGTTGTGTAGGGAAAATGATAAGCAAACACAACAGAAAAATAGTAAGAAATATGTGCTATTAAATATCTTATTAGGGATAATTTTTTAGATTTGGTGATTTGGAAGGACTTTCCAAAAGGTGACATTTGAATGAGATAAGAGTCCACTTTATTTAAACAAAATCTAATATTGAATACTACAATAAAAACAAATTATAAAGTATTTTTAAGATGAATTTCGTTGTGCGATATGAGAAATTACATGGGTAGTCTTTTTCAAAAAAATAAAACTTCCTGCCCCACATATACAAAGTTAACATTAATACTGTACCCTTTTATTTAAATTTAAATATGGCTCTATCGAATTAGTTAATAAAGTCACAAGGCAAGATGTGATTTTTGGTCCATAATTGTTATGGCCTGAATTGTGTCCCCCTAAAATTTGTATGCTCACTATACTGAAGATAGAGCCTTTAGGAGGGTAATTCAATTTAAATGAGATCATCAGAGTGGAGCCCTAGTCCAATGAGAACAGCATCCTTCTAAGAAAGAAAGACACCAAGAGTGGGCAAACACATAGAAGAGGCACACAGCACACAGCAAGAAGGCCCACATCTGCAAGCCAAGCAGAGGTCTCACCAGAAGCTTTCCGATGTCACCTTGATCTTGGACTTTCAGCCTCCAGAACAGTACGAAAACAAATTTCTGTTGTCACAGTCTGCGTGATTTTGTCATGGCGGCCCTGGCAGGTTAATACATTGTTTCTTACATTAGCTAAAGCCATGTAATCAATGCTAAGTCCAAAAATTTCCTCCTTTTCATTTTTACAGTATTCTTACAAAGATCGATTCACCAATCTCTCTTGATCACCAAATATAATTTTCTAAAGACTATTTTTCTCCAAAGACTTTTTTCTCCTCTCTCGACTCTGACAACTCTCTGCAGTTCCCTGTTCCCTTACTCAGTGAGGTATGAGTTTGTATTAGCAAGTCAGTTTTCCATCTTGATACCCGACTGGGAAATGGGATTTCAGTCCCACTGTAGGCAATTCAGTTTCTGTGGGCGATTCTCTTTGAATGCTCCCCCAATAAGCAAGAAAGAGACACACTTCTTGGCATAAGCCCTGAAATCCCCTCTCCAAGATGCTTATATGGATAGAGAAGGAAAGTTGTAGATTGCAAAGTGACTGAGGCATTTAATAAACCCTGGGGAAAGCTCTTATGATTGAATTGGAGTTTTAGATATATCTCAATTTTAACCGTGGGTTCCAGTGTCATACCAGGACTGGAGAATGTCCTACTTAACTTCCTGTTGCAAGTATGAAACCAATCTAAAGTTTGATAAATTGCATATATTTGTATGAAACCAATCTAAAAGTTCGATAAACCATTCTAAAAGTTTGGCCTATACCTGCATATTATTTAAAAGGGAGAAGCATTTTAAGGTTCAAAGAGCCATCAAAATCTACTCTTATGAACCCTCCACAATTTTAAGGCTTCCACACTTTCTTAATCAATGCTTAAACTTAACATTGTAGACAATGCATACCTGTAAATTCAATTTGCATTGTATTCAGGCCATATTTTAGTCTTTGGGTTTGATTTTTAGAAGCTTCAGTCACGTGGCTATAGCAAGTAAGGCGTTTTTTCAAGGCAGGCATAACAGCTTTCTGGTCTTTAGCGTGGACATTGCCCTGAGAATTTGCCTTCATCTAATATATTTATTTCTCTAAATTGCTCAGTGTACCTAAACGCAGCCCCCCAACTCCCTTATACTCTTTATTTACATTGTTATTCTATTATGCCAAAACCTAAGTGATAAATTAAGACTTTACTTTCAATATATACTTGATTACAGGTGTGTAGAGCTGATAACTTTAGTAATTGTTTTTCTACAGTTTGACATGGACTTTCAATCTTCCTTTTAGCAATGGCAATAGGGACATGTAGCTTTCAAATCCAGTCAGATGAAAGTACCAACGAGAGAGTCTCAACCCTAATTTTTAGTTCTTCTAGAATTATTTCTGGCATCAGTAACCATTATCAGACAGGGCTGAATCAAGAAAGTCGATGACTTCACTTCTAAGTTTGGTGGTGTGTCTAGGGTAACTGATGATGTTCCCCATTAGCAGTTGGGGGAAGGAGCTGGATGCTGAGTGTGGGAGAATAACAGAATCCTGCTGGTATCTATTTTTTATCTGTTACACATGGAATGGGGCAAAGACAAGCTGGAAGCTGACAGCACCTCTAATTTTTTTTTGGCTCATCCAACCACAGCGACCTTCAGAGACTAGTGTATGCTGGCTTTATTTCTGCCCTCCAAATTTTATTCAATTTTCTCTTTTTTTTTTAACTCTAAGGGGGAACCAATCAAAGGAGCAATTTCCTGGAAAAGTCACTCCAGATTGTCCAAGTTGACAGTATAAAACTGTGAAAGCTAAATAAGAAATTTACCTAAAATATATATTTTAAAAAATCTCAATAATTCCATAATGTAACAGTAATATTCCCACTAGGTTTTAAGTTTATGGCTACTTCCAGTGGTTTCTATGCTGTCTGCACATTTTTATTTCTGATGCAACATGATTCATAGTTGTTCAATTTGAGGTTGGTTGATGTATAGGAAAATAGAACTTAAAACTTAAGATCAGATTTAACCAGGAAACTTCATAAGGAAATATGTATGAACAAGAAATCATCTTTTTAATACAAGGAAGTCAACTGCAGGCATAAAGAGAAATTGTAGTTTAGAATGTTCACCTAATTAAAAGAAACAGAGATGAAGTTTAACCTAGCAATTCTAATCTGTTTACCTTTTCAATAAATACTGGCATCTATTCAAAACAATTGAGGATTATTATGTTTAGCAAAAATATGCTTACATAGCATTTTCTATCATTTTTATAACTAATATTTTTCATGAAACATATCTTTGTACCTGCATAGTTTAATATTTTGATAAAATCAAAAAGTAACTTTCACAGCAAAAAATGACATCATCATTATTCATTTTGCATTGGTTGAGGAATAAATATGAAATTTAAATATTTCTCCAAAAATGAACTATCTTATTTTAAGTTGATTTTCTTTTTAGGATGGTTCAATAGTTCTTACTGTGACAGTGGAATTAGTTTTAAATTCTTAAGGAGATTTTTGAAATGAGGAAATGTAGAATTAATTGCTTATTTGTGGAGTAGGTGGGGTTTTACAATATCTTTTAAATAACTTTTGGGAAACTGTGTGGCCTATAAGAAGTAAATCAGATTTTCAATATAACTGCCTCTTAATTATAAAACTTTTCATTGTACCCTCTCCTAAAAACGTTTATTTTTAAAAAATTATTTGTACTTTATGTTATATGTTTTTAAAAATTATAAAAACTTCCAAACAACTTAGTGGCTATTATTATAGTCACAACTTTGTTGTAACCAACTAAAATTGAAGAGACATAGGTCTTCTAGATTATCTGATGATGTTTCTAGGACTTATTTTGTTAAATGACATTATCATGGAATTGTATTTTCTCAAGAGGCCCATTTTAATACATTGAATCTGCCATTCCAGCGCTGAATGCTTCTGCCTTCTCAAAAATTGACTTTATTTTTCTATGCAGCTAGAACACTAGTTGGCTCATTTTAAGTTTTCAATTAATATTTTGTGAATTCATTAATTAATACATTAGTGAATGATTATCACAGAGTCCCATGAAGTTTTAAAATGCTGAAACCTACTTACCTATTGCCAAACAAAAAAGAGCCTTGTAAAATATTTAGTCTTAAAATAAAAGCTAGTGGACAGGTGTTATTTTGTTTCATTACTATAAATTTCCTTTTCCTAATTATCTTCAGATTCTGGGAATTATTTCTTACATAGATTTATAAGTTTTAATTCGAGCAACTTTTCTGGTGAAATAGGTAATAATGCTGAAAATGCCACCTATGACAAATTAATTTTTTTTGACCTTTTGTTATAGAAATGTCATGTTTGAAAAGGAATTTAGAAATTATTCAACCCAATCTCCTTATATTTCTGTGAAATCTGTGATCTGAGCCATCTAACATTTCCAGTTCTGAGTTTCTTTCCACTTTTTTAGGTATTTTTTAGGTATGCATCCAGTGTTCAATTCTCAGTCGAGACAGAGCTGCTGGTTGATACACTCACACGAATATAGTAGATTTTATACATAGCTATAATTATATTTATAAAATGTCAATTAACCTGGAGTGCTATGTGGACCTTGCAATCTGCAATTTAATTAGTTGACTTATTTGTGCGAGGGGCTATTGTAGATGCTGAGAATACAGCAGTGTATTTAGTTATCTATTGCTGCTTTAATTAATTACCAAAAATGTAATGGCTTAAAACAAGACAAATTTATTATCTTACAGTGCTGAAGGTTAGAAGTCCAAAATGGGTTTCTCTGGTTTGAAATCAAGGAGCCTTCTGGAAGCTCTAGTAAAGAGTTCGTCCCCTCTCGTTTTCCAGCCTCCAGAGGCTACCTACATACCTTGGCTTGACAATCCTGCCTCCATTTTCAAAGTCACAGCAGAGCATCTTTATTTTCTTTTTAATTAATTTTTATGGTGACAGTGGTTAACGAAATCCAGTAAGTTTCAGTTGTATAATTTAACAGTTGTATAAGTTGTATAATTAATTGTATACACACCACACACACACACACACACACACACACATATTGCATTGTGTGTTAACCTCCCATAGTTAGATTTCTTTCTGTTACCACATATTTGACCACTTTTACCCCATCTACCTCCGCCCTCCCCACTACCCTCTGGTAACCACTAGTCTATTGTCCACGTTCATGAGTCTCTGTTTGTTTGTCCTGTTTGTTTGTTGCTTTTAGGTTTATATCCCACATATAAGTGATATCATGTGATTTCCAACTTTTTCTGTCTGGCTTATTTTGCTTAGCTTGATTATCTCAAGGTCCATCCATGTTGTTGCAAATGACAGTAGACGATAGATGATTGTGTAAAGAAGCTGTGGTACATAGATACAATTAAATATTACTCAGCCACAGCATAGCATCTTTAAATCTATCTCTGATGTTTACCTCCTTTCCTCCTTCTTTCATTTACAAGGGCAGCTATGATTTCACCAGACTCTCTTAGGTAATCCTGGTTGCTCCCTACATCCCAACCTCCTTAATCACATCCTCAAATTCCCTCTTGCATGTAAGTCGCAGGTTCCATTGGATTAGGATGTGACATTTTGGGGCATCCATTATTTTGACAATCATAAGCAGTAAGTAGAAATAGAAAAATCTTTGTTTTTTTTAAATCTTAAATTTTGACTTTTAAGGTATAATGTTTTATTGAGAAAGGCAGACAAAAGGTAAATATATAATTTGTTATTTTTTTAATTCCTACTACTTATTTGTAGTTTCAAACTTTTTCTTTATAGTTTTACCAGGGAATTATCTATAGTATTACCCTTTTCAACTAATAAATTTTTACCTTTGCCAACACACTCTATTTTATGCATTTATGTTTATGTATATTTCTTTCTAGTTGGTTTAATTTTATTATTTTCCACCAAATTTCATAACCTTATTAGCCTTTATTTTTTATTTATATAAACTTCTACATGGAAATTTGCCCCATAGGTGCAGATTTAATGGCACATCACCATTTTCAAATGTGATCTTTTTACAGTCATTTTACAGTCAAAATTATTTAATTTTTCTTTGAACCACAAAATAGTGAAGATGTATATGTGCGATTTCCAGAAATTGGTATAATTTTATCATTTTTTTATTGTGGTAAAATATATAAGAAAATTTATTTTAACTATTTATAATGAATGATTCAGTGGCATTAAGTACATTCGAAATGTTATCCAATCATTATTACTATTTTCCAGGACTTTTTTTAATCGTCCCCAGCAGATCTTTGTACATATTGAATAATAACTTGCCAGTCTTCCTTCTACTCCTCCCTTCTCCCTTGACAATCTCTGTCCTACTCTCCGTCTCTATGATTTTGCCTAGTCTGGTTACCTCATATAAATGGATTAATACAATATTTGTCTTTTTCTGTCTGGCTTATTTTGCTTAACATAATATTTTCAAGGTTTAATTTTTAATTTAATCATATTAAAATAATCCTGATCTGTTATGCTACCATGAGTGAAATATATTGAGATTTGTCTTTGTCTTGAATTTAGTCATTTTTTGCATGCAATCCCTATGTGCTCATGACAAATGTGTTTTCCCTAATAGTGAAGATAGATCAAAATTATTATTGTGTTGTTCAAATATTCTGCATTTTTGCTAATTTTGGCCTTCAGGGAAAGAAATATAACATGTGCACTGTAGCATGTGCACTGTAACAGAGCTATAAAGAGTAAGTGCAAACACTTCATGAGTTTTCGAAAAGAGCAAAGGAGAGCAAGGAAGGAAGAATTTACGATACCAATCAGACTGCTTTTCATCTTTCACAGAACCTGTCTCTGGTTGATCTCAAACTTTACTCTTTTCTCAGCTGTAATTCAATAAACACACACACACACACACACACTCTCTCTCTCTCTCTCTCACTCTCTCTCTCTCTCTCTCTTTAGATCATAAAAGTCTTCACAATACTATCCAACTTTCTCCAAAATTCTGCATGTGTACACATCCATGTTTATATTTACACATTTGCATATACATATTTATGTAGAGAGAAATTCAGTACTTATATTTATTTCATGGAAATCACTTTCTAAAATCTATTTTCAAATATGAATTAGAATTCTAATTTTCCAGTCTTTGTGTGATTGAATGCCTTTGTGCCTACTTAAAATATACAAGTTTGTTTTAGCAAGGGAAGGCTGAGGAAAACTAGTCACTCAGTGTGGGTATATTTCAAATAATCTTGAATTTAAATTCTCATTCTAGTATAGGGAGTTCTTTTTGACATCACGGTGTCTGTTATTGTGGTAGGCAGAATAGTGTCCTCCTCTAACAGTGTCATTGCCCTCATTGCCAGAAATTAGGAATATGTCATATTACATTGCACATATGAATCTTCAGATGCAACTAAAGTCATGAACCTTCAAATAGGGAGATTAGCTTGGATTATCTAGGTGGTCCCATCTACTGACACGAGCCCTTAAATGTGGAGAATTTTCTCTGGCAAGAGAGATGTGGCAGAAGGTAAGTCAGAGAGTGCACGCGTGAGAAGGGTGCAAAGCAGCATTGCGGGCTGTGGGATACAGAGTCCCACGTGCAGGGACCGGAGAAAAACTTCTGGGAGCTAAGGGCATCTGCCAGCTGACAGACAGCAGGAAATGAACCTCAGTCCTATGTCTATAAGGACCTGGATTCTGCCAACAACCTGAGAAGAGGCCAGTTGGCTGACACTTTGATTTTGGCTTTGTGAAATCCAGAGCAGAGTAATCAGTGGAGCCAACTAGAACTTTTGACCTACAAAACTATGAGATATTTAATTTGTGTTGTTTTAAGCCACTAAGTCTGTGGTTACTTGCTACAATGGTAGAAAATAAATACGATTATTTTCTTCAACTCGAGCACCAGTCTCTGGGCGAGAGGAAATAATGTTATAAGTATGTGTGTGTCCTGCATATTCTAAGTGATTGATAAGTAAATTATTTTTGATGTATATTTTTAACTTTTAATGTAGTTTAGAAAGATTATTTTCCCGTGTGTGTGTGTGTGTGTGTGTGTGTGTGTGTGTAAGACATTGATCACATTTAATTGTCCTTGGAAAAAATATTTACTCTCTGATTATTTGATGTCTCCATTTATGTATTCGAATCCAATATGGCGACATGTCACAGTGGAAAGTTCCTGACATAAATGGCACCATGGTGAGGGTGACTTTAATGGCCTAATTCCAGGGAATAGAGAAAAGTGTCTCAGAAGGCAGACAAAAAAGCAATAATTTTGACATATTTCATTAAAATACTGTACATTCCTATATAACCAGCCAATTTATTACCTTGAAAAATGCTTAAGAACCTTCTTAATATATAAAATTATGAATGCTCTCTGTTGTGCATTAGAAAAAGTTACTCTGGCAACTGCTTATCCTCTGATATTTTAAAACATAGTCTTATTAATGAAAATATAATTTACACTTTACTTGATGACTTTCAAATGTATATAACGTCTGTACTCAACATTTCAAAATTATAATTGAATGACTCCATGTTTTGTGTACGAAATATGCCAGAAGAGAGATCACATGGCTTATCATACATTTTCAGTGAGTCCAGTGGTTCAATTTTATTTTCACAGTTGGATTTTTTTTTAAGCAAGAATTAACATGGTTTCATTTTTAAAAGATAATTCTGTTTTCTTCTTTGGAACTTAAACTGTTTTGAGGATGTTATAGCAAACACATATCAGAGATAGTATCTATATGTAGTTATGTGTCTTAGTCCTAGTGTAGTTTTATTTATTGATTTACTATTAATTAGATAGTAAATTATATATTATTTGTATTATTTCTTCCATTTTTGTTACTATTCAGTTACTCTTTGTTATTCTTTTCAGGGTAGTGTTGATAGTAATATAGTTCTTTTTTAAACACCTACATTAGTGTTTGTTCCATATGAAAGTGATCATGCATATTCAAACAATTAAAATAAAATATATAAGGGAAAACATGACAGTATAGTTAACGAATGTACTAAAATTAACACCTAAGTTTAGGATTTTACAAAAGAGGCAATTTGATTCGTTTGCTATGATTTATGATTTACTCTTGGTGTTTATTTCTTAGCAATTAATTATCATCCAGATGTTTAGAACTCTGTCTTCTTCTTTTTAATTTTTAATTTAGTTGGAACTTTTGTCTTATGACTGTTCTCAAGGGAAAGTATAATTTCTTTAGTAGAGAGAATATGTATTGGAAAACTAAAGCTGTTCTCTGAGATTTTCTTAATTTCATTATCATTATATCTGTAGAGGTTTTACTAACAGTTGTCAATACCCCCAGCAGCAATAACACCCCATAATCCCTACCATCTTTGGTTAATGGCACTTTCTTTTTGAACTGTGTATACAATTATTGTAAGACCTATCGTAGATATTTAAACATTTTTATTTAGTGAGCAAGTTGGCAAGTCTAGCAATTATGACTTACACTCCATTTTATTTGAACATGTTGTCGAGTAAAACAACTTTAACATTTAAATAGATATTTCTTCCCCCTTCTTTTCCACTCTTCAAAAGTATCTTTCTCAGTCAAAGTAATTTAATAACATGAAATATGAATATGGGCAGGGAAAAAAAAAACATAGATCTGACAGGATAAAAGAGTGAGCAAATTTAGTAAGAAAGGTCTAGTCAATTCAAATATGAAGAGGTAAGAAAAGTAATAAAATATTTCCTTTTGGCTAAAAAGTAAAGATAGATTTAAATCTTAAATTTAAATTTGGTGTGTCTTCAGATCATTGTAGTTTTAAGGGGGTAAATTAATCATGAAAGAAGTGATATTTAAGAAATGATTCTTAGAAAAAATAAGAAAGGATAGAAACAAATAAAAAAATCTTATCTATAAAGCTATGACAAACACATAGATTATTTTAAACACTCATTCATCTTTATAAGATACAATAAAGAGTAAAGATTTTTTCATGCTTTTGATAACAGAAACCAAAGAGGGAAAAGCAATGAACTCCAAAATAGTAATAATAATAAATGTACACACAGGCCCAAAAGACTGTACAGACTACCTTTAAGATGTTCCCTGTAATGTTATTAGATGAAAATAAGCAAACGTAAATATAAAACCCGATTCAGGATCTTATTTAGGAGACACTATTAGACAATTCAGAACACAAATATCATCTCAAGGATTTTTGCATCTGTGTTTCAAAGATATTAGAATGTCATAATCTGCTTCTGTAAATTTTCGTCTGGTTTTGGTAATAAAATAATTCTGACCCAATAAAATTAGTTAGAAATTGTTCAACTCTCTACTATTTTTAGAAAGAGTTGGGTAAAATTGCCTTTTTTTTTTTTCTTATGTATTTGAAACAAACCAAAGGAAATAATAAGCCTTGTGTGGTAGACATAATAGTAGCCCTCCAAAGGTACCCATGTTTTAATCCTCAGAACCTGTGAGTATGTATGTTACATGGCAAAAGAGACTTTGCAGATGTGCTTAAAGGTATGCACCTTGAGATGGAGAGAGTCCCTCAGTTATCCAGTTGGGCCCATTATAATCATGTAAATCTTTAAATGTAGAGGGTTGTTCCTGCTGTGGCTAGAGAGAGAAATGTGAGGACAGAGGAAAGGTTAGAGAGATGTAAATGGCTGGCTTGAAGAAGGTGGAAGGGATCATGAGCCAACTAACATTTGGGAATCTTCTAGAAGGTGTAAAAGGCAAGGGAACAGATTGTTTTCTTTTTTCTTTTTTTTTAAAGCTTACAACTCCTGGTATTCCCATTCAAGAACTAACCAGGCCCAACCCTGCTTAGCTTCCAAGATCAGATGAGATCAGGCACGTTTAGGGTGGCATGGCCATAGACCAAACAGATTATTTTCTAGAGCCTCCAGAAAGCACTTCAGCCTTGCCAACACCTTGATTTAAGCCTAATCTGACCCATGTCGGACTTCCGACCCAATTTATCATTGATAAGATAATAATTTTGTGTTGTTTTAACACACTAAATTTATGTTAATTTGTCTGACGGCAATAGAAAATGAATAAACCCTGAAAAATAAAACACATTTCTAGGATTATTGGAGTATTGGCAAGTGAACACATACTTACCTACTTGAACAATAATAAATTTGGAAATTCAAGAAAAAGAAATCTTAAATGTATGGATTGAAATGCTGTACCACATTGCAGAAAAATTAGATAGAGAGTTATTAAGTCTAAGCATATATTTGTAAATTTCTTACACTTAAAAGATAAGGAAAAATTTTGTCGTGGATGTATTTGAAATGGTACGCCATGACTAAAACTAGAAAGTTATGTTAGCCCAGAATTTTCCAAGGTAACAGAGGATATGTATTTACAAAGTTTTCAAGGAAAAAATCTGAAAGATAAGTGGGCAGACCAGAGCAAATGGCTGGCTTTGTTCAAGGAGGTTATCCTAAAATTCAGGTTTCTTTAATTATTTTGTAGTTTTAGCATGCCTTAGAATGTTTTATTGATTTACACAGTTAAAACTGCATCATTCATAATATGTTACTGTTGTAGCCTGTCGGGGGAAGAAAAGATGAAATAGATGACAAGCAACTTCCTCTTATAGATAATGACAAGAGTGGCATACCCATTCCTGCATTGCAGTGAGCAGAATATTGCTATATAGACATTGTCAGTAGATGCACTGGAGAGCGGGATTGGACCAGTGTTCTGTGGCCATGTGCTCATTTAAATCTTGGGAATTCTATTCATAAAAAGGAACAACAGTCAAAAAAAGGAAATAAAATTAATTAAAAAGGTTCACTTCAGAATACTCAAGTTTCTATTATTGCTATTATCAGTAACTTTCCAAAGAACTTACTAGTTCACTGATTAGAGCTCACTTTCCATGTTCTTGGAGGGGGCAATGGAATTGGCAGCCAGCCAAGATATAGCTCTTCAAGTCCTGTTAGTTGATAAATCAAAAGACAATTTATCCATTCCATTCAATATATATTTGTGAAGCAGGAACTAGAAAACAAAACAAAACAAACAAACAAAAAAGGATTGGGGGATGGCCTTGTGGGGAGAAGAGTTGAAAGCATACTGCAGTCAATATTATATATCAGCGATCCATCTCTGTTGGCAGAAATTGTGAAAAAACCCTGCCCTGCATGGAAAAATGTTTATGATTTCCCATCTGGCAACTTTAGTTCTATCCTTTAGGAATTATCTTTTCCATTATCCTCCATGGACTCATTCCCCAATACCCCGCCCCCGCCCCATATAGAAGGAGCTTTCTAGTCCATTATTCTCTTTGGCCCCATCTAAAGTGGGCATGAAAGGCTACGCACTGAACAGCATTTTTAAGCCTAGTGATTGCAGGCTTATGTACTTTGGGGACATAGATTCCCTCAGAGGTTTTGCTTTATTTGTTTCCCATAATTTCAACAGTCACAGATCACATCTGGTCACAATTCTTTGGAGGCCAGATGAAACAGCAGGCTTGGAACGAGTTGGGGAGAGCAGCGCCATTAATCTCTTCTTTGCAGCTGAGCTGGCTGCCACTGTCTGGCATTGAACTGGAGGCTCTTGAAAAAAACATTGAATGACAATCCTACCTCCTGCTGCTTGAGCTTCAGAAGCTTTGGCTTTTCCAACTCTGAGGCTCAACATTACCAAAATTTCAATCAATTTAAATTGTAGCCCATATGCATAGAAATTTTCCAGCAGAGCTGAAATCCCTTTTATCTCTGCTTGCAAATTAACTGATTTTTTTTTTTTTTTTTTTTTTTTTTTTTTGCCTAAATCCACCACTTCCTTTTATCTACCAGAACCATCAAGGAGCACCAATGATATTAGTTTTTCTAATCACTTTTCTAGAACTACATGTTCAATAAGCACATGCTCTGTCTTCTAAGTTCTCATGGGTGACGATATTACCACCTATTTTGCCAAGTCAAAGATAAGCTTCCTATCCTGAAACAATTATACTGCCTGTGCCCCTACTGCTAAACCAGTGCCACATATTTTAGATTTCTTTTTTATTATGAGAGCATCATGCTTCCCAGTATCAATTTCATGTATTCATGGAGTATAAGTTAAGCCTCTGTGATAAAAAGTTCCAACACAAGATGGATATTTCTTTCTTCTTATGTAATATTGCAGAGTGTATGTGATGGTCCAGAGAACATAGAATGTTCTGCTCCACAAAAACAGCTAAGTTCTTGGGGAAAGGTTTATTTTGTAAAACACTCCCTAAGGTATGTTCTAACCTAGCCTACATTGCCAACTGACTCAGTGTTTCTGCCGTTTAGCCCATGGAATAGAGGATACGAAGAACAGTCATCTTTTTAAGGAGGTGACCTGTAATCTATTCATATCTTTCTCACACACATCCCATTGGCTGCAATTAGTCATAAAGCCATACCTGTTTTCAAACCAAGCTGAGAAATGCACTTGCAAGAATTTAGTAGTTTTATGACAATAAAGAAGACTTTTTTGGAAAAATTAGCAATATCTGCCATATATTAAGAGATAGAATTACTGATTTGTTACTAAGTTCCAGGAACTATATCAGATCAACATCTATAATGAGTTACCCATCAGATATGAGGGTGATCTGGCTGTGACACATGTCACCCCATTGATCACTAGGGTTGATTCAGCTGATCTGGCTGGTTAAGTGGGTGTCCCCTTCCTCCCTCAGTGCTCCTTGTGCATCCCTGCTGAAGCTAGGTGCTGGGTCAAAAATGACATCCTTCCCGAATGGAGGAGGAGACCGTTGGCTCAAGGGTTACATGAGTAGCCATGCTCTCCTGCTAGAACCTCAAAAAATGAGGTACTCATTATTTTCTCCATTTAAGAAATGAGCAATCTTAGCCCAAGATATGGACACAATATCCAGATCATTCTATCCATCTGGATTTCAGAGTTAGGAGCTCTTATTCATTATTATACACACACACACACACACACACACACACACACACACACACACATGTATATATATATATATTTACTGACAGCATATAATTATAGTTTTTAGAGATAAATAATATTAGCAAATAGTTACATTCAATTGATCACTTTATAGATTAGAAAATTGATTTTGAAAAGTTGAGTATCTATCTGAACTAATTCAGGAACTGCAATGAGGAAATAAGTATTTTAGAATCTAAATTAGTGCTATTTAAGAGACATTAGTGGCTCTTAATTATAATGTGATATGTGAAAATCATACCCGGAAAGCATTCGTGTGTGATATGCATGAAGCTGATTGTCTGGACCTGCACGCACAAAATAGTAGCTACTATCTACATGTAGCTATTATAAATTTAACTTTAAATGAGTTAAAATGAAAAAAAATAACAATATAGATTTTTAGTCACTCTAGCCATCTGCCAAGCGCTTAGAAGCTGCAGAAGGCTGACGACTACTATATTGCATAGCACAGGTATAGACCATTCCCATCATAGTAGTACTTCTCCAGACGTTTGATAGTTTGGTGAATATGAATATAAGTAAGGCTTACAAGAACATGATTTGATTAATAACCTGGGTAACATAAAATATTTGGGGGGAAAAGGTGTCTCTAAGTGGCAAATATAAATAACCTTAACCTCTAATTTCTGAAACCATTGTGCCAAAGAACAAAAAATCTTGAATTATGCATATTAATCACTTCTTTCCAAAATGTCTATTTAATTTTATGTTGATATAATCTCTAATTTAGACATTTTACTTTAAAAAAAATTTTATGATATTTATCCTAAGTAAAAATATATGAAATAAAGAATAACTTGATTGTTCTGGATTTATTTTCTTATAAGAATAATGATATTGAACATTACAATGTAAATATATATACCTTTACTATTTAATTTTATATGTTTATAAAATTAGATAAATTTAATACCATACTATTGTTTTTATGATAAAACATAAATGCAAAGTCAGAATAGAAAATCTTAAGATTTAGAACACCTCTTACTTCCTTTGTCTATGAACCATGGTTATCCATCTATTCAAACTTCTAAAACTAAAATAACTTTTTTATTTTTTTGTTTTGTTTTGCTTAAATCCACAACCTCCAAAAACAGTGGTATTGCAAAAAAGAGTGCACAACTGCCCTATTTCTCAGGTTCCAGATTACTAGCTTCACCTACTTCCTGAGCTATCCATGCATGAATAATCACTCAAAAGGGGTTTGTGTTTCCTACACAAGGATTTCTTTTTTAAAACACTTCTCTTTCTTGCTTGAAGAATATCTGTATCTTAACTATTCATTGTGTTTAATATGCATATTTTTAGCAATCATAAGTGTATCAAAGTAAGATCACCAAAAACCTTCTATGAGAAAGTTCATAGGTGATCACCAAATTCCTAGAAAACAGTACAGGGACTCCTGGGGTGAAGAAGGCAAAAGACTGAGAGAAAGATATTAACACCCTCCAGAGAAATCAGAGGCAGAGAGAGCCAGGGGCTTGGAAACCATGGCAACTTGAAGGAACCAGTACAGAAAACCAAAAGATTGGTGTGAACCTCATTGTCAAGGTTCAGTAATAAAACAAAGATCTGATTAAAGATAAGGAAATAGAAATTATTGTAGTAGAAATGTTACACATTTATAAATCAGAAAGTTTTGAATATCATTTTAGATTTTTATGTAAACAGAAAAAGTTTGAATTTTGGAGTTAATCATAACTATACAAAGATAAATTATTTTTTGTATTATTTTTAATGCTAGAAGGTGAATCTATACCAATATTATTTAAACAAAGTAGATTTTAGATGGCTGTAGCAATTATCCAAATAGAAAATAGAGTCAATCGTACTACATTTAATATATATTTACAATGGCAATTCATCATCATGGCTAAAATTTCCCTGACATTAACAAAGAAATCCTCTGTATTATATCCACCCTGTACATGTTTCACAGACCATCTGAGTTTTTCCAACATGACTCCTGTGGACCTAATATCACAATCACAGTGATGTGCTCTGGCGTTGTTACGGACTGAATATTTGTGTCTTCCATGATTTGATGTGTTGATGCCCTAACTCCCAGTGTGGCTGTGTTTAGACATGGGATCTCTAAGGAAGTAAGGTGTTTTTTGTTGTTTGTTTTAATGGTGACATTGGTTAACGAAATTTGATAACTTTCAGCTGTATATTAATTAAGGTTTAATGAAGCTCTAAGAGTGGGGTCCGATCCAATATGATTAGAGTTTCAATAAGAAATAATGCCAGAGAGCTCTCTCACTCTCTCTCCCCATGTGTGTGCATCAACGTAAGGTGAAGACACCACGTGAAGATAGCCATCTGTAATCCAGAAGGAGAGCTCTCACCAGAAACTGACCATGCTGGCACCCTGTTCTCAAACTTCCAGCTTCCAGAACTGCGAGAGATAAATTTCTGTTGTGCAAGGCAGCCAGTGTGTGGCATTTTGTTATGTTAGCCTAAGATGACTAAAACAGGTATTTATGTTTTCTCAATGTTAAGTATATCATCTAAGCTAGTTGGTAATAACAGCATGGATCGATCTCTTTAACAATTGGATACATGAAAAAAAAAAGCACAAAATTATGCAAACATTATTGAAGTTTTTTTATTTATTTAAATGTATAGAAGATAAAACACATATAAAAACATCTTTCATATGCTGTCTACAGGCTCCCACTGCAAATGCTATAAATCCATAGGAGCTGCTAATATATATTCTTTAAATACCCAAATGATTGCTATTCTGGTAAATAATTCACATATTAAAATAGTTTGCTTCACTATTTGCATATGTACATAAAACACTTATGAGAAAGATTTGAAGATAATACTTGCTTGTGCTTAAGATAACTTGATCATGGCTATGCATATTTCATTAAATTGCTCTGCCAATATATCCATGGTGCAAAAATCGAAAATCCAAAAATATGAAATAATGCTTTAGGAAACATTGTGTATTTCATGAATTTAATAAATTTTAATTCAGATTTATTTTGAAACAATCACATAATATTTAGATGTCTGTGATTCAGCTTCTAATGCCTACAAATAGAGCAATGCAAAAAAAAAAAATCAATATCGTGACCAATGATATTCTCTATCTTAATTTTAAGTTAATGCAACCATGAATGCCAAGGGTTTTCTCTATTTTGATAATATAATGTGAATCTGATTATTGAATTGTATTTTCACCCTATTCAACATCCAAAACTAATCACAGTAATCCAAGTTTGAGCTGTTTGTTTTACATTAGAATATAATGAAGTCAGGGCAATATAAAAAGAGTTATCTATATTGCTTAGCGTTTCTTCCTCCACCCCACCCCACAGTTTAAAAATATTGGTTCCTGACATTACAAATACTGAAATACAGGGTCTGATAACATAGACTATCAGTCTGCAAACTCTATAAAATAAAAGCGATAATAGTATCATTATCCTGTTTTATGAGGTAAATAATTTAATTCCAACTAAATGAAAATAAAGGCAAGATAATAAAATTAAGAATAAATTCTCAGAAAAACAATTATATCTATTATTTCACTGTCCTTTCTCAGGGATATTCTCTTCTGGCAGGAGCATCCAAAGAAACAAGATTTGATGAAAACAAAGAGGGTGCATGCATTATTTGTAAATATAATTAGGAAATATCTCCAGTGACAAAAAATGGTCACGACTTCTAAAGAAGTTCACTATCTCCAAGGTCTTTAAGGCCAGTCTCAATTGTGCTTTTGTTCTTTAAGCCTCAATTCTTGCTCTAAAGAAAGGTCTGACTACCAGGGGTTAGGGAGGGGAACGAATTTACATTCTATTAGTTTAATAAACTCAACAATTCTAATCACAGCTTCTCTGCTTGTTGCTTATCCTTAGGTTTTAGAACACAATGTACTCATTACTTTTTTGAGAGAATGACAGGAAGAATGATAATAGTACAATATTATATTCTTGAAACTCTTGAACAAAACATTGTTGGGAAGGGTAAAAAAAATATCCCACTGATATTTCTAGGGAGTGAATGGGTGGAGATAGATTTCTAAAAAATAGTTATTATTTTCTATAATGAAAACTAAGTCTGGGCAGAATAAGGATTTCTGGGAATGTATTTCAATCTCAGATTGGTTATCCAGGGAAGGTTTCACATTCAATTTGTCAACAGGTGGAATCTTTTTCCTCTCTGGCTTTCAGCTCCTTTTTATAGCTCTGTCCCTTATGGACTGATTTCTATTCTTTCAAAAATCACGCATCATAGAAACTATACAATTTCTCCCTTTAATATTTGGTCAACTCTCATACCCCTTAGTTGCTTCTTTGTCTTACATGGAAAAACCTTAATCCTGATTAAATCCAACTCTTTTGGTAGCACCAATTCACTTAAAAGTGGCTGGAGAACACACACACACACACACACACACACACACACACACACACACACTGCTGATTTCACATTAAATACATGACTGTGTCCACAAGCTTATGGAGTACATTTGTTCCATATTATCCACAATCTTCCTTTCCACAGTTTCAGTTACTCACAGTCAACTGTGGTCCTAAAATATTAGATGGAAAATTTCAGAAATAAGCAATTTATAAGTTTTAAATTGTGTGCCATTCTGAAGAGCATGATGAAATCTCATGCTGTCCTTTTTCATCCCGCCTGGGGACATGAATCATCCCTTTGTTTAGCTGTCTCCACACCCCTTAGTCACTTAGTAGCCACCACCTCTGTTAGCACATCGATCTCTGCAATATTAGAGTGCTGTGTTCAGTAAGCCTTATTTTACTCAATAATGGCCCCAAAGAGCAAGAGTAGTGATGCTGGCAATTCAGATACGCCAAACAGAAGCCATAATGTGTTTCTTTAAGCAAAAAGGAATGTATGTATAGGAACAAAACATAGTATATAGAGTTTTATACATTCACTGGCGTTCTTGGAACCTATTCCCTGCAGGTGAGGGGGACGAAATTTCTAATCCACTTGTTTGAAAATGTGAGATGTGTCACATGTATCTAGCTGTGTGTAAAACAAAATACTGTGAAAAGAATAGGAAATATTTCTGTGTTAGTGCTTATACATTCCTTACTATTTAGAATTTGTAAGCTCCTTTTAAAACATATGATGGGATATTATTTAGACTTAAAAAAGAAGGAAATCCTGCCATATGTGACAACTTGGGTGAATCTGGAGGACACTATACTAAGTAAATAAGCTAGTCACAAAAGGACAAAGACGGCATGATTTTATTTCTCTGTGGCATCTAAAAGAGTCAAACTTATAGAAACAGACACTAGGATGGTAGTTGTCAGCAGTTGGGAGACAGGGAAGTGAAGTTGCTGTTCAGTGGGTACAAAACTTCAGTTATGTAAGGCGAATAATTTCTAGAGATCCGTTACACCTCGCGCTCACTTAAAAGTGCTGCACTGTTCACTTAAGTTTTTATTAAAAGGCAGATCTCGTGTGTTCTTACCAAGATTAGAGAAGAAACTCCATAAATTCTCATGTAATGTATCTGTTCCCTCTATGTTTTCTAGATTGTTGACTTTCTATTAGAAAGATAAATTTAGTGTCTGTTCATAGCGATTACTACTTCATGTTAATTAAAATGAGAATACCTAATTTTTCAGTAATATTTTGATTTTTAAAATGTTTTATGGTGTATTCAAAAACTGATATTCAAGTAGTATATATCTATTATATAATTGGATGAGGTATTTGGTAATATCTCATATTTACATTACCTTTACATTATATCTCTGAAATTTAAATCAAAATTTTGTTTTATCCTGACATTGTTATTTAAATATTTTGTTAGTGGAGCACCTTTTTTATTTTGAGATTTAAAACTAAAAAATGATTAGATCCACTCATAATTTATTTACATTTTCAAAAGAAGTTTTTTATATAATCAATGCATTTTTAACTTTCTGATATTATCTTACAATTAAAATAAGAATCCAGAAGCCAAGGATGTTATTCTCATTTATAACTATGACATTATTCAATGGTAAGCATAAGAAGACTCTTTAATCTCCTTGTTAGGAAAGAGACACTAAATCAGAACAGAATGCTAAATATGTAATTTTGATAGATTAAGTAGGATTAATACTTAGCCTGGGAAACACTGTGTTTGCACATTTAGCAGATCATTTGAGCTACAAGAAAGTTAGATTTAATATATCATTTACTTAACTTGTCACTTCTAAAATTTTTTAGCTAAAACACTGAACAGTAATAATAAAGAATGAAGAAGAAACTACAAATGGATCATACAACAAATCATTAACATATGCCCACGTAGAATCAGCTTTCGGCTTACACGTCTTTGTTATGCAGTCCGTGAAAAGTGAAGGAGTTCATGCCTCAATTCCCTCAATCTCTAGTCACCTCAGTATGACTCTTTGTCATTGGTACCCAGTTCAAGCACTCAGAAGGTTGATCAAGGCTTATGAACATAAGTATATAAAAAGTGTCTTAATTGGATTACCAGTTGACACTGGTTGGGCATCAGGGTGACAAAGATTTGTCACCAGTTGACACCTGGTTGGGCATCAGGGTGACAAAGATTTGAGAAAGACAGGCTAAGGACAAGGCATGATGGAGGAATGATGACAAATGTTTTGAAGGCAAACGAGGCAAATTGTGAATATTTTGTGCCATGTACACAGTTTATAAAGCTCGGGGTGAGCTTGGGCTGGGATTAGAGCCAGAAATGTCTGGTGTCTTTTTTCTCCCCTAACTGTCTTTGTGGAGAATTCATATTCCCTCAGCTCTCTTTCAACAGAATTCCTCCTTATGATTTTGGTTCAACTGAACAGGCCTTAGTATTCAGACTCCATGAGCGTAGACCCTGACACCAGGATGCCTAAGGTGGCTTCCTAGAGCTTTCGTCTTGGGCAATTTTCTTAAATTTTCTGGGCCTCAGTTTTCTCTTTTGTAAAACAGAGCTAATAAAAATACCTAATTTATAATAATCGGGAGGTTATTAAATAAGCTTCTATTTAAACAACGTAATCATTAAAGGCAGGAGGTATACATGTTAAAATGCTATCATGTCACTTCAAAAATTAACAATTGTTCAGTAAGAAATTATTCTTTAGTTTTACAGAAATAACAATATGTTACATAGACTACAAATCCAAGCTACCTCAGGCAAGCCCAGCAAGTTCTGGGGTAATAATTATCCTCTAAGTATGTTGCTTTTATGCAAAGGCAACGTTATGGGGAGTCTCAGTCTGTGACTCTGTCTGAAAGTGGTCAGACACTGTGTCGCGTTAGCCCAGAGACAAGAAAGCACATGAGCCAGATTGAGCACACAGGGCTTTTCTCTATATGCTGACTACAATCAGGGCGACTTCCATCCCTGGGACACTTATTTCAAGAGTATTTTAGACTCTTGACACCTAGGGTTAGCAGATGGGTTCATGTTCCAGCAGCCAGGTAGAATGACACACAGTCCAGGAAGGGTGGCCACGAGAGGGGTCTCCTAGCTGGTTCCCTTTCGGGCAGCAGTCCTGTCTTCCCGCAGCTGCTGTCATTTTAGTCTTTTTCAAACAAACTTTCAGGGTTATTACTCTGTCAAGACAGATGTGCTGCAAATCAAGTCTTATTTTGAAATTCTTAGTATTAATACATCCAAATAGGTTTAATGAATGCATGAAATGGATTTAGATTTATTTACAAGTTCAAAGGAGTTAAAAATATGACAGTTGCTTGTGGAAGGAAAACGAAGTATTAAATACTTTAATTTTATCTGTGATAAATTTTTAAAAGATGGCAAAAATACAGGTTTAATGTTTGTACTTATTTTAGTAAAAATGACATAGTTGTGTCTATATCCAAAATTTAAAGAGACCTTTATTAAAATTTGTTGTAAAAACTACATGTGGCTATTTCCAATGGAAAAACTGATTTGAAAAATGTGAATTAATGGAAGTTGCTTTAAAAAATATTAGTAATTTAATTAAAATCCTACTGGTATTCAATATTTAGTATATCCCTCAGTATTGTGTGTTTTATTTTTGTTACCATAATATGTAATGCAAAAAAAAGTTAGTTTTCCCAAACCCCTTTAGTTTATGCCAGGTCCCACCAAATCTTTCTAATATAACCCAGTACACTGGATTATAATTTTATATACATTCCAAACACTGGAAAAGTAGGAAAGTCATCTCTCAGAACTCAGACATTTATCTCTGACCAAAAAAATTGGATTTATAAAAATAGTTTCCTTACCAATGCTGAGATAATGAACATGAACTCGAACTTTTATTACCTAAAAATCAGATCATTCTTTGGAGGAGGTTAGGTTCTCCAATAGATAATGTCAGTTCAAACTGTAACTTCTTTTAAATATAGTTAAAAATTGAATTTCCCTGAGCTTCATTCAGGGTGATATAGGCATTAGTTGTTGAACATTAATGCAATCAAGCTGACATCTTTGCATATACTTATAGCACCAGATATAACTTGCTTAAGTTTTTCTTATCCTTAAGGAGTAAGAAGAGGGGAAGATTTATTACATACATTTAGACTATTTTAAGCCTCTGTTTAAAATGTTTAATCTTATATCAAACACATGCACTTGTCAGAGTAATTAGGTGGAGTAAGCAGACTTACACAGAATTAAAATAGAA
This sequence comes from Eonycteris spelaea, assembly GCA_003508835.1. NCBI lineage: Eukaryota > Metazoa > Chordata > Mammalia > Chiroptera > Pteropodidae > Eonycteris > Eonycteris spelaea. The sequence continues at coordinate 13,592,257 of PUFA01000021.1, forward strand.
CTTGGAATAGCTTGGAATAAAACAAACAGACTGAAGAGATACATGTTCCTTAACGAGAAGAAATAATATATTTATTGATCATATTTCCAAGGGTAAGTATATCTGCATGTCAATTCAAGAGTGAGTGTAAAGTTAAAATATGCACATACATATACTATTTTACTTTTTACTTGTTCTAGTGAATTAAACATAAGCATGTACAATGTACAAATATTTATGAGGTATTTTATAACTAATGTCAAAAGTAGAGTGTTGAAAAAGTGATTATGGGATATTTATGTGAGTTAATAATGATATTATTAGATATTCTAAAGAATGAGACTAATATTTGTTAAATTTATAGTTATTGTATATTGTCTTTTTTTCTTTTTAAACTCTAATAGTTTGAAAGATCAAAGCCCTTTCCTTTCCACTTTATCACCAGACAGATATTTGAATATAATTCCAGATGAAAAGTTGACCAAAGATGTGATAATTTTAGTGCATACCTAAAATATATAAAAAGGGGGAAAGTTTTACTGTTTTCCTATCTTTGACTTGATTTTAACTCTATTTTTATTTAAGAATAGATGCCAGATTTTCCAGGGCTCAGGGAAGCCTCTGGAAAAATGCCCATAGAACACTAAACTGATTCCCTAGACTTTGTGGGAGATAGTGACCTGAGGTCTTACTCAGAGGAAGAGCACTGGGAGGAGGAATCTGAAGCCTGCTTAGGCTACATCTGTGTGTTGGAAGCAAAGCAGTTGATGTTCACTGGCAATTATTCTGGAACTCACTGATCCAGACATCCATGCTTATGAGACACAACCACATAATACGTGTGGGATCCATCTAGGAAATATATCAATTTTAGTCATTCTAACATCAAATGGTAACTGTCGATTTATAAAGGAAGTTTCTGGGTATTGTTTTCTTTTGTAGCAGGTAGAGAAAGGTGTTAATTTGTAACAACCGTTTACCTCTATTCATTAGTAATCTTTAGAAACTCACATAAGGAACAACTTTTTTGTTTGTTTTATTTAGAACTCTTAACACTGCAAAGAGGGATATTTTATTATTTCATCCTCAATAAGGAAATCACTGAATTTTATAAAAACAAATGTTTGGTCTCCTATGATTAACAAAAAAATAAAATAAAATAAATTAAATTCAAGAAATCTATACAATTGTAAGGAATAAGTTTACCTTGAAGAATCTTCCTCTTCTAAATACATTTCTATTTTACTGCTATCATTTTCTATTGTTCGTATCTCTTTTTTCCAGGGTTTATATATTGGCTAGTGCCATTAATCAATTATGTGAAGACTTCAGTGGCAAATTTTCATGGCCACCACAAATTGATCTTACTGTGTTTCTTCAGTCAGTAACATCTTCCCTAATGATATAGCCTTATTATAGATTTTAGTGTGCTGTATAAGATAGTGCCTCACAATGTTTTACTTCACCCAAGGTTATAAAAGCCTGCCACTGAGAAAGCTTATTAAAGTAGAAGTCATGCCAACTACAAAATCTATGCTTATTCATCTGTCATAAAACATATTTATAGACCACAAATCCTTGCACAGTTGTTTCTAAATCATTTCAAATATGGAACAAAGAAATAAGCATGGAAAATTTCAAGGCTAGCAGTTTGTTCATCTTCTGTTTTCTCTGAACATCTCTAATACTTCAGATTAGAAAATATAATTCAGTGAAATCATTAAAATGTTACTGTGTTTATTACTATGGCTCTAAACTTGAGACTTAAGTAGTAATCAGGAAACTTCATATCCAATTTGACATATCTTTAGTTAGAAGTGGGTTGGGTTATTCATGTCTTATATTATTTTTCTTTTTAAAAGAGTAGTTTCAAAAATCCTATGTTATTAAATACTGTGTTACACTGCAGTTATTGTCTTTGTCTGTAGCACAGTTAAGAGGTATAAATGAACATTTGAAGAATATTAATCAAAATGTCTGTATTAAAAATGCCTGAAGGCAATGTGAGAAGATTAAAAATAAAGTATTGATAAAATTATCTCATATATGATCAAACATTGCTGTTTACATGTTCTACACAATTAAAGCTAGAATGACATACTATGTAATTTCATCAGATAATTGAGCCAGAATACCTACTTTTAGATGTCAACTTTATAAATTTTTAATTTGATGACTATGAGTAAGTGAGATGATATCTGTGTCTTAGTTTCTCATTTCAAAGTCTGTAGAATGATATAAACCACTCAGAACTGGTTGAAAAGACCAACTAAAATGTAAAACATGCTTTTAAGAGCCCTACTACTGTCTTAATTTAAAAATATTATTTAAAACATTTGATATAAAATAATATTTTTGGTTCACATTGCATATGTAAATGATTAACCTTATGGGATAACAATTCATAATGCTGTCATTTTGCCAGTTGTGGGTCATTAGAGTGGAAGTTCATCTATTGTCATAAAAAACCTTATTGCAGTGAATGATATTTAAAAATAAATAGAGTATACTTAACTTTTTGTGATGATCATTTCACAATATATACCAATATGGGATCATCATGTTGTACACGTAAAACTAATATTATGTTATATATCAATTGTATCTCAATGAAAATAAATAGAGTATTATTTATATATGTGATATTTTTATTAAACTTGAAATATTTTAATAATACTATGAATCTGAGAATAGCTTGCAAGTGGAATATATTTAAACCTGCATCGATAGTTCTAAGCAAGCACACATGAGTATGTTGGAATTAAGGATTATTCTACTCTAAACTTTGCTCTTCTATAGAACAAACTAGTGAGGTTAAGGACAGTCTATCAGTTTGGCCCACTTGAATATATTTCTTCCCTTCAGACTTCAAACTTTACTACAACCAACATACAGAAATGGATCAAGAAACATTACAAGAAATATTACAGGGGCATAGTACATTTCTTATCACCTTCAATTCAATGGTCTCATAGAAAGTTTTAATAAGCAATTAAAACATGCGTTGTTTGATGCAGAAGGGGAGAAAGTCTTGAATGTGATAATGCAGATGTGGTCTGTGATTGAATATGAGGGGAGAGAAGACTCTCAAAGATTGTATGTAGAAATAAGTGATGGGAATGACATAACATGCTGCTTGATTATGTTTAATATTTCTCAGAATTTTACTTTTGATTTGACTGATTTGATTGCCTAACGATAGCAGTTACACTGCAAACAGTTGTAGAGGATGTTGCCACGAAAGACATGAACTCATATCGTAGAATTTGGTTTATGCATTCATGAATGGGACCTTGGAGTGGATCTGCCCATGTATTTAAAATAGGTTTAGTTGTGACTACATTAGCAAGTGGAAGGACAGTCGTGCAGTAACCTTTCAAATCCTATGACATCCTCCAAGAGAGGAGGGAAAGGAGAAATCATGTCAATAGTTAGGACCACTTTCTCCTTGGGTAAGCAGCACTGTCACATGAGGCTACTGTACCAGGATGGATGTTGACAAATGGCTGATGCTCAAAGAAGTTTCTTAAACTCTGTTTTTTCAGGAAAAGAAAATTGGAACACTGCTTACTTCAAGTGTCTGCCTAAAGACTCCACCTGTATCATCTCCTCCTGGATTTAAGATATGATGAGACACCCCCTAACTGCCATTGCCTTGTTAGACCTACCATTTGGCTAATGACTTTAGAATTATTTGTTGTTATTTTTTAAACAGTGTGAGAGAAATATTACCTTTGAATCACGGAGGGCAAAGGCTGTTGGATAGCTGAGCATCCACACACTATGTCACTGTAAACTGAATGACACAGTGCTAAGGCAGATGACTGGATATGGTAAGAAACAGATTTGCCATCTGCCCAGTCATATCCTTACTATTTCACCTCTACCAGATCCTGATGTGGATGAAATGTCTTTAAGAAAAGAAATAAGAGACCTGGATTGCCCTGAAGAGAGTGGGATTCAAAAAAGTGGTCAAATGTCAGTAGTAACTGTCCAGTGATGTTTCATATGGGCCATTAATGAGGAGTCCTGTAGGGTACTCAGGCCGAGCTGTTTTATCAGAGACTGTGCCTTATTAGTTTCAGTGAGCATCCAACATAAGGGTTTGATCAAAACTGGCCCCAAAATTAGTTCCCAAATTGAGGAGCTATGTTTGGATCACGACGTCAACCCAAAGTGCTCTTCCTAGATGAAAGAGACCAAATAGGGGCACTAGAGGGTGCTCTTTTGCGGAATTTGTAAAGGTTATGAAGTGGCTCATGAAAAGACAAGACATGCTTCCAAGATGAAAAGTTCACCGCAGTCATCAGCACTCTGGAAGAGGCCTGTCACTGGGAAGGAGTGTTAGAGTTATATTACTACAAAATCTTAGAAGTTGGTCAGGAATCCTAAAGACCTGGTTTGGGGCAGTTCATTTAAAAGAACCCTACAGTAGGGCAAAGCTGTGGAAAATAACAAAATACAACAAAACAAAAACTTGCTGGACAGTGTGGCTTTAACTGAAATATATGATATTGTGTCTCATGGATATTTTTGTAGACTAATTTGAAAAATCTATCTCAAATGACAACAAACTCGAGTGGCTAAAAGCACAATGTGAGTCTTATAAAACATTATAATTATAATAAATTTAAATGGACTAAAGGTTATATGGAACTTTCTTCTCAAAACTTAACCAAAACTACATACAGAGGCTATTTTTCACTTTCTCTGTTAGAAATCTATCATGTGTTTCAGGGGGAAACATAATAGAAACTTCTTAAATACACACAAAGTTTACTATATAAAACTATGACACTATTGTAAAGTAAAAATACTTAAACAATTGTCAAATTTCATAAGATGCAATAAAAATGATTTTGTGTATCTCAGCAGCAATTTTTACACTTATAATGCTATCAGTATTTATTGAAACTACTTAGATATGTGGATATTTCAATCCATGGGCCCCCGATGACTTTAAGATAGGTGGTATGTATAGGATTTGTAGTCTTCTGGTTTTAGGAGGGGCCATATTGAAGCTTACCTGATTTTCAGTAAAACTATTCATCTCGACATTGATAGCTTCTTGATGAAATTAATCCACTGTAACTCGCAAAGCCTATCTTATCCTTACCACCTTACTGAACCCTACTCCTCTGTCAAGCTGAGCACCTGTAATTACCTGGATATTCTCTGTGTTCGCAGCAGTGCTGTGCCTGGTATGGCTTTATGTTCTACCTGTAAGGCCCCTTGTCCTGTTGTCTCCATTCATCCACCTCAGTAAACAATTTGGTGACTCTTCTCTTTTGAACTGCTCTAGTACCTTGCTTAAGTTTAATTTCTTTTACTACACTTGTTATTCTGTCCTACATAATTATTTTTCTTTTTTATATCATTTATACTCAATGAGAGAATACATATTTTATTCACAGTTGTCTCACTTCAGTGGTTAGCCTAGTGCCTTATACATATCAACTTTTCATAAGTATGCTTTATTTACAAACTATAATCCCATCTGCTTTGAGAACATCATTTCTTATTTTTACTATAATAATGATGTTTTAAAGGTCTTATTGCTAAAATGATTTCGGGAGGAATCAACAACCTTCTCTCATCCATAATTTCCAGACCTGTATAATGTTCATATAATAATACTGGCAAAGAAACAAACTTGAATAGGCTTACTGCAATTCTTAAATAATACGAAAAAAAAATAGTGAGCTGTATTTGAACAAACAGCAATTCAAATGATAACTACCATTCTTTCTCGTTTTATTTGATTTTCCAATATTGTGTTTAATAAATGCCTATTTCTATATTCTGCTCAAGTTACTAATACAATGTTTAATTCGATGGTCAATACTCCTACAGCCCTCTGCTGTTTGCTAGAAGTATAACAGTAGAATATGTTGGCTTCAAATGCATTGGAAACAGTGCAGTGAGTTGTGTGCCTATAGCAACTTCCTCCATGCTTCAAAACTATATCGTTTAGGTTATCTGGGATATGTGACTATAACTTGAGTGACTGGTCTGAAAATGAATATGCTGTAGTAACTAACTAGATCTTTCTCTCTGAGACTACTAGTTATAAAACAAGGTTTTGTGTGTGTGTCTGTATATATACATATACACATGAAAAAAAAAAGATCTAATTCCTTCTTAGTTCATTCCTGTATTAAATATTCTCTTTTTCTAGACAACTAAGGTCTTTCTTTATTAAATATATTTAACTAACGGCTGAGTTACTCTATTTTGAATATAGTGCCCAAACCACTAAATAATGGACTCCTTCTTCCCTCTCTCCTTTCCTTCTTTGCTTCTTTCCTTTCATTCTATTCTTTCTTCCTCTCTTTCACAGCTTCAAAAATAAATATAGGAAGTATATAAATACATCGATACCTGTCTTCAGTCTTGTAAAGAGGGGTCAGAGAGGCAAAATCGTAAAATTCCAATTTTCTTTGCATTTCAAGAGTGACACACTATTTCAAATAGCATTCTCATTGCATTAGACAGAGGACAGTTAACAATCTTGGGCACAGTTTCTGTGTGACTCATAGATCAGTACTTTAGGCAGAATAAATTCTTTCTAATGGGGTTACACATTTTTTGAGAAACACAAGTATTTTTACCTTGATTTGAGGGAAATAAATGGTATTGATACTACATTTAAAAAAAAAAACCTAAAATTCAAATATTCTTTGAGTTCGGGGTCTCGTGTCTGTATACTCAGTGTAATACATAGTCTCGACACAGTAATTAATCAATATGTAAGTTATGTGAACAATTATTAGTATTTACACTGAACTCACAACCACACTAACCATTTGTTAATTCTCTAGCATGCTCGCACAGTGTGGTAATGCACACAGAAATTATTATAACCTGAAGTTGACTCAAGAAGTTTAATTTCTCAATAAAATAAAATCCATAGCATTTTAAAAATATATTGCTACAAACTCAATGAGGATGTAGTTCTATAAAGTGTAAACAGTCAGTAAATTCTTACAATAAAAAAAAAAATAGACCATGGCTTAATCTCTCAAATGACAAGGAAATGTTTTTAGGAATTAATTATACAGATTAACATCATAATATTATCATTCCTCTCCCACCAAAAAATAAAAAATAAAAACAAAAATACTCTCTACTAACAGAGGGATTAGATGTAAACAGTCATCTACAACTTTCTCTTCCCAGGCTCTGGATCTCAAGATCATTTAAAACCACTGGACTTCACGGTGTTTTAGGGTTTGAATTTATCTAGTTCTCTTTAGGTGAGAACATCTGCTCCTCCCACCAAAACCTCTTTTTTTTTTTTTTTTTTGCATAAAATGTATTCTTGTCTGATTCTCCAGAGGCTCATATTAGAAGAAATTTTCACAGAAAAGTAAGCCTACCAAATATGAACAAAAGTTAAATGTGTCATTAAAACCCTATGAAAACGCAACTGACTATGATTGAGAATTACCCTGAATGCAGCACAGATGGGTGAAATGCCGGAAAGTCTGAAAGACTTTTTAAGAGACCAGGAGATTAGGATGTGAAATTCTATCTGTATGTCACTTGAGTTGCAGAAGAAGAGCTGAAGAAGAAAATAAAGACGTGTTGTTAAAACAGTAACAAAAATAACAAGTGCAGTACATATGAGACAACAGAGAATTTACTGTTCACAAATTTGTCTTAAAAAAAATTTAAGATGTTCTTCATGAAGATGGAGCTAAAATCTATTTTCAAAATAAAATGCAAGAAGCTATGGTGAAAAAGTAAAGTTGTATATGTGTGAGTAATATAAACATTAATTCTCTAATATGAAGGATAAAAGTTATAAAACTATAATTCAGGTTGATATAACTTGTAAGTGGGAGAGATGTGGAGATAAGAATGGAAATATATTTTGGTGAAATAGAATATTATTCCAAACTAGTACAGCAAAAGAGTACAGAATCAAGAAAAAATAATCTAATAGATGAGGGGGGAAAGCACAACAAATAAACACTACTAAATTGATATTAAACATAAAAATATTCACTATTCAAGCAATATAAAGAGATTAAATATACTTTAGGAAACTTTTTCAGATTTGATTAAATGTTTATATAATCTTGCTATTCGTTTTTTTATGAGCTAAAAACATAACTGAACAAAAAGGTGGAAAGTGAATCATTGCGGGCATTATGTGACAAGAAAGCTTTTACCTAAAGCAAGCTACTACCTCTATACAGACAAAGGTATTTAAGGTAAAAAGGATTATGAGATGCAAAATAAAGGAGAACTTACCTCTATTTCCACAAGATTTCTCACTCTGCAGTACTAGTTAGGAGAGAAATTAAGGATCTTAAGGACTAACGATCATATGGTTCTGAGTAACCCACTTGTAAGTTCTCTAAATTACATTTTTCTCAATTGTCAAAGCAAGAGATCTGCATTAAAAGTTCTCAAAAGTCCATTAATGTTTAAATATATATACTTTAGCTCAAATAATTCTTTACTATTTATGCTAATTGTGTGCCAGACATAAATAACATTAACAGATAACCAGTTAATCCCCAAACCTCAATGTGTACTTACTTCTTAACTTATTCCTCCAACGAAAGCTTTTAAAGTAATCACTAATTATCACCAAATTTGATTGCTATTTATTTAATATCCAATCATAATTTTTCCTTTTCTAAATCCTCTGGGATAACAAGAATAAAAGTAAGCGGTAATATAAAGATCAAACAGCCAAAAAGTAAGCTATAAAGATCATAGTCGTTTTATCATTTTGATAATACAATGAATAAACAAATACTGATTTATGCATTCATTCAATGAATACTAATCAAGGCCAGTTGTGTTCTGTAAGTGATGCTAGGTGTGTGAATGGACATGTTTCACTATTTACAGATCTGAACTCCAAGTTCAGAAATGTCAAAAATCTTACCTCCGAAGTTAGATAAAAATTACAAATTGAGTGTCCTTCCCCTGCTTCTCATTATGTTGGAAGGAAATACATACTGGTAATTAAACCAGATTTAAAAAAAAGGGTCTAATTAATTCATAATTCCCAAGTAACTCTATTTATAATGAAACACATTTATTAAAATAAGCAAATAGATTTGTGAACCATTATTAAATATAACAGGCTTAAAATACAATTTGTTGTAAAACTTGCAGTTTTAACCTATCGATACATTTTCCTTTGCTCATTTTCACTATTTTAGTTAAAGCAATTCTACCATACCTTACCTCACCAAATCTTAGAATATCCCAGGTCAGTGGGCCTCTAAGTGAAAAAATTAATAGAATTTCAAATTGGCTGTTAAACTCAACAGCTGCACAAATATTCCAATTCTGAAGTTATTAACAATGAGAGTTTTATTGCTACAGTGATAATAGCTCACATTAGGGCTCAGAGAGATGTGAATTGCTCAATAATGGTTGTTCCTGCTACAATGTATAGCTCATTTCCCAGTTGCCAGGAACATTGGATACTGGCGGATCATGGCTGTTTTCCTTTCTGAGCATTGCCTTCAGCTAAAGGCCATGGCCTTCTAAGAGGAAGCCCTCATCTACGTCTGCTTGTGAAGGGCATATAAAACACGAGAGCCGTCCCAGTTCCAAAGCCTCCTGTGGCATTCGTGGCCTCTGTCAACTTCGCTGCCGCTCAGCTTCTTCCTTCACTCAATCCTAGTTTTCTCATCCCTGACTTGAGTCTCTCTATGCAAATCCCCATCAGAGAGTTGATGCTGGAGTTATCACAGGAAGGAGACTCTAAAAATGGGTTATTAAAGCTGATCAACGAACAGTCCATCGTTGGCACTAGGTAGACAAAGTACTCAGAGTCTCTGGAAGCTTGGGCAGGTACAGTTGTTAATATTTCACTGGTGGTGTATCAGGGTGACAAATGTTAGAAGCAGCCCTGGCAAGTGCGCTGCTTCAGGGGTTTGGATAGGTTCAGGGTAATACTAGTAACTAACCGACTATAAGGACTATGCTACTGAATGGCTTTTCTTGAACACATTCAAGGAAAAGAAGACAGGTTATGGGTGATTTATTACCAATTTAAAGAAAAATATGAAGAGAGTGGTCTTCCGTGGCCACATATTAAAAGTTGTTCATCTTCTATAGTCAGAGGGAGAAATGCATTTAAGATCAGGTCTAGTACTTAATTATAAAGTTAGCAAAGCCTGAGAAGCTTTCAGAGAAGGTTAAATTCTCAACACTAGCTAGTAGGTCTTCTGCAGCAAGGATGTAACCCAGATTTGAAAGGAGTGAGACCCTGAAACTTGGAATAGGGACATACAGATTCATTCACTTGGAAAATCTTAAATCTCTGGATTTACAAGAATCCTTTGAACTTGCAGGCATGTCTCACTCCTCTTGGTTAATGTCTAGTCTTACTCCCTAGCTTGAAAAGAATGAAGAGACTTCTGCCTTGCATGAAAATTTGCACTGCCTCCAGAATCTCCTGCCTTTTCTTCAGACCATGAGACTAACAACTAAGGGTCATGTCATATCATAATCCACTCATAGAAGTGTTTGCCCTATTAAGAGAGGATGGAAACAATGCACCAAAGATTCCTCAAGATCTAACCAGTATTTATCTGCAAGATCTGGTAGGAGAGATGTGGGATGAATCTAGTGGGAGCAGATCCAAGGAGGCAAAACATATTATTGTGTAAAAGAAAGTGGATGCTGTAATTTAGGATTTAACAGCATTAGAAGGATCCTGGAAAATGACAACAAAACACTGTCACAATGGATTTTGAAACTTTGGAAAAGAATGACTCTACTAAGTGAAGTTTAAATGCCAGGAAAACACTGGAAAAATGTATCAAAAGTCTCAAACAAGGGAATATATTAGCATAAATAGATCTTGATCAAGAGCAAGGTAGAGCTGTTTCACAAAAAGGGCAGAGTGGAATATCTTTGACACAAGTCCATCTGTTATGATGGCTGTTGATACTCCCTCACCCGTTTTGGTAGTCACTGGATAAATGGAGCAGCGCAAGCAAGAAAGGGTTGGTGACAAAAGTTGCAAACGCAGCAGGGATGTGAGTCTATCATTCGTTCAGGCAAGTCACCTAGGTTAGCAGAGGTACTAACTGAAAGATAGGGTATTGAAAAAGGGTAGTAGAAGACGAAGACAATGAGTATTCTTTGAGGCAAGATAAGCTTCACAGGAGGGGAGGGGGTTACTCTTTTTAAGCTTTTTTGTTTCAGTCCCCAGATTCCTGAAGGAGCCATTCTCAGATGGGATGAAATGATTCTATGAAGCCAGGGATTCCAAAAAATGCTAGAAGTGGGCTCAAGTGAATGATTTGGTGGACTGCTCAGACCCCCTTTCAAGACAGGGCACTCATTCTCCTAGCTGTGAGTTGCTGACCATTGCAGCTAAGTTCTCTCTAGGAATTGTCTTCAGTTGAAGAAAGCTGCCTCAAGATTTGAATGCATTCAAAATGCACTGTGGTATTTGTATATATTAAGGGATTTCATTTTAAGTACACACATTACTATGGCATGAAATGAGCTTGAAAGTGTATATATACGTGTGTGTGGATGCATGTGTGTGTACATATACACTTCCATGTTCTTTAAAATATTCTTTTTAAAAAAATTTTTACCAAATATAATCCTTCCATTCCTTTGAAATATTCTTTGGAAATGTAGCCATTAATTGGGCACTTGTAATTTTGAATATATTTGAATCTTCAAATACATAATATATATTATATATATAATTTGCATATATTATATATTACTTATATATCATATAAATATATAATATTTATATATTGTTTATACATATTAATATATAAGATAAATAACATTTATATAATATATAAATGAGATTATAATATGCATGCTTATTTTGTTTTAGCATGGTTTGAACATTTCTTACTTGTTTTCTCTTTACTCTCATTTTTGCCTCCTTTTTTGTCTCCCCATCCTCTGTACCCATGTTAAACAACCAATTTATATTCTTCACAATCACATAATTGTTTGTTTATCTTTGTCCTGTGTGTTTTACAAAATAGGTCATATTGCTTTCAAAACATTGGAAAACAGCAATGAGGATATGTAATTAGGAGAAATAATTGCATAATTATATTACAAACCCTTGAAGTTAAAAAATGTAAGGAAATGTAGTGCATATTTATAAAGAACAATTTTCAAACTGACTGAAAATGATTTTTTTACTTTGAAACTTTATATTTCTATTCCTTTTGACTTTTTCATCAGATGTGGAGAAAATCAGTTCAAAGGAGTATTACCCAAAGCATGTGGCAAGTGTAACATGGTAAATAGTTTCCTCCCATAAGAACAACGCATGATGGTACCTTGATTATCACTATATGATGATGTCATTGTTCTCTGGTTGCCCACCAGGACACAGTGACAGTCAGGTAGATCGAGTATATAGTGCGTATTTGATACTTGAGTAAATCATTTTCTAGCAATAAAAGAAGTAACTTTTATTTCATCCTGCTCTTCATCTCCATCCTTAAGAGCTTCAACAATAGTTCTTCATGGCTCCTTTCAGTCTGATTTTTTAAAGACAACTTATTAACAGCACTGATGAAGACTAAACAGTAGTTTTGGCATGAATGTTAAATTAGGAATACAAATGAGTGATATTCATCTATCATTCTTTTGACATTTGTGTAATTGACTGTACCATGAAAATCTATGGTACTGAATTGATTAAAAGGCTCGAGTGACCTCCATTTGAAAAATTTGCTAAGAAAAAATAGCTTGATAAATTGGAAAAAATCTCTAAAACATATTTTGTAAAAATTTAAAACTTTAAAAGAGATATAGAATACAGGAATTAAAACGGAGTATTGACCTAATTTAAATGCTAAAAAGGTGTCACAGACCCACAGTCCAAGAAGTGTAACTTTTTTAAGATATTGAAGTAAGTGATGCCAAAAATATTTTTCTTTAAATGTAGGAAGAGGCACCATTACACATTATTTAAGATGTTAAAGTCTGTTTCAAATTTTGGTTACACCGATTATTAACTTCATTACATTTAGCAAGTGATTTAACTTTTATGTGCCTCAGGTATTTCTATAAAATTGGAGAAAAGACAGTGCTAAATATATAGAGCTATTGTAAGAATTTAATTGGGTAGATCATGTAAAATAATAGGAACAGTACCTGGAAAAATAGAAAGCACTCACTAAGTATTACTTATTATTAGAAAGCTCAGGTAATGGTTGAAATCTGCAGCAGAGCAGATAATATTTCTTTCTTTTAGGTCTATGAATAGGGAGCAAGATACAACTTTCTCCCTTGAGAAGCTGGTTGGAAGGAACTTTGAAAAAAAAAATCCCTCTAATACCAAAGTTGACACATCAGGCATACTAGTTAAAGAAGGAAAAATTTATACAGTATGAAATTAAAAAGTCAAAGCTCAACCATGTGCTACATGGTAGAAAAAACACGGTAAGAGAACATGAAGTTAAAAAGTCTTCTTACCTGTGGCACTTCAATGAGCACGTCCTATCCTGTTTAGCTGGGTTGTGGAAACGTGGGCATGAAAAGAGTCTAACATCGGGTCCTGGACAGAGCTTCCTGAGACTGGTAGTGCAATATACATCCGTGGCAACTTGAATGTGGAACTAGAAGATACTGATATTTCGCAATACTTTTGCTGCACTTGATAATGAGAATCCCCTAGACAATGAAAAACAAACAAACAAACAAACAGGAAGAGCAATAACGATAAAAAAAGAAAAACCAAGTGTGGCCATCAACAATCAAAATCATTTAGGAAACTCATCAGATTAGACGCTGATAAAAAATTAGCATATTTTGAGAATATTATCATTATTATATATATGTATAAATATACAGATATAGATCTGTGTGTGTATATGTTTTTTTCTTCTTTACAAAATCAAAACTAATTTGTTGCGAATGATCAAATTGACTTGGATAGATTTTAACTATTTCTCCTGTAATTAAGGACTTCTCAATAGATACAATTCTGTTCTCAATATCTGAATTTGTCATGTAGCTGTTGGACACTTGGATGGAATGATGTCACTAAAACGTGAATGCTCCAGATAAATTCCATCATTTAGCAGAATAAAATATAATGCAGAATTTAGCTGGATTCAACAGAATGTCCTGAGTATAACCATAACCAGGAAGCTAGTAGAAATAGAAACGGAAGAATATTCAAGATAATGTGACCTCTAACAATAATTACTTTTTATTTTGTAGTCCTACAAACTTTCCGTGGCAATCCATTGGCTTTTAAATCTTATAATTTACCTTGAGCACTGCATGAAGTGCTTCCAGCTTTGTTCTTTCTCAAGATTGTTTTGGCTTCTGGGTCATTTGTGGCTTTATCAAATTTTAGAATTTTCTATTTCTGTGAAAAATGCCATGGCAATTTTGACAGGTATTGCATGGAACCTGTAGATTGCTTTGAGTCATAGCAATATGGAAAGGAGCTCAGCATCACCAGTCATCAGGGAAATTCGCGTCAAAACTAAAATCATCTTATAGCTGTTAAAAATGGCTGTTATCAAAAAGACAAGATATAAATGTTGGCAAGGATTTGGAGAAATGGAACATTTGTGTAACATTGGTGGGAGTGTAAATCGATACAGTCATTATGGGAGACAGTATGGAGATTTCTCAATCACTTAAAAATAGAACTACCATATGACCCAGCAATCCCACTTCTGGATATATATCCAAAGGAAATGAAGTCATTATCTTAAAGAGATATCTGTACTCCCACATTCAATGTAGCATTTTGCATAGTCGCTAAGATATGGGAACAACCTAAGTGTTGTGGGTGAATGGATAACAAATCTAATATATACATATGTATATAAAATATAAGACATATAATATATATTCTATTATGTAATAGAATATTACTCAGCTATGAGAAAGAAGAAAATCTTGCCATTTGCAGGAATGTGGATGAAATTGGAGGACACTATGGTAAATAAAATAGGCCAGACAGAGAAAGACAAATTCTGTGTGATCTCATCATATGTAAAACCTAGGGGGAAAAAAATGAACTCAGAAAAACAGAGTAGAGCTTTGGTTGCTGGGGAGCTGGGGAGTCAGAGAAATGGGTAGGTGTTGGTGAAAAGGTACACTTTCAGTTATAAGATGATAAGTTCTGAGCATCTAAAGTATAACATGGTGACTATAGTTAGTGATACTATATTGTATTTTAAACATTGCTGAGAGTCAATCTTAAATGTTCTCATCATATACACACAAAGGTAACTACAAAGGAGATGTAACTAACTGGATTGTGGTAGTCACTTCACAGCATATACATATATCAAACCATCACATTGTATGCTTTAAATATATACAATTTTGTCAATTATGCCTCAGTAAAGATGGTGGGAGAGGAATTTACCCTTTCCAAAAGGCAGAGAGGGCTACCGGTCAGTGACAATGAGGAGTCAGATGCTTCAGTGCCCATATCATAGGCTAGCAGGATAAATGTCACAATGGTTCATGGTTTTCACACTGACCTAATAAAACTCTGAAATTTTACTAATATTATGGACCCCTATCTTAATCACTATTTAGCAAAGGAAGAAAAATTAAGAAAACTAAAAATATTCAAAAGATAAATTAGAAGATAGGTCTAAGTGATTTTCCAGGAAACAGAAGTTAACTTTTTTCTTTGATCTTAATTTAATGCAAAGCAATAGGACATGTGGATAAACGAAGCATGAGAAAATTCAACATCACCACATCCTCAATGTTTCTCCTCTCTTTGTTTTAGGATTCATATCCACAACCTCTATCTTTCCCTTTAGACTTGATGGCCCTTTAAACTTGAATCTCCCTTTCTTCTCTCAGTTGGTACATGTCTTGCATCTCATCCAATTTTTCTAGTTCTTACCACTTTTGTGCACAAGAGCTCAGAATCTCCATTTTCAGTCTCAATTACTCTCATAAGTTTCAGATCTATATGTTGAATGGCTTATGAAATGTCTCCTTGAGCATCCATTAGGAAATGTGAAATTATTATCTAACCTCTCATCATCTTACCAACTTTTCCCAAACCTACTTTTCTCCTGGTGTTCCTCATTTTGTTACTTGAATTAAACCAAGGACCATACTTGAATTTTACTCCCCCTTTGTTCTTAATCAGTCACAAACTTATGCTGATTTTGCCTCTTATGTGACCTCAAACTGTCTTTTCCCAGTGCTACTGATATAAAACACATCATTTTGAACTCTCACCTTGTTATTGTGGTCACCCATATTATCATTCTTCCTTTAGATTTATATTGAAATATTAGAAAAATTAGAATACTTTAACAGTTTAAAAACTCAAATATGATAAATGTTTGACTTATCTTTCCTAACTACCTTATTCTTTAAAGTATGCCATAATTGCCCTTTCTCTGTAACTATACTTTCCATACCCTTTATGCTAAATGAACTCCTAGACTGTCCTATGTGACAACAAAAATAACTACTCTGTAGACCTTTGCATTTTCATATTCCAGTGAATACTGGTCACATAAGAGATTTCAATAATCTTTAATGAATGAATAATGAATTGTAGTAGATTTTTTTTACCATAAAATTGTTGGCAACCTCTACTTTAGTCATCAAAAATAAGATAAATATCTACTATCTGCGTTTCAAGTAGCTCATATTCTTAGCAAAGAGAAGGAGCCAGTTCTTAAAGAGCTTTACAAACCTGATTGTAAAATGTGTAACTAAATCAGTATAGTAAGGCCTTCTCTATTCTCCATAGCAAAAAAACAAAACAAAACAAAACAAAACAAAAAAACACAAAAAACCCTCCCTGCTTCTTTGGCTATGTCATGCCCTCAGTGTGGGCAGTTCCTTGACATTGGCTTGGCCCCATGACTAAGGACACCGGTATATGAGAGCAGCTGAATTTCCAGTGCACCAATTCAGCCATAGCCTGAAAAAGTCTCATGTGTTTCCACTAACTTGCTTGCACATTCAACATCACCATGAAAGGATCAGGAACCCAGGAGGAGAAGAGTAATAGGGCATAGAGCCACCAGAACTGACCTGCTTCAGCTAAGACCTGCCTAGAACAGCAAACCCCCAGGGACAAGCAGCTGCATTAGCAGTAATAGCTGAAGGTTGTTACAAGCCACAGGGTGTTGGGTGGTTTTATGCAATAATAATGAACTGAAGGAGTTTTATTATACTTCATTAAAAGTACAGGCAAATCTGGAGCATTACCGAAGCATTCATTGTCAATCAACCCCTGAGGCTAATCCCTTACCTCATTAATAAACTTAGTTTAAATTTAGTTTTATACTAATTTCCCAAAAGCTAATAGGTGAAACAGTATTGGGGAAATTGGGGAGATAAAGCTGTAAATACTGTTAAATATGTGAGTTTTTAGAGAACTACACAAAGTGTGGCTTCATGCCATAAAGAATAAAATGTAAATAGGTTAAAATTACTTACAGTGATGTGGGGCACTATGTTTCCCTGTAAAAAATTATAGAAAAATTTCAATTGGACCTTTGAAATATGCATGCACCTCTCAATGCTCCTTGGAAAAATAATGCTAATGGCAATTAATTGTGAGCAGGAGACAGGAAATGATATGATTTATAATGTGTTTTTAAAATTTTCTTTATATTTTTATTATAAATAAAACAAGCTTTAGTAAATGTGATACATTTATGTTTAATTGTGCATTACCTCAGTCGATGAGTAGAACAAGTCCTGTAATCAATCTTTACAAATTCTCATAGTTCTTTGGTGTGGAGGTGAACAGGTTCTGCTCACAGGTTCCAGATTTGAGTTCATGATCTATTTAACCAGGCAACATGAAACGCA
Organism: Eonycteris spelaea; assembly: GCA_003508835.1. Taxonomy (NCBI): domain Eukaryota; kingdom Metazoa; phylum Chordata; class Mammalia; order Chiroptera; family Pteropodidae; genus Eonycteris; species Eonycteris spelaea. The sequence goes on from PUFA01000021.1 coordinate 13,610,038, forward strand.
GTTTCTAAGTTTAAGGGACAATAAATGTGTCTGTATTTATTTTTATTTAAGTGCTATGACATATTTTGTCTTTTTATTCTTTAATGCCATAGCAGCTAATACTTTTGTGTACTATAAACATGAAGTTGTTTGCTAACTATTATCAAAACATATGTTCTTCTGTATATGCCATTTCTAAAATGGATGTTTTTATTGCTCCCCCAGCAAAATAATTGAATCCAAGTTTGGCTTCTAGCTTTTATATGAATTTCTATCTCCACTATTTCGAGAGTTATTTTGTTCTTGACTATTATCAGTTTTAAAATTTATCCAGTATGGATAGGAGAAGATAAATCATGCTTTACGTTTTACGATAAAGAAATGTGTTCACACAGTTATGGGCTGCAGGCGGCTCTAATGAGGAGCCTGAAGACAGTTCATAGGAAGGACGTAGATTAAAATGGGCATCCATCAACATTCCCAGAAGCTTGTGAAGTGGGCTCTCCATTTTCTTGGGATATCTGGGAAGAACACCACAGTATCTATTGCAACACAGCCTTTTTGTTTATTTATTTGAGAGAGAGAGAGAGAGAGAGAGAGAGAGAGAGAGAGAAGAGAGAGAGAGAGAGAGAAAGCAAATCATGGCTTCAATGTTTCCTTCTTTACAATTTGAGAGCTATCTGCTTAAAAGTGGTATAAGATGCCACATGGATCTAGTTAGTATTAAGCTAAAAATATGTGTACATTTGGTGTGCATAGAGGTCACCCATTTAATGCTTTGTTTTCTATTTTATCAACTTTTAAGATTTTATTTTTGTACATCGTAATACTTCCTAAACGAAGCTAAATTTAATGATCACTTCTAGCCAGGTTGTAGCTATTTTTGCTGACAGTGCCTGATGTGTTTAAAATAGCTTAGAGCTATTTCTATATCACCACTTCAATTGATATATGTGCATCAGTGATTCCACTTACATTGACTAAATTGTTGTTTAATTTATATTTCATAATATCGCCACCAGCATTAACACTTTAGTAAAGGTTGTTAAGATGTTTGGAAGAATACTGGAATGCTTTTAAGAAATGATGAGACACATACACCGCATTAACGGAATAAAAGAATAAAAATCCACAGGATCATCTCAGTAGATGCAGAAAAAGCATTTAACAAAATTCAGCATCCATTCATGTTTTAAAAAAAAACAAACAAACTCTTAACAAAATAGTTATAGAAGGAACATATGTCAACACAATAAGACTGTTTATGAAGAGCCTGCCCCTAACACAATAAACAGTGTAGAACAAGTGAAAGATTTTCCCCCTAACATCCAGCACAAGTCAAGGATCTTTACTCTTGCCTTTCTGTTTAACCTAGTACTGGAAATCCTAGACAGAGCAATTAGAAAGAAAAATAAGTAAAAGGAATTCAAATTGGAAAGGAATAAGTAAAATTACCTCTGTTTGCAAAGACATGATCATATATGGAGAAAAGCTTAAAGACTCAATAAAAGAATGGCTAAAAGTAATGAATGAATTTAGTAAAATTACAGGCTACAAAATCGACTTACAGAAATAACTCACATTTCTATATGTAAATAACTATCTGAAAAGGAATTTAAGAGAACATTTGCATTTGAAATACCACTGGAAAGAATAAAGGAGGAATACATTTTACCAAAGGTGGAAGACTTGTTCACTGAAAATTATAAAGCAGTGATAAAGGAAATTAAAGAAGCCTTAGATAAATGAAAAGATATGTCATTTTCATGAAAGAGTTAAAATTGTCAAAATGTCTATTACCCAAAGTGATCTATAGATATAATGCAATATCTATCAAAATCTCAATGAGATCTTTATAAGAATAGAAAAAAACAAACACAAAATTCATATTAAGCCACAAAAGACCCTGCAAAGTCAAAGAAATCTTGAGCAAGATGAATAAAGCTGGAGGCATTACACTTTCCAACTTCAAAATATATTACAAAGCTAAAGGAATCAAAACAGTATGGTACTTGCATAAAAGACATGTAGAATAATGGACCAGAAAAGAGAACCCAGAAATAAAAACATATGTTTATGGTAAATTGATATTCAACACTGTGTGGCAAGAACATGTAATGGGGAAAGTCTAGCCTATTCAATAAATGGTGTTGGGAAAATTAGATATCCACGTGTGGAAGGATGAAACTGGATCCTTATTTCATACCGTATACAAAATCAACTCAAAATGGATCAAAGACTTAATCATAAAACCTGTAATAATGAAGCTACTAGAAGAAAACATGGGTTAAAAACTTCTTGATGGTAGTCTAGTCAATTATTTTTTGGTTAAAAATACGGGTGTCAAAAACAAAAATAAACAAGTGGGTTTGCACCAAACTAAAAAACTTGTATATAGCAAAGGAAACAATCAAAGTGAAAAGATATCCTATCAAATGGAAGAAAATATTTGCAAACTACCTATTCAATAAGGGATTAATATTCAAAATATACAGGGAGCTCATACAACTCAACAGCAAAAAAACAAATAACTAGATTTAAAAAAAGCAAAGACCTAAGTAGACATTTAAAAAAAATACATACAGATGGTAAACAGGTATATATAAAAGGAGCTAAAAATCAGCAATTATCAGGGAAATTCAAATTAAAACTAGAGCAAAAATTTAGAATTTATTAAATAGTATTTTAAAGTTAGTCATATTTTTACCAAAGTATGGGAATAATAAAATTGGGTTAAATTATGCAATGTAATTATTCAATTTATTATTTTTATCAAAGAACTTTGAAAATAAAAAAGTGAATAGGATATCATTAAAATTAGCCAAATTTATTGAACTGCTCAAAGAAAAAATATACCTAAAAAGATGTGGACATATTTTTTTTATAAGTTAATAGAATTGATTTTCCTTTTACTTTTTTAATTTCTATTTTTATTTATGGCAATCTTGTGAATAAAGAACAAGGCTGAAGGTATCACTCTGCATGACTTCAAAGAACTGATTTTTAAGAAGCAATTTTTAATTATAAAATAAATATAGATAGGTCTTAAGCTACTCCTCCCACCAGGAAAAGAAGGTAAGAGAGGGAGAGAAGGAGACGGGAAGAAAAAGAGAGAAAGAACAAAAGAAGACAAAAGATTTTATGAAACTTTGATAATAAACATCTTATGGACCTAATAACACTCACATATTCCTAATATAAATATTTTACATAATATAAACTTATGTGAAACGTATTTTGCAGTTTTGGAGATTAGCTTTTAAATTTTATTATTGGTACTTCACAGAAAAAAATAAAAGTACATTTAAGTTGATTTCTGAACATCATTTGACATTATTCAAGATACTTGGCTATAAAAAATATACTGTTTGACCATGAATAAACAATGCAATATATATACACCTTACTGTTGAATTGTACATTTGAAATTCACTGAATTTTGTTAACCAATGTCCCATTTGTATATATATACTATTTGAATATATATATATATATATATGAATCAAAAAAAAGTTACCAAGAGACTACTAACTTGAAATTTTCAACATTAAGAATCTAAAGGAGATAACCCCTTAGTACTGATATAAAAGCCTAGGGAACATGAAAAAAAAAACATCTTGAGGTATCCCTTGGACCAGATATTTGAGAATTGGCAGGTGAGTGTTAAGGAAAATTCTTTCTTCTACATTTTTATGTATTTGAATCGATAAATAGCCTTTACCTTTAAATTGTTATAAATATTATGATCTGTTTATTTTATATGAAAGTAGGAAGTTGAGCATTTAAAAATAATTATACATTATTAATTTTTAGTTATTTAAGTTGGGGTGGTTCTTCTAAGGAGAGCTGGAATCCAAATTGATCTGATAAATAAGGTTTCCTGAGGAAGACTGGTGCCGATCTCATAATCTCCCACAAAAGGGTTATAACAGTATGAATGTCTTCTAAGGAACAATTCCTTGAATTCATGGATGCTATAGAATAAATGTAAAATGAAGCTTACTCCTTCTAAGACATAGAATTGCTTTTATTTTATTTTATTTTATTTTATTTTATTTTCATTTCATTTTTTAACATCCAGTGTAATGTGGATAGTGGAGATGTCTGGAAATTCATAGTGTTCAATGTCTTCTAACAATCTGTTCCGAGGCATTTGTGATATTTTTCACCATATTTCAACCTTATTCTAAGCTTGAAATGTGGCATGATACTCAACATGAACAATTGGTACTTCATGGCCATCTGGCATTTTTTGGCAAGGTACAGTGCTAATTTCATAATGCTTTAGGAAATAGTGACATATGCTTTGTGTAGCATTCTATCCAAAATGGATAAACCAATTCATTGAAATAGTGAAATTATATTAATCCCGGTAAGTTAAATGTTGTGGATCACCTTTTTATCGTTTGTGTGTGTGCATGCGTGCATGCGTGCATGCATGTGTGTGTGTTCTGGTGATACTTTAAAAACAAACACTTTTCTATATTTCTATGAAAGTAAAAATGCACATTAATCCCCCTCTCTCTCACACACACACACACACACATTACACAAAGCTTCGAAGGAAAAAAAGAGAAAAATATTGTCTCTTCACCACTCCCAAGCAGTTTCCCAGTCCAACTCCTTAGAGGTAACTGCAACATATTTAATGTACCCTTCCATATGCATGTACACGTCATACATAGATGCAGACCACACATGCAGAATTGCAAATGTATTTTAGATAAGCAAGATTACATTCTGAATATTTCTCTGCAGTTTTGCTTTATCTAATATACATTTCCATTTTTTGACATCAGCGTGTATAGATTTACACGGCACGATTTTCTTTATTGCTTTGTAGTTCTCCAGTGTATGGCTATGGTAAAACTGCACAACTTATTTAACTCAACTAATATAACTTGTTATTAATATTCTTTCTACAGTTTTGATTTGGGGGCAATTATAAATACTATTTCAGCATATATGCAAGTGTATATTTGTGTCCTTGGTGCAGTGGGTTACTTTAGATTATATTCAGAAGTAGAAGTGAGAATTCTCCTTGCAAATATGTTACTGGTTCCATTTTCAACAAAATTAACTGAGTAGGCTCACAAAGATGGATGAGTTTTACTTTAGTTATGTACTACACTCAGACATAGATATAGCAAATATTGAACATTTATCATATATTTGGCATTGTTCTACTTTATATTACAAAATTAAATATAAATACACTTCAGCCTTCTTTAGCACTAATATTATCTTAACCTGAAGCCTACTCTGCACATACACAAAGATTTATTTTGGCTGGTGTTTGCATAATATATTTGATATCTGTTGAGTCTCACATTTTCTGTGTCAATAAAAAATAAGTGTTCTTAACATATAGTATTTTTCTTCATTTCTTTGAATTTCAGCAGCTTTATAATGATGTGCCTAACTGTGATTTTTCTTTTTATCAATTCTTATTGATAAATTCTTATAGCACTTCAGGAATCTAGGGATAAATATGCATCATAAGTTTTGAAAAACTTTTAGCTAGTGCTTTTAAAAAAAATAATTTACTAAAGTTAAATGTATTTTAGAATCTTTTCAGCTTCTCACATGTTTCTTGCTCCTTTTCTTCTGCACTATATATTTTTCTTTCCCTCTATTTCTATGCACCTGATAAAATAATCTTGTCTCACATTGTGTCTAACCTGCTTTTAAAATGACATATTGCACTTTAATTTCATTTATTAAATCATGTTCCTGCTGTGATACATATGCTCTATGAAGAAGCCAGTTCAATGGCCCTTAGTAGTACTTGCCAATCCATTCATTTTCAACAACAGTCACTAAATACATTCTAGAGAATCATGTTCTAGTGCCTCGTCTCATCCCTTACACCCACAGCGATCCAATGGCATAGTCCTTCTCAATAGAGCAATGAGCCAACTTCTGTCAGAGATTTCTGAAAAATATGTTTGCTTTCCTGACACAAGTGCCACTTTGAGCTTTACCCTCTTCAATTCTTCTCCCCAATTCTCTTTGCCTCGAAAATAGATGCAGTAGAGCTGCAGTATCCAAGTACGAGCATGAGGAAAAATGCCACCTGCTAAAGGATATTGAAGAAAAAGTACTCGTCATTGATATTTTAAAAGAAAGACCTTTTTTTGTAGTTTAAGCACTCTTAATCAGTCTTTCTGTTACACATGAACAAATGCATTATAAATTGATACAATTAGAGTAAATAAATCATTCAGGGATCCTGAGTATGTATGTAAGTGGTTCTGAGCCAACCCTCACTATCTAACCATTTTTCTTTTCTTTTTTTTTCTATTATTCATTTCAAGTATACAGTACTTCGGTTAGACATTTAGTTTAGAAAACAATCCCCCTAATTGCTCTTTCTAGCCTTTTACATAGAAGACACACATTGAGGACCTAATTGCGTCTAAACATTATTTGTAAATAATATGTAGGGCACACATGGCCTTTTAGATGTTTTATTAAATAAATGCTCTGTGGGAGGAGGATGGTAAAAAAGAGTTAAAAAGGCAGGAGGAAGACAAGAATGACAAATAGGGGGTGATGAACAAGGGAAAAAATAAGATGTGACCCATTAGTAATCAGGAAAACATTGTATAAAATCACTAGGCAAAGGATATAACAATTTAAAACACATATGGCAATATTTAGGAAAGTAAAAGTTTTACGTAAACCAAGAAAACTGAGGAGCACATCTACGCAGAATGACATTTTCTTCAGTGACTTGTCCATTTAGGGAGATCATGAGACATAAAAGCAATTGGATTGCTCTCAGGAGGAGGGAATGTGACACTCCAGAGACCAAACTGAGAATCTTTGGCTTCCCATTATTTAATACAAGCGTCATGGACATTTCCTTTAGGGTCCCTTTGGGCTCTAAAAGGAGCTGTGGCATGAGAAACATACTTGAGTAAATTATTCTAACTTATTATTTTGAGGTGCAGATATTTTGAAAGTAATGGGGAAAAAAAAACAAGTGGATTCCCTGTTATCCCAAGTTTATTATTGGGCTGAAGCAATAAGAAGACTGAGTCCAATGTCATACCTGGGTCATTTCTCATATGAATATAATTGCATTCTGGATAAAGTAAAGGGTCGCAAAATTCTCTAGTGAACATTCAAGGTTATGACTCTCTGAAGCAGGATATGTATCTTTCCCAGCCTGCTGTATGTTCTGACAAGGTGCTGTTCCCATTAGTGGCATAGTATGAAAGCACTGAGAACACAAAGCTTTTAGGGACAGCCAATAAAAGCTGTAGAAACATTAGCGAAAACAAAACAATACCTTTAAAAAACAAACCAATTTATCTCAAATAATCAGTTAAATGGCTTCTTGTTTTCCTGTGCTTATCTGTGGAAATATGATAGCAAACAGAAATTGCTTAACTAAAGAAATGCAACAGAATCTTAAACTAATGGGTATGTTGTGCTATGCTTTAACTTAATGATGTGGCACTTTTTGGACTACCCTACTTTATATGTAAATTTCTCTAACCCTTGTAAATGCAAAATCTCATATAGACTATGAAACATTATTGCACTGCATAAAAATTATATCAAAATGGTTTTTCTTGATGACATGCATCCATTAGAGGGAACTCATAAAAATGTTATAAACATATTTGGATCTGCTAGGTGATGATTTTTCCTGACAAGCTAATGTGCTGTGCTCTGAGTAGAAATGGAGTAATAGTGTTGAAAAGAACAAAATGGCTTTAGTATCTTTTATGCCAAGAAAATTTCAAGATAAACATTGTACTCTCCCAAATCCCTGCACTTACAATACCCCTTGTAAATGGCAAGTTTTCACATGATATTTTTATATGTGCTTTTTAGATTGAGAATAAATGTATAAATGGAAAATTTTCTTAAATTTTATTTAAGAAATGCAAATTTATTAAGATTGTCACTGCTTCCATAATAAAATACTTTTCTGCCTGAGCTTTCTATAATTGTAATAATAGTTTTGCTGACCTGAAAATTTTAAGATATAGATCAAGTTTCTGTGGATAATGTCTCAAAATCTATATTTTAAAAAACTTTTAAGGAGACATATATACAGGATTTAGTGTAGCATTTTATATATGATAACTTCTTAAAGTTTGACTAAATTCTTATAGTTCTGAGAAATAGTTTAGTAATCATTAAATTTTTTTAATTTAACATATTGTTCAAATTCTAAGTTTAGACACAACTAAAACTATGGATAAGCCTGTTAACTAACCTGTGTGGAAAATATTAGACATTTTTTAACAAAGAAACAAATTTCCAGCGAAGTTCATAAGTATAAACAGAAACATAAAAGGCAAAAGAAGCATTGTATATGGCAAGGCCTACTCACAGTATTGCAAAGTTTAATTCAATGTTGTTTTAGATTTATTTTTTTAAAAGTTTACATGTTTAGCAAAGAAATATAACAGAGTCTTCCAATTTGGGAAATGGTAGACCCTGATCAAAATAGATGCTCATTACAAACATGTAAAAATTATGAGTATACCAGCTCACCTATTACTCAAGTAGTCATTAAATGCACTGCAGAACTCATTTGGCAGAGATGATAATTAAATCCAGACAACAGGCTATGATCCAATGTGGTGTGATGATTTGGATTCCATGTTAACAACCAAGGACTGGAATTTCAGAGAGATAGGAAGTCAGGAGAATTATGTTCAGCCCTGAACAAGTTCAACATTCAGAGTTAAGAACGCAGCAGGAAACCAAGGCTCTGGAAGCTTTGTACTAATTGATAAAAGAACTAAACACTGGTAACTGAATGAATGAACAATATAATAGATCATTAAAAGCTAAAGTAAGTCAGTCACAGCATGCAACAAAGGGTGAAACACACACACACACACACACACACACGCACACACACACGCACTAAAGAATTAACAACCAAAACATATGTCACATATTGATGTTGAGTTCAAATGTATGTTAAACATAAAGGTAAAAAATTTCCAAGCCGAGTGATTAATTTACAAACTAATTCCAGGCTGGTAAAACCCCAATGGAACATAGCAGTGGGAATAAAGAGAGAGGAGAGAGAAAGAGAACAGGGAAAATATATTTCTAAAAATTGTTTTAAATATATTTTAATATAGGCTCGTTGTATACCATATTTAATAAAAATGGAAAGTAATCTGCTATAAAATTAATTACACATACAAATACAGACAAAAAGAAATAGTTTTAAAATACATAGAGCCAATGGTACAAGATATGATTTGAAATTTTACAACTATCTGATATAAGTAATTTAAAATAGGTAAACAGATACTACTCAAATATGAAATAGTAAACCAATACAATAGATATAACCAAATAAATTACTTAAAAATAAAATTTAATGGATAATTAAAGAGCTGATTAAACATGGTTGGAATTGTCATTCAAAATACATTTGCAGAAAAATGCTAAGAATACAACAGATATAAATAGAATTTTTTAAAAGGGAGAAGATATATGATGATAAAATAAGAAAGCCCAATATAGATTGTTTAGAAAATTCAGAACAAGAAAGTAGGAAGAATAGGAAGAAACAATATTTAAGCAGATAACTGAAATTTTCTGGAATAGATAAATGTCCTCAGTGAAAGTGAACTCAGAACAATGAAAAAAAAAGCTTTAAAAATAAAATCACATAAGTATGTAATGAAAATAGAAATTTAGAGACACATAGGTTTTGAGATTTTAAAAATAACCAAAGAAAAAGGACAAATTACCTACAAAAAACAAAAATAGAGTGAAAAAGACTTTTTATTAATAACAAAAAGACAACGCCATTAGAATTGCATCTTTAAAAGATAGATAAAATAAGGGTTATATTGCAGTTGTGTATCTAGCTCAAATATCTCGAATAGTAAGAAGGAAAAATGAAGACAAACTGAGAAAATTTGCTATTAATTGTTCCTCATTGAGTTAGCAAGGATAGGTTTAAGAGAGAGAGAAATTGAAAGAAGGACTGAGAATGAAAATTATTGAGAAAATAAATGTTAAACACATGAGTATTTATTAAAGAAATAACCAAATAACATAAATCTGTATTGGAGACATTAATAAAACAAGGACAACAACAACAAAAAAGACCAAGTTTTAGGCAGCAATAAGATGGCCGATGAGGGTGAATAAAATTTAAGTTAAAATACTCTATTTCTTAATATTTTTTAGAGCAGATATTAACTTGAAAGTACTCAATTTATAAAGATATCATTAAAAGAACAAATTTACACACAAAAATGTAGAAAACTAGGTAAATAGAAGGCAGAAAGGAGAAAATGAAAAAGGAAAAAGGGCTGCAAATAAATAATAAGCTAGAAATAAACCTATGTATAGTAATAATCACAATTATGGAAAGAACCCGGATAAAATGACCCAATGCACCCTGTAAAAGTAATGTATTTACATGCTTTCTTTCTTAGCTATTATTTCTTTGCTATTCTTTAATGACAGAATTCAATGTAGCTCCTACTGTCAGCACAGCCTGTGTTGTCCTCACGAAGAATTTTTAGCTTTTCTCCCCCCTTGCATCGAAGCTCGTATTTCAAGAAATGCATCATGCCAAATTAGTCTGAGATTTGTAACTACAGACTCTCTGATTGTTTCCCCTTACCCTGATTCCACTGAATTTGAAATTCCCTCTTCATTGCATGCCATTAGGTATTACAAATGTCATGTTATCAAAATCAGGTTGCTTTGCATTCATATTCGTTGCTCTTTTTGCTTTGAGGTTTTTGCAATATGTAAAGAACTTTACCTGGCACTCATAAAAACTGGGTAGGTTTGAATAATCTTAGGAACTATGTATTCAATGCTTTTAATATTTCAAAATCAAAAACTATTTTTCATTCTTTATTGTTCTTTCTAGAGCAATAAAAATCCAAATGTCTGGAAAGTTTCTTAAAGTAATCAATGTGCAGGGCAAAGAAAGGCCAGTATGTATAAATAGAACTTGTTAATTCATACATATTTACGGTTGGTTGATTGATAAGAAAAGAAATAAAGAAAACTGTTTTAGAGTTTTCTACCCTTTAGTATAATTAATTGCAATTCCGTGATATTAATCTATCTTCCTATGTTTACTATAAGTTTTGGTAGTATTGCTTCTTCATAGATTTGAATAATTAACATTTATTAACTTGATTTTTTTTTTTTTTACATTAGTGTCCTCATATATTATCTTTTCTATGCCTGGAAAATAACCATCATTTAATATATAAGGAAAATTTGTATTTTTACAGGTGCCTTCTCAAACATCATATTTTTCTAAACATTAGGAGATGACTCATCAAAAAGAGTTTTCAATATAATAGATCATTATCAGCTGGGAATTCTAAAAGCTACTTACTTCTCTTTTCCTGAGTCATTTATAGTTATAAAAAAAAATAGATGTAGCTAATAGGAGAATGCATTTTGTTAAGAAAAAAAGGTTGGTGAGAACATAATACCTATGGAAAATGTACCCAGTCAGAATTTCTCTCTATTGTCAACCACATTTGAAAATATTTTGTATGTGGTGTGTATACTGTTAAAAATAAGATGCATATCTTATGGTCTATGCGTTGGAAAAATAAAATTTATTGAATATCATAGAAAATAGGAACTTAAAGCTTAAGAACTTTTTCAGGAGTCTTGTGGAGAAAAAGAATGTTTTCAACAAGAAAGGGAGAAGAATAAACTGCTGTGCACCTTGAGGGGCCTTATTGCCAAAAATAGGGCCTGAGATTGTGGAGGGAAGGTTTGCTGTAGGGATAACGTAGAATGAACACAGCCCACAGAACTGAAGTTGCTTCAGGCACTGAACGTGCCTGGTCCGTTCCCAGCTAATGTGGTTTCCAGTGGTTATAAATAAAGCATGAAGTTGCCTCCTTTTTCTTGTCCGAGGTAATCGCTACATAAAAAGATACCACTAGAGGCAATTGTCCACACTGAGATCTCATGGGCAATAGTCGTTGAGTGTTCAGAGCCATGGCTGCTGCTTCCTCAACCATCACACACTCCTGTTCCAGAATTCAGTACAAAGTAACATGTACAGTTCAATTCTGATATCGTTATATCTAATCGTTTTCCCACTAAGGATCCTTCTATGGTTTCTTGTTGCCTTTAATAAAGGCCTATAACCCCATATTGACTTAGCATGAACTGGCCTCTTACTAACTCTCCAAACTCATCCTGAGATTTTTTATCCCACTGCTTACCAAAATCTAAGCAGACTGATCAAATTTCATTTCTCAGAAAAAATTCAGCTCATACTCTTGTCTTAAAATTCACGTATGGTTATCACTGCTATCAATTTTTTTGCTAAGGTCTAACTCCAATTTATCTATCACACAGGTGGAATGAAAAAGTCTTCCTGAGCAGACTAGACTAGATTAAGTTTTCCTATTAGATGCTTTTACTTTTACTTCTCTATTACATAATCGACATAATTATAATGAAATAATTAACATTGTAAAATTTTAAATGCTTTTTTTCATATAATGGGACATTTTTTTCATATAATGGGACATTTTTTCATATAATGGGACATGACCCATGGTATTATGATCATATTTTTTTTGTTCAGTATTCAACATACTCTCAGTGGTAGAAAAAGTACATAATGCAATTTTAATCACTTTTCATAAATGGGCATAATGCTATTTCCATCATGTGGTTGCTGTGAGATTAAATAATACAGTATAAAAAGAGTCCCCTAAATTTGACTGGCACTTCATATATGACCATGACTTCATGTAATTTAAACCACGCAGTAATCCAAAATGTCAGGCATTTACTCATTTTTCGCAAATTAAAAAAATGTCTCAGTTTCAGAATTATTTTGAGGTAATAAAACTAGCACATTTCTATTTCACTCCAATGTATGTACTCTCTTTTTATCATTTATAATTATAACATTTTGTTTATTCTTTCATTTTAGGAATTATTTGTGATTTTTAAATATTATCCCCTTAATAGATTCTTTTTCTTGTCATGATAATTCTCTATTGATTTTTTATTTTTTTTTCTCAAAACACTCCACAATGTCCTTTAATTTTTCTCAATGACTAGCATAGTCACTAAACCCTGGAGTCATTAATTTTATATTGTTTGGAAAGCAATTTATACAACTTTGCATAGATTTCTGGAAGTTATCAGGGAAAAAAAAGCAAATAGATAATAATAAAACATTCTCTACCATGCACACCTTGTAACAATGGCACTAGATGTTTCTTACTATTTAAAAATGTATAAGCTGAAACTTTATATTATATAAATATATCTTAAACATATTAACATATTAGACATTTAGATCACTACAGGCTTTATTAAAATATTATGCTTATGCTATATAGAAAACCAGATATAGAATTCATTAATGAATCACATGCTTCTTAGCTTGAGTCATGTACAGATAACTAAAACAAACACATTGCTTTTATGCATGTCTATCTTTATGAATTTTATTTTTTGTTTTGCATCTTCTTTGTAGCTAATAAAGGTAGAAAGAAAATTGTTTGACTATTTTTACAAAACATTTATAAAAATATGCAAATACATACGTATAATGAAAAAATAGCAAAGCCAATTTTTTAAAAATGCCTTTAGGATTTATATGATTAAAATGGTTGACATGCTGAATAATTTTAATCCATAATTTGAAAAGGAAACTCAGAAGAAATCAGAAAGAATTTAGCTTGCAACTAGATATAAAAATGTCAGAATTTCTTAAGGGTCAAAGACTAAAAAGTGTTTTTCATATTAAATGACATATTTTTATTACACTCGCTATGTTTGCTGCTAACTCAGTGTTCTGTTCCAACTCTTTTTGAATGAATGCAAGCCTCAAAATAATAAGTAAGATATAGAAACATATTTTGAAAGAAATTGAATTATTAATATAAGTGGACAATATAGAGGAAAAAATTTGATACTTGGAAATATGAAGCTGTAGTCATAAATTAGACATATGATGCTTAAGAAAGCACTTAAACTTTCTTTGCCTCCATATATATATTCATATTCATATGATGAATATGCACTATTAGGGTGTTTTTTTCTTTTTTAAAATATAAAGCGCATTACCATTGATATTCGGATATATAAATAAATAAATTTAACAAATACATCTAAGCATTCATGCTATGTATTCTTCATGTATGATAAAGAGACAATAGTTTCAACTTAGTTTCTTAAATGTTGGAATTGGATAAGCTATTGTACCCTAGTTTCAGCTCTGAGATGTGGAGAGCTGGAAAGACCATCTTTTCTGCCTTAACAGCTAGGAAAATAAGATGGACAACTACAGGTTTAAGATGTCTTGAGCCCATCCAAGAACTGATGTTACATAAAATCATTCCATTCACGGCCTAGAAGAATATTCTATCACAGAGACCTTTAAATGTATTAATGTGGTCTAATATAAATCTGGTTTTAAACTTTAAAAATTATTATGAGGTTCAATAAATTTCACCCTAAGTCAGAAATATACTTGAAATGTTTTTTTTTTCTTCTACTAACAAATCTAAAAACTGCCTTTGAAGAACTAACCTTAGAATGAACAGCTCAAAATCAACTTATCAGGGACAAACAAGTGGAACTATGACACTGTGAAATGTTCATGAAGATATTAGATTTTGATTAAGGATAGTTATAGCTATTGGCTTCCCCACTTCATGTTTTAAAAACAATCTTAGAAGGAGGCTTAGTTGCAGAAAAAAATCACAAGTGTAAATTTTATTTTAAACAAGATATCATAATAGGTTTAATTGTCAGGGGCTAACACCCCTGAAACTTTGCCCAAACTCAGCTCAGCTGAATTTTCAGGGGAACATCATTAATGCTCGTAGCTGTTGGGCACTGGTGGAAATTACTGCAACTGGGGAGGAGGATAGAGGTCACCATCAAAGCTCACCCTATCTCCCTATCTCTCCTCAGAGACAAAAGCCTTGATCTTTAGGTGAAAGGTGATCCAAATACCACTTGATGTTCTTGCAGCTGGAAGATGACACCAGGGGGATAAGTTCTATTTCTGTAATGGGGCAAAAACATGTACTAGACCCAGAATTTCACCAGGAAGAGGGCAGGAGTACTGATGAAGGCCCAAGACTCGGGTCATGAACATTAGAGAACAGCCCTCTGTCTCAACTCTGTAAGGCGAAAGAAAGGAAAGAAAAAGAGGAAGGGCGGGAGGGTGAGAGAGATGAGAGAAGGGAAGTAGGGAAGGAGTGAAGGAGGGAAAGAAGGAAGGAGAGAAGGAAGGATGGAGGGAGGGAGGGAAGGAAGAAAGAAAGGAGGAAGGAAGAAGTGAGAAAAAAGGAAGGAAGGAAGGAAGGAAGGAAGGAAGGAAGGAAGGAAGGAAGGAAGGAAGGTAGGAAGGAAGGCAGAAGGAATACTGTGACTTAGTTGACAATATATACTTCTTGTAAGGATCTGGATTTGCAGTTTTAAATTATGTGTATACTGGTGTTTATGAATGGAAGATAATGGCAGTCATGTTTCTTAACGTCAGGAAAAGAGGTTACAAATAAGCAAGAGGGGAAGACTGCCATGAATTTCACGGATAGGATTCGAGTGGGAGGCGTCTTTAGGAATTCTGTTTATTTTACCATATACAGATATATAAATACTGAAATAAATCTAGAAATGTGTGTATGTGTGCTAGTATTTACACATGCATTTATAACTCAGTCTGCTGAGAAGAACTAGAACAAGCAATCTCTCAATTGCAACAAACACATTCAGCAGCTAGAACTTCTTTTCTCCGATTATCATTATTCTCCAATACAAGATTCAAGACTCTTTGATAAATGGCTAATCTGGTGTGGAACAGAAAGTTCAAAATCAACCAAGAGCACATGGTAGTGAAAGGGAGTAACTGAAGTATGTCAAAAGGACATAAGAGCCAATCTGATTCCCAATGGCCAGAGCTGGGAAAATATAAACAACAGAATAAGTAATTATACTATTAGGTTGTGACTGGAAGAAGAACATAGGTGCAAATCCATACCAATATAAATAAATAATTGACTACTTTATTTTAAAATAATGAAAAAGAAACAAACTTTTCCTGTAGAAAAAATCCAAAATAAAAGTTTTAGAATAAGGGAAGAAAATAAATAACCTTTACGACACCGTAGTAATAATTGTGGTAAATAAGATCCATGGATAGATCCTGAGGAAGAAAAGGGTAGCTGCAGAGTTTCAAATTACATCTCCCAAGTATTTATTAATTACTGAATGGGCTTTAGTAAGTGTCCACTGAATTTTTGATACTCTTTCTTCTTGGAGGTGGAGCTTAATTTCTCTACCCTTAAGTGTGACTTGGTCTTAGTAAGTCCTACTTTCCATACTTCTAATGAATAGATTAGGGAAAGCAGAAAAAAGGACAACTTCACCATGTAGAAACCTGGCAATTCCATTCTTAAGCAACTGCTCAATAACATCGCCAGTAATGAGTCGTGTTGTTTTACGGTGTGATGAGCCACTTCGTATCTGTGGTATTCTTCCAGAAATCCATTACCTTCATCCAATTATGACTAAGAAAACCATAATGCAATGATGAACTGAGAGAGTCTACAAAATACCTGACCGATAGTCTTGTAACTTGTAGAGGTTTGAAAGTGTCGGGAAAGACTGAGAAACTGGAGGCAACTGAAGACAGGGACTAAATGTAACATGGTATCTTGGATGCTTGGAGAACAACAAAGAATTAAATTGAAAAGGTCCTTAGTGAAAAAAAATGTAAAATATGAAAAAGTTGGTAGTTTAATATTATAACAATGTAAAATATTTAGTTTTTACAAATGTACCGTTTATGGAAGATGCTAACATTAGGAGAAGTTGGGTTAAGAGTATATGAACACTCTCTGCAGTGTTTCTGTTAATCTAAGATACTTTTGAATCAAAAATATGTATATATAATTCAGAAATAATCTGACTTATCTTTATAGAAAAATATTTAGACTTTCAATTGTACGAATAAATATGTCAGAAGTACATGAGTAAATGATGCTTACAAAGTTAAAACTGTCCACTGGTATTGACACCTCCTGAAAATAATTTAACTTTATTTTCTATTTTTTATATGATCATTTTTTGCCATCCCTTGGGAAAAGTAGTGAAATACTGGAAGGGAGCAGGTTGAAAGGGAATGCTTAAAAGTACTTTAAGAAGCAAATATTCTGCTAGAAGGGTTTTTTTAATGTTTTGAGAAGAAATAAACATCCTTTAAAAAGTTTATTCAAACCCAAATTCTACATAATTTATAAAAAGTAAAACAAAATACAGAGCACCAAACTCTATTTTGAAGTAACTAGCATAAATTGTAAATCTGAATGTCGGTGGTGTAGGAAAGATCTTTTTGAGGGGTTTGGTAAACGTAGATATTAACAAAGTTTTAAAGGTTTGAAATGCATATTAGAAGACATAAAGTTACTTTGAAAACTTATTTTCTGTACATACAAGAAATAGTAACAATCACTTTTCTGCTCTTAGTCCCTGACAAACTTATGACCTTGTTTAAAGTAAAATTTATGCTTGTGATTTTTTTTCTGCAACCAAGCCTCCATCTACAATTATTTTTTTTAAAAAAAAAAAAAAACATGGAGTTGGGGGAGCCAATATCTATAACCATTCTTAATCACAATCTGATATCTTCATGAATATTGCACAATATCATAATTCCATGTGTCTGTCCCTGATAAGCATGGTTGATTTTGAGCTGTTCATTCTGAAGCTAGTTCTTGAAAGGCAGTTTTTAGATTTGTTAGGAGGGGGGACAAACAAAACATATTTCCGATATATTTTTGACTTAGGGTAAAATTTACTGAACCTTGTAATAATTTTTAAAGTTAAAAACCAGATTTATATTAGACCACGTTAATACATTTAAAGGTCTCTGTGATAGTATATTCTTCCAGGCCATGAACAGAACGATTTCATCTTAACTATGCACTGTTAATTTCACTGCAGTGATTAATAAACCCTGTCACTTTGCATTTATAAACCTGCTATTTCAGGGGTGCATTTATTGCTTGCCTTTATTCAAAGCGCGTTTTCATAGGAGCAGATTAACAAATGTTAAATTTCAAAGACAGATAATAGATAATTACAGACATTTAAATGATGGATGTTAATTTGATCTTACTAAAACGTCAGGTAGATTAAGGTCATGTCTATATAGAAGATAGTCATTCTAAACTAAATTTTATTGTTAGATAATAAATATATCTCCCTCTTACATCCTACCCATACAGTTATCTACTCAGGATTTAATATAGTTTTTAATTAAGGGTTACAGTTGACTAAACAGTTCTCATTACTCATTAACACAGATTTGAAACAAACCACGGAATAAAATGTTCTAAAATAATAGAATGATATTGACTAACCTAACAACAAGGCACATAAGTAAATAACTTATTACTTTCTCCAGTGTCTCAATAATAAAACTTTGATGAAAGCGATAAAATAAGCCTCTAACCAACTCTTCACACATAAACTAAAAAATTACATGACTAAAAAGTTTTAATCAGTTATACATGAATATTATGCTACTGACATTACATAAAAGGATGTTCGTGAATTTGTCCCAATAGAAGTGATGTTTATAATTGGTCATTTGCAGCCTGTGTATCATCAATAACTTGCAACTGCTATCAGATTAACTACTCTCTTTGGAACTTAAAGATAATAAACATTAAAATATATGCTCTAGTAGGGTCTAAACTCTAATTAAAAAGAAAATGAAAAAATATTTTGAAAATATTTTGGAAAAAATAACTTTTTGTCATATTCTGTAAGACATTTTATTTGAATTTATATCTGACTACACCTTTTTTACATTGTCGATAAACCTATTTTAGACTTGAAGGAAAAAAGACACTATTAAAGAAAATCAATCAATCATGATACTACATGAGAACACTTGTGTCTGAAAGATTTTAAGAAAAAGCAGTGAAAGAAAGAAGAAAAAAGTAAGTGACATCAAAACAAACTTTTATTCATTGATAACCTCTGAATGTACTCATAAAGAAACAATAGTATTGTTTCTCAAATAATTCAAATGAAAATATTAAAAAACATTTTTAAAAGTTCTCTGTTCATTTTATTACATGATACTTAAATACAATTTTATAAATGAATAAGTCATTTGGATAACTTTTCTTAATCAAACTAAATGGAATAATTTTATTTTTACATCCTAAATATTACAAAGCCAGAATACTCACAGATGAATATTTTGGGTTAATATGTGTGTTATCATGCACTCTTATCATGAGAAATTTGATTGTTTAAATTTTTGTGAGACAAATCCATAGAGAACATATGGTTCAATAAAAAAAAAATTATATTGTGTGCTTTTCTGGAACATACTGGTCAATAAAACCAGTTACACAGTGTAATCATGTTAATTTTTTTTCCTGGTTAAAAAAGTACACCCCATGTGCAACCTAATGATGTTTTGGTCAACAACAGACCACATGTATGATAGTGGTCCCGTGAGATTATAATGAAGGTGAAAAATTCCTATCACGTAGTGATGTCATGGCTGTCCTAATGTCATAGCTCAATGCATTCCTCACATGTTTGTGGCGATGCTGATGTAAACAGACCTACTGCACTGCCACTTATTCAAAAGGATAGCACATGTACAATACGTAATACTTAATAATAATTCCTGTTACAGGTTTATGTATTACTACACAATAGTTTTTATTTTTATTTTAGAATGTATTCTTTCTACTTATAAAAATGTTTACTCTAAAACAGTATGCTTCATTATAATTGCAGCAACATCATACATCTCGTTTATCACCTCTTGATTGCATCACTTTATGTTGTGTGTAAGTTGATCTCATGTTGTTTTGTTCATCAAAAGTTTACAAAACTCACTGCTAATGTTGCCAGTGAGAGGCCATGGCAAATGACTGAGCTGGAAATAAAAATAAATGTGACTAAGGGCTATGAAGGTGGAAAATCAGTAATGGTTTATCACTCGCCTGTCAGGCATATGCCATTCTATCATTGCTAGATTCTTGAAGAAGAACAACAAACTAAAAGAAACTGTTAAAGGATCTGCTTCCTTGCAGGCAAGAAGACAACAATTTGAGAAGGGTGTACATCAGACGTGGAGAAACTTCTAACGATCTGCATCAAAGACCAGACAGAGCATTTCCCTCTCTGCACCATGACAGTCACGGCCAAAGCAAAAAGTTTGTTTGCAACTAAAAAAAAACAAAAAAAAGGTTGGACCATACTATGATGTTGAATTTACTTCTAGTTCTGGGTCATCTAAATAATTTAAAATTTTATTAATCACATAATGTAAATGTGAGTCTGTGAGTGCTATTGCAAAGGCAGCCGAAGAATTTTTGGAAATTCTAGATAAAAATTACTTGCCAGGACAAATGTTCAATATGGATAAAACCTCCCTAACCTGGAAACAGATGCTTGAAAGAACTTTTATTCATCAAAAGAGGCCAAGCCAATGGCAGGTTTTGAGACTTTTAAAGATAGGTTAACAGTCTCGCATGGGGGCAATGTTGGAATCCCTTTGTAGCCAGCACAGTGAGAACCTCACGGTCTTCAAGCACATCGATGAACACATACCGCCAGTGAACTACAGTAGCAATAAGTCATGGGTGATACAGCTTCTCTTCCAAGATGCCTTCCTGAATTGCTATGCCCAAAAATGGAGTACTTTTAAAGAATAACATACTTTGCAATTCTTTATTGTTGATAATGGTTCCAGACATCTTTTATCGGTGTTCTTCATACCAATAATCAAAACTGGTGATTCTCCCTCCAAACATCTCCTCTTTGATTCAACCACTGGTCAGACAGTTACAGCAGCTTTTAAGGCCCATGACCTGAGAAAGACCTTTGCCTAGGCTATTACTGCAACTAAGGAAGACCCTGAAAAGACACTGAGGCAATTCTGGAAGGATTAAGTATCAGTGACTCTACTAAGAACCTTTCTTGGGCTTGGGATAATGTAATTAAGGAGTGTGTGAACAATATATGGAAGAAAACACTCGAGAGATTTATCGAAAACTTTAAAGGATTTGCGAAAGATGAAGAGATTGCAAAAATTAGCAAAGCTGTGGTTGAGATAACCTGGGCAACGTTGACATTAAGGATGACATTGAGATAATTCTAGAATTGGTTTCCAGAGGAACTGACTAATGAGGAATTGTTGGAACCAAAATAGGAATGCGCAGTAGAAAAAGAAGCAAAAAAAAAATAAATGAATAAAATGAATGAATGAAAATGAATAAGGGAAAATGCAAGAGGAGGAAAAGAAGAACCCACAAGAAAATTTGCAGTGAAGTGTTTAGCAGAAGCTTTTGCAGACCTCGGTAAGCTCCTTAAATAGTTTTAAAACATGGACTCCAACACTGAAACGTTTTCATTAATAGAGAATTTCCATGATGCACTGTTTGCTTACAAGCAAATCTATGATGAAAAAGGAAGCAAACCAAGCAAACTACCATGACCATTCTTCTGAAAAAGAGTGACACCTCAAGAAGAGCCTCAGGCATGTCCTTCAGGAGGAATTCTAGAAGAAGGTGTTGTTCTCATAGGAGATGACAGTTCTATGCATACCATTGCCCCTGGGGACCTTCGGGTGGAACAAGACGTAGAGGTGGAAGACCCTGTTATTGATGATCGTGACCCTGTGTAGGCCTATGCTAATGTGTGTATTTGTGCCTTAGTTTTTAGCAAATTAAAGTTTTAAAAGTAAAAAAAGATTAAAAATAGAAAAAAATATAGAATAAGGATATCAAGTAAAATTTTCTTGTACATCTGTTCAATGTCTTGTGTTTTAAGCCAAATGTTACAAAAGACTCAAAAAGTTAAAAAAAAATAAAAATTTAAAAAGTAAAAAGTTACAGTAAGCTAAGATTAAGTTATTATTGAAGAAAAACAGTTTAAAAAAATAAATTTAGTGTAGTCTAAAAAGGAAACAAAACAAGGAAACCAGCATGGGCATACTTCTTAAAAAAAATGATACCTCAAGAATTGCCTCAAGCAGGTAGGTACTTCAGTAAGAATTCCAGAAGACATTGTTATTTTAAGAGATGCCAGTTCATAAAGTCTGCAGTAGCGGACAGTAGTTATGTCTTAGGCCTTCACATTCACTCAGCACTCACTCACTGACTCACACAGAGATACTTCCAATCCTGTAAACTCCATTCATAATAAGTGCCCTTTACCAGTATAGCATTTTTTATCTTTCATTTTTACTGTTTATTTCTGTGTTTATAAATGTTGAGATATGAAAATACTTACCACTGTGTTACAATCGCTTATGGTATTCAGTACGATACCATGCTGTACAGGTTTGTAATCTAGGAGCAAAAGGTTATACCCTATAACCTATGGTAGTAGGTTATACTATCTGGGTGTATGTAAATGCACTCTATGGTGCTTACACACTAACAAAATTGCCTAAGGATGCATTTCTCAGAATGCATCCCCATCGTTAAATGACAGACGACTGTATTGAAAGACTGAAAGTTTACACTATTCATTGAACATATTAGTGTTTGATTATCTATTTTAAGAAAATCCTGTAAAAACCCTTAAGTGGAATTTTGTTAGATTATCATCAGTTTCTTTATACTAAAACCAAGATGTAATTAATAGTCAATATAGCTCATTCATAAATTAAGTTTGAATTTGGAATTAAAGATTATAATCAAGTATAGTTTAATTTATCTCCATTCTGGCAATCTAATGAATTTATGTTCATAATTGTGAAATGGAATACCATTAGTATATTATAATGTTAATAAATGGTGTCTGAGGATATACTGTGTTCCTGGTTATCATTCAGAGAGATAAATTAATTTCGCTCAAGCATTTATCTCTCTAAATTTTGATTTTTATTTACTTTATACATAGATGAAACACACTTTGAGTATTTGTAGAAACATGTTGTTTTTATTGATCAAAATAATTTGTTTTAATATAGTTTTGTTTCCTATGTACATGTTAATGTATGTTCAAATTAGTTGGTGTGTTTAAATGGACCAAGATCCTAAAATTTATAAGAGATCTCATCTTCATTATTTTATATTAATATAAAAATATTCACCAAATTTAGAAAAATATTATTGTCAATTTTTTTATATTCTCAATATGTTACCATGAAAATATTCTAAAAATAAAAGTACAAAATTATAAAATAAAAATGTTTTGACAGTGAGAAAGGCTCACATAATGAGAGAATTCATGGAAGACACTGAATGATAATAAATAGGTTTTTTAAAATATTTCATAAAATTCTTGTCATTATCCAATAAAGAAGTACAAAAATTTAGGTCATGTACACTTTGTACATTAATTAAGCCACTAGCTTTCAGTTGCATTTATTTTATAAACCTCAATGTTTTTTCTAAAGCAGAGCCTTAGTCCTTCTAACATCACCATAGGAATAAAACACAAATATCTAATCATAGACAATATTGTCACATTGACTAGTCATGTTCTCAAACGTAGTACATATTTGTTTTAGAGCAGTATCCCCAGGGATCTTCTCAGTAACAGCAAGAATAAACAACTTGAAAATGGAAGACACAGCAGTATTTGCTATTTTGATTATGAAATCTTATCTAACTAGCTGTGTCTCATTCATTAAAAAGGACCCCTAATGATTGTTTATACATGTTGGTTTCTCCCCCAAGTTTTTAAAGATTAAAATAATACATTTTGAAAATAGTGAAATGATTTTTTATTTTAGTATCAATATAAAAGAATATTGAAGTAGTATCAAAAGGATAAAAAAGAGTTTCACACTGTGGTTGTCTTTTGTTAAATATTTTC
This sequence comes from Eonycteris spelaea, assembly GCA_003508835.1. NCBI lineage: Eukaryota > Metazoa > Chordata > Mammalia > Chiroptera > Pteropodidae > Eonycteris > Eonycteris spelaea. Next base: position 13,633,843 of record PUFA01000021.1, read on the forward strand.
AGGAACTAACAAATAGAGATTTTAGAAGGAGGAAATATAAAGAATGTGCTAAATCATAATTTTTATATTGAAACATTAGAAGTCAATTCAATTCATTTTGGAAAAAAGGGAATCTTAAGCATGCTCATTGGTAGCTTCTGGAGTCTGTGGGATGTGTGGAGAATCGAACTTAGGTGGAAAACGGAGTAAAATTGACAAAGTTAAGATCTGAATATTGGGATGTTGTGTTTAGGACTCTACCACTGGTAAAATCACTACAAATGCTCTATCCCTTGTCCCTTGTCACTGTAGGACATGATCTATGGATCTGTACATCTGAACATGTCAATCACTTACTTCTGGAAATGGCCTTTAACTAATCCCACAACCTTATGTGTGTCTCTTAAAATGGAAAGTCTCGGGAGAGAGCACCTGGTGATCTGCACATAGATCACATCCTTCTATTTTGGAAGAGAGGAGGGGAATTCTTACCCTTTGAGATCTCTGTAGCGAAAAGTAGTTACTACCTGCTACCAAAATCCTTTAGTGGTTATGCTTTTAAAAATTGCTTTTATAGCCACATATTTCATATTAGGCACTTTTTAAATCATCATAAAATAATAGACTAAGCATAACTAAAAATTTATAAAAAAAATTTTTTTAAAAATGTGGATCGGTGTTTTAAAAGACAAAGTAATTTACACCCTAACTTTTACACTGGTTCTCTAACTTTTTAAATATACACAAAATCTTTTTGAAAAGAAAGCTCATTACACAAATTAGTATAGTAGATATACACAATTATAAATATTCAGGTTAAAAATTGTCATGAATCAGAACCCTGGAATTTATGAAGATGACTAGTTTCTTGGAATTATACCTGAAGTGATTTCATGTCATATAGTTTCAAAGGCACTGATCTAGCCCAACCCAGTTTCATTTCACCAATATGTAAATTGTGGAGAGAATAGTAATGCATTGTTCAAGGTTAAAGAATTGGAATTATAATTCATTTATTTTTTTCCACTTCATATATATATAGATTGCATCTTAAATTTCTGGCTATATTTCTAGGTACAAAGATCCTTACTCTTCAGGAAGAGATCTATCAAATGATTGACAACTATAACTTATAATAGTCTATGTTAAACAGAATATGTATATAAAATGAAAATATGTATACATGTAGCTCACTAAATAGTTTTTTTTCCTAAAATGAGTAATTTTTTTCAGCTTTATTGAGGTATAATGACAAGTAATGCAAGAAATTTAAAGGGTATGTGATGATTATATATGTGTAATATATATTATATATATAGTGAAAGGTTTCCACCATCAAGTTAGTTGAAACATCCATCACCACATATCCTCTTATTGTGTGTGAGAACACTTGAGTTGTAGTTTCTTAACCAATTTCAATGGTACAATGTAGTATTATCATCATGTTATACACTAGACCTTCAGATCTTATATCTTATAACTGAAAGTTTGTACCCTTTGACCAACATCCCCCATTTCCCCACCTCACAATCACTTGCATCCACCATCCTACAATCTGATTCTATGAGTTGACTTATTTTTTAGGTAACGCATGTAAGTGATACCACGCAGTATTTGTCTTTCTTTGATTTATTTCTCTGAGCATAATGCCCTCCAGCTTTATATATGTTGCTATATATAGCAGGAGTTCTTTCTTTTTTTAGGTTGAGTAATAGTCCATTACATTTATATTTACACCACATTTTTTATACCTACTTTACTTGATAGAGTATATCCTTCTAACTTGTTCTTATTCTTTAAGTGTCTGGCTATTGGCCAAATAAATATTAGAATTAGTTCCACAATGATCATAGATAAAAAAAATATTTTGAATTAATAAGAAAAACATTAGGAGCAATAAAGAGCCAAAATCAGTACAATAGGTAAAATACAAAAATGGAGAAAAAATAAAAAGTTTTTCATGAAAAAATAAAAATACCAAAAAAGTTTTCCTATTTTAATATCCAACTGATTATACACATGTAGTGTATCACTTCTACAGGACATCACACAAAGTTATAATGAAAATTAAGTCTTAAGTAAAGTATTAAATAATTAAAAACAGTTATTTTTTAAAAAAAAAAGACAAAATGAACTCTATATTTCAAGAATGCAAAGATGGTTCATCATCAACAGATCTCTAAATATAATCAACACATTAATAAATTAATGGAGAAAACTCTGATTTTTTTCAATGAATAAAAAAGATGAAACTGAAACATTAAATGGCTAAAAATTCTTTGCCAAAGTAATATAAAATAAGTCCCTCTAATTTATTAACAATAATATTCCAAAAAATTCCACAAAATACAAAGAAAAAATTACATACAATTGATCTTTGAACAGTGTGGGGATTAGCAGGGCCAATCTCTTTGTGCAGTCAAAAATTCAGATATAACTTTTACCTCCTCAAAAGCTTAACTACTAATAGCCTACTGTTGGCTGGAAGCCTCTGATATCAACAGTTGATTAACACATAATTTGTATGCGTGTTATAAGCACTCAAGACATGCCAGACTTTTTCTTAATTTTTCCAATATTTTTAGGTTATGCAGTTCATCTGTGAGTTTCTGCAAACTGTCACTAAACTCTAAAGCTTTTTCTAATATACTTATTTTAAAAATCTGCATATAAGTGGATCTGCACAGTTCAAACCCATGTTGTTCAAGGGTCAACTGTATATATATCAAAAGAAAAAAAAAAGTCTCTGTTACCTATTCCAGAGTAGCATCAAACAAAAAACTATTCATTAATTTTTTGAGTCTGTGGACACTTGAACAAGTACTGCTGTTGGAGTCAGGCTTGGCTGATCTCAGTTGGATTCATTATATTTCAGGTATTAGCTGTATGTGTGGCTGGAGACTGTCTATCCTAGGAACACCTCTGATCTGGCAGTTGGCTGTCTGTCTGTGGGGTTAATAGAAGTGATCAGACAATGTGTTCCTCAGGATCCAGCAGGTTAGCTAAAACCTTTTCACACAGTAGCAGCCAGTTTCCAAGAGAGCGAGAAGCACACCAAGCTCTTTAAGGATTATATTTGGAAGTGATGCAACAACATTTTGCACGCTACCAGCAAAAGCATATCATAAGGCCAGTGCAGAAACTTGGAATGGGAAAATAAACGCAAGTCTCATCATGGAAAAAGATGCAAAATAACATTATTAGAGATGTAACTACAGGGTTGGCTCAAAAATCAGGGACATCTCTAGAATCAATTTAATAAAGAGAGAAGAAATAAAACTATAATTGGTAATTGATATAAGCATTTACAACACAAAAACTGTTAATACATAATATAGAAAATTATTTTGTGAAGGAAATAGATGTAAATGATAATAATGTGGTGTAACAAATTCAAGTGAGGTCCACAATGAATAAATACATATACATACATACATCGTAGACGTATATGCCAGTATTTTTAATTAAACTGTTTATTTTGAAATGCAAAATGTTATGAAGTTAATACAGAGAATTTTTTGAATACCCATTGCCAAGTTTGCCACATGTATGACCCCTTATATTACTATGGTATATTGATCAAAACTAAGGAAATGACCTAGGTATGTTACTATGAACTAAGCCCCAGATTTTATTTGGATTTTGTCTGGTGTTCCATTAATGTCTTCTTTTGTTTTTGGATCTCACCTAAGATACTCAGTGCATTTAGTTGTCATGTCACTCCAGCCTCCTCTGGCTTGTGATGCTTTTTCCTTCTCTTTTTGTTTTTCATGATCTTTACCAGTTTGATGAATGTGGACTAGGTATATGTGTCTTTATAATCTAGTTCTGTGTCTTTTCTTTTTTTATGTTATTATATTGGAATTATAGATTTTTGAAAAAATAATAAAACAGAGATTAAGTGCCTTGCTCCATATATCCATATATGACATACTGGTAATGTTAACTGTTATTACGTTGAAGTGTTTGTCAAGTTTCTCCACTGTAGTTACTATTTTTAAATCCTAAATTAACCTATATTAAAAATAAAATAGGATACATAACTTCCTAATATCCTAAAACTATATTAACACACTTAAAATATAAAATGAAATGATATTCAAATATATTTAAATACATAAAATATACAAAAACATGTAAGATCTTCAAATAAATGTAATAAACTTTTACTCATCTAGAAATTAATGACTTTCTAATTCTCTATACAACAGATTACTTAATTTCATATAATATTCATTTGATATATCAGGGAGATACTTTCAACTTATCAACAGATGTACTTGCAATTCCAAATATTTTTATCTCTCTTTATTTCATCTGTCTCTCTATGAACAAATGGTGGGAAATTTATCTAATAAAGAAATTAGAATGCTTATTATTTTAAATCTGCTTATATGTGTTATAAGGTTAAAAATTGCTTTAGAAAACGGTTTAGCCTGAATGTTAACATCATAGGCCAAATTAAACTGAACTAGGGATTTCAGCGAAAGATAGGATATAGAACTAATTTATGTAGTTTTCGTTCTAATGAAGGAGAAGTTCAAGTATTAGCTATAGATAAAATTGGGGCTGAGGAGTTTTATCTGCTGTAGACTTACTTAGTACTTAAAATTGTATGGAAAATAATCTATTGAAATGAATATGTAAAAATCTGGTAGAGAGGGTGATTTTGAAATTATTTATGAGAAGGAACAATCAATAGTAAATGTTTTCCTAGAAACTGGAAAGTGATGAATTCAGTACATGCAAGAGAAGTGATTTAAATAGGAAGTAGAACCTTTCCTTCACTTAAAAAGGGGATATTTATTATTTTGGTGGTAGAAAGTTAAAATTGTTACTATTTAAAATCTTTTTTTCTGAGAAGATGCATCAAATAAGAGCTTTTGATATTCTGTTATTTGATGCATGAAAGTTTATAATGTTTTGCAATTTATCAATGTGTAATACCTATATTTTCAAAATTAAATAAAATACGCCTTCACACTATAATTAATATTTTTGCCATTTATTTTACTTTATAATTAATATAAGCCACTATCACCATGTCATATATTTTATCTATATTAGTTTTCTTTTTCTGGAATTCATTCTTGATTAATGTATTTGCAGAAGTATACAGGAGTATTATCAGTCTGCATGCACAGGTACAAGAGGATACATTGTTTTCATACTTGATAAATAATTTTTACTAAGAATTCGAAGGCATTCTTCTGTTGTCCTGTATCCACTATTACAAATGTTAATTCTGCTGAAAATGTGATTATCATTATTTAATATATACTATACATATACTATATCTATCCATATATCATAGAAAATCTTAAAGTTTGGAAATTTTACCAAATAACTAGTTATTATATTTTTGTATATGTTATAGGTCATTTGTCTTAAACATTCATTTGTTGGTAAATCATATACTTTAATCTAATATTAAAAAGTTAATTGTATGAATATTCAAATCACTCAGTGCCTTGTTCAATTCATGTAAATTTAATTTATATTAATTAAGTCTTTTAATTAATATAAATATTTACAATATTTTAAGCAATGCAAATATATTTAAATTTTTATTATATTTTTACTTCTATTTTTTATTTTGAAATGAGTAGGCAATTTTATGTATATATTCTGTGAAACAGACATACATGTTCTAGTGAGCAAATTACTAGAATCTTTTGGATCATCATTCAGCTAATTCGCTGACAATCTTAACACTGAATAAATATGGCAGCTAAAAGAATATCTAAAATGGATGATATTTAGAGTTCACATTTAACAAGTCTTATTAGTCAGAGTGGCAGAAAAATGTAAGCATAATGAGCCTAGTAAATTAGTGATGAAAAAAAGTAAAAGAAACTAATGGATTCAAAGAATGTCATAGATCACGACATATGATTTTCAGACTATTAAACATGACCATGATGAACAATTGCAGGTGCTTAAAATCTCTGACTTCACAAAGCATTAATTAAACTCTGCGTGTCAGAAGAAATCACTAACAGTGTTTCTCAAAGGATGGTTCATGACCACCTATGTCTGAATCTCCTCTGGGAGACTGCTAAATTCATGTCTATTATTTGAGGTTTAATGAATTGGAATGCTAAACTATTTATGTCTGGAATCCTGACTATATATGTAATACCCTCAGATGATTCCATGCAGATGACTATACAAGTCACCCTGAATTAGGGAAGAAAGACTGGCAAGAAAAGTCTTCATATCCTTTTTGATGGTTAATTTTATGTATCAGGCTTTATATATCATATAGCTAGCAATGAGGCCTAGCTATATCTTTAAGTAAATGTGCATATATCTGCATCATATGGATTCTGTTTCTTTGAAACTTGATGTATCCTGATCCATGATGTACTCATCGGCCTTCAGAATTTATATTGACCTCATATTAACTTACATCTGTACATGAGGACCAAAAGGATCCTGAATGTAGACCTAACCTCAGTCCTAGAATTTGATGTCAGAGTGGCCCCTACCAAGTATCAACAGACCTCAGGAAAACATTTCTTATCTCAATTTCTGATCCTGGTCCCTCCTATCCTTGTTTTATCCACCCTATAAAAGAAAAGCTTTTTTATGTCTGATCTTTAAGGTGCTTGTAGAACTTCTGGTTAGAGCATTCTTCTTATTAAAATAGTCTTTTCAAATACTATCTCTCCTTATAATTCCAGATTCGGTTTAATTTACTGATACATATTACAAATGTTTTAAATGACTTTTTAACTTAATTATTTTTATGAAGTTATGGTTAACATTAAATATTATATCAATTTTAGTTGTACAACATAGAGATTCAGTATTTATGTACCTTATGATGAGATCACCATGATAAGTCCAGTAACCATCTATCATCATACAAAGTTATAATATTATTGATTCTATTTCTGTACTGTGCATTATATCCTGTAACTTATTTATTTTATAACTGGAAGATTGATTTAAGGACAACTACAAAACTTTGATGGACAAAAATCAAAGAACTAAATAAGTGGAGAGATATTCTATTTTCATGGATAGAAAGACTCCAAATTGTCCAGATGTCATTTCTTCCCAATTTGATCTATAGATTCAATGCAGCGTCAACCAAATCCTAGTAATTTATTGTGTGGATCTTGACAAACTCATTCTAAATGTATATATGGAGGTGCAAAAGATCCAGAATATTTTGTACAATATTGAAGAACAGCAGACTTAGAACCAACACCCACTACCCAAGTTTAAGACTTACTACAAAGCTACAGTACTAAAGATTGGTATCAGTAAAAGAACAGACATGTAGGTCAATGGAATAGAATAGAGAATCTAGAAGTAAACTCACATAAAAATAGTCACCTGATCTTTGAAAAAGATGTAAGACCAATACAATACAATGGTAAAAAGACAGTCTTTCCCACAAATGCTGGAATAACTAGATATCCACATACAAAAAAAAAAAAAATGAATCTAGACAGAGATCTTACACTCTTCACAAAAATTATTCAAAATGTATCACAGATATATATGTAAAATGCAAAATTATAAAACTCTTAGAAGATAACAGGAGAAAACCTAGATGACCTTGGGTATGCAGTGATGACCTTCTAGATACAACACCAAAGTCATGAGCCGTAAAAGAAATAATCAATAAGTTGTACCTTGTTATTACTGAAAACTTATGCTCTGAAAAACACAATATCAAAAGAACGGAAAGACAAGCCAAAGTCTGGGAGAAAATATTGCAAAAGACACATTTGATAAAGGACTGTTATCCCAAAATACACAAAGGAAATCTTAAAACTCAACAATAAGAAAAGAAACAACAAGATGAGCTAAAGACTTTAACAGTTGCTTCACTAGAGAGTGGCAAAAATCACATGAAAAGATGCTTCACATTATATGTCATCAAGGAAATTCCAATTACAACAACACAGACATACTGCTATAGACTCATTAGAATACTCAGAATCCAGTATGCTAACCACACTAACTGCGGGGGAGGATGTGGAGCAACAGGAACTCTCATTCAAGGATGGGGTGGTATGCAAAATGGTACAACCACTCGGGAAGATAGTTTGGAAATTTCTTATAAAACTAAGCATACTTTTACTATATGATCCAGCAATCTTTTTTGTTATTTACTTGAAGGAGCTGCAAAGTTATATCCTCATAGCAGGTTTATTAATTATTGCCAAAACTTGGAAGTAATGAAAATGTCCTTCAGTAGGTGAATGGATAAATAAGCTGCAATACGTCTGGACAATAGACTATTATTCAGGTCAAAAAAGAAAGGAGATAAAGCCATGAAAAGGCATGAGAACCTTAAATGCATATCATTAAATGAAAGAAGCCAATCTGAAAAAGCTGCATACTGTAGTATTCCACCTATATGCCCATTTGGAAAAGGCAAAACTAAGTAGACAGTAAAAATCAGTGGTTGCCAGAGGTAGGGTGGAGAGATGAATAGAGAACAGAGGATTTTTAGGGCAGTGAAAATACTCTGTATGGTACTATAATGATAGATACCTGTCCTTATACATTTGTCCAGACCCATAGAATGTATAACAGCAAGAATGAACTTTAATGTAAACTGTGAACTTTGGGCAATTATAATGTATCAGTGTAACTTCATCAATTGTGACAAATGTCCCACTCTGGTAGGAGATGTGGATCATAGGAGAGGCTATGTGTGTGTATAGTGAGAGTATATAGAATATCTCAGTATTTTCCCCTTAATTTTGCCGTGAACCAAAAAGGACTCTTAAAAACCAAATTTAAAAAAAAAAATAGCAATCAGAACATAAAATACCACCTAATGTGATATCAAATGGTGAATTGTAAAAGGCATTTCGAGTAATAGAAAGAAAAAAACCCTAAAATTATTGTCTTGTGAGTAATTAGTTTCACATATTGATAAATGATATTCATATTTCTATATCAAGAATTTAGTGATAACAATTAAAAAACAGGTAAATACATAGTTTTCACACAGGCAATCAGAATAAAAATGTACAACTTTAGCAAATTAAATGAGTTTGTTAAGAAACCTCTACATTGCATTATAATTTATTAGAAAGAAATAGAGGACTTTAAGAGATATACAAAAACAACAAAATATCAAAATACTCCTGGCATATGCATGAAAGAATAAATAAGTTTTTTAAAAATTTGCATTTTCAGATACATAAGTAATTTCAGATGAACAAAAACAACAACAGGGAATGCTAGAAATTTCCCAGTTCATTTTACAAGCCAGCATCAGTCAGGAATGTGAACACAAAAAGTTAAGGACTTTTCTCACTTATATACATTTTAGGCTGAATAATGTGAAATTAACAAATTTAAAGATCAAACTATTGAGTGTCAAAAATTTTAAATGTTTCATCTTACATAGGTACAAATTTTAATTAAATACAAGATATATAGACAGCATATTTTTCAGTTTATAAAAGAGTGAAATATGTGCCAACTTTAGGAGAAATATGTTAGTACCCTTCATTAATGTATTAAAAGATAAAAAACTCGATCTTTAGAGATGCTGATGACAATAGTAAACAATCATAAACTCTGCCAAAGAAATCACGTCTTAGATAATTGATTTTAACAGACTGTTACTATGACCTCAGAATTGCAAGTCTCAAAATCAGAGAAAAAGATTTTTCCTTTTATAGGTAGAGATATGCTATGCTAACATAAACTGTTGGACGTAAGGTACACAGATGGGGTAAGTTGGTGGCAAAAGCAGGTGCTTCAAAAGGAAATATTTCTTTCTGAGGTCAGCAGATTCTTGGAATAAGCTGTTAAGGGCACATTCTGCACGGTAGGCTTCCTTAAACTTAGAATGAGTTGAAGCTTATTGCCTACAATGAGGTGAGAAGGCTGACCGAAGTTATTCAAGCCAAGTCCGTGGATAAGTGATGGACGTTTGTGACTACTTGGTCAGATGCTTTTATGTCTCAGACACTGTCCTATATTCTTAATAAATGTTAATTTATTTAATCAATAAAGTTTACATTCTGCAGGGGAAAAAATATGGTGGTCCTGTACTGATTCACCAATCTTCTGCACAAAGTCATGTGTTAAAAACAGGTCTTGGGACCACATTTGATTTCAGAAAAGGTGGGAAGTGTGATTCTATACAAGAGCTGTAATTAAATACATATATATTCTTTGACACATATATATTATAGATATTAAGAGAATCACAAATATGTTGTTTAATTCAGTCCTAGCAAGACATTGATAAGTATTAATATAACAAAGACAATATTTTGACATAGACCAATATGTATTACATTAACAGATTCACAAAATAGAATGTGTTAAAAAGAAAAAAGACGTGTATATTGTATGCATTTATTCTATTTGAGTATTAAGTACATACAGGCAACTAAATTTGTGTCTGAAATCTTTGTGCATGGATCTTAATGAAAAATAAAAAATAAAGTATCATATTTTTCTTGCTATTTATGCTTCAATTAGTTGTGCCAATTTAAAAATAGTGTAGAGGTAATTGAAATACACTCTATACAGGTATTTTCTCATATTAAAGTAATTAATATTATTTTTAAAAACTGAAAAAAGCTAGAGTAGTTACTGAGAAAATACAGATGGATGTTTTCTAAATTTTGATTACTCCTGTTACACCATCTACTGGTAGCTTTTGAGAATGCTATTCATCTCAAAAATCAGTTCACTTTTTCTAAAAAGTTAAACTTTTTCATTAACAAAAAAAAATTTTTAATTTGCCCTTTGTTTACTTAACCATTAACTCCAGAACAAATCTTTAATATTATTTTGTTGTCTCTGTTCTTTAAATACTACTTGATTGGCAATTACAATGTGCGTTGGAAAAGTAATAGTGTTTCACTCAGCATTTAGAAAACATTCAGGTAAAATTAATACTATCTAGTAATTACAATATATTGATTTCAAATCAATTCTTTATGAAAACTCTTCTATGAATACACACACACTTAGTGTGTATGATATTTACTGTGTGTGATATATTCTATCACAGGTTTTGTAGTTGTTTATCTAACTTTTTAAAAATTCCTTCTCTCTCACTATCTTTTCTCTCAATATTTTAATCAAGATTAGGTAACTATGTGGAAAAATGAAGATCATAATTTGTTGGTGAGGGTATTTGTCTGTGCAAGCTGCCATGACAAAATTTATTTTCTTAAAATTCTGGAGACTGGAAGTCCAAGATCAAGGTGCCAGCAGGGTTGGTGTTTACTGAGAGCTCTGTTCCTGGCTTGCAGACCACCCACCACCTTCTCACTGTGTCCTCACATGGCCTATCTCCTGTGCATGTGCACTTCTCGTGCTTCTTCCTCGTCTTAAAGGTCACCAGTTCTTTGAGATTGTGGCTCCACTATCCTGTCCTCATGCAACCTTAATTGCCTCCTAAAAAGCCCTATTCATAGCATTCACAATTCAGTCCATAACAGTGTGAGTGTGAATTGACACAATTTTTATGAAAAAGTCTTGCAATATGTATTATTACTTGAAAACTTATATCCTATTATCAAGTCATTTACTTCGGAGACTCTAATCTAGTAAGGATTGCAAAACAGTGAATGTGCATTTGCTCATGAATATGTTTATCACAGTATCTGTATTTATTTATTTATTTGTTTGTTTGTTGGTTGGTTGGTTGGTTGTTTTTAGGCAAGGCAACCCTTGGTTGACCTCACAGATTGCAAGAACCTTGTCAGTAACAATCCCTTATTTTTTAAATTTTTTAATTTTTCAAGCCTATAGCTCCTGGTCTTCCTAGGTGGTCTCCCATCCAAGTACTAACCAAGCCTCATCTTGCTTAGCTTCTAAGATCAGATGGAATTGGACTTGTTCCAGGTGGCATGACTGTAGTCTTATCACAGTATCTTTAGAACGTGAAACTTAAGCAATGCTTCCTAAATGTTTCTCAGGTTGAGGCATACATGAATAATTATACTACTGTGCAACACCATGGGGTAATAGACAGAACTCTTACCAGCATGAGGTCCAGTATGCCCAGAGCTTACCCAGAAGCCCACGGAGAAGATCTGTACCTTGGCTCACATGTGACTCATTTGTGATAACTATTGACACTGGGTACGCTGATAGGCTCTGACACAAAGGAAAGAATATGGGAAGAATTACTGGAGAGATCCTGATATATTTCATTAATGTGTCCCACACTTGTGAAAAGTCAAGATAGAGAGCAGCAGACTGATAGAAGATGAAAAACATGTCGTTGTTTACATCTATTACTCAAAAAATATTTTTTGCTCATGTGTTTGTTGAACTATTTTAAAGCTTTTAAAATAATGTTTTTGTAAAGTTTATAATGATAGAAAAATTGTGCTGTAATGTTAAATTTTAGTTTCATTCTATAGAATCAACATTCACAGAACTATGACTATAATGAAGCATGCCATAATATTAAACATTTAACCCCAAGAGTAGGAATGCAGGTAATTTTGTTCTTATTACTTATTCATTGTTTCCTGTCTCTCCCCAAATAAACAGGATTTCTTTAATAATAGACAAATCTAAATTTTAACATGTAAATTTTTGCATATTACCTTTTCTATGACTTTGTTCCCCTCCCCTCCCCAAATTTATATGTTGAAGCCTTAAACACCCCATGTGACTATATGAGAGATAAGGCCTTTTAAGGAGATGATCAAGGTTAAACGAGATCCTAAGAGTGGAGTCCTGACCTGATGGAATGGATGCTCTTGTAGGAAGAGGAAGAGACCCCAGAACTCTCTTTGCCAAGCGAGGATGCAAGGAGAAGGAAACTCTCTGAAAGCGAGGGAGAGTATCTCACCAGAACCTGACCATACTGGTGCCTTGATCTCAGACTTTCAGCCTGCATAACTGTGAGAAAATAAATTTCTGTATTTAAGCCACTCAATCTGTGGTATTGTGTTATGGAAGCCTTAGCAGAATAATGCAAATTTATACCTTCAAAATATCTTATGCTCCTTATCTCTCTCTCTCACACACACACACACAGACAAAACTATATATAATTTCAAATATTAGTATTCTAGGAGTTATTTTATTCATAAGAATATATGTAGATTTTCAAGTTTTTAGGACTCTGGAGAAACCTAAAAATATCACTAGTTGTCTTGTACGTTTTCGACTTCCTTCAATGGTAATTTATGGTAATTACTGCTGCTTTATCAGAAGTTGACACAAAAGGTTATGCCTTTGTGACACCACACATTGTCAAAGCTCTGCATTTGCCTGACATTTTCTGGAACTACTTTGTCTCCTAAATTATGTGAGTTCCATGTCTGAGGCCAACATTTTCAGGCCTTGCTTTGGTCCTAATCAATGGGTCTATGATAACCCTAGGGTAAACGTAATTCTTGCTCTGAGAAGTGTGGAGATGGTTTCTTATGAGAGTCATTCTGCATTCTGTCTATTGCTTTCACTTTTACCTCTGGCCCAGTCTTGGTTACTGGACTCTTTTATTGGTTGTTTTGTTGTTTATTTGGTAATTGGGATTTGCTTCTAGTTCTTTATAGTTCTATATTTGTATTCTTTCATGATTGAATAGTCTTTTGATGACTTATTCACAAGCTCCTTCTGCCAAAAATTTGAAATGTTCTCATCACCCCCTAAGTTATTCTTATTGCCTGCCTATTTAGAGAAAACCTTCTGGAGGTCATAGGGAAGAATCCATGTCCTTGTCTTTTCCAGATTATAGAGGAGGTTTGTGTTTCATGACTGGTTTGCATCACAATCATGATGTATTGCACTGGCATTATTTCGCCCTCTGCTTCTGTCATTATATTGTCAATGTAAGAAATGTCTAAATCCATAGAGAATTTTTATTATAAAAGTTTTTTTTAGCCAAACTGATGACAATTACTGAGAAACAAGACCTACCATTCTCTGGAGAATGACAGTTTGCAGTTTCTTTGATGCATTCTGAATTAAGATTACAGGAAGGTGGGTTATAGGCAGAGATTGGATTACAGGATAGTTAACAAGATTATGTGCTTTCCTGAGGGTGGCTGCACCTTGCAAGGGTCTGGAGAACAGAATTATTTCTGGCATTTCAAAGTGTGTTAACTTAGATGCATAAGAACAATGGACAGGGCCAGTTTAGAAACCTCTCACTACAGAAGTTATGGGTCTGGGGTGTGACTACCCACCATGACTTGTCCAGTTATGAATTTACGATCAGATCACCTTGCGAGGTTACTTTTGGTTAGATTTATTATGGCACCTCTTTTTTGTCCACATTTATTTTTCCCTTAACTCTATGGCCTCCATAATATAAGGATCTTTGGGGTTCTGTTGAACTGTCAAATTAAAAACAAATCCAAGGTTAGGTAAAAAGAAACTTTATTTGAAAATACTATTGCAAGAGGGAGAATGTCCTGAATTTAAAATCTGCACGTGTTTCAGGAAACAGGAAATATAAAATTATTATTTTATACAGAAGAGCAAGCAAGACTAGAATGAACAGGGTGTGAGGAAGTGAGATGAAAAGGTGAGAAGAAGTGGGATAAAGGATGGTCTGATTGTATAGTAGAACAGAGAATATTTTGTCCTGAGACCAGCATGTTTTCCCCTAAGGGCCTCTAGCGAAGAGCTGTATGCTGGCCCAGGCTGAGGGTGACCAAATTTCAGGTACCTAGAAAAGAAGAGAATCTTTACTAAAGTTTGATTAATAAGCATTTGTCATGATCAAATAGTAAGGACAAAACAATTAATCATTTATGAGTTAAATGATGGGAATATGAAGGAAGTGTGTCTGGTTTTAATACAGATAAATGAGGGCAAATGAGGGGCACGTGTGTGACTTACCTAAGTCACATGGGAAGGGTAGTTCCTAAGTGACTTTTCCAGAACACAAAAGGGGGACGGATTTCTTTACTCATCTCTGATCTATAGGGCCACAGGTAAAGTTCAAGACCAGTAGCGCCCACCTGGATAATCCAGGATAACCTCATTTCACAAGGAGTCAGTCTCAAAAAGAGAATACAAATATGGGATTATTTAACTTAATTACTCCTGCAAAGGCAGGGTCAAAGCCATAATTCATTTTACCACAGGTGGTTAGTGGAGAATCCTAGACAGAAATTTAGGTTTTCTTATTTCTAACCAGAGCATTTTTCTGTCAGAGCCTTTTGAAAAATCAGTCCTTCCCCAGGTGTCTGCCTGTACCCCTCTCCTGTCTGAGAAGTGATTTCTGTGATTTCAACACACTTCATATCCTTTTTACAACTATTCTGACTTAGTGTCTTGATGCTGACTCTGACTTCATATCCTACGCCACATTTCATGATCCTCACTGTGCTGCCAATACTAGTAGCTTTAAAAGCTCAGATGCCTGGTTTAGCCAATTACTTGTCTATCAAGCCCCAGGGGTCAAACAAACTTCTCCAGCCTGCTCTGTTCCATTGTTATTCTTACCCGACACTAATATATACACCCTTTTCCCAAGGATGTGAATGAGGACATACATTTTCCTGCCATTTTGGTGTGTGTGCAAGTAGGTATATATTTCTTGTCTGGTTTGCTCTTCCTTATATGAATCACATGCCTGCATTTTTAGACTAACTTCTCTAACGGAAATTATCTTTATCATAATAATTCTTCTATTTTTAACTCTAATGATAGTATCTAAGACATTGTGCTACTTTGAAGACATTCTAAATGCTCAATATTTACCAGCCTCTGTGTACACAATACTATCAAGTCTGTATAAAGAGCTTAGCACCAACATCACCTTTTAGATAGCCCTTCCAGTAATATATATCCTCCCCCATCTCTGACCAGTTGTTTTTACTTCCACTCATGCAATGGCTTAATGGATTCCTAATTGGTTAACTCTTGCTTTCTAATCCCACAAATCAATTGTTTACAAAAAAAGAAAAAAGAAAAACCTATTCCTAAATATCTATATGTATACCTATATCTATTGTACTAAATCCATATCCATATCGATGTATCTATCTATCTACACGCACAATATATACATTTCCACACACATTTAAATCCCTTCAAACTTAAAGCATAGTGAAAGCACAAAGATGTGTTATTCTTGGAATGAAGTCCAACATTGCAAACAAACTGGTCGTCCCAGGTATCTGTGAACACGAACCCTTGCCAAACTCCTAGTCTAAAACCTTGTAATGAACTACCCTGTGGTATGTAATTCTGCCTTGCCTCCACATAAGGGGTCTGACATTTGCTTGAGCTGCTGAGAGGTCATCCGAGTTATACCTGATAGGACCGTTTTTTTTCTAGATGGGGCTAATTCCACGGCTGTAGTCTTAGGGTCAGGGCTGATCATGCCAGAAAGACCAACAATGTGGCTTGGGGTGGTTAAGGGAGGGGCTTTTTGGCATATAGTATCAATCAACCTAGAGGCTGAGGGCCAGCCACATGGAAAAACAATAAATCAATCATGAATATTTAACGACGCCTCGGTGAAAAACTCTAAAACTGGGCAAGGGTGAGCCTTATTGCTTGATCATTCTCTATGTGTATTGTTATACAGATACCCCAACTTAAGGCACCCTGACTCCACAAGGAGAGGACAATAAAAGACCCATATATTGGATCCTCCTAGATCCTGTACAATGTGTCTTCCTTTGGCTAACTTTAATCTGTATCCTTTCCCTGTAATAAACCTAACTGTAAGAATAATAGCTTTCAGTAAGTAGTAAGAAATCTTCTTGAGAATTACCTAGCCTGAGGGTGGATTTTGAAGTTCCTCAGACTTGCAGTTAGTGTTAGAAATGAAGTCAGTCGTACGAGGACTGTGTCCACACAAGCTTTAAAGTTTGATTAACTCCAGATATTTGGCTCTGAGAACTGGGATTTACTAAAATGACCTTGACTCATGTGGTTTGTGAAACAGGAGGATAAGATGACGGGTGGAGGGGGGTGGCAAACTGCTGATTCCTGGATGGTTGTAGGGTCACCTTTTTATGGAATTGCAGCACAGCTTCGATCAGTTAATGGAGGTAAAAGTTACCAGTCGAACTGACAAAAGATGGCTCTAACTTCTGAGGGGTTGATTCCCCGGATGCATAAAAAAAAATGCAAATAAGAAACAAGCAAAAATATGTAATCCCCTGGTTATTGCTATCTCTGATAGCTACAAGGCAAATAAGACGGTGTTGAGATGGATCTTGATGCCAGGCCGTGCTTGGAGCCTAGCCATTCAGAACATTAGCCTCTAGCTTTAGAACCATTATCAAAGAAAACAAAATGAGCTAACACATCAAAGAGTGAAGAAGATTAAAATGATTTACAGGAGAATGGAGAAAGGACCTGGAGAGCCAAGAGTTTCACTGCAGTGGGTGGATGTCTTTAAATAGTTATTAGGAAGTGGGATGAGTGTAGTGGACCTGGGAGGTGTCATGACAAAGGTCTTAGTACAGCACTCTCCTAAACTGGCAGGAGGAGGTCTGGGGGACTGATGGTACTCCATCAATACTAAATAAATATGCTGAATAACCCTAGTTTGGAGAAATTTAGGCAGCGGCAAGGTAAAAATGACAATGAGAATTCTAATCTGTAAATGCCTGGGGCAGTGGTCCTGTAATTTAATCAACATAAATGCTGAGAAGTAAGCCTGGGTCCTTGTCCCAACCCCTACCTATGGACCCAAGATCATTTGCAAATGAATGGGTAAAATAGTCAGGAAGATGAAAAAATTCTGTGATTTTTTTAAATGAGAGTCCTGTGCAAAGTGGTTCCAAAACCTATTCGTGAGGTTTCAGTGAGAGCTACAGATAGGTTAGGAGAATATAGGACTATAAGGGGTTGGGGGATTAAGGTAATGGTTTAAATAAAAACCAATATCTTTGAACAGACTGTGAAGTGATTGTGTGTGTGTGTGTGTGTGTGTGTGTGTGTGTGTGTGTGTGTGTGTTTTTACCTGAATGCATTATGAGGATAGATATTGTGTCTGATCTGGGAATGTGTCCTTGTCTAGTATGGTAAAACAAAAGACATGTAAATCCATCGTTCCCTCAATTTTGACTGGGCATGTTAAATGGGAACCCATAAGAATGCCTGAAACCACACAAGTTATTAGTTTGTTGTATAATAATCGTGTGGAGTGCCAATTGGATAACAGCCTCTAAGTACTACTCAGCAACAACACTGGGATGTGGACTAGAAAATTTCCATTCAGGAGACAATTACTAGTTTGCTGTTAGAGATAATCAAAACTGTTCTTATGAACGAGGAACATAAAATAATCCTTAAACCTGTAATGCCTTTGTTGCCTTAGGTGATTTCCAAGCAACTCTAATGGAAAAAGACAGTGACCATAAGAGTTCCAATAATAAAAATGGAAATGGTTTAGGCAGAAACATGCTACCGGAGCCTCTTTTCCCTTGGGGATAACTCGGAGACCTCCTGAGAAAATATTAGATATGATGTTCACTTAGGCCATGAGCAATGCCCTATGAACAGGTCTTTGTTGACCATCAATTGTTTCTTGGTTTATGGATGGCAGTTCCAAGGTATGTGAACAGAATCCTGTTGGGCGGGCTGGCATTCTGAAGAAAGTAAAAACAAATCACTTCAGTGGGTTAAATTGTAGGCTGTTTGTTCTTATGTTTGGGTTTTACTAACTCAAGGCCATATGGTCAGACAGAAGGGCAATAGAAAACTTGTTTAATGGAGGGATGTTTATGGGGGCACTGCCCCATGGGAACCATGTAAGTTAAGGATTGCATTAAAGTAGGACGTGCTGATATTTATCTGAACAACCTCCTCCAGGATCCCCAGTTCTGCAGAGAGGACAATGGAACTGCTGTATTTGGAATTTTCCCAAACTCTTTTCTATGTATCTCTTCCTTTGGCTGACTTGAAGTTGTATTCTTTCCCTATAATAAACTGTATCTATGAGTAGAATAGCCTTCAGTGAATTCTGAGTCCTGGAAAATTTTTGGAACCTGTTAGTGTCAAAAGTAAGGAGAGTTTCATGGAGGACAATGTGCTCTCTAACCTTGTAGGGAAAGGCCTGAAACTCCTCACGCCTATGTCAGATCTTTCAGAATCTTTTTTTTAAGTTTTATTTTTTAAAATTTTGCCATTAATTTCAAGCAATAGAACCCTACCAAACTGTTAAGACTCTTCATTAATATAAGCAGAGATTAAAATCTCAAGTTTATTAAAATGACAAACATTTTCCTGTGAATTATGGCATCTAGACTTTGAAAAGTTGCCTACATAGAATATATATGAATATATATATTCATATATTCATATATGTGATGCATTTGTCAGCTAATTTTTTCATCATTATCAATTTATTTTCATGTAGATATATATGAACAAACTTTAGTCCTATAGCAAAAAAAAATGTACTTTTATCTTTTAAATATGTATGAATTTATTCTTTTCTCTCTCTCTCGCTCACTCTTTCTCTCTCTCTCATTTGGTCCTAATATTCAAATGGATCAGATAGTCTTCATAGCCTGCTGATTTTTATTCATTTGAGATAGCTTGGGATTTCATAACTTTATTTTATCAGGATATTTACACTTGTTATTTCCTTAGGCACTGGAACAACATTCACATTAAATGTGTTTTATTACTAAATATTTAGAGAAAGCATCTTCTATTTGTTGAGTTTGTATTCTGTAACCAGTCTTAAATTTGAATTCTTGTTTCTTGTCTTACTAATAGTTTTTGGCTGAGCTTCAGTTTTTCTCAACTGGATTTTAAGATAATTGAAGCAGAATCTTTCAAAACAAATTGTTTCTATAATGATTGTTGTTATACTTAAAGGAAACTCCATGACTTTATTATAATACTGTTTGCATTTGCTTCCTTGTGTATTTTATACAGAAATCTGCATGTCCCTCCTTCGCCTTCCCTGACTTCAACTTGGTTTCACAGTTCTGCAGATTTACCTTTTCTCTGTATCAATATGAGTTTAAATTCCGGTTATTGCATCTTTTAGGGTTCTAGAATTTAGTTGTGTCTTCAATGTATAGAAATGTGATCAGGAGCATAGTTTCGATAGAGGTTCATTGCTCCCTGGCTGTGGTAGATCAGTTGTTTTACTGCCTAACCACCCAAACATGCTGTAATAAAGATGTAGGCTCTTCTTTGATATTTACTGATTATGGCCGTGACCTTCTTCCTTACGGTCTCATTCTGGCCTTCCTTTTTGTTTTTAACCCCCTTTCTCTCACAGCTTGTTGCTTACCTCCTATTCTACCACTAGATGGTACTCACATATTTTTGGTATTTTTCAAATACAAACTTTGTTCTGGTAAGCAGATTTTAAATAATTCAGAAATATGAATGACTCAACATCAAGTTTAAATAAATTATAATTTTAGATTTTTTAATTAAATTTAATTACAACTATATACATTTTATGCAAAAATTAAATGCTAAATGCATATTTTTTTCTGCCTGGATTCTCAGTAATTGATTTTTTCAGTGCATATTTAGTAATGTGAAAATATAAAATTGACAATGATACTTATTTTACTTTAAATGTATATGCATAAGCATTCTTCTTCCATGTTCTAATCCTTTGTTTTAATCTAGCCCATATGCCCCTGAATTTCTTCTTAGTTTGGTATACACACTTTGTCTTTATATTTACCTCGTGCTTAATCCTTTGATGGAACTATTTACTGTTAATTGGAGAACAAAATTGAATTTTACCTGATATAGTCTAAAACTATTTTTCAGCTTAGTATAGTCCAAGCACTATTCTAAATATTGTACATTTGTTAAACAGCTTATCATTACACTGAGATAGGTACTGTTTTAGTTTTTATTTTTCATGTGAGGAAACCAAGAATGAGTAAATTAATTAACTCCCCCATAACTACACAACAAGCTATAGCTAGAACTTGAAAATTGTCTTCTTTAAATCTCACAATCTTAATTATTATATACATCTGCTAATGCAATAGTGATGATTTTGTTATAAAACTTTCCACTCTTCAGCACCAATGGAAAAAAGCGTCAGGGCTTACATGTATGTTTAAATAAAGGAAATCAAATTTCTAGCTTTATAATTGTTATGGAAATAACAAAAATTAATAATACATATACTTTTGATGGGTTCATTAGTTGAATGTTAAGTAAGAATCAATGACAACTCTTCCCATAAGTGGCCTGAGGTGACCCCTGAAAATAGTTCACCATTCACTTGATCCAGAAAAAAAAACAAAAATCATCCAAATCAACAGGTTCAAATCTTTGTGTTCACTTTAAGGACACTCATAAAAATGCTCAGGCCATTAAGGGTATGCATATCTGAAAAGACACCAAGTATCTGAAGGATGTCACTTTACAGAAGCAATGTGTGGCATTTTGTTGTTGCAATGGTGGAGTTGGTAGGTGTGTGAGGCCAAACAGTGTGGCTGGACATGGGATCAGTGGTCTCCAAAAAGAGTAATGAATTTTTGCTGTACATGCTAAAAAATGCAGAGTGATGCTGAACTTAAGGGTTTAGATGTAGATTTTCCGGTCATCGAGCACATCCAGCTGGACAAAGCTCCCAAGATGTGCTGCAGAATTTACAGGGCTCAGGGTGGACAAACCCCTACAGAGCTCCCCCTGCCACACTGAGATGATCCTTACTGAGGAAGAGCAGATTGTTTCTAAAATAGAAGAGGAGGTGGCACAGAAGAAAAAAGATATCCCAGGAGAAACTGAAGAAATAAAAACCTATGGCCCAGGAGTAAATTCACTATCAAGTAAATGCTAATAAAAGTTTTTTTAAAAAATCCATGGCAGAGTCAGAGATTTTATTAACATGACCATAACATCAGAATTTAGTTTTCACCTCTTTATTTTTTCTGCGCTCATTGATATTAATCTTGTGTTTTATATCAACTTTTTTGTGTGTGTAATTTAAAGCAAAAAATACATTTTTTATTTAAAACAAGAATAGCCAAAAAAAACTGGGTGTATCCATAGTCTATTTCTAAATAAGGATCTAGGTATAAAAGTTATGTTTTGAGCAGATTTGATAAACATTTCCATATTGTATGACTTCAGTTTACTTATGGACACTAAAAGGTAGAAATTGTATGTATTAATTTGTTTGCTCAAACAAGTCCCTTTATTTCAAGTTTAGTAATGTTAATTTTGCTAGTAGGAGTTGGAAATCAAAATCAATGACATTTGGCTTAGAAAATTACCTCGCAGGTTTTTCATATAGGTAAGATGGTCCTAGGATGAAAAATGATAAGAAAGAGATTGGAAAAATAATAAAATAAAATAAAAAGATTTAAAAAAAAAAAAAGAAAGAGATAAGCACATCAATGAGTCATAGAGAACAATAAGGAGAATGAGAAAGCAAAAGGAAGAAGAAGAAGAAGGATAAGGGGGGGAGGAGTATATAAGAAATAACATGTTCAGTGACAAATTGGGAAACTGAAAGCTTTGGGAACAGATGGTTGGTGAAAACTATCAAGACTCATAAAATAATAAAAATGTGTTAACCTACTTTTTTAAGTAACCCACAGTGTGGTACTTTGGTGTAAAACTCCTCAATTACCATTTTCTCACCCCTAGGACTTTCATTAAAATCTTCTTCACACAAGCTTAATTGACACCTAATAAAATAAGAAAGGATCATATTTGGACGACCAGGGAAGGAAAAAGTGTAAGTAGAACAAGAGGTCAGGTTCAGAACTGAGATCATAAACCCGGAGGAAAAAAATATGTCAGAGCTAGAATTGCTTAGCAGTTAAAAATATACCTCTATGCTAGGAATCTCTGAAGATAAGAGTTTCCAATATAAGTGGAATAGGGATAAAGCCATTTGATCAAGGAGCTGGTCATTTCCAAGCACACATTTTGAAGGCATGCATACAAAATACATATAGATTTCAACTCCGATTCTGTAACTGTGATACTGTAACTTTTTCCTAATGTTGCTGTAACTGAATATATCTCAGAATGTTATTAGAGGGCTGTTGAAAAGGTATATATAAGATGGGCAGTATCGCAATTGCACACACAATGCAATTGGGTAAAGAAGTACATGTGAGATGGATGTTACTGAGACACATACATGAGGTAAATACCATCAGTAGAAGATTGAGAAAATTACGACCCATGTACCTAATTGAATAATTTGAAGCTGCACATAAATGAAATGCAATGATAGCAAATAATTGTAAGGAAATAAGCATGCTGCAGAAGAATGTCTATCATTACACTAAAAAAAAAAAACCATGGAATGCATGAGACCTTTCACTTGTACAAATGCTTAACTAGTCACAATATGAATAGTGACTGTCTCTGTCTGACAAAGAGTTCTGGAAAATTCTGGAAGTAAGGTGGAAGGATAAATTATTCTTTGCAGTTTACTTTTTAAAATAATCTTGTTCTTTTTCTTTTTTTTTATTACATACATCTACTTACTACCTACTCAAATCAAAAACAGAGATATGAGAAAATCTAGGTATTTAAAAGATAAGGTTAAAGTATTTAAAACGAGATGAAAGCATCCTTGTAGCTTCTGATTACAGATGTAAGTGTGCAAGGGAAGAGAGGGAGACAAAATGAGTGGGCCTCGTTCAAACACACAAGGAGTTTTTTCTGTGTATATCAGGGGCGGGACTCTGCTGTGCTTCTGCTTCTGATACCAGTCTTTATTCAAGGAGACTCTTTTGGTAAATTCCCATTTTTACTAGCAACTATGTTATATTCATCAACAATGTTTCTAAGAATGAAGAGTAAAAATGAAACAACAACAACTAAACTACCCAAATGGAAGAAGAGATCATCTGAAGCAGAGATTTTTTTATCTTGAAGCAGAGATTTGTAAATCCAGAGAAACAACCAACCATTGGTCATGTGGTTGTAGCTGGTATTTATTATTTTCTTTCACTGCTCATTGCTTATTTCCTTTGCCTTCAGGAAGCACCTCAGCTGGTTGTGGCTCTTTATCTGGTGGGGTGACTCGAATCTTCATTCATGAAGAGTCTGGGCCATTAGTAGTCCTGCCTGGATTGGGTTTTATAGTTTTCATTGTCTTGATTCACAGGACATGGTGACACTAAGAGACACCTTAAGAGAGCTTCAGTACTCCAGACATACTCTTCCTTGCATCCGCTGTGTGGTAACAATACAATCCCCCCGTGGTAGTCAGGATCAGTCCCCCAACCAATGCAATAACTTCCTTTTTGGTCCGGTGTTTCAGGGCCATGAAAAGCCTAATATGGCTAAGTGGCAGTCTTGACGTTCAATTCAGTGGAATTATTTTTGCGTCTCTTGGTGCATACATCCCACCTTTTGAAACCAAGACCTATAAGCCTATATCATCAGGTCATGGTGACAAAAAGAAAGTTTTTCTAGTGGGTCACTAGGAGTAACAGCAACTGATGCCACCATCATGTCTACCCTGTGATCCTTGGACCCATGAGCTTGGGGACAGGAGAATCATGACCGTATTTGGTGCTGGTTCAGAGCACATATGGGCTCCTAGAACCCTCCCTTGGCCCTGCAAGCTTGCCAGTCTAACCGGTGCTGTAACTAAGTCTTCAAAAGGCTACTCCATGCTTCTACTGAGCAGGCTGCTTCAACATCGTGGGTCTATTACTCTGCTTGGGTTGCTAACAGAATGCCACCCTGGGCGCTGACAGGGGTGGCTGCTGGGGAAAAACACTGACAGGCATCCACAGAAAGGCTCGTTCTACCCATTTGATTTGTAAAATCCTCCTTTCCTGAGATCACTCTTGGTGAACATTTACATGGGTAAGTACAAATACTTAGATGTTTATTTCTCATTTGGAGAGCTCTATCCACATAACTCTTCCCCAGACTGCCTGGTCACTAATTCATGGGTACAGACCATGATTCAGGATACAATGACATGTCTGGCCATTTTACTTTCCAAGCAAAATGAACAACCAGTTACACTACTTAAAGCTCTACCCGTTGGGAGGATTTCCATCACCACTGGCCTTCAGGGATGTCCCACAAGGGTCTGTGATGCTGCAGGTGTCCACTTTTGAGTGGCACTTGCATCCCATGGAGAAGGATCTGTAAATCAAACCTGAGCCTTCTCTTCCTCTGTCAACTTATCATAGGGCATTCCCCCATCTCCACAGGTGCAGGCTGGGAGAAAGAAGTAAGTGACGCAGGAGTCAGGGCCATGGGCATTTGGGTCACTTCTTCATGTAATTTACTTGTGCCTTGAGGTCCTGCCCTGGCCAATCACATACACAGCACTTCCTTTTGATAAGGAAATGCTGCTGTGCACACCCAACTGAATGCATGAGTGAGTCAGATAACACCCAGTTTGTGATTATCAGCTCAGGTCATATGGTAACGTGGTGGCCCATGATTAAACATTCAGCCTTTGTAAAGCCTAGGATCAGACCAAAAGGGGTTTCTCTAAAGTAGAGTAGTTATCCACAGAGGATGACGGGGCTTCGTTTCTAAACCCTGAGGGACTGCACTGTGACTCACCTGTGGGGGCCTATCAGAGGCTTTAAACAGCATCCCCATCAGTCACTGACATTTCAAGCACCATTGCATCTGTTGGATCATATGGTCTAAGTGGTGGAGCAGCTTGCATAGCAGTGTCATCTGTTGCAGAGCCTTTTCTCGTTTTGGACCCCACTTAAAACGAGCAGCTCTTGAGTCACTCAGTAAATGGGCTGGGATAACACATCCAAATAAGGACTCTGTTGTCTTTAAAATCCAAAAAGGCCCATAAGATGTCATCTTTTTTTTTTTTTTTAATAAGAGGGTCCTGATGCAACAATTTATCCTTCATCTAAGAAGGAATATATATGTATATATGTATTATAATATATATATGTATATATAATCAATGCACAATCAAAATTTTTGTTGTTTTTTGGAAAAAATTACAGAGAACTTCAAAAATGTACTGCTTTATTTAGTCTATCTCACATGTAATGAATTTAATACTTTACAGTCCATATGCTTCTCTTAGGTCACTTTTCTCTTAGGTTGCTCTTTTGAATCCTACTTCTTAATATACTATAAGTTGGTGAATAATACTGTGTTTAGCCTATCTATATCTTATACACTGGAGCTTTTTAAAGTCCATATTAAAGAAACATTACTCCATAGTTGTTTTCAGCTACATTTTCTCTTTAGAACTGATTATCATAGGTCAGGGGTTCTCAAAACGCAGACCCATCAGAATATAAATAGGCTATATTATAATCCATTCTTTAAAAAAATAACCTTTGGCCCGTATTTACTTCCAGCTATTGCCTTGTTTTCTGTTCGGTATACAGCAAAAGTACTCAAAAGTTATTTCAACTTAGGAAGGAATATTTTGACATGTCCCACAACACTGGTTCTCTAGAAATTTCACTGAGATAGGAAGCCCTAAGTTTTTGTCGATTTATTTTTCCACCCTCTGACACACAAATGTCTTATCGATAAGTCCAGAGTAGTTGCTCATTTAGGTCTAATTGTGATAATATAATAAATATAATGGATCAGTGTGCAATCTTGAGGAAGAAACAGGGGGTGAAAATTCCTGAAAATTAAATTATGACATAGACTAGAGAGTTAATATGCTAACAGAAGTAGGATAATGGGGTTGTATTGCTGGCTTGGCAGCTGAAAGCAAACTCCCTCCGGTGGTCTTTATTAATAGAGATGTAGAAAAAAAAAGTATTTTCCAGGTCAATAGCTGGTACCAGGGTATGTGTTAATTTGCTGAAACAGTAAAACTATATCTGATAAAGTACCTGTATATAGAGTTTCCTCTTGGTTATGTTTAGGATAATCAACTGTCATTCTCCAAGATCCACCTGTTCTCTGTGTGGACCAAAAAGGTAATTTTGATGGGGATGTGGTGGAAATCACCTACAGAGAAGAATGATCACAGAGGAATTTATTTCTCATGGCAATGCTGAATTTTGGTCTCCTGGACTTTTCATGGGTGGGTAACTAGTTCTAAAATGATAAACCCACTATAACATTCTAATCTCCCTAAATTTTTGAGTCACATCCTCTACAGAAAACTGAGGCAGGTTCGGCATTTCAAGTTCATTAAATGAGGGTTACCTTTTTGACTGAGTTTCAGCCAACCAAGCACACAATCTGACAGTCCTTTCGAACTTCTCAAGTTGAAATATTCAATGCAGAAGTCTCTGCTTAGTGAACCCATCTCAATAAATTTGGCCTGATCCAACCTTATGTTTTTTTCCATCATTATCCCACACCCTTAATATGCACTCCCACACACATTCCCCAGATTTCTGCCTTCATGATTTTTTAAAAATCAAGTACTTCTTTTGCAGTATAGCACACTTCCTTGTGGGTCACATTTTGTATCTCACCTTTAGGAGCCTCATGAGACTTGAGTCTAGTTACAGGTTTAGAAGCAAAGGTGGGCTGTGAAAGTGGGTCAGCAGTACCTTAAAAGGCAACTTCCTCAGGGGAAACCATTACATTTTCTTCAGGTAATGCAGGATTAATCCCCTCAGACAGGGATGGAGAGGCTGCTGGTACTGGCAACAAGAAATAGAGTTGTTAGTATCTTTAAATCTAATCAGAGTAAAGGGCCAGTTCTAGAAATCTCAGAACCAATTCAGAAAATTTACTCTTAAGATTCCATTTCTCACTTTTGGTACCAAAATCTGTATTAGTTATTTTTCCATAGAAACAATAGAATGTGTGTGTGTGTGTGTGTGTGTGTGTGTGTGTCTATGTGTGGTGTGTTTGTCTGTGTCTGTGTAAAGAAAGAAGGAGACGGAGAGGGGAACAAAGACAGAGAGAGAGATTTATTTTAATAAATTAGCTCACATGATTATAGACATTTCCAAGTTCAAAATATGCAGGGTGGGCCAGCAGGTTGGAAAAGATTTCATGTGGCAGTTCAAGTAGAAAGGCAGTCAGGCTGCACATCAGGCAAGGGCCAATGGTGTAGATCAAGTCTGAACAGTTCCAGTCTGAAGGTCGTCTGCTTGCAGAATGCCTCTTCACTTGGAGGAAGTCAGTCTTTTTTTTCTATTCAGACTTTCAACTGATTAGATGAGGCTTACCTATATTATGGAAAGCAATCTGCTTTATTCAAAGTACACTGATTTAAATGTTATCCTCTTCCCAACAGAAAAATCCAGACTAATGTTTGACCAGATATTTGGGCACTGTGGCTTAGACTAGTTCACTTAATATAAAATTAAGCATCACACCCTATGGTAACATGCAACATAAAATTGTGTATTTCTCATTATATATCAAATGCTTTTTTTATTTCAGTATATTTTAATTGGTGTTTGTCTTAGTCTTTTATTCTTCTTTCTCTTCCCCTATAAAGTAGTGGAATGAAATTATATTTCCTCTTTTCAAATAAATGCCTTCAGCTCATGTATTAATCAGCTTTTCTTATGGTAACAAAAAAAATCCCCAATCTCAGTGGTTAACAAATATTTATTTTTCCCTCTGGGGTCTGCATCTTTGTTGAGCTCAATTGGACTCCACAAGTTCTTTTATTCTGAAATGAAGGCTGAAGAATCATCTGCTCTCTGGATATGATACTGTTATTGAAGAGAGCTCATGAAGGTTAAGCATAAGGTGACACGTCTTAAAGGCTCTACCTGTGATGAATACACTATTTATCTTTACACATTCTGTTAGTCAAAGCCATTCACATAACAAGACCAGAATCGATAGGGTGGGAATGCACATTTTTGTACTCTACTGCAATGTACCACAGAGTCATATGGCAAAGGGGAAGGAAGTATAATACTATTATCAATAAGTAGCTAAAAGTTGTGAATAATAATCCAGTCTATGACAGTGTCACTAAACAAATGCATTGTAACCAGACCCATAACACCTTTATAAGTAGGAGACAAGTCTTTTTCAATTCATCCTGGTTTCTCTGCTGAAAAAAAAAATTTTTTTTCACATCAATTCATAGTGGAAGCATAAGCATCATGATTAATATCGCTAACTTTTAATACACTCCAAAATAGTTTCATCTGGAGGAGGATTATGGAAATCTGAAGCAAAAAAGCACATAATGATAAAAATGATTATCAGTAATAATTCTCTTTATTGGGTATTGTTCTAGGCTCTTTTCCATGCCTAATTTGCATGCCCTGATTTAATTGTCTTAAAATTCATATGAATCGATTACTTTTATTATAGTCATTTTAAAGATAAGAAAACTGAGACAACAACATTTATCCAAGTGCCTATGATTAAGTGGGAAGTAGCAGAGTCAGAATTCAATTTTTATGTAAAAGCCAGAATATCACTGTTATTTCTGTAATATAGCACAAGAAATAATAAGTCCCATTTTTTTAATATAATAAAATCCATTGTATGTTCTTATCCATTGTATGTGTTCTCATTAAGAATGACTGATAAAAACATAAGATATATTTAAAATTTATATTATTTATTCTAAAAGTGTATGAATATATAGATGCATATATCCTCAGCATAACTTTTTCTAAAGATTTTTGAAAGCATTTACACACTTAATTTAGAAGGATGTGTTTCACATAAGGATACGATGTTGAAGTGATGAATTTTACATTCATAGATTTAAATTTAGGCAATAGATAATTTGATGTAATTAGAATCCAGAGGAGTTATTTTAAAAAGACATTCCCATCATTCATCTCGTCACTTTCTGTCAGATACTCATGCTTTTAATTTTTCTCTGTCATGTATATACATAAAGAGACAAAAACATTACTGGTATATGTGTTTTCAAGATGATTATCTTTGGAAAGTTAAATTTTAGTATGCGTGTTGATAAAATTATGTTTTTAAAGCATTAGTTTTCAAAAAAAAAGCTAACAGCAAGATATTTAATTATAGAAATCAAAATAAGAATCTTATGTGACAACATATGCTGTATGCATCTAAATCTGCTAAATCGTATAGAACAAGCAAGTTGAGTTATATATTGCTGGCGATGGGAATATAATGGCTTAAGTATTTTTCAGTTGGAATGAGAAAATGCTAAGAGCTTTGAGATGTTTAAATATATATCTATATATTTATGAATATAACTAAATTCATATACACTTTATAATATTTTTTTGGAATGATCACAAGAAATTTTTCATTTGGCATGCCTAGTATATTTATTGACATACCTGGATCCCATGTCAAATAAGCAGCTATATTTGCAACAGTTTCTCAGTTCTCTACTAGGTAATACACAGGAAAAAGTTTTAAAAGCATATAAAATAGAAATAAATATATACTGAGATTAGAGATAACTTACACAATGTCCCAAAGTTATAGTGAGGATGGTTATAGAAAATAGGGATATTGAATAAGTAGATTATGTGTAACAGTATCTCATAAAGAATTCTTACTTATTTGTAAATATCTCTAAAAGTATTTTTGATGATAAGGCTAATTTTGGTTTCTATACATACACATTATTATTTCTATCATACAATTTAAATGGGTTTAGAAAATTGTGTGAAAAACTTCACAAAATACTTATCATATATATCCATCTATTCAAAATTGTAGCATTTAGTCTGGTAGCATTTTTATAAAGTAAAAAAAAAAAGTGGTTTTTTTAATTGGTTACAAATCATTTTATACATAGTTAACATTTAAAGGAAAACAGATGTTACCTCTTATTATTACAGTAACCGAAATAAGTATCTGTAGAAAGAATACAAGTGAGAATTGTAAACCACGCAAGTTTCTCTTTCATAGCCTAGGATCCTCCTTCCTGCCTGTGTACTTGCAGGGACTCACCATTATTTATCAAGACTCAGTGATGACTCTTTCAAGTTTAAATCTTTACTGTCCTTGATGGTAGTGGAGCAAGAGATGGAGGTATCTAGCATGAGTTGGGAATTTGAAAAGCCAAAACACTGTGTTTCTGATACTTGTATTTCTGCATACATGCTGGCTTTTGATGCTGCTAATATATAGATAATATATAATGATGCTATATACATACATATAATGACATCATAAATATATAGTGGAAAGACCAGAGATATATGAGTTCCGCCTTTTTAACAAATTTCTGAGTGTACAGTATAGTATTGACAACTATAAGCAGAATATTTTACAGTACATCTCTAGAATTTATTCATCTGAATAACTAAAATTTTCTACTGCTGGAATGGCAACCCCTCCTTTCCTCTTCCCCTAGCTCCTGGCAATCAGCCTCTACTTTCTGCTCCTATGAGTGTGACTATTTTAGATTCCTCATATAAGTGGCTAGCCAGATCCTGCTAATATCTAATCCATTTGGGGGAATTTATCTTCTGGAAAAAAAATCTAAAATTAATGTAACTTAATGTCTTTCCTGTAATGTTTTTGAAAGTATTTTCTTCCTGTTTTATTTGTCATAATAAGAGGCACGAGAACAATTCAGAAGCAAATCACATTGAAACTAGGTTTCTTTATAATTAGGGGTATTCATTAAAAATTAGTATTCCATCATTTTAAACAATGATTTTAGTGTTTTATTAATTGTATAGCATATTAATTTTCTAGGATTGCCATAATAAAGTATCACAGACAGGGTCGCTTAAACTGAAATTTTATTTCCTCATATTTATGGCGGTTAGAAGCCAAGATCGAGGTGTACACAGAGTTAGTTTCTTCTTAGGGCCTCTCTGGTTTGTAGATGGCTGTCTTTTTCCACTGTCTTCACGTGGTCTTTCCTTTGTGTGCATCTTTGTCTGTAGTAGACTCTCCTCTTCTTACAAGGACATTAGTCATATTGGATTAAGGTCCACCCCCACTAAATTTATTTGACCTTTCTTACCTCTTTAAAGACACTATCTCAAAACACAGTCACCTTCTAAGGTACCGGGAATGGAACTTCAACATATGAATTTGCGGGAGACACGATTCAGCCCCTAGCATTAATATCATTACGATAGATTTATTTGCTTATGTTAAGTACAGTGCAAAAACTGAAATGAATAAAACAATGTTTACTATAATTCCATTTTCTAATTAATTATTCAATATAAGACCGATCATGGAGAAATATTTTCTATGAAAATAGCACAAATATCGGAAGATTTATGAAAAAGAGAAATAGTATATTAAGTAGAAAATGTGTTATAATAATGTCTCTATTCCTGATTACATTAAGCTCAGCTTTTTATTTCCTGTTGCTTTCTTTCTTTGGAGATTTTTTTTCTGCTGTCTTTTATCTCAGTATATCAGCTTTCATAATTACCTCAATCCTAATGGTAGTCATATGCATTTATCCAGCTTCAACTTTAATTCCTACTTTTATTTTCCATCCTTTTTCATATATCATCACTGAAGGTATCCTGCTGGTACCTCGCAGGTAACATGCATAAAATAAACTCATCATCATCCAGATCTTTCCTCTGACAGATTCATGCAGTC
The DNA here is from genome assembly GCA_003508835.1 of Eonycteris spelaea. NCBI lineage: Eukaryota > Metazoa > Chordata > Mammalia > Chiroptera > Pteropodidae > Eonycteris > Eonycteris spelaea. The sequence continues at coordinate 13,666,138 of PUFA01000021.1, forward strand.
TTCTCTTATTTTTTCTCCTTTTTTAAATATCAAAATCTAAAAGCATATTTTCAAACATAGTCTTATAATTAGTATCTTTTAAAATTCTTTTATTCTACTTATACAAGCAATCTCTAGATTATACCGTGGAAATATATTTTTTCTTATTTAATTTCATCACCTCTAGCCTAGCAGAAGCTATCATTCCTTGTCCTTCAATTCCTTTACAAGACTCTTATGAAGCCCCTTCAATTCTGATCTCTTTATTGTATTTAGGCTGAAACTTTATCTAATTGTATATTGATTCCTATCTTTAGCAGAATATTCAATGACCATACCACCCACCTCCCTGACACACACTATTATTAAAGAAAAAAAAAAAAAGACTCGCATTTACAGTCTTCTGCACTTAGTAGCATTCTCAATAGCAAACATCATTTTTTCACAGTTTAATAATAAGCTTGTCATTGAAAAGTCTCAAATTTTTAATTTTGTATTAGATGTAACTTGCTATGTACCAATGTTACGATAGAATTAGAGGGTTAAAATATGAATTGTCTGTCACTGTGTGTCAATATTACCAAAGACTTACTGGCTTAAAATAACTAATATTTATTTATTTCTTAATCTCTGAGTCAGGAGTCAAGGCACAGCCTAGTTGGGTTCTGTGTGTCAAGGTCTAAAAAGGCTACACTCCAAGTGTTGACCGGGGTTGTGGTCTCACCTAAATCTCACCTGGGAAAGGACATGCTTCCAACCTCACATAATTGTTGACCATATCCAGTTCTTTGCGGGATGCTGGGCTAGAAGGTCAGTTTCTTGCTAGCTGTTGACTGGAATCCACCCTCAGCACCTTGCCTTGTGGCCCCTTCTATAATCAGTACACAACCTAGTATCTCGAGACCTAAAAACCAGCAAAGGAAATAAAGTCTTCTAGCAATACGATTGACGCTTGTATGTAAAATGATTATGTACAATCAATTAATCAAAATGTGCATCCTCTAACATTTGCTGTATGCCATTGGGTAGAAGCAAGTCTGTGGTCCCATCCACACTCAAGGAGAGCGGATCACACAAGGACATAACCACCAGGGGTTGAGTCTCATAGGAAACACTCCAGGGTCTGTCACAACCTCCTTCCATATTAATCATGTTCTTCCTGGACTATGACGCTTAACTCATATCATAGTGTTTACTTATCCTAATATTTTGTTTTTTCACTCTTCCATCTCTTCAGAAAAAAAAATCCTCTGGCCAATAGTCTCAGAACTATTAAATTATCATTACAAGTGGTCATTTGACAATTTGACATTTAAATAAAGATCAGAACTTTATGTGACATTTTACCCATCTACTATTTGTCTAGACTTACTAAGAGAAGAAAAGCTGAATGCATTATAGTAGAAAAATGTCTCCTTGCCATCTACTTTTCTAAAATACTATTCATAATATTCACTCAGTGCTTAATAGAATCAAGTTTATCTGTTTATAATATAAAAAAATTAGATAGTGGAAACTATGTCATATATAAACTTCATAAGAGTACACTATCCAATATGTAGCAATAATTAACAAATGTTTATGATTCATCATTGATTGGATGATTGAGTCAAGTCTGAATAACAGGTGATTGGATACAGACTGCAAAATTACTAAGCAATTTAATGATTTTATAATTTCCATAAAACTATGTTGTGAAGATACATATTTCAAATATAGCTAGCTCAATGACTACTAAGTCATTGTGATAAAGATACTTTCATATAAAGAAATGCACTACTCGGTAAATATTTTTTCTGATTAAATGGGTTCTTTAAATCGGCATCAAATAGCACCGTCTTTACCTTTTTTCTTTAATAGTAATTTGCTCCAGAGTTTATTAGTTACTTTGAATTGCTACTGAAACTTAATCTGAGAGATCATGCTATCAAATATAAAATAAATGACATAATATAAGCTTGGCAATGAAAAAGCCAATCGTTTTAGCTGAAAAAACATCACATTTAACAGTATGCAATCTAAAGGAGGAATATGGCCACTAGACAGATTACTAACACTTCAATATTGAGCAGTGATATGTATTTGCTAGTGGTTGCCAACAGATACTTATGTTAATCTACTGCCTTGCAACTTTTATTATCTATAACTGTATTTTGACCATTCAGCATATATTTGCTAACAATTATTTGTCTGCTTTGGCACATGAGTCAAACACCAGACATTTAAAATTGTTAACAGATTAAATATAATGTAGTTGTTAGCTATGTGAAAAGCAGATTCTATGATTAAAATGATTTTTTTACAGAGTAGATAACAAAGTGAAATTCTTATAATAGTAATACTTCATTTGAATTGGTTTGTAAATGTCATGTTAGCTGTAAGGCAATGAATTGTGTAATGGTTTTTAAAAATCTAATTTTTTACAAGCCATGTAAAGCATTTTAAAGGTGAAGTTTCAAAGTCAGGTAAACTTTTTATCAAGACAAATATTAGTAGAAAATTTAAATAAATTTTCAATAGTTACTAGTTTTTTCAATATTAGATAAGTTCAAACCAAAAAAAGTATGTGTCTTTTATGTAAGGACAATTTTAATATCTATGCAAAGAAGCTAAATTTGAAGACTTGAAACAAATTGATAGTTCAAGAACAGAGAAGTTATTAACTGGTGTCATTTAACAACTAAACTAAGTATATTGAATAACCAAATGGGAAAAATCATATGCAGCACTCCTGAGGTGACACAATGATGGATATATTTCCTTCTTAACAACTTAAAATAAGAACTGGGTTTGAAGAAATTACAAATTGATGCAGTGAAAAGCCATAAAGAACACATTCGTATTAATAATCAGAACAAAATGTTATCAAGATTAGTAAGAAAAATGTAATTTCGAAATGTGGAAGATATGGATGTCAGAAACACTTTATTTGCAAAAAAAAAAAAGATTTATGCTGCACGTAGAAAGTTTTGATTTTGATGCTCTTAAAATAGAATGTAGAGAAATAAAAACTGCAAGCAGAAATTTGTGTGTGTGTGCAATATTTAGTGAAAAGAAAGCTCAAGAGAATTATATAAATCTGTGTTCAGTAAATTGTAATTTTTCCCATTGCCCAGCCCTTCTGTATTCACACCCTTTGCCATATATATTACTTTAATGTTTTTCCATTAAAGATGTTTGGCCTGTTCTTGACTTTGACTTTCTACACTTGACTCATTTTCACTTGACTAGTACTCCCTCATGCCGTGCGTGCCATTAGGACTGTACCCGTGTGCAATGCCGTTGATCTCAGAAGAGTAAAAGACACATAGAGCAAAGAAGCCTCCGATAAGTCACCTCAGCTATGACTAAAAACACCTGTCTCCAACCTGACCCACAGATACATCTGTGAACTCATCGAAGCTGTCTGTCTATCTGATCCCAGTCTCCGTCGGTTGACTTTGTGCTGACTTATGGATGCATAAGTGAAAATAAATATCGATATATTCAGCCAGTACATTTAAGGGTTATTTGACACAGAGCAATTGTTGACAGATTCAAAATCTGATACTGGAAGTTGGGGTACAGCTATAACAAAAAGTCTACATCATATGTCGTTGTAATTAAAACCACATAATGAATGAATAGTTGCTAAAGAAATGGTGAAGAAACTGTTTAAGGGGGCAGAAAAGATGTTGGTCTTTATTATTTAGTGTGAAACATTCAGTAAAATTAAATCTATAATAACTTAAAAGGAACCTAATATAATGTCAACAGGACATGGTTGTAGATAGACTATCTGAGAATGAATTATTTCTTTTTGGCATAAGATAGAAAATAAAACTACTTCTCATATCCAGACTCTTCTCTTTGTAAAGAATTTTCCAATTCAATTATAGCATGTGGTCCTAAACAAAACCTAAGGTGCTCCCCAGTATATGGCCTTCAGGTAAAAATCTGTTATTCACATAAAGGTGGCCTCCAGTAGTCTCCTTAACTAGGGAAAAAAGAGACTCTAAAAAATATAGAGTGTTATTCCATTATTCCTGATTTCCTTAGTGCTATGTCTAGAGAGAGGCATCTGTTTATACAACATTAAGTATAGCTTTTGTCCAATGGGCTAACTAGAACTATATGCATAGAAGACCAGTACTGTTTTTGAGAAAGCCTTATTGGACCTAATAGATGACCTAATTCATAGATATGAAATGTTCTCTGGAACCTGAGCATTCTAGAGACAAAAACTAGGCTTGAAATATCTGTCTGCCACCCAATGGGTAATATTGTTCAATATTCTCTTTATAGTTGACCAAACATAATAACAGAAAAATCCTTGGAAAACAATGGGCAGAGAGAAAATTCTGTAGAGCAAATCTAAGGCCTAATTAAGAAACATTACCTATCTTCGTTGTAAGGGACCTACCAACTTTTACCAGCAAGATTTCAGAATTGCTAAGAATTGGCAACTGTTATATGTCTATTATTCTTCTTGCTGAATGAGTTTGTTGCAGTTCAGCTGTCCATGTTTTAACATTCGTGTGTGTGTGTGTGTGTGTGTTTGTGTGTGTGTGTTGTGTAGTATGTGGTGAGGGAGGACAGATAACTTGCTTGTTTAATCCGTAGGCCACCTGATCAAGAGGAGTCATATTTGAATCTGATACAGTTAAGAACAATGTAGACTTTAAGTCTCACGACACAAATGATGAATGAATTGGAAGTCCTGAGAGGTTGGCACATATTACTCACACCTGTGCATCTGGTTACACTTCCTGTTTTGATTTTCATTCATCGTACCCGTCTCTTAACTGGGTTTGTAATTTTTGGCTGAATTCTGGACATTGCATAAAGAACACTAGCAGATCTAACCATATCAATCTAATAAATTTAGTTGAAGCAGAACTTTCCCATTTGTAAGGCTTATTCTAATTCATTCTTATACATGGGGAGACCTTTCTAGGTTTTCCCAGCAAATAAGGTTATATTTTTCACTGTCTTTTTCTCTCAGAGATATTTCTTTTTTTCTCTATAGAAAGTTATTGCCTGTTTTTCAGTGTACACAAAGCTGAGACTTTTAGCCTCTGGTTGTTCTTAGTGTCAGCTCTGTTCAGTGACATATTCATGTTTAACATATGGCCATTTACCATACACATCTGGTTACGAAATGCCCTTTATTTTCATACTTTTTAAGGATTCCTGTCTTGCATGTTCATCATAAATTGTTCTAATCATTTTATACTGCATAGTGGCTCTCTTCCTGGGCATTCTCTGGAATTTCGGCCTCTAGGTGAAGTCGACAATTGCCATATATTTCTACAGATGAAGCAAATCTATTTCATCACTTCACCACCCCCTTGAACTTTTGCCAAGTACCTGGTATGATAGCAGGTACTCTGTCAGAAAGTTTCTGTTTTCTCAGAATTGCAACAGTAAAAATTGGAAACCAAAGTCTAAACATGGTAAGTTAAAAAAATCTGAAAGTATCTTCAAAAGGGAAATATTGGTTAATTTTCTGCCACAGAAAGGCAACTTAGTGAATGGTTAGTAATATGGAATTTGGGGCAATATAGCCGTGGTTTGAAACTTGGCTTCTCCATGTACTTAGCGAACTGCCCACAGTAAGATAATTAACCTTTTGTGCTTCACTTTTCTCAAGTGAATAAAATGACGATATTTAAGTCACAGATTGTTTTAAAGATTAATTAAACTTAAGCATGTAAAGTGCTTAGCAAATGTTTGACATAAATGTTTGGCCTGCAGGGACTCTTCTGAGGTCATAGATGGTATGGAGATAAATGACTATAATTTTCTTAATACTATACCATAATGTTTGATTCACATTTCTCCTCCTAAAGAATATAAGATCTCTAAGAGACTTGGGCCTGTATCTTATTGGAAATTGTGTTCTTCAGGGCTCAACACAGTGATAGAAACTTTTTTTTTTCAAGTTTTCCAAATGAAATAAATGAAGGAGTGGATGATTGGGAGGAGAAATGAATAAATTTTATACTTAGCCTTAGTATATGAAAGTAAACTGTGCCTTTCACACAGTATTTCTAAGTTCTCATATAACTTTGCTCAAATCTCAATTATCTATCTATTGATCTATCATCTATCTCTATCTATCTATCTATCTATCTATCTATCTATCTATCTATCTATCATCTATCTATCTATCTAATCTAACTATCATCTATCTATCTTTCTATTATCTATCATCTATACATCTGATCTATTTGTAACAGTGTGTATGTTTTCCAACTCTGGCACTAAAAATCTTTTTGTCTCTTTCCACAACACAATAAAAAGTAAAAAGAAATATTCAAATCACACATCTTTCAATTAAGCAGAAAAGAAAGAAAAAAGGAAGGAGAGAAAATTAAATAAAAAGGAAATTAATTTATAAAAGTCTTGAAAATAACTCAGGAGTATTTTTACTGAGAAAAAAACTACAAAAATATTTTTAATATGCTTTCTTAAAAGTATTCTATGAGCAATATACACTAAATGTTCACACAGTACCACATTGGACAAAAGCATTAATTTTTTATGTAGATTTTGACACTCCTTGTAGGAAATAATATTTGAAATTTTGAGGAAGAGTTATTGATAAAGTCAAGTGAAGGGAAGACAAAAACTTATAGTTGAACAGACTAAATTTGATCCTTTCTCAATCAACAAATAGCATTTTATAGGCCAGTTTGGTTTTTCTCAAAGAAACCATTACTTTTCAGGTCAACTATTTCATTTTAAAATGTATAATTTTTACCTTAAATGAATACATTTTACCTAAGCACTATTGCCATAAAAAATGACTATGGAAAAAATAACAAAATTAAACATGAAAAAGAGCTGTTTTTCCCTTTGGCAGGTTCAATGTGATCTTGAGATGCTTCATTTTGTACTGATAGCCACTAAGTCAAGGGGATAATTGCTCTGCAATTTAAGAAGCCAAGCAATTTGAATCTATATCAAAGCCGTCGTCAGAGAAGAGAGAATCCATTTCAATTTATAAGGAGAGACCAATTAAAAATTATAGTTATAAATATATGTAATACATTATACATGTATATATGTGTATATACATCCATATAGATGTGGGCGCATGCATAGGGTAAACTACTTGTAGCTAATATTTTAAAAATTGAGTGATATTATTGAATACATTTTGATTTTTCTTTTAAGAAAACAATGGGATCTAAGACATTCTCATTTAATCTGTTATTGCTTTTTAAAAAGCAAACTGACATCAATACCTTGCATATGATGGAAAAACAGCAACAACGACAAATGCTTGTAAAGGTGAAGTTACATGTAGCACCTGGATTTTTATGGGTGATTTGGTATGATGTATTTTTATGGAAGATTTGGTATGATGAGGGCTGTCTTAGCCATCAGTCATATGTCGATTTTATTCAAACACCAACTATATGAGGAAAAAGAGACTCAAATTAAAACATACACACACATGCACCCAACAAAATAATTAGTTCTCTGTCTCTAGAGTCAAGAACAAATGATCTTTTAGACATATCGAAAAGTGTGAATATTAATAAAATGTTTATTTTTTTAAAAAATTCAGTTGCTAAGAAACTTGTAAATAAAAATTGGTGTGTTTTTTATTTATTCAAAATTTATTATTCTCTTCTGTTTTGCTCCGCTTTCAAAATTTTGAATACTTGCTTAACATCATTGCCATTACCTGGGCTTTCAATAAGTATGATGAAATTTTTCTGTGGTTCACACTAATATCTGATATATTCCAGATTCAATTTATTTATTTATTATTAGAGGCTAGAGGTACAAAATTAGGCTTTGCTTTTGTAGCAATGATGATAGACAACAAAAATAATAACAAAAGGCCCTGATTATGGGAGAAACATGAAGGGCTCCAGAATTTTATTTCTCATGTGACTTTTCTATGTAAATGTCTGATAAACTTTACTAATTGCTATAATTTCCTACCTAGACCTTAGAAGATGATTTTTGATATAATAATCATTCATTTACTTAAAATCCAGATGTAACCTATTTGTAAGACTGTCCCCACCACAGAGATTTAGTCTTTTTTTTTCCTTATAAAGAAAAAATCAGAAAATTATGCTGTTATATACCTTTTCACTTATTTTGCTATCTTTCATGTCTGCTCCCAGCTCCACCCTGGGCTGTCATTCACTTGACTGCTTGTCTCTTCCTGGAACTGTAAAATATTTTAAAGATGAGATGAGGTTGGCTGGCTTACCATCTCTATAATAATCTTCTTATTGCTGAATATATATATACTCACACACACACACATACATGCATGCATGTATGTATATATGTAGGAAGGCTGGGATGTTCCTAAGGAAGAGTAATGTGGAACTGGAATTATAAAGGCTCTGACTAAAATGAGGTTTCCCTAAGATTTTCAAGGGAGGGCCTATAAAAGTTATCATAAAGTCCTTTCATAGATATTCCACATTTTATTTTTATTTTCTGAGTAGTTCTTTTTTCCTATTCTCCTTAAGAAATCATCTTCATTTTTTTTTTGAGGTACAACTTCCCTTGGTTACTGGACAATATCTCAATTTCTGGAACTGTTTCTATTTCCTGTTCTATGGTTGTCATTCTAACTGTGTCATTCTCTGTAATAGCTCTGTCATTCAGTATGAGATTAGTGTTGTTTACCAAATTCCAACCCAGAAACCATGGTAAGCCTGGATAGGCTTGAATTTCCTTTACAGGGAACAAAAAAAAATCCAAATAAAAGCATGATTTTTTCTTTAGTATTAAATTTTACTTATCAAGCACTCATATACCTTTCAAGCATAGGTATTTATTTTGAGGGCCAGTGTAGCATCAAGAAATACGGTAGATACCTCTATTTTCTTTGGCTATCCAAGTGTTATATTATTGTATAAAGTCGTAATTGGTTTCTTTCTTACTTCAGCTTGGAGCCTACTATCATAATAAATGGTATACATCACATTTTTATGGCCACTTTCCACGGGAGGGTTCCCCCTGTGGTAAGGAATCAAATTAGTTTTCTTCCATTTTCTCTTGGCAAAGAGAGGGAGATAGTAAATTATTTGTTAGATTGAAATCACCAACATCTGTTTACAAAGTAAAATATCTAGGTATGCAAGCTAAATAAATCACAAACCAAAAGTATTTAATCATGCCAAAGACTAGATGATTGCATTTAGTCATGATTTATTTTCATTTGTTCTGTCCAAATCAATGGTAGTCTTATTTAGAAAGTGTGCTTGAATGTCCTGTCGCTACAGCTAAGATATCTCTGATAAATGTTCATTTTATCTACTCCATATAGAGAAGTTCAATTTATCTCACATTTAGATAGGTTAAAATATGCTTTGCTGTTTTTTATTCCCAACATATTTCTATTTTTTTTTTACAAAGGAAATGGTGATTTACAAAAATGACAAGTTGCAAAATAGGTTTCACTAGGATTTATGAATTGCAAAATGCTCTCTTGATAGTAATCAATGGTAGAATCACTGTTTAAATTTTCTCATTTATTTGCAAGTTCATACATTACAGAGCTGAAAATAGAAGCAGCCCCTTCCAAACTTTCCACATTATGAAAGATCGTATCTTTAGTACAAAAGAATTGAGTTAAGGGCTTAAAGTTGTAAAATTTTATATTCGAGTCTATCTATTATCTTCTGATGATATGAAGAGACATTTTTCTATCTTTATGTTAAGAATCTTAAGAACATGGTCACTGTAAGAACAAAGTGTGATTTCATCATGCATAGTTGACAGTGCATTTTTAGTTCAACATGAATAATGAACAGCTTTAGAGAGAAGGAAAATAATACATAATAAGTAAAATGTGTGATGCCAAAGATTCGTTAATATACTTTTCTTAATATATAACAATTAAATACTAGAAATACAGAGTATAAATGGTGAAATCTTCGTATTTGGATTCAGGAGCTTAAAACATTGGACAACTTAATAATATTTATAAAGGTGGAAAAAGTTGACAACTAAATTATATTTATGTTCTCATATATTATATCCAATCAAATGTTAATCAACCCTTGTCATCTTTATTTATATATTCTATTCATAAACTCCCCTTATTTTTTTTCTGAGCTCTGTTTTCTTTAATCACATCTTCTATTGGTGTCCAAACTTAACTTAACCTCAGTATTCTTTGTTCAAGTTTGATTGCACTTTGAATCCTTTCTTTAATTTTGTTTTTCCTAAAGATATTTTCCACTGGATATTTCTAAGATCTTTAGAACCAGTCCACTGTAGTAAGTACCAGTATTATTCTAGCCTTCTGGTGCATATAAGCAGAAGGAATTTTAGGAAGATTCCTTCTAGTTTTGACTGTTACAATAGTATATCTGCTTATTTCTCCACAATTAGAAAACCAGACTTTTGGGGAAAGTGGCTATATGCTGGTAATTTCTAGGTTTCGAGCTATTAGTATTATTACAAAAAACATCATTTTATTCTCTTTGCTTTCTCAATCACATCTGTAATATTTGCTTTGTCCTACTAATATCAGCTATTTGAACCTGTGAAATTATTTTCTGTGATTCATGACAGTGCACCCAGTTTGTTGAAGGTAATGTGTGTGAGTACGCTCACACCTATGTATTTTATGTGAGAAAATTTGGGGAAAATCCAAAGCCTCTGTACTTCTATCTAGACTTTTCTGTCCCTATCTTACCCAAATCCATTTTAGTCAGTATTTTGGCTACATTTTTTTCATTTTTTTCTTGTCAAATTCAATATTTATTTCTATATGGCTAGGTCGAATAGCCAGTTTTTAGTCTTTACTGGACATGCCCTATTAATGCACTATTAGCAGTATTTGACACAGTTTTTCTGTTCTCAGTGATTCTCTATTTTTTTCTTTCACTTGTATTTAAAATTTTATTACTACCTCATTGGTTGTTTCCTTTGAGTTTTATTTGCTGAGTTCTCCTCTTTTCCCAATCTTTGATTTATGGAATATTCTGAGTCTTTGTCTTCTTTTCTCTTCCCTAAATAATACATCCATTCTTTGCACTATTTCATGTCTCATGATTTATATACATCTATATTTAAATACAGAGATGCCAGTGACTCTTAGATTACATGCTCAGAGCTCCAGCCTTAAATATTCAACTATTTACTCATATGCTTACTTATATATTTAATAAACTTCTCAAACACAGTATATACAAACTAAAGTTGTCTTCTTCCTCAATATGCTTTATCCACAGGCTTTTTCATCTACATCAATGGCAACACAATTCTTTGCTGCTCAGGCAAAACAATGTTCTTTGACTCCACATTTTTCCTCACACTCTATACCCAATCCACCAGCAAACACTATTGGCTTCATCTTCAGAATTGTTCCAGAATTTGAGTACTTCTCACCAACTTTTCCACTGTCATCTTAAAACAACTGTCATTATCTCTTTTTCTTGATTAATGAAAGAACTTTCTAACTGGCTTCACTGATTCTTCCTTATGCTCCTCTAGACTACTTTCTACATAGCAAATAGACTAAATGCGTTAGAATTCAGATTATTTAAAATTTAAATCTCATCTGCTATAGACTTATGTTTGGGTCCTTCCAAATTCCTATGTTGAAATCTAATCCTCAGGGTGATGCTATTTGGAGTTGGAGCCTCTGGGAGGTCATAGGTCTTAAGGGCCAGCCCTCACAAATAGGATTTGGGCCCTATAAGAGAACACAGAGAGGTCCCCTTCACTTCTGCCATGTGAAGACACAGTGAAAAAATGGACGGCATTTGTTAACTAAGAACTGGGTTCTCACTAAATACCAAATAGACCAGTCTCTTGACCTTGGGCTTCTCAGCTCCAGAACGGTGAGAAATAAGTTATTATTGTTTATAAGCCAGCCAGTCTATGGCATCCTGTTATAGAAGCCAAAACAGATAAGACAACACCTGCTCAAGACATTCACTCTCTTTTTGTACCAGATACTATCTTTCTATATTTACATACTTTCCCATGTGCCAGAAGGACTAAAATCTCTACACCTTCATTTTCTAGACTCCATTAAAAATCAAGCTTTGAGTTAAATGTTACTAATGAAATTATTTATATAAAATTGGAGAGCACAGGAAGTAAAAACCTGATTAGAAGCTACTGTGCACAGGTGTGTTTGCTTTGCAATAAGACAAACCCTGAGGTTTTGCCAGTAGCGTTAAGACATCTTTCTAAATAATCATCTACTTTGGAGTCAAAAGCAACTAGCATCATTAATCATTGTTTCCTTGTGATTTTTACAATTTCTAATAGCTGAACCCTAAAAATACCCTCTCTGATCATTCTCCCCATTAGCTTTTAATAAACAAAATCCCTGTATTGAATTTTCTTTGGAATACATAGCGTTACTTGGGTTTGCCCATTTCAATTTTTCCTGATAGCGCATTAGGCATTTGAAATGTTTTCACTGAACAGCATCAAAGATAGAAATTTGCAACTACCTATGTGACTTGGCTTGATTTCAAGTTAGTAAGGGTCTTATCATCAGGGTAAAGTGTTTGAACAGACAAATAGAATGCAGTAGCAAAATATTTACATAGATAGGAGTTTATTACAGTAAAAAGGGAAAAGTGGGAGCTCTTGAACCTTCTGTCCTAATAAAATAATAAACCAAAAGCGATATACCATAGCTGACACAGTGCAAATGTCATTGCCACACTCAAAGACATGAAAAATGTAGACAGCCTTTCCTATCTCTTTCTCTGAGTTTTCCTATTTGACCTCTAAAAAGAAACATTGATAAATGAATGTGTATTAATGTTATTTTTATCAGGTGTTGACTTCAATTCCACCTGCTGTGCTAGTTATTTTTATTTTTACTGGATCCAATCAACCAAGCATTTGTCTCTTGGTATACAAATGCTTTGTTTGTTTTCCTTTATCAAATAAGAAATGCCACCAGAAGCCCTGTATTCTTATAAGGACATCAGGGCAACTTTACTAAGTTCAGGACTATTGTTGTTCTGCAGCCCCTTATAATAATCAAGCTCACCGTTATCTTCGTCTTTGATATTACACAGGATGCCATGCAGCTCCATTTCTTTGGTGACCTCATGCTGAGAGAAGCTCATAGGCAAGAAATAGCAAACACTTATGTAACTTACTAGGACCGTATATCTGCCACAATGTGAGATAAAGTCCCAAAGAAAATTTAGGGACACAGTACCTCAGAAAGCTCAATAATTGCATAATCTCTTAAACTTATAGAGGCAACATTTATGTGTGTGTGTGTGTGTGTGTGTGTGTGTGTGTGTGTGTGTGTGTGTGTTGCTTTAAACCATTTACGGGGAAAGCCCGTAAGGCTACTGCTTTTAAGTGGGAGTCAGAGTAATAAGTACTTGCTGATAGCACAATCTACGGTGTACAGTCATTCAACCAATTGTGCCTTAGAACCTCTAAGATCCCACCTGCTCAAATAGTTTCTGAGTTACAGATGTAATATAGGAACTCTGGTAGACCCAATAGAAACATCTTAGTTTAGTGTTTAAGAAGTGGAAGAAAAAATAGCTTTATATTGTGTACCTGTAGGATGTAAATGCCTGATGATGGGAAACCAAGTGAAAAGGTATTTCCTCAGCACTCCTTAATGAGCTGGGTATTATCCGATTCACTGACTCATAAAATCAGATTGTGCCGCCAAACTCCATAATCAGCAGGAAATGGTATGTATGAAACTGGGTGCTAGCAGGTTCTAAAACTAATAAATTGTACAATCAAGTGGCTCAAACTCCCATAGCACTTATTTGTACTTCATTGTCACCTATTCCTCAATTCACACCTAGGGCCTCATGGAGAGCTCCTATGTCTTTCTCTGAGTTTTCCTATTTCCTCTGTATGACTGCTGGGCCTAAAACAAACAGAAAGTGTGGGCTTGGTTTATGAATCATTATACATAAGATGCAAATAGTGTCTATAGACTGAAGCATAATAGCCCTGCTAAGGGCTCTCTAATTGCTTCAGTCAAGTAACCACTCATTCCTTTCATAATTTTTTAGATATTGGATTTGTTTAGACTTCCTTATACTAGACAGAAGATATATCAGTATATGCCACTTAATTTTAGCTAAGGTAATTTACTTCAGTATAATTTTTAAATTACGATTTGAGATGTGTTTTAGACCCAAGAAAATTATCTATTTTTTAAACATTGCATTTCATCATGCTATCATTATCTCTTTTAATAAGCATTATTTTGAAATCAACTATGAATAGAAACTGTGATCTTTTATTACTAAAATAACATATGCTATATTACACTCCTGATGTATACACTTATTCTCTCAGTTTGGAATTGTAAATATTTCATGGAAAGTCTTACCTTAATGAAAATAAGAGGAATGCACAAATATTATGATTTACAGTTACCTTTTGAGTTAATAGTAAACAGTATCTTATTATTTCATTCTTAATCAAAAGTTGTTACTGTGTTATCAGGTGTCGTATATAATACACAGAAATATCTTTGAGGTAGTAGGGAAATTTTCCATATTTATAACTTTATAACCCCAGGTAAAGTAATGGATTGTGTATGTAAATGTATAATTGCTCTGGCTTATTAGTACATATTCCTTATAGTTAATTTTTCAAATTTTTGATTTCCAAAATATTAATTTGCAGGGTTTTTTTTTTCAAGATTAAAATGAAATAGTGGATATATATCGATCATATTTATTCCACTGAGGGATTTAAAAGGCAGTTTAATGCCTAATATTAATATATTTTAAGATACCACTTGCTCATTGAAATTTGTCAACAAAAATGCTAAGATCTGCGGGAATGTCACACATAATATTTGAGCTTAGTTATTTGAAAACAATTTTTAAAATGTACATATAATCTTTTGTCCTTCTTTTCCCTTATAAGGTTTGGAGACATCTGAAGCATTATATGTAATGTCTGAAATATATATATATTCAATGCACGTTTGCTGACTGCAAAAGCAAAACAAAGGATGGCACCCGACTGATATACAGTCTTGAAAGGTATTTCTTCAGAGATCACAGTGGCACTGATCCTAAAAACATTACTATGAAATAAAACAGGGGAAGTAATTGACAGGAAGTTCATGAAGATGAAATAAAAGCTTGGTATTTTTGTGTGAAATATGATATAAAATGAAAAGTTCTGTACTGATATAAGTTAAGTCAAGTACCTAGAGGAGAAAGATGAATATTCCTCCTGACAAATAGGGTGGTTGAAGCTCACGAAGAGCAAATGGCTTTTCCAATTTCTACTAGGAAGTTAGAAATACAACCTAGGGAAAATTCTTAGATTTAAGTTCTCAATAAATTAAGCACAATAAAATATTTCTTGATAAAAGTGGAGGTACGGACATAGTTTAGAGTAAGTTACTGGTTTTGATTTAATAGAGGAATGACCCAAACAATCTCAGGACAGGAGCCACTGCTATGGACCCCAGACTTTTGCATCAGAATGTTGGAGGTGATTGACCTCACTGTTCTTGCACCATTTTTGATGGACAGGTGTAAGTGGAAGAGTACAGTCATGACAGATTTCAGACATCACTCCTTCCTGATAGAAAATTTCACTGCCTTTTGCACACAAATCTTTATCTGCATTGTTCGATTGCTTATTGCATAACCACTGACAAAATGGTTCAGAATAAAAAGAATGAATACATTCCTAGATTACTGTTTATTCTTATCCCTTAACCTCCTTTTTTCATACTCCTCATTCAGTACACACACACACACACACACACACACACACACACACACACACACACACTTTCCTCATAGAGTTAGAAATTTCCACTTCTCAACCAAGATAGATACATTTGGTGGCTAAGAACAAGCTTTCTATGGACTAGAATAAATGTTTGGCTGCTGGATTTCCTACCATTTACTATTTATCTATAAGTTCTCTTCAAGACTGAAAATCTTTCAATGTCAAATTCAGTACTATGGAAGTTGTTTCAGTTCTATAATTAGTAGTAGAAATTTGCACCATACATATACTGTTTTCAAAAAAAGTAAACAATAATTCATCAGATTATTTTTTAGCTTTGTTTTTGTTCTCATATTCCCCAATTTGACCAAGAATATATTGTCCTATTATTATTAAATCTCATAAGACTACCACCCATTCATATCAGTGTTTATATTCAAATGTTATTTGTGTATGCTAAATTAATTATATTAGTTATAATTAAAATATTTTCAACATCTAGATGATGTCTATGTAAATGATTTAATATTTTATTAGCACAAAGGAATAACTTGTTTTTTATTAAAATAAATTTCTTTATTGCATGCTGAAATCAATAGTGTACAATTTGTGACTTCAACAGATCAAATATAATGCAATTTTTAAAAACCATTTTGTAAAAAAGGGCACATATTTTTCCACTTTTATGTCCATACTTCCACTTTTATTTCTTGTAGTACGTTAGGCATGCAATACCAAAACACATTAAAACTCCTAATTACAAAAGCTTGAGCTTTAAATTGCTAGTGCAAATTGTTTATTAATTTTATTTTACTTCATTTTGTGGTATGTATGCACAATTTTTATTTTGTGTTCCTCACCATTATGCATAATCTTATTTCCTCTTGCTACAGTTGATAACAAGCAGATTATTTTAAATACTTTATATGAATTATATGAGAAAAATGCCTTACTATAAATAACAAAATACTATTTATGCCTAGAAAAGTAGAAATTGGAGAAACATACAAATAAAAATAACGCCCTAATTGCCAATATTTTCTTCATAAAATTATTACAATTGTAACTAAATAATTCATAAATTGTTGAAGTCTATGACTAGCCCATGACAAAAGCAGAGTTTCTATGTTTGGAGGAATGCTATGTCACCAGCACATGACAATGTCTGGATAAAGACACCCTCAATTTTTTGAAAGTATATGTGAAATAAAGGTTGATTTCCAGGAGATTAACAATACAAAACACATGTAGTAACTCTCAATAGGTCAACACACACACACACACACACACACACACACACACACACACACATCTCAGTTCTCAACTGACCCAGGTTAAGTATGAAGATCAACTGCCTTTCTCAAGGTGTCCCAGTGTGGATGATAAATGAGGTCATCCCCTCACTAACTCTATTCATCCTGTGTTCTAAGTGTTTTTATATTTAGCAACTCATTTAATTTTGAACAGATCCCAAGGCAGTAGGGACTATTGGTATCTCCAATCGACAGATGAAGGATTTGAGTTAGAGAAGTTATCTCATCCATACTTTTGGAACAAGACGGGCCTAGAGTTCAAACCCAGGCTGTGTTGGCACCGGAGCACTGCATAATGATGATTAAAGTGTTTCATGGACATTACCCAGGACTGATATGTAACGTCAATGACAGCAAAATGAAATTGCAATTATTCTAGAAGTAATGGACAAACTGCATGGAGGTGAGAGGAAGCAACCCTCAGTTCCACGTATTGCCTCTATATTTTCTCTATTTTCTGATTTACTGTCCGAGACATTGTCAGATAGTGACATCCATTTGCAAGCCTTATGTTCTTGGCTTGGTCCGTTACAGGCAATGCATCTTTAGTTCTTGACCAGGTACTGGGTCTTGAAGGAGCTTTTATTTTCTAAATGAGGTGTTTTTTCCCAAGTTTATATATGACCAGGAGAATCCATCCAGGATGATTTCAGGATCACTCTTTTCTTCTTTCTTTATTGCATTAGTTTTCTATTGCAGCATACCAGTTTACTAAAGACTTAGTGGCTTAAAACAGCACAGATTTATTATTTATACTTCCTGTGGGTCAAAAGCCTAGGTATGGCCTTGCTAGATCCTCTGCTCTGAATCAAATTTGCTTACATTCTGCAAAAGCATTTGAAATTTCAGTGCAATTTCAGGGTTATTTGTGACATTCATATACCATCAGTGGATATTTACTTACTATAACAATAACATATATTTGTGTGTGTGTGTGTGTGTGTGTGTGTGTACAGAGATAGGGAAGAAGGAGAGAGAGAGAGAGAGAGAGAGAGAGAGAGAGAGAGAGAGAGAGAGAGAGAGAGAGAGAGAGAGAGAGAGAGAGAGAGAGATTAAGACTTTCCCTTCATCTGAAGTTTGTGTGACCATTGCTCTGCTGGTTGATTAAATGTCCATCACGAGAGTCAGCAAAACCACTGAAAAACATCTGCACAGCGTTGGAAGCCAAGGCTTACTAAGGATGACTGTTTTGGGCACCATTTTCTTCCAAACAAATGCAATAATTTTATGGAATAACGCTGGGTTCTATTCCCAAACCAATTATTACAAAGCTGCTAAACATTTTTACCACCAGTCTCTGAACTAGGAGGTCCATATGTTCAACTCTTGTTATCTTCATTCTTCTCATTTTTCACTAACGGATTAAAGAAACAAGCTATGCACATTTATGGGCCAACCTCAGGAAGAGGCTTGAATGTCTTTATTTCTTGTACTTAAATACATAAATGATAAATAATAATAAGATCAGCCGGCCTCAAAATAGACAATGATTAGCATAAAAGAATAGCACAAAACATCAGCTTTTCTCATGTCTTAACCTTCTTTCTATATGAAAGTCTTCAAAACATGCTACTCTGATCTCATCTTAGACAAGATATTTTGATACAAAACTTTGAGAATTCATTTCTCTCATTGAAACTTTTTACTAGAATTATAATCAGTTGCCTTTTAAAATATGAGCTTTGATTAAAAAACTTTTTTTGTTGTTCAGTTATATCAAATATTAACAGTCAGTGAAAGGGCACTGTCAGACCATTGGATCTTAATTCTTCAATCAAAAAGAGCTGGAATTTCTAATTTTCTAATGCTTCCATTCATTAAATTGAAAGTTAGCTTAAAATGAAATTGTTTTAAAGGTGATACATTAGCCCCATACTAAAAGTTTAGTAATTATGTCTGTGTAATTGTTCATTCTAGATTTGGGTTAAATAAAATCTTATTACTCCATTTGTGTTGATAACACTTTAACACTTTATTTCATACCCTTCTCTAGGATAATATTGTCCTAAGAGAGATTATAGCTTCTTCATTTTTCTTTATTATTTTGTATATATCACTCCCAATTTATTCTCTCTATATAGCTATGGTTTTTAGATCTCAATCTGATTTTCTATATTCATGCTTGAATTGTTTATAGCCTAAGGATAAAGTTAGACATGCTTAGCTTGCCAGAAAATCTTTCAATGTCCTCCATTAAATTTCAGCAGCTTCCCCCGACCCCTACTGCCTATGTACTCCTATGATGCTATGTACATCCTTTAGGATGACTGTATGTAGATAGCACAGGATAGTCTTACTTTGTACCTGTTTTCTCAGCTTTCTGTCTGTTTTAACATTTTCCTGATTTTTTTAATGAACTATTATTGTAATACATATATATTGAAATAACTTGGATGGGTTTGAGAAATATTTAAATTTTATTTCTAGTTTCTTCCAGCCTCTACTGGTGACTGAAATACATGTTCAATAGAGAGATTATTACTAGAAAATTACCAGTGATAACACTTCTCTCTTATCTGGATCCATTCTAAAAGCAATGTAACTAATACTTCAAGGTCAATATGTAGGACATGCTACTAAGGCAAAATGCTCAGAGTTACAAATGGTTAAGGGCATCTACTCCTTGTAGTAAGGGAGAATCTTCTATTTTGTTTCTGGTCATTTCATATACCAGCCTGTATTGCTGTGGTCCATGACATATCCCATATGATCCAAGAAACCACTAGGGTACCAGAAAGTAAACACAGTCAAAAACATAGAGAATCATAAGTTAGGTGTCAAAATAGAACTATGTAGAAAAACTATGCTCTTTATCAAAAGTAACCATCTGGATAATAAGTTATATGATTACTGGAGCAGATTTTATTTTCTAAAAGTAGATTTTTCTCTATTGTATTGAATCTGAGCAAGTGATAAAACTGCTCTAACCTATAACATGGCAGTTGTAGCCTTCATGCTGTGAGAAGTCCAAGCCACAGGAAAGGTCACATATTGGTGTGCTTGTCAACAGCTCCAGCTTAGTTCCCAGACAGCAACTCAGTACCAAATGCCATTTTGGTCTTCTGGTCCAGTTGAGATTTCAAATGACTCAGCCTCTGCAGACATTTGGCTACACTTGAGTGAAAAAATAAAACACACACACACACACACACACACACACACACACACACTTACTTGAAACAAGTTAGATAAACAAGCAAAAATGATGATGATGATGATGATGATGATGATGACGACAATGAAGATGATAAATTCTTTTTTACCAGTAACCTTGAGAAAAGTTTGTTATACAGCAACAAAAACCGATCTGCTACTCTCTCTACAATAACCTTTTCATGTTTTGCATGCATTTTTGAACATGCTTTCTTTAATTTTAGACTATAGGGTTTGTGAGAATGGTTCATGTTCACTTTATTCATCATTTGATTCCTCCCCTAAACCTTTCCCAATATCTGGCTCAGAGTTGATAGATATCCAATGCATATTGAATAAGTGAATGAAGAAACTATATGGAACCTGTGTACAATTCAACTTGTTTTTTTTTTCTCCTCCTAAACATTTCTAACCTTTAACTCAATGAATTCTCATTTACCTGCTTTTAAACTCTCTAAACGCACAATACCATTTCAAACTTGTGGTACAGCCATGCTACTCCAGTTGCCTAGGATATCCTTTCTTTTATGACTGTCTAGTGAATTCATCACCCTTAAGAAACAATAGTGTAAAACTCCCCGAACACCAAAGTAACCTCCTCCTTTTTAAAAAGTATACTGCTGAGTGGTGTATGTAGCTTAATCGTTCTACTCATCACATTATGTTTTAAATGTTTACATTGTTATATCTCTTTTGAAATGTAAAGAGATTGAGACAGAGACTGAATTTTAATAAATAAAGTTAAATAAAAGGATAAATAAATAGATGAAAATATTAAAAAATCAACACCTTAAGTATCAAGAGAAGTTCACACTAGTTTCGAAGATTCTTGAAGTCTAGTAGAATGGTCTGTGAAAACTTACTAAATACAGACACTTTACGAATATGCTAAAAAGTACTATAGTATTTATGTTAAA
This sequence comes from Eonycteris spelaea, assembly GCA_003508835.1. Taxonomy (NCBI): domain Eukaryota; kingdom Metazoa; phylum Chordata; class Mammalia; order Chiroptera; family Pteropodidae; genus Eonycteris; species Eonycteris spelaea. Next base: position 13,687,187 of record PUFA01000021.1, read on the forward strand.
TACTTTAAGTTTTATTTGCCCTCACATTTTTACATAAAGAAGTGGAAAAGAAAATTACTCCATTTTCATACATTTAATTTATACTTCAAGGGCTATGGAAGAGAAAGAAATGTCTATTTCATTTAATGAGCTATATTTTTTAGTCACTTACCTTGGAGTTTAATTCTAAATTTCAATCAAAAATGAAAAAGTAATAAAAAAACTATTCATACAAATAAAAAAGTAATAAGCTGCCTATCTGTATAAAATTCTGTTGTTATTTTATTCTGGAAGCTTATATTTAGAAGTTTTTCTGAGTTATTTTTTAAGAAATATAAATACACCTAAAATTGAATCATTATAAACCAAATGTCAAACTCTTCTGAATTTGTTTATATTTTGATTTATTTTACTGTTTTATTTAATTTGGCTTAAAAACTTTTTTTTTTTTGATATGGCAATGTTTTGCTCTTATTCTGTGATAATTTCCCTCTTTAAATTTTAGTTTCCCGAAGTGTGATGCAACTTTTGCATGTAAGCAAGTTTTACTTTCTATATTAGCTGAATAAAAATTACCATTTTAAATGTCACCTACATGAATTGAGTCTTTCATATTTTTTTCTGGAATAGACCTGAGCTATGGTATATGTTCCTTTTAGAATTTTGAGATCACAGTGAGGGTGTATAAAATTTTTTTCATGAGACTAGCTTTGCAAGTTTACATTTTAAATAATACTAGTTTTTTAAGTTTCCTGTCAAAAATATGTTTTCTCATTAAAAAAAAAAAAAGGCAACAGTCCACAACTTTATTATAGTAAGTGTTAGGTTATGTCAGTCAGAAAAACTAAAAGGCACTAATACAGACTGCTAAGGACTAGCCAAAAACATTACATAAATGAAATTATTCTTTCTAGGAGGAATATTTATTAAACTATAACATTTATTAAAGTGTTTCTCTTGATTTCCCGCATAAATAAATATAATTTCTAAGTGCAAGATGTTTTATTAAAAATAAAATAACCCAGTTAAGAACAAAACGGCAGCTTCATTTTGGAGAATAGGCCCAGCTGGACTCTGAACACCGTCATCGGAGACATCTGCTTCTGTTGAGTGCCATATTTTCATACCTGAGATTGAAAGTAGTAGGTTATTGTTAAATGGGCATTCTGCATTGTAAAAAATTATAGCCCTTCCAATCTCCAGAAATTCCCAGAATATCAGAGAAAAATGGAAAAAAGATCTTATTAACTGTAGTTTATTGTCTCTTCTGAAACTTTAATCTTTTTAAATCTTTATAACAATAGTTGCTTCTTTGTAATTTGTGTCATTCAGGTAAAATGCATTTTTATAAACAGCATGCTTCCTGGTAAATCTCTCCTCAGACTAGCCCTGCCCTTTCCCAAACCCTCATGGTATCTTACATCATGAGAACAGACAACACGTTTTATTATATTTATAGTATTTTTGTTTATTCTAATTTTGTAAACTCCTACAGAAAGTTTTCAATGTTGGTAATTTTAAATTTCCAATTGTACCAGGAGCCACAATAATTTTTCTATTATCTGTCTTAAAGATGTGTGAAAAATCCTTTTATTTGTGACAGGTTGTCCAATTTTCACTGGGAAAAATTGGAGAATAACTGTTTTTGTGGAATCCAAAAAAGAGACAAATAATATTTTTACTCTTCCATAATAATCACTTTTTCCAATATACCCTTTTAATTTATCGGAATCCAAAGATAGTTCATTGTATTAATTTCTGTTGTAGCAGATTACCACAAATTTAATGAATTTAAACAACAGAAGTGATAATCAGTCTCAGTAGATTAAAATAAGGTGTTGACAGGGCTGTGATTTTTTTTTTCGAGGCTTTAGGGAGATATAATTTAAAAATATTTTCTGCCTTCTAGAAACTGCCAGCATTCATTGGTTCATGGCCCTGAATCAGGTCAACCTCTTTCACTGTCATGTCTCCCTCTCCCACGCTGAGTCTATCACCAGCCCTCAAAGGGGATTCTGTGTGATTGAATACTCTGACATGCTGCTTAAGAGACACTGGTGAAAAGTTGACTTTCTCTCAAGAGCATACTTTCATGACAGTAAATCTTAATTTTAGTGTGTTTTACCAACTGAGCTTAAAGTTCCCCAAATCATTAAAGCCCAGTTCATTTTTGCTTAACAGTTCTTCCCTCAATTTACCTCTTTTCTTTAGAATTTTGCTATAAGCGAAAAGAAGAACCATATCACGTCTTCAACACTTTATTAGGAAATCTCATCTAAATACATAAATTCATTGTTTAAATGTTCTACATTCCACATATCTTTATGATATAATTCAACTAAACATTTTATATCACAATAATCTCCTTTTCTCCAATTTCCAATAACATTTTTCTTATTTCCTTTTGAGCCCTCACTTCCAAAAAGTCTTTTCTTGATGATTTAGATATTTTTTAAGACAAAGTAGGTTTTCTCTATCTTGTTCAATTTCTTTTGAACCCTCATCTATAATCTGGTGTCGCCATTCCTGAATCTTTCAAGACCTTGATGATAGTACTAATTTCTGAAGTATTGCTTTTGGTTTGCTATATTTGTACGGAGAGGCTGTTCTAGTGACTTGACCTTTCATACAACAAAAGCCGAGAAAAGAATATAAAATTTTTTCAATGGGCAAAAATGGATTTAAAAATAAGCATGAACTTGTGTCTAAAAGCCTATGAATGCCAGAATTTTATCCCAGATGTTATTGTGAGTCAACAAAGAAATATTAATAAGTGAAGTAGAAAGTATATCTAGTTGCATTGTGAAAATAAACTAAATTCAAATCACACGGCCTTAGTCCTTCTCTACATTTTCTTTCCTACTGCAAAAGACCAAAAGAGTTTGGGGAATCTCATGGGAATTCTGCCAATTGCTGTGTATGTCTATTTTAATACATTCTAAAACTGGGGAAATAACATAAGTTAGGTTTCTGGGATCCACTGAACCTATCGTGAGATGGACAGGAGTTAAAACGCTGTTGAACGCCCGACCTCCATAAACCTCCTTTCTGACAGGTAGGCCACAGTGACTTCTGAGGTGTCCTGCAGTAAGTATTATTTCAGTGCCAACGTTCAGAAATCCCTAAGAAGTCTGACTTCCCAATTTAAGTCACACTGGTAAATTGTCATGTGTTCCTTTGGAGACTACTGAAGGAAATATTAACAGTGTAAGTATTTATCAATGTTCCAAGTTCCTTTTCAAGTGAACCCAGCTTCGCCTTCATTCAAGGGATTCTAGGTCTATAAAATGGCACATATCTGGAAATGTAATGAGGACCCATGACTGATTTGATTATTCAAGTTACACTCTGCTCATGAACCTAGAGCTCTTCTGCTTGTATGAATCAAGTAAGAAATCAGTGAACTGCCCATCTATTTACTTTCTAAGGATATTATGATCAATCAATTAGCTGTTTCATTTCAATTTGTCCATTCTATTCCACCACTGACTCCTCCAAATGTTGAGTCTGACTTTTCTCTTTCTTTCTTTCTTTCTCTTCTTTCTTTCTTTCTTTCTTTCTTTCTTTCTTTCTTCTTTCTTTCTTTTTCTTTTTTTTGAAGAGCGCCTTGACCAAAGCCAGGCTTACATTGTGCAGTACAGAATTTGGCCTTGCCAAAAAAAGGTCTTATCTATGCACAGACAACCCCTCAATTTAAGATAATGGCAATGGATTATCATAAATTCAGCCAGGTATGAGTCCAACTGCAGCAGCTGTCCAAGATTTCTTGAGCAAAGTTACATATAATGCACTTTTAATACACAATTAGTGATCTGGCTCTTTCTTTTATTTCCTTGATAACTGTTTATAATGACCACCAGGAGCAGTTTGCTTTCATCTTGCAAGGCTAGTAATACACCTTCACTTACCTCAGGAACACATCAACTCTGAAGTCCTATGTCCTAATTTAGTCCGAAATGAATTTGACCATATCTCCTTTCCACAAGACACCACACTGGTCCACTACATGGATGCTGATCGGACATAGTGCGCTAGAAATAACAACTACCATAGACCTACTTGTAAGACATTTGTATATCAAAAGATGTAAAATCGATTTTACTAACTTTAGGGGCCTATCATTGAGTGACATTGGTAGGCCCCAATGATGAGGAACATATCAATATATTCCTAGTAGGGTGAAGGTAAGCTGCTGCATCTGACCCCTACTGCAATCAAAATAGAGGGACACAGTCTAGTAGGACACTTTGAATTTTGGAGGTGACATATTCCTCATTTGGATATGATGTTCTGGCCCATTTACCTAGCCACAGGGGTCCAGAACAAGAAAAAGTTCTGCAACAGCTTTATATTCCATGCAAGCTGTTCTTCCACTTGGACGTATAATCCAGCAGAAGAGCTGACTGTGCTTGAAGCATCAGTGGCACATAGGATGCTGTTTCAGGCCTGCACCAGGCTTTTCTAGGTGTATCACAGTGCAGACCCTTAGGATTTGGGGCACAGTCCTGTCACCCTCATAAATGGCACATAGTACTCACCTGAGAAGCAGCTTTGGCTTGCTCTCAGGCCTTTGTAGAAGTTGAACACCTAACTGTAGGCCATGCATTTTCAGTTGGCCAGTTGGCATATATACATCACAACACTCGGGTTTGTTTAATGAAAAATAATGAGATCTCGCAAAGTCATAAAAACATCTGTCAAAAAAATTAGATATTTTAATGTCCTTTTTGAGAAAATAAATTAAGAGCAATATAAACAATTCTGCATTTTTTTAGCCCAAAACAAAAAACAAAAAACAAATCTAAAAATCATATAAGGTTTTAACCAATTATTTACTATAAATATAAGTTCAAATTAAACAGAGCCATAAGTCCTTGATATATTTAGTTTTATATTTTTCATATGTCTACATTTAATAGTTTAATCAATAATCTCCCTCAAGGATATTACCATAAGAGAATATTAAGCCCTTTAATTGCATCTTAATGCTTCTCACTGAGATAGCACCATTGAAGATGGCTTGGCAGATTAATCATGTTATATTTTTTTTCCTTCGTAATACAGTTTAGGACAAAAATTGTACTCTAGCCTGTTTTTCCCCTGTTTCAATTTCATTAGGTTAATATATCCCTCAGAAGCCATTAAAAACAAATAGGATTATTTTATTTTAGTTAGACACAGTGTAAGTCATTTCACATCATACAATCGGATAATTGCAGAAAATATTTTTCAGTTTTATAATTGGGAGAATGAATTACGTAGTAAATGGAAATATATTGTTAACATTTTATCTCTGATATAAATTTGGAATCCCTTCAATAAGTGGGTTATATAAGATTTAGAAGATGTATTAACTTCTGTTAAGCATGAGCACCCAAATAGCAAATAAAATACTTTAAAACTTTTGTCAAAGAATGTATTATGCAGTGGTTAACAATTATTAATGTGGAATTCATGACAAAGTTTAATGGTCAAAATATTTAGCCTAAGGTACAGTAAAATTTGGTGGTTTTGTTTTTGCTTTAAATTGTGTATTGACTTACTTCTGGTACATAAAATATTTGTGTAATCAGACGTTATTGGATTTTTTACTGCTTTATTACCTAAGTTTATTGTTCAATCAAAAAAACATATATTTTAGGGCCCTCGCTGACAGGAAGTAATTCGAAATCCTTCATGCTGAAATTCCTCTTCATATTTTTTCTTCCTGCCCTTAGTGAAAGAGAGAGGAGCTAGTCAGCGGTTTTTATATCTTGTCAGTTGTTTTCTCTTTTCATTTTTTCTAAGCTGGGTCACTATTATGCACTTGCATAAGGTTTCGACTATTCTCAATATGAGAGAATTATTCAGCAAATGTAAACATTGCAGAGCTTTGTGTGAGATCAGATCCTGAAATCTGATTACATTTACTAACAGGATGTGAAAATATATAAACTAAAAAATGTAAAATGAGAGAGATATGAAGATTCTTTGTACCATTAAATTATTTTTTAATAATGTAAAATACAAGCAAGGTTAGATTAGCTTTATAATATTTCAGTAAATTGAGATGATTAAAGTTTGAAATTATAAGTGTTTGTTTGCTAGAAAAATTAACACTATGATCTGTTTGTCAAGTTTACCTGCATATTAAACCTATACTGTAGTTATTAGAGCAAGTATTTTTTTTTGAATGAGAAAGTAAATTATTATTTGACGTAAAGCGTTATTTATTCTTCTCATTGCTTTATGTACTAAGAGTTTGTTTAAAGGTTATTTTGTTATCTGGTAAAATCTGATTTATGATCATCATATGGACAACAATCCTTTATTGAGCACTGGGGATATAAAGATGCATAATGCCCGCTGGACTGTAACTGTTACAATAATGACAATAATAAAATCTCAGTGGCATAGCACACATACAAACTTTATTTTTCTCATGTAGTAATGTAATAAAGATCAGCAGGGAGTCTTTATGTTAGTCACTCAGTCATTCAGTGACCTAAGCTCCTTTGCTCTTCTGACTGGCAGGCTAAAGGAAGAAAGAAAACGTGAAGGTTCATGAAAGATGTTTTGGTTAAAAGTGTCTAGAAATGGCTTGATCACTAATATTCCACTTATTTAGTGAGTATTCATTCTCATGGCCACACTCCTGCAAGCGAAGCAGGAAAAGGTATTTGAGAGACAAAAAAAAAAAAAAAAAAAAAAAAAAAAAAGAGGAGAAAATGGGATGGAGAGTATAAAGTGAGTCTCTTTAAAAGGGGACAGAAATTGTGTCCTTTATTTGATTAGAGCGAGTGAAACAGATGGTTGAGAAGGGATCCTGTGTTCTGAAGCATTGGAACATAAAAACAGAAATGATAGAATGGGATCCCTGGGCCAGCAGCCTCTGTAGAGCTGACATTTCTCAATGTCACTTAGATCTATTGACAATTCTGGAAGAAAGGAATAAAAAGTGGAAGGACAGTAGTAGGAAGACAAAGTGACAGGAACAGATGAAATACAAACATGGTTCACATGTATTGTAAAATCACTATATAACCAGACTTTCTTCTAAGTATTTTTCGTTATTAATTACTGTAAAACTCATAATAACTGTCTGAGTTAAGCAATATTTTTAACACCGTTTTACTGATATAGAAATAGGTTAAGAAAAATATTTTTTAAAGAGAAGTTAAATAATTTGTTCAAGATCGCACAAAATAGTAGGTCATAGGAATCAAGTATCAAGATACATAACTAGCCTTCATAGTCTATGTTTTTAAATTTACATTATATTGTTCTCATGAAAAAGTAAGCTTAGTTAATACATTATACTGACAGAAATAGTTGCAAAAACAATTCATCTTTAGAAGTTAATCTAATGTTCATTAATAGAAAGCTCGGGAGAAGACACTAGAATCAGATTATATAAAGGTTTTTAAACCGAAGAATCAGCTAATACAAGTGAAATTACTCAGAATGTAATAAATGTTGACTAAATTAGAAAATTAAATCAAATTAGAAAAAATAATAACCTAATTAAATTGTATATATAATAATGTATTATTAAACATAAGAATATACACAGGACTAAATCCGAACAGAAATCATTCAATTCTTCATTTATACTTTTAACTATATTTATTCAGACAGTACATCTATAAACACTAAAGGTAATTGAATAAAACACAAAAACAAAAACACTGCCCAAACCACAAAAATATTCAGACTCTCCTTTTTCCTGGTTATCATGACTGACTGGTGCTTTGTCACCAATTTCAAACTAGCTTCACTTCTTCTCTCACCATCTAGATTAAAAAAAAAAAGAAAAAAGAGATACCAGCCACAGAATTGTACATACTTCTGACAGCATCCTACCCAGAACACACAATTACTGTCTTCAACCCTCTTTAAAATGTAAGCCCTATCATAAGCCACTCCTAACACCCTTATCTGAGACACCCATGATTCCACATGCTTTGTGGTCTCTTTCTTCTGTAACGAGTTTTTATAACCTCAACTTTCTTCAACTACAGTTGCCTCCCTGGTGGTTTTTGCTAATGAGCATCTATAGTTCTTTGTTTATTTTTAAGTTTATTGAGGCATAATTGACAAATAAATTTGTGTATATTTAAACTGCACAACATGATGATTTGGCATTTGTTTACTTTGTGAAATGGTTACTGTGATCCTGCTAATTACTCAGGCATCACCTCACACAGTTACCTTTATATTTGTACTGAGAACGTTTAAGTCTATTCTCTTAGGAAATTTTAAGTACACAGCTCAGGACTATTTTTTCATCTTAAAAGTGAAGGTTTCTACTCTCCGACGCATCTCCCCATGCCATTACTGTCAAAATCCTGGAAATTAATATTCTACTTTCTGTTTTTATGAGTTCCACTTCAATGATTGTAATTGAAAATATAAATAAGAGAAAATCATGTTCGTCATTTGGGGTTAAACTTAGTAGTGGTCTGCCAGTTTTATAACATTAATCCCAGAGAAATAAAGGGATAATTTAAAGGGAAAAAAGAGAGAATGTTAAAATATCTTTCTCGGTAGCTCCTTGTAATGAAGTATTTATAGAGACTCATTTAGTCATGCTTTAAACATTACCTGAATAATGTTATCATGCTTTAGAAGAAAGAGGAACTAAATTAGCAAATGTAGAATGTATCGTAAATGATATAGTGAGATGTAATAGATGAGTGACGGAAGAAATAAATATTTTACGCGAACAAACATATTTTTTAATCCAGAGCTGCAAAAATCATTGTTCATTGAATTTTGGTGCCAGCACCGGGGGGGGGGGAGCGAAGACTATAGACATCTGAGAATACATAGCTATAAAAATAAGAAAGCATCATAATACTTAAAGGAAAAAAAAAACAGTCCAAGGAGATTTATTCATCTTTTTAATATTTACAAAGTTATTTAAGAAATTCTATTGGAATTAAACAAATTTCATCACTTTTTGGTTCAAGTGTACCAACTGACAACATTGAAACCACAGGAATTAAAGAATGACCCTCTATTTCAACTATGAGAAAAATCTTATATCAGATATCTTTAATTGTGATTTTTAACCAGATGTGCATATTTGACTCACCTGCTGAGCTTTGAATAAATTAAACATACCCAGGCTCCCAAACCAAAGACTGAAATTTACATAGTGAGAGGGCTGTGTTGTGGGTGTGTAATTGGGAGTTCTGGAGTCCTAGAACATGATAGCGATTTTTTATAAATTTGGCCAACTATTTTATTATGACATCTCATGGCTACTGCCTTACTGTATTCACATCCAAAATGAACACAGCAAGGTAAAAAACATCATTTGAGAGGAAACAAACAAATACAAACAAATTACAAAACTTTCCTCTAAAATCTGGAGAAATTGTGACATGACAAATCTTTATAGAATGATTGACAGTTCCACTTCATTTGTGTCAGACGCTCATAAATATTTTAGTTAATGACACTTTTGTTTCCTCTAACAATCCATGAGACAGGATGCTAATATTATTACTCTCATTTTCCATGTAAAGGAACTGGTGTATGAAGGTCTTATATAACATCAAAATGGATGTTTCCAGTAAGTGACAAAGTAGAGATTTGAACCCATAGTGTTTATGAAATACAGAAATAGAAGTATATGATTGATTAATACCAGAAATTTTGAACCTTAATGTATTTTAAATGTAGGATATAGAATCTTTAATAATCGTAAGCATCACATAATGTTAACTATATTTTCTTAAACTAAGAATTTAAATTTCACCACTTTGTTATGTAGTCTGCTTTATCTTTCTCTTTAAAAAGTAACTACATATATACAGCTGGTTAATAAACAAAAAAAATATGCTTTGTCATAAGGAAACTAATCAGTCAAGTGAATTAGAGTCAAGTTATAAAAATATAAATATCTGTTAAAACCACCACTGCTAGTAAAGTCATATTTGAGATAGTAAAAATCAACAATGTGGTAAAACATATGACAGTTTAGGTTAAATATAGTATATAGCTAAATCACAGAATTTAATCCCTTTCACCGAAAACAGCATCCAAAGAAGATATTAGAGGTAAAGTTGAGGTCATTATAGGTATAAAACAATTTTATTTTTAATTAGTATTATATTTTAAAAAAACATTGAATTAATATAACACTTAATGAGAGGTACTTCTTAAGAATCTATCCTTTATATAGTAACTAGAATTGGTGACTAAAATTTGAATTTTAGTCAATCTGAAATGAAATAATTGTATTTCATCTGAATACAATAACTGTATTTCAATCTGAAATGAAATAATTGTATTTCGACATATAAAATTGTAGTTTCAAAAGAAATACACACATTTGATGAATAAAATAAGCTTTTATAATGAATCTGTTTCTCTTAAATGATCAAACCTATAAATTAAAATAACAGTCACATTAATAAAACTAAAAGATCATTTATGATCTTACATCTTCAGGTTAAGAATCTCAATTTGATCATTATTAAATATCTATTCCTTATATATTAATTTAGATCTTCTGGAAACATGTATATGTAAAATTATGTTCATGTTTACTAAGATTGTAAATATTTGAAAAAGATATAGAATTTAAAAAATTTATCTTAGAGATGTAAAAAAAACAATGGTTTGTATTTTGTCAAAAATACTCTTGAAGCACATGTATTGAATACATTTTCTGTCTCCGATATCATCAAACACAATTGTATTCCATATGTATAGCAAACCTAATCACGTTTTGTCTTACTAAACTGAGGCAGCTGATGATTGACGAAGCTGTATTTGAATGCAGCTTCATTTAGTGTCAAAGACAAGCAGAGGCTCTTAACAGATCAGCCTTTTGAATATCATGTATTATATACTAGAGGAAAAAAAAAAACACCTGGGAGTTTCTTATTGGGCATCTTGATAAACCCCAGACTTTTAAATTCAGCATAATATAAACTAATATTTTTCTGCTACCTAAAGTAACTCTTTTTGAATCTTCTTTTATGCTGTTTCAGCATTTTTTTCTCATATAAAGAAATCTCCTTTCACACAAACTTTATTCTTTTTAAAATGATCAAATCAGGGGAATAAATGTTGTTTATGTAACTGAGGCCTCCATTATGATGAATTCCCATCAGCAATTTTCAAAAGCTATCTTCATTTACTCCTCTGAGTGCTTCTAAAACCTCTAAAATGGCCATTTATTTCTCTAGTCACTAACAGTAATCTAGGCAATGTGTCTTTTCCAACTGCCAATAATACTGATTTATATGTTTTGTTTGAAGTTTTCCTTGTTGCAATCAAATGGCAATTTTATTTCACTGAACAATAACTTGCTAAAAATTAATAGAATTTGTTTACAATTAGCCTTGTAGAACATTCCATACTTTGGGCAAGAATGAGTTTGAAAGAAGAAAAATATGTTTTACTTATAAACCTGCATTTCAACAGAGTCAGTTTATGAGATTAATGTCATCACTCTATTGACTTGAAAATTAATTAGTCTCAGTGTGAAAGTAAGACTTCGTGATGTGACAAGTAGGTGGTATATTTGGATGTCCATTACCGTTTTTTAAATGCAAAATTCTGTGTCTGTAACCATCCACAAGTCATAATTATCTTGAAATAACATGTATGAATCAATGCAGGTAAGCCTGAAAGAAGTATAAGAATTCCAGATTCACTACTAAGAATATTGTACATTTGTTTCAGTACTTAGAAGTTGGTTCTTCCCATGAAGAACGTAAAAAATTTAGCAATAATGAGAAAAAAATCTCCAAATAATTTCTAAATACAATAAAGCTTAATGTGACAGAAAATGTCTTATTTTGGCCTTAAGTCGTGATGAGAATGGCAGTTGTGAGGGATCCTTATTGCAATTCAGTTAAATTTTAGTACTTAAAATAATTGCTCTCTCATAGTGAAATATATGTGGGGTAAAAAATATATGTGGGGTTAAAAATCAGACAGTAAATGTTTTAAGAATGTAAAATACATATTTCTCTTTTTAGAGAAGGATTAATTTACAATTATGGAAAATAAATAAGACTTTCAACGTCATTAATTGCTTTCCATAGAATATAATTAAATAAAGTCAAGGATACAAAAATCCAATGCCAATGCATAACTATTAAACTTATTTCTGTGTTGACTGATTTATACCATCATATTTTCCCCAGAACTTAATTTTTTTTATTAAGTTGCATTAAACTTTTTTAAAAATATGACATAACTTCATAAGACTCCAACATGATTTTGTTATTATTACTATTATTTGCCATTACATTGCTTACGTAGTTTTTATTTGCAATCAGAGAAAAAGTAATTGGAAATATGTAGAGGTCATCAAAAGCAAATCACCTGCCATTCATCCTTCTTTGTCATCTAACCAGGCAAAGGACTCCTTGTCCCTTGCAACTGATACCATGAGGCATGCACCGTATTAGATTTTATATCAAGTCACGCAGGGCTGGTAATGAACTTTGAGCAGCACGTTCTTGACGTGACAGAGAACATAGCTTCAAATCATGAAATTAGTTTTCTGTCAACTAAACTCATACTAAATGACATCAGTTTTTTCAAAGTCTTTAAATGATTGATAGTCTGGTATTTTAAAATACTCAAGAGTTCTTAACTATAACTCTTCTAGGTAAGAGAAATAACACATTTTCTCTCTTAATTACACATGTGACACTGGAAAATAGCATGTCACATATATGTCAGAATAATGGACTTAAGAAGTTCACTACTACAAAAACAGGAATATGTGTTGTATGTACTAAATATAGATGTTTATACTGTACAAGTTCTATATAGGTATATCATAAAACAATATGAAAAGCTTTAAATTTTTTAAATAGTTTGGCAGTTTATCTTTAATTTTATTATTAGTTTTAAGTATAATTTTCAAAAATAAAGACAAATAAAAATAATATAGTGAACACAAGTATACTAATGCCTACATTTAATAACTGTTAAATTTTGCTGTATTTGCTTTATCTGCATGCACACAAAAACAAATATTAAAGAATACCTAAGGTTATGTACAGAGGTCATAACACTTTATCTTTAAAATATTGGATAAATGTACTAAAATCATGAGGACTATTTTTGTATTTAGCTATAATTAAATTATGCTAACAATATTAATATTTCTAATATACATTCCATTTTTTATTTCTCCAAATTTTTCCCAAGTGTCTTTAGTAGCTGACTTTTCCCCAACAACAACAACAAAAATATGACCAATGCCCTCACATTTCATTTTCTTGTTATATCTCTTCAATCTATTATATTATACTAAATTAAGTATAATTCTTACCTTCATTCTTTTTTCCCTCATATTAGCTTGTGGGAAAGACAAGAATGTTTACTCTAGAGAATTTTCTTTATTTTAGATTGCCCTCTTCTTCCCCAAATTGTTATTTATTATATTCCTCTTTTATGTTCTTGTAAACTGTAAATTAGTACCAAAGACAGAGCTTAGACAGATCGAAGATTTTAACAGGAGACACATAATGATATCTGTTTCTCCATTGAATAGTTTTAATATTTTTTTGACAAATAATATAATCTATTCCATGATACTTTGGAACTCTGAATGTTCAATTATCCACCAACATTTCACCTATTAGGTTTAATGTCGATAATGGTCTTTTTGTGAATCGGTGACTTCATTGGGGATCACTGGCAATTTTTAAATTCTGTGATTCTTTTAAATTTTATCAACTGGCATTACTGTTATGAGGATATGATTTTCTAACCATTGGAGTCATTTTCTAATAAAATAGCAGAATAGGAGTTGCCTGTTTCTCTAAAGCTCATGTATCAGAGACATATAATTGTGATAAGTAAGTGGTTTTATTTATTTGTTTGATATTTTTCTTTTATTTGAGTCTCCCAAAGGAGACAGAGATTATTGTTTCTTCATTTTGTTCCAGTCAATTAAAATTGTTAATATTTTGTGCTCCAACTTTCACAAATTTAACAAGTGGTAGAATATTTAAGCTGACTCTGTATCTGTATGAGTGAATCCATTACTCAGAGTCTTTTACTTATTTTGCATCATAAGGTATTATACTCACTTTATACATTACTTGAGCCAGATCTAAGATAAGCAATTATCCACATATTTTAGTGGGGAAACCAAAGAGCTTGTGAATAGAGTGACTATTGTTTCTGAAATATCAATACTTTTAAATATTTTTAAGAGAGAGACATAAAATAAGTGTTAATAAAATTGTGATTTCTATTTGAAATTTCAACCATCTTTAGTACTTATAATAAATACATTGTAGGCGTTATATAACTAAGATATTTTTTTATTTTCTCTTTTGCTTAAAATATTGATTGCTAAAATTTTAACATTAATTTTTACCTGAATATATAGCAGAAAAATATTTCTAAAGCACTGAATACAGTTTAAGATTTATTTGTAGTTCTTGTCCAGTGACAATGTCAGCATAGTAGTCTTCTCTCTCCAAATACATACATAGATACATAAATATAAATGGACGGGTGGATGGATGGGCAGAAGGGCAGGCAGATGGACAGACAGACAGAGCATTCTACATATAGCATTTTAAGTATTTTAGTATTTTAAGAATGTAGAAAGATTCTTTGCTTTAAATACAATGAAAGTCATTATGAACTGGATTCTATTAAACGTTAAGAATATTGTTTTAAGTATTGTATTTGTTGCTAGGATTGCCATTACCAAATGTTGCCCATTGAGTGGCTTGAACAACAAAAATTTATTTTCTCACATTTCTAGAGGCTAAAAATCCAAGGTCCAGGTATCAATGGGTTTAGTTTCTCCTGAGGCTTGCAAATGGCTGTCTTGGCTATTTCCTCGCATGGCTATTGTGTGTGTGTGTGTGTGTGTGTGTGTGTGTGTGTGTGTGTGTGTGTGTCCTTCCTGTTTCTTTCTCATTTTGTAAGGATACCAGCTATGATTTTATTTAACATTAATTACTTCTTTAAAGGCCCTATCTCCAAATACAGCTTTATTTTGAGGTACTGAGCTTTGGGATCTCAACATATGAATTTGGAGGAGCACAATTCAGCTCACAAATGCGTGCTGAATTTCGTCGTGAAAATTTCATCATATGTGGTTCAATAGGTAGCAATTTAAATTCTGGTTTTGGCATTCAGTGACCTGTGATAAGTAATTTAATATTTCAACCCGGATTCTTCTCGTGTCTGATAGGATGAGGGTAGGATTGAGTTAAATGGATTGTTCTGAAAATTAGAGATAAAATTTTTGATGTTCTGGACACATGCTATGTCACTAAATATGTTCTCTTGTTATAAAAATTAATGTTTCTTTTATGTCATGCAAAGAGCAAATTTGACAATATGTATTATTTTTTTTAACATAATTTTGAAAAAAGTCTCTAATTCTATAAGATCTTAACATTTGAGTGTTTATGTCTAACATGAGCATGTCCACTGGTGTGTCACAAATGACTTTCAGGTTTCTGACATAATGATGCCTTCAATTCCAAACTTTGAGTAACCTTTCTTTATCTCCAAGTTTGTCACATGATTATTACTTTCTGTTTTTGGTCTGTTGTATAAAAGTTTAAGCAGCTTTATGTGACAAGAACATAAGCATTTAAATCTGACATAATATTGTCAAAGAGAACATATTAAATTAGTAGTTTAATTCACTGTCATACACAAATTACAAGCAATGGGAAGTTTTTTAAAAGTGCACTTTATAATAATTTTAAGAGGTTCTTATACACTTAAAACTTTTTGCAATAATAATGAACCTAAGATAATCTTTAATTTTAATTATTTTCTTATTGGAATACATTTGTAACAGTATTTTATAAAAAACAAGTTAGGCATGTTTTCTTCATTATAACATAAATAGAAATAATTGTATATAAGCAGATATAATGGCTAAAGAGTGAAACAGAGCTTTTAGTAGGCGGGATCATACTTCTAATTTAGTGAAGAGGGAACAACAATTTTTAATTTTATAGTAGTCAACAACTCTTAATAATTATGCAAAATTGATTTATTCACATGATCTTCAGAATGAAAGCCTGTATTTCACTTTCTCTAGCAATTATGTACTCATTTCTGAATGCATGACAGGTAACAGGAAAACGAACCAGCAACGGTATTAGCCTTTTGCTCTAATGATTACACAGGAATGCCACCTAGTGTCAAAATCTTAACTGCATCTTTTCTGTCCTATGGAGCACTCCTGATTGATCTTGGAGGGAAATAGTACATTTTACACCACTTCTCTGCAAAACATGCTTTAAGGAAATATATCACAATGAGTAGTTGGGAGCTGCCTGGATATAAATTAATAAAATGAAGAATGTGCCTAAGTAAGCTTTAGCTATTTTGGGTTTTACTTTTCACGGAGTAAAAATTTAATTTAATTCAGTACAAAACAAATTCAAGTCATTCTTTATAAGCAATTGTATTAAAGAAAGAAATCTTAAAAGGTAATTACTGCCTAATAAGTTCAATGTTACATCAATTTATGTTTTAATTTCAAGTTAAGTAATTCAGAAATGCATAGTAAATACATTTTTATTGTTCTTCATAATTAATATTCTCCATTATTAATAGCTACTGAAATTGAGGAAAATGCTAAATGCAAATCTAGTTGAAAGACTGTCTGAAATTTTAGTAATTTTATACATTGCAATTTATTAGATGTTTATTACCAAAATGATAATTCATTTCATTTTTTTAAATACAAACTTCTCATGCTTCGCTAGTGTTCTATTGGAAATTCTTGAATTTCACTTAAAATGAATACTTAGATAATCCAAATAAAAATTAAAAATAAGTTTATTAAATTGCTTTATTACTTTCTGCTTTTGTAGCTGACTTTTATTACAAGTAAGAGACTTTTCAGACACTTTATTTTATTCTCTAGGAAGCCACTTTCATGTTATAAGTGTAATGAATTATTGCTTCATTAATTTTCTATCATGTAGAACAGTGTTTTACAAATGGTAGCAAGTGCTTGAGTGGAATTTGCTAATAAATACCAGAAAAAAAGGTGTAGGTGAAGGTGGATGTAGCTGAATAAAAGGACTTGTGCAAGAGAAGGAAAAGAGGCAGTACTAACAGTGAGGTGATTCAATTACAGCAGCCACAGTGACATACTTTCTGGATCTCTTTGACGCTCTTGAATATACATACCATTATTGGAGTATTAGCTATCAACTAGTGGCCTGCATGAGACTTCCTACTTTATCTCCAACAGCAGACAGGAACAGCCCCAAACACCAGCACGTAAAGAGACTCTGACCCACAGCTAAGAGCAGGTGAATCCTGTTCGGAACCAGGCATCCTAAGACACACATTCAGGATACAGCTGCAAATCTGGGCTTAACTCAACCCGAGATAGGGGAAGGCGGAGTTAAAGTTCAGTGGTGCGGTCAGACATACTTGGTTGTTATCTGTGGCTTTCCTATGTATCATGGATAATATGAAGCAATGATCCTACCTTTCAAATTAGTTGAAGAACAATTGTGTCATTACTATCACATTACAGAGGAAAGTGGTAGTATAACAAACAATTGCAGGTGCATTCATGTTTTAATAAGAGACAAAAACCAGGATTTCAACCTAGATTGGACTGATTTTAAGTCCATACTTTTGCTGCTGTAACATAGTACGTCTCTGAACCAAGTTCTGTTAACTATATAAATATTAGAAAATCATTTTAATCACTATCCATGTTCCTAGAATAAGACTGATATTATCTTTTTTTTTTTTTTTTTTTTTTTTGCTCATTAAAGATTTTAGACTTCGGAAGAGAAAATATTTGACATGATTTATTTCTTCATATTGCTAAAAGTTCAGTAAGGGAATGAATAATTTTTTAAAAAAGATTTTAGTTAAGCATTAGAGTTTTATGACAGAAATGTCTAAAATTAATGGTGGGGAGTAAGTCAAGTCTAATACTTGAAGTGGCAGCACAAAGTATTAATAGAAGAAGTAATAAACGAGTGAAGTCTGGAAGGATTAGTAGATGTCCATATGGCAGACAAGAGGTAGGTCGCTTCATGCAGAGTAAACTTATGAAATTGAGGCATATGTTAGCTTGATATGTGCAGGGTATTGCAAGTAGTTTCTTAAACTTGTAAGATTGTGAGGATCATATGAAGTAATCTATGCAAAGCAGTTAGGACAATTCTTGTCCTAGTAAATAGCTGATGTTAGCTATGCTATATAACGGAGGTTGTTTCAGGAGACAAGGCCAGCAATGTAAGCAAGAGCATGATACCTAAATACATATTAGAAAGCATCACAAATACTTTTTTTTTTCTGTAGCAAATGAGAAACCACACACACATACAAAAGATGACAAATGTCAGGATGAATTTTGAATATTAGAATGACTACTCTATTGGCTAAAGTGTGGAGAATTGATTAGAAAATAATATGAAGCCATCGAATTAAGAGAGGGATGCTCAAAGCAAGTACATAGAAGGCAATGGTAGAGGGAGAAAAAAAAATGACAATTGAAATTTTACAAAACAGTGTAGTTAGGACTTTGTCAATGACAAAAAATAGAAGGGAGTCAAGGATGACTCCAAGTTTCTGGTCTGGTTACTCTGTTGATGGTGTTTCCAAGAAATTTAGAGCCAGAACAGCATCGCTCATGAGACACTTCACTTCAGAATCCTACCATCAGCTCAGTACTCAACAGAAATCTCATTCACCCATGTACCTTGTCAATTACAGGTTTTTCAAAACTGCAGGTTAGCTTCCCAGGGAGGTAGGTCCCATGACAGAGATGAGAATTCTGGGATTTTATAGAGAGTGTGTTTGGGATTTATGGAAAAACAGGAGAGGAGCAGCATCAGATGGAGATAGAAGTTTGTGATGCAATCTTCATAAATGCTTCACTGCCTTATGCGGCTCTTTGAAGCTGAAGTAACTCGAGATTTCCACTCATTCTGGCAATATCGTGTATCTTTATGTGATTCTATTAATTGGGCAATAGATTTGGGCTGCACCAGAAAAGTCCATGACTTTGCATAAGGCAGTTTCTTCACCCTCAAGAGGGCTAACAGGTAAGGGACGTCGACTGTCAGCATTCCCAGAACCTGGGGGAAAAAAGTCTTTCATTCCTGAATGAGGAACTGGTACATTGTGGCATCTCTTACATCACCATTATTCAACCTCCCATGTTTAAAATTTCAGAAATCATTTTGACTAATCACTTTTCTTTATTGCTTATAGTCAATCAGTGTTCAATTTCAGTTTTTTTATTTATTGCATCTTCTATTTTCTTCCTCTCACCCCACTACTACTAATTGGGAATTCTCCCTACCTGCCCCACTTAGAGTACATTCTCTCTTCAAATGTTTAATAAGAGCTTTTATAAAATATACCTGTAGCTCAAAGAGAAACCTTAGCTTTCCCAAAGATGTTGCTGCCTCTTAATATGTGTCTTATATCCTAGTGGTTCTCGATTGACTGACTTTAGATATGATTCTTAAATATTAATAGGTCTCAACTTACAGCTTTGTAGTTCTTGCTACAGAGAAATGAAAAGCCTGCTCTTTTTGTTTTCACATAAATATGCTTAAGCAGCTCATCACAATTTATAGAGCTCCTCTCTCCTACATTGGACTGACTCTCTTTAAATTCTCTGAGTCTTTCACTGATACCATCAAGAGGCTAACTCTTATAAAGGCAGTTAAGGATGCTTGCACAAATGCCTAGATTTAAAGATTGGCTCTATCATTTGCTAGCTCTCTGAAATTGATTTTTTACTCACTATGCCTTAATTCAGTCATTTTTAAAATGGGGATAATATAGATACCTACTTTAGAGGTTTGCCATAAAGCTCTGTGTCAGAATTTTATGTATATAAAGGATTTAGAACACTGCCTCTTTATACACACTCAGCAAGTTTTAACTATTATATTTATATTGCTCCTCCTAAAGAGATAGATAAAATTTACCTTTTCACGGTTGTATTTCCCCAAAGTAGCATTATTTTATTGTTTTGTTATTGAACAAATAGATATAATACTTACAATGTGCCAAGCTCTCATGATGTAATAGAAGCAATAAAAATTTGAATTAATGTATTCTTATTGTGTATATACTAAGGGTGAAGTGACTTAATTTAACAAAATCAGTATGTATTCTTTAACTATAGTTCTACAGACTACAAAATTGCTGGGGATAAAAAATATCCAATAAACTTCTTGACAGTATTTTTTAAAACTTTATTTTGAAGTAATTATGGATAGACATGCAGGTGTAATAAGTAATACATAAAGACCTATATGCCCTTCATTCATTTTCTTCCAATGGTAACTACTGTATCACTCTACTACGATACCATGACCAAGAAATTGACACTGAGGTAGTCCACTGACCTTATTAAGATTTCAACAGTGTACATGCACTTATACGTCTCTGTGTGTGCTCACATGTGTGTGTATTTACTTAAATGCAATTTTATCACATATTTAGACTCTTGTGACCACCAGGACAGTCCAGATACAGAATAAGGTCATCACAAGTGTCCATCATATTAACTTTTTATAATCCCAGCCACCTTCCATCTTCCCCTGCAACCACTAATATACTCCTCTCTAATCCCTGGCAACTACTAATATGTTTTCCATTTCTATAATTTTGTCCCTTCCAAAAATAGGCATGCACATATTGTCAAATGATTCTAAATAAGAATACCAAAGTAATTTAATGACAAAAGGATTATCTTTTCAACAAATAGTGCTGAAATAATTGGATACCCATATATAAAAAAAGAAAAGAAAAGAAAAAAAAAAAAGAAAAGAAACAGAACCTTGTTACCTAGCTAAATCCATAAACTAACTCAAAATATATTGTAGAATTAATTGTAAAAGTTAAATTATAAAACTTCTAGAAGAAAATCTTGGCAAAAACATCTTTGTGACTTTGTCAGGTAAGAAGTTCTTAGATATGACAATAAGAGAAAAGTGATTAATTGGTCTTCATCAAAATGAAAAAGTTCTGCTTTTCAAAAGACACAATTTAAAAAAAAATGAGAAAGCCAGCCACAGCTAAGGGGAAAACACTTTCAAGAGATGTTTCTGATAAAGGAGTTGTATCCAGAATGTATAAAGTCTGAAAAGTCAATAAGGAAGACAAACAGCCCTATAAAAATAAAACTGTACAAAGAATTTGAATAGGTGCTTTTCAAAGAAAGCCAAATAAACACATGAATCGAATGCAAAGCATAGTAAATATAAGTAGTAATATTACATTATATACATTTTGAAATATATGTGTATCAAATCACATGTTGTATACCTTAAACTTATACAACATTATATGTCAAATATATCTCAGTAAAACAGGGAAAAAACAGAAAGATGCCTCACATTGTTAGTCATTAAAGAAATGTCAAGCAAAACCTCTATACTGCCACTATGGTAGCTAAAATTTTTTAAAGACTAACAATATTAAGTGTTAGTAAAAATGGAGAAAAACAGAAATTCTCATACATTGCCAGTGTAAATGTAAAATGCTATAATCGTGTTGGAAAACTTCTAAATAGTTTATTGGTAAGTTGTTGCTATACTTTTGATTAACCTTTGTTTAGTGTAATTTTCTAAATCTTTTAAATTTCTTAATAATTTGCTTAATTTCTTCTGAGAATAACTAAATTGTATTTTACTTTTCAAATCAAAAAATAACTGAATAATTCCAGCCAAAAATAGTGTACATGTATTTATCTTAAGAAAACATGAATTCTTGAATAATTATATTACAGATTAATGTTAAAAAGATTCTCTAATTTTCTGCCTAAATTTTTCCTAAAAGATTAATTAAAGCTTATTGAAGTTTTAAATAATATAAGCAGACCACAGGCTTTTATTATCCTGATTTTTTACTATCTAGAAAAATATAATAAAATGGATAGAGAGTTATTTAACAAGTATTGTCAATGATCTTATCCTTTCATATATTCTTAGTTTGCTTTAAAAGTCCTCACAGTTTTTCTAGATAGTTCTGCTTCCCTCTGATCCCTTGTGATTCAATTTTATTTGATTAAGCAATAGCACTCATTTACCAAAAGATGCTAAAGAAGCATAATTTTCTTTTTCATCCTCTCTTCCTTAGGCAATGTTTTAAATTCTACAATCTCATTAACTGGAGTATGAAAAAAGCATGAAACTTTCAAATAACTCCTTTAATAGTTATTAGAAGACATCATTTTCAAAACAAATATGTGGACTTATTTTCAACAGCATATCAGATCTATTTATTTTGTTGTTCAATTTAGTTTTGCAATTTAGTCTCTGGTTTATTGTCCCCGGAAAACCCTATCCTTCTATTTTGTTTTTCTTTGTTAAGGCTCTTTTTTGTTAATTTTTTTTACAAGCTCTTTTTATGAAACATACTCTAACTTCCAAGCAATGAATGACTCAATTCAATACCTTTCAAATGTGAGTCAAACACAGGCCATAGAATTTGAATTATTTAATAAAAAATGATTAGATTGTTCTGTATCCCAAGGCATGATTGAACATGTCTGTGATAAGTTTCAGGGCATGTAAAAGCACCTTCAGCACTTGTCATTTCTCTGATCTCTTGCAAAATGAATAATCCACATCTGTGCCGATGGCTCTTTTCATTAGCCTCTCAGTGATCTGACTCTAATCACTCTTTTCTGCTGTGTAAATTATATTTACTGTAGATAAAAGTTGACATTTTATAATGTCTACCAACTATACTTCTGTGACTGTACTACAGCAGCTTAATCAGTCATTTACCATACTTTTTCTGTATCTTCAATTCTCTTTCTAAATTCCATTCTTTTTAGCATAAATAGGACAGGTAAAAAATTATATAAATGTATGGTTATTTTCATAATAAAATAAGGTTGCATAATTTTGCTAAAGCTATGTAATTTTCGATAAATGTATTATTTGGGTCTTGACAATAAGAATATTACCATTTTCTCTGGGAACGTATAGAGAATCAACAGCTGTGATATTTGCTTCTGCTTATTCCTTTTCATAGGTAAAAAAAATATTTTAAAATCAAATGTCTCTGATCATTTTTAATAACATGGGACATAGATGAAAGCTCAAATACCTTTTGAAAAGAAAAGGGGAAAAATGGAAATTTTATTTTGATAGTGTTGAAATCCCAAAAGCAGTTTCACTGGTAAAGATTTTACTCGCCTTTTGATGGCCAACCATTGTAATAACCCTTCAGTTGTATCCTCTCTTCTTGTCCAACATGATATTTTTATTTCAATACTGATAATGATAATCCTAAATGCCCTATATTTAAGTTCCTCAGTCTGATCACCTACACATTAACACTTAATAATGAGAGTGTTTTCAATCTATATCAGAAATATTGTTTCATTATTTATCCCTTTCATTTTAGGAGCTCTTTATTTTACCTTATTTTATACACGATTGTCTTGTTAATATTTTCATTTTGTCTTTCTTTTGTGTCAAATTGATCATCGATAGAAAATATTACCCTTTATATGCTAAATTGCATTTTGCCAAGATCCCAGCTTTAAAAATTAGGTCTCATGTTAGCAGTTAATACGTATAAAATATTTTTTTCATAAGGTCTGGCAAGAGAAAAATCAATATTCAGAAATGAGCATTTGGCCATGATGATATGTTATACCATCTTTATTACAATCTAATTAGCTGTTACTCCTCAGCCTTTTCTGAAACTGACTTTCTATCACCTCTCATTCCCCGGAATTGTAGGTAATGTGTACGAGGTTCATCCTCTAGCAATGATTCTGTGTTTGAATTGAACTAAAATAATAGTGACATTTGAAAGTGCTAGTCACTGAAAGTTCTATTAACTCTCAGGAATGTTCTTATTGATTTAATCATTAGTGGCATTAAAGTTTCTACAAACGAATGCTCTACTATAGCAAGGGAGAAAATTTTGGTTAGATGTTTGAGTTTTTGTATTCCAAAAGTGCAAAGAGTATTTTTAAATATTATTCAATTCTGTAAGATTTTGAAAATATAGACATCATTTCTAAATATAATTATAATCAAAGTACTGTATATACTATGAAAAACTTTTCAAAGAAAATTATCCTCTGAAATAAATTTAAGGTTTTCATTCCTATTCAAGTTATCAGGCTATCTATACTCTCTTTAGCTTTCAATAATTGATAATGATTTTAGTTACATTTATAGTTAAATAACCTATATTTCATAATTTTGAGACAAGCTGGGCCAGCACATAGAATATTGTTGTTAATAATTACCTACTGTCTGGGTCCTGCTTTCATTGATTTCTTTCTCCCTTATTGCTGTCAGTTAAAATTCTGTATTTGTTTGAAGGAAAATGTTATGAATTGAATGTTTATATCCTCATGAAATTCATACGTTGAAGTCATATCCCCAGTGCTATGATATTTGGAGGTGGGGCTTTAGGAAGTTAATCAGGTCATGAGGGTGGATTAATGATGAGATTAATGGCCCTGTAAGAAGAAACTGGTCTCTTTCTCTGCCATCTAAAGGTACAGCAAGAAGATGTCCTCTCTGCAAGCTAAGAATAGAGCTTCCACCAGGGACCACTACGTTAGCACCTAGATCATGTATTCCCCAGGCTTCAGAAATAAGAGAAATGTCTGTAGTTTAAGCCACCTAATTTATGGTAATCTGTTAGGACAGCCAGAGTAGACTAAGATAATTTAAATATAATACCACAAAAAGCCTTAACTTATTCTTTCTTAAATCAATTCAGAGACATTGGTTACATTCTTCCTTCTTTTTCATTTATTTGTAAACATGCCTATTCTCTGTTACTAGATGGTAACTGAGTTATGTCAGATAACTTTTTACTGATCCTTTATTTCACTACGATCTGAGAATAATGCTGTACATATATTGGGAATGCCAGTATTTGTTGAATTTAATTAGGTTAAATGAATTAATTTTATTATGAGCTGTTCAAACAGATATTATAATAAACTTAGATTTCAATTAGTTTTATTCTATTTTTTCTTTTTCTAGTTAGTTAAAATTTTTACAGTTTATGAAAAGGGGCATTTTTAATAAAGATAGAAAGCCTATAGTATATTGGACTAAATTTTTGATAAAAAATCTGATAAAGAGATCATTGATAATTCATTATAGCCAGATAAAATATCCTTACACTTAAAGTATAATTTCTTTATTTTACATAACTTGTTTTGATACAACTGTTACAAAGTATATAGGAATATAAAAAGCTTCAAAAGAGTTACCAAGTGAGATCATCTCGCCATGTCCTAAAGTTGCCTTTTAGGATGTCTTTATCTTAAGTCTTTTCCAAAGAGACTATAATAAAGAAATCATGCACGTGATTTTCTTTTAGAAGCTCTAAGCCTTTAAGAATTTGAAGAGATTAATGTTGAGGAAAATGTATGCCATACACATATAAAAAAAATGGAGATAGACAAAGTCTGTATTTTGGAGTTATTCTTTCCCATAAGCCAGGATTTGGTCTTATTGGCTGCATTTACCTGGCTTCTTCCCACTGTAAGCAACAGAATGCCAACACAACCAGCTGAAGAAGCAGAAGGAACAATGCTACTTTGGGTACATATTTTAAATGTATTGTTAGTTGAATAGATAGAGCAATTCTAAGATTGCAAATAAATATTGCTAAATAGGAACAATCAAAGAGAAATATATATATAAATGCTGTGTATTGACATCGTTCAGTGTGGGTTACTGTTGAGCTCTTTATTTCTGAAATTCCACTACTTTTACATCTCAACATTACATTTCTAAGTCTTCCTTGTAATTATTTTACCATTTTCATCAATCTCCTTACTGTTTCCACTTCATAATGCACTTGTTCCATTTTCCTTTCCATCTAATGCTATCCTAGAGTAATATACTTTATGTTCCACCTTATATACTGATGAATCTTCATAGATGTTTAGATCCTTAAGAGCAGGGATGATTTCCGATTAGTCTTTCCATTTATCTCACTCTGATGAGAACATATGTGCACTTGCTCAGTAACATTCATTAAATTGAACTAAAGGGAATTGAAATCTGACCCACAAACCCTCATCGCTCCTTCTGCTTCAGGCATACATTGAACTGTGTGTTGTGCACATTCATATGAATGTTCAGCAGACATTTTCATCTTCACCTACTCGAAGGATCTACTTCTACCTCATCTTTCAAATCACACTCCAGGCTTGTTATGCTTGCATTTTCTCTCGGATAAATTTAACATCCTCTACACAATCATCATTCATCCTTTTAATTACTCTCTACACCAAATAAAATATTGATTCCTGGAAATTTTAATCCCTGTAGTACCTTAAATCCATCCACCTTTCTGTTCGCTGCTATATCTATTGTAAATCAGACCATGACATATTTCATATGCAATTATCTCTAAGTGGTGTCTCAGCCTCCTATCCAAATTATCTCAAAATTCCCCAGCATAAGACAATAACATCTTAAGTATCAAACTTATTGTATTGGTTCTACTTTTATTATTTTTTTTCAATGACTGACTGAAATAATTAAGGTAAGTATAAGGTGAATTTACACAGTTCTCTATGACTTGTTTAGTAAAATGCTAACTGTTGGCTCTGGGCTCAGGCTGTCTGGTTTTTAATTCACTTCCTCTGCATTAGCTTTATGATGTTGTGTAAGCTATGTGACTATTTTAAGCCTTGGTTTCCCTATCAGTAAAATTAGTATTGTAATAAGATCACCTTATGGAGTTGTTTTGAGGATTTCATAAGTAATCCATTTAGAAGAATGTCAGTCACAATAAATGTTGGGTTATCTCTTATCATTTTCACTCTTTGATTAGGTAGCCTTCTTGGCCTTTCTAAGTTCTACTCATCCTTAAAAGCTCAGATACATATTGCTTTCATAAAAACTACAAACATTTGAAATCTATTAAATACACACACACACACACACACACACAATCTTTTTAAGCATCTGTCTACTCCTTTGGAGGAGCACGTAGTAAGTCTACGTAGTCTCCATGTCTCTCATACCCAGAAGATCACCTAGTAATTTTTTTTTTTTAATTTAATGCTTCCTGAACAGAACTAAAGTGATTCTGTATTTCCCAATCTTCAACAGCTTGAAGATAAAAATAGAGCCTTGAAAGAATTGCAAACAATTTGAACTTCTATTCTCACTCTTCAGAAGTTTCAGCCTCTTTCAAGTCGTTACAAAATAGAAGACATTTCCTTTTCCTCTGAAAAATTGTGCCTTTGGATATTGTATGGTATTGGCCAATTTCCTGTATCCATCTGGATCATTTTCTGGTGGCATTTTCAGTTACCACAGTTACCCAGAGAAGTTGCTAGTTTGCTGAAAACCAATATTGCTACAGATAAATTATAAAAACCACACTGAGTTTTTAAATGTTTGACATAGACGGTACTGATATTTCTTCAAAAATGGTAATTTTTGATCTATTTGCCTTTTCAAGTAAATGACACTGATATAATCTGACATATTCTTTCTGTCTATGTCTATGTGGCTATAAAGAGCTGTTGACTAACAGAACTGATGCATATGTCAAAGTTTTTGTGCCCTGTTTCTACTGAAGCTATTATTGACATTATTGCTGATAATTTTAAACTAGTGGTGACATAGAAATTTTAGAAAATTTTCTTTCAGTGCTTTGTGTATGTGTGTCTGTGTGTGAATGTTTGTGTATGTTTGTGTGTGTGTGTTATTGCAGCTTATGTGCCATTTTACCACATTATGAATTATTGGAGACTACACAGAAAATAAATAATAAGCATGAAGCAATGTTGTAAAAATATTTATAATTTCCCCAAAACATCCGGTCCATGTGTCATGAGTAAAACTAAAATTTTGTTCTGTAAGTATCCACAATTCTTATTCAAAAACAGCATTGTTAGGTCAACCATCCTTTTCACTCAGGTGCATATTGTATCTCAGGATAAATAAAGCTTTTGCTCAGATGAGAGGCACTAATAACTAATATATCAGAGATAATTAAAACTATATACTTGTATGCCAAGCTCAATATTTAGCTACAAATAGAATATTAAGACATTAGGGATATGGTTATTGTCTAAATTCTAGGCACAAACTGTGATCTTTGTCAGTTTGCAGGACATAAAGAAGTAAAAAGCAATATCAGTACTGAATTAACTTATATTTTGGAAGGAAACAAATGTGCAAAATGTAGAATTAAACATTTATCATTGCTTACAATAACCACTGAAATAATGAGAGCACTAAGTGGTAATGGAACTTGTGATATTTTGCGTTCATAAACTTAGGGGAAAATACATTGAGTCTATGAACAAAAAATACTTTATTCTGAATGGCTCCATACATTGTCAAAAATAATCCCCAAATTATTATAAATCAGAAACATTCATATTTGGACTGAAGAGAGAAATATCTGTATTTTCAAAGACATACACATATTTCTAGTTAACAATCATATTATTCTAAATATTTTGGAAGAAAGGGTCAGAATAATTCAAAATTCACAAATTGTTTTCTGGTATAACAGTTTTAGACATATTCAAATAAACTTTAATAGGAAGTGTTTCCAACTCATTCTAACTCTAAGTTTTTCATTTGCAAATAAATTTGAGTTCTTTCAGCCTTGACTTAAATTGTAGATAAAATAGCTTTGTGCAAATAGAATAAAAGACTTTTAAGAGGTTTAGAACATTTACAGATAAAAAATATCTCATGCAAAACATTGTGATGAGGTAAGTGTAAAGAATTCAGAGCCATATGGATTTATTTTCCCTTAAAATACAAATTGAACATGAAACTATAAGAAAAGTCACGGGAGAATAAAAGTATAGATCGCAAAATATTAAAAAGTATTTTTGAATATTTTCTACATATTAGTTTTAATAAGTGTAAATTGACTCACCTCAACATGCACTTTATTTTAATGTCTGTTAGTCACATTCAAATGATCTTTTGCGTTTAATGGCATAAATAATACTTTCTTAAATTAAATAATTGAAATGGATTCTGTAAATGTTATTGCCTACAATTTGCATGTGCATTTCCCATAAGCCTTGATTATTTTCCAAATATGTAGGTACAAAGACTAAGTGAAAATAGAATAGATTAAACACATAGAAAAAGCAGTGTGGTTTATTATGGTTTATAATGACATAGTGGCAGACAATTCCACCTGTTCCATGACTGTTTCTTTGTTTATATATCCCTATCACCTCTTTAAAATATGTCCCTCCAATCTATATTAAATATATTCAAATTTATATAATATTAAGGAAGTATATTCTCCACTAACTAGATCATTACTCAGCTATATTCAAGTTACTGTACTTTATCTTTCCCCATTCTCCACAAATATCTTGATAAAATAAACCACACTTGTAGAACAACTGTTTCTCCTTATTCTAACTTAATTGCATTTCTGCCCTACACTCTTCTCCTGAATTTGTTTAAAAACAACACAAAAACAAATCACTTATACAACTTAATTTACAAGTTTATTTATTATTACTGGCCATTCTTTTTTTCTTCGGATGCTCTCATCTGCACCTATCCCTAAGTATTGATATTGCTCAAGTTTTGAGTCTATCTTCCACTTTCTACTTGTTCTCCCACAGCAATCTCGTCCATTGTCACATCTTCAAAAGTCCTCTTTGTAATATGATCAATGTTTTGACCTGACTTTGTTCTCGAGGGTCTCTCATGTAACCAATTCATAATTAGCATATACATTTTAGATATATCCAGTTCCATCTTGAAATAAAAAAATTTTTAAACTGAATTCTGATCTTCACATTGAAAAAAAGTAAACATTTGATGTATATATTATTTATATCTTTTGTAGGCCCAAATCTACCATTGAATCTAACACAATTTTTACATAGTAACGGTTAGTTGTAAAATTTATTTAAGTCATAATTAGACATTTTCTTATTATTCGACTAAATATCTATTTTTGTAGACTTATACAGTATTTAACACTTAAATATGTGTGTATACATTACGTTAATTGCTTTTACCACAAAAGGAAATGTAAACAAACAAAAAACACAAAGAAAGTGGGCATAAACTTTTGGAGGTGATAAGTGAGTTTACAACATTAATAGCGATGGTTGTTTCAGAGCTGTATACTTCTCCTCAGACATATCAAGCTGTATATATTAAAAATCTACAGTTTTTTATGTGTCAATTATATTTCAGTAAACCAGTTAATTTTTTTTAATTATCTTCAGTTTTAACTTACTATGCCCAATTGTGAGGGGTATACTCTAAATGATTTTTGAATGAAATCTGAAGACATCTGATCAGTTGGTTTGCTGATCCTCTAAGGAAGTCTAAAAAAGATAATCAAGTCCATAGTTATATATATTAATGGAAATACACTCTAGAGTAAACATTTAATTCTCTCTCTGTATATATATTTTTTCATTGATTTGAGTTTTGGGGAAAATATTTTATCTGTAATCAAATTTATTTTATTCTGTAGTTGCTCAATATGAAATTTTGAAATGTACATTTATTTTAATATTGGATACTAACATTTTATGGACTACTAATGACATGGTAGTTCTCTAATAGATACAATTGACTAAAATGGGTTATATATATTATATTTTTCTAAGGTATATAACATGGTGGCATAATGGGTCTCACATTAACATTTTGTCAAGTCATTTGAAAAGAGAGACTATATGGTAATATAATTAGGATGAATAGTAAGCCAAGTCTACTATCAATGGTGATAGAGATTTGAACAACACATTTCAACTAAAGTCATCATATCAATATTATTTAGACCTGTTTTTCCTCTGATTGTA
The DNA here is from genome assembly GCA_003508835.1 of Eonycteris spelaea. NCBI lineage: Eukaryota > Metazoa > Chordata > Mammalia > Chiroptera > Pteropodidae > Eonycteris > Eonycteris spelaea. The sequence continues at coordinate 13,717,938 of PUFA01000021.1, forward strand.
AACACAAGCTTTATTTGGCTATTATGCAATAGATTTTATACATATTTTGATAAAAATATTCATATCACCATCATAACCCACAAATTAATGAACCCACAAATTAATGTACATCAAATCACATAGCTGAAAATAGATTTTCTATGAAAATGTTTTTATACACTTCTTATATTTTATCATATGTGGCAGTCTTCCATGTGCTATCATAAAATAGCCCCCCAAATAATAGCAAGGACAGAAGGTGAGAGCAGAAACACACACACTCACGCACACACATACATGCATACACATACATTACTAATTTATCAACACTGGTTAGGAAAGTGTTGAAAAAATAAAATGGAAAAACATGTGCTACTCTTTAGTAGGAAAATTGTATCTTAACATATCAATCATGTCCAGAAATGTACATGACAATTTTCACTATCAACTGTGCAGCAGATTTAATTTGCAGGACGTGAGTGGAGAAGTGGAGAAAGATAATATGGGCCCATTCTTATTCTTCAGTGATGAAGAAAGCATAAAAAGAAGTCTTACCTGTGTTAAGATGAAATCTAAAATTGTCATCCAGCTTAAATTAAACCACAAATAAGGAAACAATAAAACAGTAGTGATGTATAAAATATCATTGCAAATTTTATTTGAGAACCATTTAAAAATTTAACAATTTAGTTCTATTTTGATTTTTGTTTTGGATTTTACAATTAGACAAATGACAAATGGTTTGACTGAATTAAAAAACAAGCCTTATTTGCAAGTTTAAAGATATGTAAGATACTTCTTTGAAAACTGATTTTTAGCACCACTTACAAATTTGTTGATTGTGGTTACTGATGCATGTTTAGATAAGGTTTATTTAACTTCTAATAGGATATCTGTAAAAGGAATGCATTCTAAACTTATTTAGTGATCTGTACATAGAAGTTTATTTGGAAGCCCCTAAGAGCGTCTTTTTTGTTGTTGTTGTGAGTTCTGAAAATATTCAATATTAAATAATTTTCTAGAAATGTGGTAATTAACCAATTCAGATAATTATTTTAAAAGCATTTAAAAATCAGTAGTGAACTTAGTTAAATTATGGATTATTATGCTTTAGTTATTTTAAAATTCATTTCTTTCATCTCCAACATCTGGAACATTTGTCAGTTTTCTCCTATTTTTCTCTTTGATTCTTGTGCATACCTTGCATTTTAGATGTATCCTGTCATTCCATTTTTTTTTTTTGAAAGAACTACTGAGGACATTGCTGTCAGTGACATAAAGAGAAGATTGGCTGTTACGATTTGCAAAACTTAACTTTACAATTTACAGTTAGTAAATGAACTGGGTTTATACTGGGTTGCAAAGGTAGTAGTAAACTTTCAGTAGAATAAAAATATAAGAGAAATATTTGTAGAAATCTAAGGAAATAAATTTTAATATAAAGATGAAGTAGGTAATTTCCTAGGAAAATATATTTTAGTAAAAATGACACTGTTCAACATAAAAAGCTTAAACAAAGCAATTTAAAAAAATTAGAGTTAGCAATCATCTCCCTTTAAAGTGTTTGTAAATTACTTAGATGTGAAGAAATGCTTTCTAACTATATAATTCAGATGCAATAACAGGAAATATAAATTAGACAACCATAGATTTACATGAAAAACAAAAGTTTTCTACTAGTAAGAAGTACACTGGGCATATTTCCCAATTAATTTTCACAACTGGTTAAGGAGGGTCTAATAAGGTGATGGAAAAAGAAATAGATATCCTATAGGACAGAGCCAAGAGTCATGGTGTACAATGATGTGGGGAACTAATCTCACAGGTCAGAACCAGGGCATAATCAGTGTAACACATCCTACCCATGGAATAGAATACTAGCCTGTTGAGATTGAAAATTGATATAGAACTATACTGTTTCGTATCTACCATTGTTATGTGTCTCCAACAGAGGTGCTTATTGCAATCGTTTATCACTGTTTGTTGGGTGTTTAGGATGATACCTTGTCCTTTTGGTTCAAAGATTTTAAATCAAGAGAAGCTTTGCTTGCAGTCGATGTAGATCACACATTCCTGAACTGTAATACTGATGTGTAATGGATGACATAACTGGAGTTTCTGGAATAGGGGAGAAACGTGAATAATTTTAGCTGTGGTCTGACTGTGGCATATTAAAGTCTCCAAATCAGCTTTTCCTGGAATCACAGCACTTGCCTTATAAATTTGCGGTGTCCTTTCATTTTGACTCTGATCTGATCTTGTGACCTGTTTGCGGAGATGGGCTATTAATTAGACAGATGTTATTTAAGCACAAGTTTTAAATTGAGCTTGCATGTTTCTGCTCGCATCATTACTCTCTGCCATTGCCCTGAGACAGGCATTCTCAAGATATCTGAGTGGTCTCAGGAAGCAGGAAGAGAGACACATGGGACAGAATTGGGTTACAACAGTAGTCTAAGCCACCACCATCCTAGATTCTTAGCCTGCCAGCTAATTCCTAGATATCAAATATATCCATCACTAGAGCCACCTGGTTCACCTCCCTAGATGTGTTCATAATATGTTTATTTTCTCAAGCAACTGAGGTTTTTGACACTATTTTTTAATGAATCAGTATAACATATTTATGTACAGAACCACCTCATCCTTATATCGTCATACTGCATTGCTTGAAAACCTCTTAGCTAGTAAGTTTATCATTATTCTCAGAATAGAAATAGTTCAATTCTGAACTACTCTGTGCTCTATTTTATTTTAATTACCTTGTATCATATATAGACTTTAGAAAATAACCAATATTTAAAATGTCAAATTTTAGATATTACATCTTCTGACATTTAAATGTATAAAGTTATGAATTTTAAATAGAAAAGCAAAGTTACCCAAGAATAAAACTGTTTAGCAAAGTATAAAACAGATACTTTTGTTTCCTAGGAAAGGTCATTTGAGTATAAATATAACATTGTGAAAAGTGTGAGTGTGGTGAAACAAAATCAATTTTAAATCATGTATCACAGTAATACAAGTCTATGTTTATCTTCATTCTCATTATTGGTTAATTCAGTTCTGTCTGTGTAATAACTAGTTCTGAATACGATCTTTTTTTCTTACTTTGCAATTTACCTTTTTTTTGTCTGCTCATGAGTGAGATATGGATCTTTTTCAGTTTTACTTTGAAATGTACATTATATTAGTGAAAATTCTACAGTCTATGTTTAAGATATAAAGTGTATTTTGTTTGCATTTAATTAGTGAATATTATTGGCTTTTACTTTGCCTTAGTCATTAAATTAGAGTACTGATTCGTGACGTATATATCACATACTTTCTCTAAATCAAGCCCCACACTAAGGGTCTGTACAGTGAAGGACATCATCTCTGCTATCATACTCTTACTCTTTCTGCTTCTGTTTTAACCGCAGAGCTCACTATTATTGTTTCATTGGAAACCCTAGGATTCCTTTCTTCCTGTACCAGTTCTACCCAGGCACATTATCCAACTGATGAAAGATAAGTCAACAATTTTCCTGCTATCAGGAATGTCCAGGGGAGAAACAAACATCAGACTATGGCCACAAAACCAATCACACCTAAAGGAATTCATGTCGAGTTCTGAAAACTCCCCCTCAAAGTGCCGTACCAAAGATAAAATGGTTAGTTTCTGGAGCTCACCACACACCGAGTAGTAGAGAGGGGCATTAATGTCCCTTTTTTCAGACACCACATATCTGGACTAATTGTTTTCTCGAACAGAGCACAACGTTCACCAATAATTCTGTCTCTCTCTGCCTTAGGATCTTCAATGGTGGATTGTTACATGTTCCTTTTAAATATTTCTTAGCATCTGTTAATTGACAAGCATGGGTACAAAAATGATTGATGCTGTTTCAATACATAGAATGTACTGAAAACACATAATAGATATATCACATTATCACACTCAAAATATTTTCCCAGTCTAACTTAAATTACTACAGAAAAATTATATGATGTGGACACACAAACATACCTATGCACATCCCTAGATTTAACATATGTGCATAAATCTTAAAATATACATTCAGTACCACTTGCAACAATGTAAATGTGCCACAGGTTTAGAGATATGCATATGTAGCAGGAGCTGTCTGTCAGTCAAAGAGAATTGGAACTTACCTGTAGGTGCAATAAACATCATATACTTGTAGACATCCATTTCAGTGAAGTTGTATGTATAAGAACTTGAGGTTTTCACTGAAATACAGAGGAGGAATTGTACCTGAAGAAATCTATGGTAAGGATTGATGAGGATGATAGGGGATTGTGATAGTCTGTTTTACTTCTAAGCCATATGGATGAGCGTTTGAGCCCTGATGGAGAGAAGAGCTATGGGCAGAAGAAAAAGGATATGAGAGACAGTATAGTAGGATATTCTGCCTTTAGGAAAATGGTTGTATTTAAATCTTAGCTTCAAAACCACTAGCTGTGGAACACAAGGTATATTACATAACTTTAGTTTGTGCCTCATTTTTCTCATCTGTAAATGGGATAGCTTTATCCGTTAGAATGCAAACTGCTAGCTAATGGGTAGCTTCAACTGGTAAAAAAATATTCCTATATGGTTACACTGACATAGTACTGACTAGAAACAAATAAATCAGAAGTATACTATTCTTTCAAGGAAATTATAATGTCAACAAAACTAGAAACTGGAATTAAGATATATTTTGATTATACAGATTTTAAAGGAACTCTCAAGTTCTCAAATTTACATGCACAAGAGACAGTCTGTGAAGGATTTACATCCCACAAGATGTAGGTTTCTGTCTTAATATTCACTTTATGTGACCTCAGAGGAAAAGACAAACGACATTCCAGAAAACAGAGCAAGGGACTCCAAAAGACAATAGAGGAGAAAAATTTTCCAGAGAGCAAATTAGGTTATAACAAAGGAGCTTCTTCCACTTTTCTCCTCCAGTTGGCAGGAATTGGCCACTGTTCTGGTGTGCCTTCACACTTCATTTTCAAAATGGAGAAGCTAAGGACAATGATCTTGCTCCTGCTCCACCACAGTATATTGTATAAGCTGAGAGAAAATTATTTGTCTTCCTGGTTCATATATTCTAGCACCACAAGTCCATCTAATTAGATGCAGGAACTTGATAGAAATACCTTGAATCTTACATCAGTGAAAAAATGAGCATGTACTATGTGCGGAAAAAATAATAAAATTGATATTTGAAGAAAAGAAGGGCAAACTGTGGTAGAGTCTGGAAGCACAAAACCAAATCATTTCCTTTGTATCGATAAGGCTCTCTGTGTTTGAGGCATTATCACACGAGAGAGTTAAAGCCAGTAGAATATGAACAGGGTATGACTCGTCATAAACACCTGTGTGTGATTCTCTCACTCTTCCCCATCTGCGGGCTGGATACTGATAGCAGCTACAACACTGTGTTGAAGTGGGAAGAACTTTTATCGGCCTGGTTCCCTAAATGACTGAGTGGAATGGAGTACTAATCAGGAATCCTTTATTTATGCTTATCTGAATAAGAAATTAAATTCTACTGTGTTGAGTAAGCCACTGACACTTAGGGCCTTATTTGTTACAGAAACTCACATTATCTTAACTAATCATTCTGCCTTATGGGGCTGTTGAAAGAATTACATGAGCTGATTTATGTAAGTCCTCCATAAATAGGTCTTACACTTTTACTAAAATGCATATGACGTTTCGTTCCTTGGAGGCACAATATAGTGCTGCTTTGTAAGGCCGATAAAATATAAACAGTTCATTAAAAATTGTATGTGATCCAAAGCTAATAAAATAAGGGAAAAAATAACATTTCTGTCTAATGAAAACTATGAACCCATGAATTTGAGAATTCATCAGACATTAAATTGTGATGATGGCCAATGTCTATTTAATGTGATTTCTGGTTTCCAAGTATCTCTATAATACAAGGATAAATAAAGTTGAAACCATTGATTCACAACTTTTAAAGTCTTTCAGTACTTTTAGTATTAAATTTGTTTTCTCTTATTTGTTTCATATGAATACATTAGTAATTATCCACTGGAACATGAATACATAATTTTTATATATATGAAAATGTATTTTACAGGGGAAATTTTATTTTATACACTAAAATGGGTATTTAAATAAATATATGTATTTATAAATATGTACATAGGCAAACATGATTGTAGATGAATACATTTCTCTAAATATTAAATAGTTCTACATGTGATACTTGATGGTTCTTTAAAACACTTCAGAGATATGTTGGTAATAATTTAACATATTTAATCAAAGCTCAGTGTAGCTTAGGACTATTAATACTATGCTCCAACAGAACACTTTAGAGTGAGCTTTATTACTTAAACTGCAGAAAGGTCACACATTTATAGCATATTATTGTTTTTTAAAAATAATTACATTTTTCCTTTTTCAGTTGGGGAAATAGAAATAAAGATAAAATCTGTAACACATGCAATTAAATTTAATCTTAATAAAATGTAAGTGATCTGGGATTTGCATTCAACATTTATTAAAAAGATATTCCTTATATACATATTTGTATAAATTATTATATGTAGAGGAAAGATTGTGAACCATGCCTTGAGTTCTGTACATCAATTATCATGTTTTTCAGATAGCGCCATGTGAATTTCCAAATGTCAACTCATACATGACACATAAAAATGATCAGTTTCCTGTTTATTGTATCAATTGATATCACTTTTTCCCATTCACAACTAATTACAAAATATTTTTCCTACAAAAAAAAATGTCTTTTTCCTGTATGATACATGTGTGTTGGAGGGAAAGGTGCAATTTGAACAAAGAATCCACAATCACTACCTTATTGTAATTTCACTTGAACCACTCAACATCTCATTTGATTTATCAAATGTATCTTCTTTAAAAAGATAAAATACTTAAACTCAAAATATTTAGCCACCCACATCACTAACTTAAATTTTAGAGAGTCAGTCCATCAGAAATGACCCTTGGGAAAAAGTGATTAATGACCTGCAGAATTAGAAACTCTTTTTAATGCCTTAAGGAGTGACCCTACAAATGACATTTTTCCAATTTGGTTATCACCAGTAACTCCAATAATATTTTATTTAAAAATAATATAAAAGAAAAAATAAAAGGGGACTTTATTCCTTACTTCTATTTCCATTGTGCCTTGAATTAGATGTTTTAATATTAACTATACTTGAAACTGTAGTTGAAGTGATTGACAAAGATAACTGAGTTATATGACAATAATGGTATTGCCAAATAGATTTTGAGCATCATTGTTTGAAAGCAAATGAGTTTGAAGGTGTGGAAGTGGGATAGGGTAAGATCTGATTCTTTAAAAGACAGAGCTTTGTGGGTTTTGTTTGTCATTAAACCTCCATGTTACAGCAGATATTCTAAACATTATTTCTATGCTTTTTCTATTCCTAAGAAAGCAAAGATGGAAGGTGTCAGGAGCTAATAACTATATACTTATATCCATTTCCTTCTTTCATCATAGAACTCTCATGTTTTAGCTTGACTAATGGCAAAGATATTTTCTTTGTTTGTATCCTGTTGTGGCCATGTATCCAAATTCTTGCACCAGTGTACCTGTTACTGGTCATTTCTCAATTGGTATGACCATCTTCTACCCACCTCTGTATCTCTTCTACTTACCTCTGTATCTCTGTAGCCATTGCCAGGGGAAGTAAACACAGAAATAGAAACACTTATTTTCAATGAAAAAGCTGCAATACTAACCCTGGAATATCTTTATTTGAACCATTCCTTTACAGAGAAATAAACATTTACTCTTCAGTAATCCACAGATTTTTTTTTTTTTTGGCATGTGTCTCTTTTACCATAATACAGGAACAACTATGAGTTCAGTCAAGAATTTTGAAGATCTATTAAAACTTTGATTGTGACAAGCTGTGTCCATATAAAAGGGTAGATGGACTCAGGGTGTGAGTTGAGTGAAAGGAAATTGAGCAACTGATGCCTTTTTTTCCACATTGTGTACTTTCCCCCAAAACCCCTATAAAAACATTGTTGCTTCTTACCTTGTCAGAATTAAAGCCTCCTTTGGAAATCAGTTATAAACATTGATAAAGTGCACAAATAAATTATTTGAAGACTTTATAGCACAACCAAGACAGACTAAACCTGAGTAGGCAATAACTCGAAGAGGAGGATGGCATTGAAACTGCTATTTCATTCACAGCATCTGTAGAGTAACAGTGCAGGGAATGGAAATTGAGTAGGAAAGAGCATCATGAGATTTTTGACTCTCTCAGTAGGATGAGAAGACAAAAATTGAATTGAAGTTCTGGATTACCAGGGTGACCAAATCTTGTAAGGGTTATAGAAAACAACCAGAAATTAGTCTGATATCTACATGTCATTTGCCACTAAAGCTTTTGTCAATATCTAAGTCGATGACATTATATAATTGAGTCAAAATAAATTCTAAACAAAAAATACTATATGAGATAAAAAGGCACATTTGGCTATGATAAAAAATTCAATTGAGAAAAAAACTATGAAAATCCTAAATATTAATGCAGCTAATCACATAACCAAAATATATATCATAGTTGGAGATATCAGTGTAACTCTAGCATGTAGAAAAATTAGACAAAAATTTGAGGATATATAATATTTGAAAGACAAGGTTAACAAACATGATAAAAATCATATATAGAACCATTTGTCTCAACAATAAAATTATTTTCAAGAAACTATGGAAACTTTTAATATTGGCTAACTATAAATTTATTTCACAGATCAAAACTATACAGTAAATATTTATTAACCACAATAAGGCAATCTAAAAATCAATACCAAAAATATCACAGAAAAGTGTTATTAAGCAAAACAGTCCTAAATATCTTACATGCCATTTTAATAAAGAAATAAAATATTTTGAATCAAATAATAATGCAAAGTAAAATATGTGTATTTTATACAATGAAAATATTTTGAATCCAATAATAATGCAAGTAAAATATATCATAATTTGTGTGAACCACCAAAACCTGTCTTCAACCAGAAATTTATGGCCTTAAGTGCATGCCAGAAGATCCATGATTTAAATACTTAATTATCAAAATGCAGTGGGTTGAATGATAGTCTTCAGAAAGATATATCAATGTCCTAATTCCCAGAAACTGTGAGTGTTCCCTTTTTAGAAAACTGGTCTTTACAGATGTGATTAAGTTATGGATCTTGAGAGGAAGAAATTATCTTGGATAGTCTTTTGAGCACTTAATCCAATGACAGATATTCTCATAAAATACCCACAGGGAGATTTGACAGACAAAAGTGGACGAGACAATGTGACTGTGAGACAATGTGACTAGAGAGGAAGACATTGGAAGGATGCATGCCGGCCAAGGAATGCTTGGAGTCACCGGAAGCAGGAAAAGGCAAAGATTAGAACTTTCTTCAGAGTCTTTGGAGGTAACGCGGCTCTGCTAACACCTTGATTTGGGACTTCTGGTATCCAGAACTATGAGAGAATAAATTTATATTGTTTCAAACCACCAAAAATTGTTCAGCAGCCATAAGATACTAATATACACAGAAAAGCAAAGCAAAATAATTTCAAGGGAAGTGGAAGACAATTGTGATAAATATGAGACTTGAAACTTTTTTAAAAAACAAAAATTATTAATAAAAAATAGATTTATTGTGTTAATAAAACTGATTAATAAGTTTTCCTATGCCAGGAATTTAAAACAATCATTACTATATATCTTACAGATAGAAAAATTTTAATAAGAAAAAAATAGTTTGATATCAAAACATTTTTCTTAAAAATGATATATATTAGTATAAAAAGAAATAGGAAATCTGAATTATTCTCTACCTATTAATGAACTGGAGTTTCTAATTTTATGTCTTTCTACAAAGAAAACTTGTCTCAGATGAGCTTTACTTGTGGATTTCTTCCAACGTTTAAGGAAAAAAGATTTACTTTACACAAATTCATCTAGGTAATGGAAAAAATACTCTTCCCACCTCATTTTGCAATGTCAGCAGAACAAGGCTTCAAAACAAAAATAAATTGTTGACTGCAAACACAAATGAGATACTTATGCAAAATAATTCCACTGATATTCAAAATATCAAGCGTGTGCTTGATTTTGTCATTTCTCAGTGTTTTACATTCACATTATTGACTTTTTCATATATTCCTGAACAAACTTCACTGCTTATTAATACTAAGTTTTACTGTGACTAAATAGCTTCACTATAGCCTTTTCTTTACTCTGGTGCAGGGTACTTCTTATCAAAAGTGACATAATCATGTCCCTACTTAAAAAGATTCTGGCTATTATTAATTCTTTGTTTGATCTTTTAAAACTTTATATATATATATAATTTAACTAACCTTTCAATACTACCACCTGCCAATTAACCTGTCACATTGAACATTTTAACATCCCACTATAGTGACTAATTCAAGTGGCAGCATGTTAACTGACATGGTCCATTGCACATATTATGTTTTTTTTTTCCATCACAGAACATGTGTGTAAGAGGCATATATGTTATCTATTAGTCACATGTAACTGGAATATGAAGAGCATTGATAGAACTTAATTAAAATGAGAGTTGATAAAGCAGAGGTTTTGGATCAGAGCTTAACACAGAAACTAATAAAGATAATAAAGGTTTATTGGTCTCCCTTTGAAAATGGTATGAATAGGATGAATTTAGACATGGATTGTTTGAAGCTTTCTTTATGAGAAGGAGGGTATATGTTGATATCAAGTGGACAAATGATAGATTCTGGACATCGCCATTGCCTTTTTAACACATTGTTAGCAATTCCTTACTTAAGTACGATTTACTCAGTCACAACTGCAAGAGTGGACCTTGATTAGTTTTTTAAACCCAATACTATCCCATGCGCAAGGTTTATGGTCTTAGTTTATTCAGGTGATCATATATCTTCAAACAAGAAAAAAAAAAAAAGCTTTTACACAGAAATTGTCAGAAGAGTTATTCTCCCTCTGCAGCGGTCCTGAGTAATGAATGAAACGTGCACTGCTATGCATGGCTGTTAGTGTTTTTGCAAACTTATATAGAAGCTCAGATTCAATAAGGTTAGGGAAATAAGGTTAGAGATTCATTAAGAACATAGCCAGGGCTGTAAAAGAACTATGTCTGGGTTTCATCCAACTATTAAAACTATTAATTCATTAAAACTATTACAACTACTAATTTAAAGCTGTCAATATACTGACTTTTTGGTTTAAACCAGCTAAAGTTTTCTATTACTTAAAACTAATCCCTCGGAAATGGATTAAGATGGAAAGATGTTAGCAGAAAGATTTTTGTTTTTCTGTTTTTTTCAAGTGATTTTAAAAAAAGTAATGTTTTCTGAGAGAGGAGTGATTTTTTTAAAGGAGATTGTAAATTTAGTGAATGCTTGCTGATTTAAAATACCTTGGAAATACACACGTAGATTCCTCAACCATGTAATTGACCGGAAACTCAGATGAGAAGACTAGAACACATAGAACCCATCAATAACAAGTGAAGCATTTGTTGCAAGAAGGAACTTGCAGAATTAACACACACAAAAAAGGTTTTGACTAAACAATGTAGAAGTGTAGTAATTTGTAGAGGAAAAGAAGATAACAAGCCTAAAAGAAAACTGTTGGGAAGTAGACAAAGATGTTCACGGAAAAGGAAGGCAGTGTGATATGGCCCAAAAAAAACAAAGAAAAAAAAAGAAGAAAAAAGAAAGAAAGAAAGAAAGAAAGAAAGAAGAAAGAAAGGAAGGAAGGAAGGAAGGAAGGAAGGAAGGAAGGAAGGAAGGAAGGAAGGAAGGAAGGAAGGAAAAAAAGAAAGAAAGAAAGAAAGAAGAAAAGAAGAAAGAAAGAAAGAAAAGAAAGAAAGAGAATGAAAGAAAGAAAAAGAAAAGAAACGGGAGGGAGGGAAGGACAGAGGGAGAGAGGCAGGGAGGGAGGGAGAGAGAGAAAAAATATTTAAAGAAGGAAAAGTAGTATAACGTTGCCAAATCCTATTGCTAAATTAAGCAAATTAGAATTAAACTGTTCGCTAGATTTAGAAAAATCCATGTCATCAATTCCCTCAGAGAGAGTTGTTTCCATGAATAAGACGTGGGATTAGAAGTCATTAGAAGATAAAGACATTTGAAAATTTAGTAGAAAATGAGGTTGCAGAAACAACATAGATGTGGCTGGTAAGCAGAAGAGGCAGAGGTTAAAGGATATGCGGAAATTTAAAGGAGTTACATATGTGTGTTTGGGTTATTTTTGTATTATTTTATTTTTATTTTTTAACTAACAGCTTACTATTTTAGAGCAATTTTAAGTTTACAGAAAAATTTATCAAAAAATACAGTTTTTATATATTCCTTCTCACTAACAGTTTTCCTTATATTAACATCTTACATCACTGTGCTACTTTTATTATAATCAATAAGTACATATTAATGCATTATTATTAACTAAACTTTATAGTTTATATTTGAGTTTACTTTTTGTGTTGTACATGTGTATAGATTTTGATAAATGCAGAATATCATGCATATACCATTACAGTATCATACAGAATATTCATTGTCCTAAAAATCCTGTTACCCACTTTTTCCTCTCTCCACTCCCTCCATCTATCTACCTGTCAATCACTGACCTTTTAAAAGTCTCAATAGATTTGCCTTTTATCATAATGTCATATAGTTGAAATAACACACTATGTAGCCTTTTCACATTGGCTTTTTTCACTAAGTACTAGTCATTTAAGATTTTTCCCCATGTCTGTTCATAGCTTAGTAGCTCATATCTTTTAATCATTGAGTAATATTCTTTCGTATGGATATACCACAATTTGTTTAACCATTAACCAATTGTATGTATTTTGGGGGTAGACATACTTATATGTGTTTATCTGTTTATGGAAAGAATTCAGAGAAAAAAATCTCGAAAGTAATGAACTAAGTGACAGTCAATAAAGCATTACTTCAAACAAGCTAGAGAAACTTTCATTAAACTGGAGAAGGTACATTCTATTGAAAACCAGGGGATGAGAAAAAAAGAGGTGCAGATATACAGCAGTTTGTAAATTTGAGGGTTGAAATTGAGAGAGTTCTTGTTTAATTCTTTTGATTAAATAAAACAGCTTTTGTTTAATCTGTGAACTGGAGACTGAGTCCATCAGCTAATAGGAAAGGAGGAGACCAATGAAGAAGAATGTTTGGAACATTGTATGAGTGTTGGGCAATGAGTTCATAGTACTTCCATTCATATATAACAGTGTGCATGACCCAAAGGTCAATATATTTGCTCTCAATTGAAGCTTTTGTATAAGGTGATTCAATTGTTTGAGAAATAATTTTTAACTTTTGGCATGTGTGTGTTCATGATATAGCATTGAACAAAAGAACACCGACCCCTTGACTTTACAAAGCTTATATTTTCCAGGGAAAATAATAAATACACAAAATAAAAATAAGTAAAAATTAAGAAAATACAGCATGAAGCTGATTAGTGCTATGTAAAAAAATAAATAAGCAAAGCAGAAGCATCAGGAAGAATGCAGAAAGGGTTTAATTTTAGTTAGACTTTCAGGAATGGCCTCACTGTGATGGCAATATGTCAGTGAATGCATGGAGGTGGTGAGGAAGCAAACCTCATGGATAACTGGGGCAAGAGCATCCCACGTGGACAGAACCGCAAATACAAAGGCCCAGCGGGCGGTGCATGTTGTGTTGGAAGAACACAAGGAAGCTGTGTGGCTGAAGAAAAACAGAGAAGTAGTAGGGCCAGATGTGTGCGTGGTTACATAATTCATCTAATCATTATTTTCGGCAATAATTGTTCATATCAATGTTTATTAGGAGACTATTTTAATTCTATTTTTGAGTTATTTACAAATAGTTTGGGAGAACATAGATTGTTATAAGGAAATAAAGGCATTTTCTGACCTTAGACTTTTAGAACGAAGAGTTGAGAAAATGCTTGCCCAATGAAGCTTTTTTGTAATTTGTCATTTGAAATGTTAAATCCAAAAGGTCTTGTAAATAGTACTTTTTTATTAATAGTATCAGTAATTGAGGGTGTCATAGGTGGCTCTTCTTGTGGGAGGACAAATAGATCTTGGCACCACAGAGCTGCTCAAAGAGATCACCACGGGTCACTGTCATATAACAATTCTTACTTTGCACTGTTCTTTCTTAGCCATTGCCTTTTTCACATGATTTTCTTCACACAGTTGGACTTCTTTGTTGTAGGTAAGCATATCATGTGGTGCACATTTTCTCTCCTGTTGCCCATGATTGAGAACAGATGTTATATGCTTTTATAATTGTCTTCAGGAAATCTTGATGCCTTTTAATGGCACTCTGTACCTTTTGTAATCAGGAGGGTTAGCTGCATGCTTAGAGGCCCATAAAGTACAGAGCTTCTTTTTATTGTATGTAGCCACATAGAACCCTTCGGCCTGCTGTTCCCTAATTAGCATTAATAAAGGTTTTACACAACAGGTATTAATGCCTTACTGAAAAAGGTAAGGACATTTGGCTTTTCTTGGAATAGGAAAGCATTGAGCTTTGGAAGATAAAGGTTTCTTGATGAAAAAAAATGTTTGTTTTCCTCTTTCAATCATTCTTATTCAAAATAAGCCAATTCTTAATCTTTAATTATATAATGAAAAAGATTAAATAAAACATGGATTATTCTCATATTTGAATCATCAAAATTCAAAATATATTTTCATAATTTGTAATTATTTTAATTGGATCCAATAGAATAATATGAGTGAAATCAAGAAGGATTTCTGTGTGAACAATTTCTATGAGAATTTTTTTTTTTTGGAGAATAGTAGATAAACTTATTAGGATAAATTATGAGGAATTAATCTATAGCTTAATAAAAACAATTTCACTGAAAATATTTTATTCAGGCATAGAATATAGACTGGGATTAATGCAAATGGTCTTTTTTTTTTTTTTTTTGCTTTCCAAACTAAAACAAAGTCTGACTAAAGTGAACTCACAATTCTTAAAACTCTGATGACCCCTTTTTGTTTCTAACATTAATATTTGTAATGGTGACTCCATGTGTGTGATCTTGTAGCACGTGTTGGGCAGTTACAGAGCAGTTTACAACTATCTTCTTTACCCCTTGCAGCAATAAGAGACAGCAGTGGGGTGGGGACTCCATGCCCACAGTCCTTAAACCCTAATCTATTTAATTTCTCCAGAATCTTTTGACCATCTCCTGACTAGTACTCAATGCATATGCCTAATATTCTTTAAAGCAACCATGTGTTCTGTATAGTCTCTCTTCCACTTTGGGACGATACAAATATGCATATATAAGCAAATTGCTTTCTCTAACTTCCCAACTAGAATAGAAATTATAATTTAATCTAAGATCTTTCTAGTTACAATAACCCTTGAGCACATAAGATCCTGGTCAATTTCTTTAAACGATAGGTTAATTTGAGAAGAATGGACATCTTAAAAATATCAAATCAAAAATATTAAGTCTTCCAGTACATGAACATTACTTATCTGTCCAATTTTCTACATTTTCTTAGTTTAAGCAATGGGGGCCAATTTTTTTGACCCCATTTAATAAATAGAAATGTTTCTTCTTCCTATATTATCTGAATTATTTTGTACAATACCAGCATTAATTCTTTTCTAAATATTTGAAATAAATTACTTGTAAAGAATATGAACCTAAAATTTACTTTAAATGAAAGTTATATTTTATTGCCTTAGAAGATTAATTCTTTCATAGATAGATGATACTTCAGACCTTTTCTTTCAAAAATATATTAAAATATATTACAGTTTGGAAATATATGCCTTTCATGGAATTTGTCCATATCTTCTAATCTATAAAACTAAATGACATAAAATTATATATCATTTTCTTCATTAGCTTTTTAAAATTCATACAATCTGTAGTGATGTCACTTCTCCACTTGTTATATTAGTAATTCTGCCAATAACCAGTGATATTGGAAGAGCACATCAGACCTTAATGAGATTGCAACTCTGATTGACACTTTGATTTCAGTCTGTTCTTGTTAATTCTTGCTAGGGTTTTACTAGTTATATTAATCTTTTCCAAATAACTTGCTTTTAATTTTATTCAAAGCAAATTTTATTTGTCCTTTTCTTGTTGATTTTCTGCTCTTATGTCACTAATTTCACATTTTAACTTAATTTAGTTTACTTTGTTCCCATTTTCCTAGCTTCTAGTGATGTAAACTTTATCCATTGATTTAAAATTTTTTTCCTTCCTCTCTAATATAAACATTTAAAACTATCAAACTCCTTTAAGCATTGATTTATTTAAATACATCACACAAGTTATTATTTCTCATTATTATATAGTTCAATTTTTTTATATTTTCTTACTATTTATGTATTTTTTTATTCATCACTACCTAGAACTGGTTTCAACTATGAGGATTTTTCCAGAAACACTGTTTGTTGATTTTAATTTAATTTTATTTTGGTCAGAGTATATATTTTGCGTGATAAACACTCTGAAATTTGTCAAAGCTTATTTCATGTTCCAAATGATGGTTCATCTTTGTGAATGTTCCAAATGTGCTTGAAAAGTTGTATGTTCTACAACAAAGTCACTTTATGTTACATGATCGGATCACTAAGTCTCTATTCAATTGTACAGTTTTTATGATCTCTATTTTACTCACAATCCTCCAGGACTGTTTTTGCCAGACTGTACAGAATGTTGGCTATTGTATGTATAATTTAGTATTGGGACACAGGCTGAAAAAAGTGGTTTTCAGGATCTGCTTATTTGCACAGCCAATTCCTTTGGTTAATTGTCCCTCAAATTCTAGATGTCTAAAGAAACCCAATCTCTGACCTCTACTTATTTTACCCATTATGAACACTGATTCATGGTTAAGTTCAATTTCCTCTGCTATGATTTAAACAGTGCCCCTGGCACAATATTATTTAAACTTAGAACTTACCTCTTATGATTCCTTTTTTCTCTAGGATGACAGCCTTTTTCCTTCTATGTTTGATGACTTCAGTTGATGCGTAAATTGTATATAGTATTATGGCTGATACTTTTGTAGAAAGGTAAGTTGCTTGTCCATTTACTTTTTCATGGTCAAGACTGAAACTAGCATAAGCTTTGTTTTCCTTTCCATTGGTTAGTATGTAAACTTTGTGCATTAACCAATGTTCTCTAAAGAAACAGAACTAGTAGGAGGTGTGTGTGTCTTTAAATGTTTGTTACTTACTATTAAGAATTGGCTTAAGCTATTATGGAGACTGGCAAATTCAAATCTACTGTGTGGGCCTTCAGGCTCAAGACTCAAGAAAGTTGATAGCACAATTCCAGTTCCAAAGTCAGCAGGCAGAGACCCAGATGAGTCCCTGGTGTAGATAAAGTCCAAAGACAGTCTTCTGCACAATTCTCTCTTACTTGGGGAAGAGTTGTGTTTTTGTTGTTTTTATTGTCCTTTTCTCTTTAGGCCTTCAACTGATTAGATAAGGCTCACCCACATTGAGAAGAATAATCTGCTTTGCTTAATTGATTAAAATGTCAGTTTCATCCAAAAACTTCCATGCAGAAACATCCAAAACAATGTTTGACCAAATAACTGGGCATTCCATGGCCCAGTCAAATTGACATATAAAATTAGTCATCACATTTTACAAACCTATATATTGTATTATTGTTATTTTCTATTTATACTTACTTAAGTTTTTGCTGTTTTCAATGTGACTTTCACCTCATAAAGTTTTTATTTTTCT
The DNA here is from genome assembly GCA_003508835.1 of Eonycteris spelaea. Taxonomy (NCBI): domain Eukaryota; kingdom Metazoa; phylum Chordata; class Mammalia; order Chiroptera; family Pteropodidae; genus Eonycteris; species Eonycteris spelaea. Next base: position 13,735,703 of record PUFA01000021.1, read on the forward strand.
ATTCACTTTTTTTTCCCGAAAACTTTTCTTCTCTCTCTCTTTCTGCCTCTCTCTTTCTCTCCTCCTCTTCCTACTTCAACATCTTCAGATAACTATATCTCTTACTTGAACTCTTATTTGGGTTTAATAAAATGGTCTATACTGTCTTGATTTTGTAGAAAAATATATTTTTGCTTTTTTGATGCATGTTTATTTTTGATTTTTTTCTTTTTCTTTGTTTTCTACCATCTTTTTTAATAAATGCATCTTTGTCATAACTTTTTCACAAAATTTTGTAACTGTATATAGTATTATCTTTATCACACTCTGATTGCTTTTTATATTATCTAGGATATAAGCAATAAAATAGAATGTCAGCCCGATTTCTCCTTTAGTATCTTTTTCGCTCTTATTCTTTGGAACGTAATTGTATACTAATAGGAAAATTTGCTTGCAAACCCCTAGATCACATGTCTCAATAAAAGAAATGTGACATTTACTTTCAGGAAAATCTATGTATTTCCCCTGGTCTTAGGGGGCAAGTTTAAACCATTAGAAAGTTATTTTACCTCAGACCACTTTATAATACATTGTTGTTGTGCTTTAGTTTTCATGGTTAATATTTATGGTTCTGGTTTGCCCTTCTTAAATACTAACTATCCTTTTAAAAAAAAAAGGTTTATTGAATATCATAGAACATCTATTTCAAACTTTCCTAACTCTGCTAAATTTGGCAATTTTATTTAATCATCTACCATAGTGTTTTCTCACTTTTGATTTTACCTTCAAAATCATTGTAACTTTTCAAATATTACTCAATTTCCATCAACATCAAAACCCCCAATCTCCTGTTCTCCAAATAAAAATATCCTTTGTCTTAAGATATAATATTAGCACTTCTCTTAATGAGAGAAAGCATTTTCCTCTATACTGCAAAATTAACTGTTCTTTTGCAAGGTAAAATAGGGAAGTAGGTAAGCACAGAGACTCTAGCACTGCAATTTTTATTGTCATATCTTATACTACTTGCTATTATAATTCTAGATTAAATTGCTTTAAGCTCTGTGCCTGATTGTTTCAAACAAGGAAATTTAACAATTATAGTCATAGTTCAGAGGTTTTCACAATATTTTAAGTACTTATCTAATGTAAGTATGGTATTTAGGAAAATTAGTAGTAAGATATTTAGTACTCAATTGTAATTCATTGATAACTATTTTCTAAACTTTGCTCTGTCAATTGTTTCTTTTGCTGAGCAGAAACATTTTGGTTTAATACGGTCTCACTTGTCTGTTTTTTGGCCTTTGTTGCTTGTGCTATTGGTGTTATATGTAAGATATATTGCCAAGACCAATGTAATGAACCTTTTCCTTATGTTTTCTTTCTACAACTTTGTTTCTCACAGTTATCTTCAACCCATTTTGAGCTTAATTTTTGTGGATTGTATAAGATAAGCATCCAATTTTATTCTTTTGCATACGAATATCCAATTTTCCCCAGTACCATTTGTTCTTCAGGCTATACATTACCCATTGTGTGTTTTTAGCATTCTTGTTGAAGATCGGTTGGCAGCATATGTGTGTATTTTTGGGCCCTTTATTCTCTCCCACGAGTCTATATGTCTATTTTTATGGCAATGTTATATGTTTTATTTACTGTTCCTTTGTAATATATTTTGAAATCAAGACATGCAATGCCTTCAGTTTTGTTCTTGTTCAAGATCGTTTTGGCTATTTGGGGTCTTTTGTGGTTCCATATGAATTTTAGAAATTTCACTATGTCTATTAAGGATTCCATTGAGATTTTTATAGGGATTACATTGACTTACAGATAGCTTTGGGTAGTATAAACATTTTAACAATATTAAGTTTTCCAATTCTTGAACAGAGGTATTTTTCTATTGATATGTATCTTCTTTTATTTCTTTCATTATTTTTGTTTTGTTTTGTTTTTCAATGTACAGATCTTTCACAACCTTGGTTAAATTTATTCATAAGAATTCTTTTCAATTCTTATGAATTGGATTATTTTCTTAATTTCTTCTTCAAATAGTTTGTTTTTAAATTTTTGTGTCCCCTCTTTAATTACCCCCCCACACACACACACACTTACTGATATGGATGTTCTGTCACCCCTTAAAAACTAGATCTCTGAAGCAGAATGTCTCCTCTCACGCACTCACGGTGTGCACCCGGGGCCTGGTGCACCCAGGGCCTGGCACCTCTAGCACAGTCAGGGGCCCTGGCGTACCCAAGGGGCTAGGCGCACCCAGAGCCTGCAGTGGCTAGGGCCTGCCATACCCAGGCCCTGCCATACCCAGGGGTGCCCTGTGGCTCCCCTGGGGTGTGAACCCAGGACCTTCTGCGTGTAAAGCAGATGTGCTAACCACTACACTATGGAGCCATTCCCAAATAGTTTGTTTTAACTGTACAGAATTTCAACTGATTTTTGCATGTTGATTTTATATCTTGCAAGTTGGACTTTAGTTCTTCCTTTCTGATTTGAATGCTTCTTATTTCCTTTTTCTTGACTAATTGTTTTGGCTATGACTTCTAGTACTATGTTAACTAGAAGTAGTGAGAGTAGGCCTACTCCTTTTGTTCCTAATCTTAGAGGAAAAGATTTTTCTTTTTCACTAGTCAGTATGATATCAACTCTGCTTTTCATATATGGTCTTTATTCTTCTGAGATAAATTTCTTCTATACCTAGTTTGTTTTTAATTATGATTTTTTTATCATAAAAGCAGGTTGTCAAATATATTTATTGAGATGATAAAATCATTTTTCATCCTTAATTCTTATAATGTGGTGTATCACATTAATAGATTTTCGTATGCAGAAATGTTCTTGTATCCCAGTGATAAATTTCCCACTTGGTCATGGTTTATGACCCTCTCTTAAAAACTCTTGTGACAAGCTCATTCAGGATAATCTCCTTCTTGATTAACTTACTATCAAATGCATAGGGACCTTTATTATATCAATAAAATCCATTTTCTTTAACATATAAATAACAACTAAGAACATGATCCCATCTCATTTACTAGCTCCATACTCACTCAGAAGAAAAAATTGTGCAGGTCATGTACACCATCAAAGCTTTTTGCTTACCACAAATAACATTTAAAAATAATATTTTTTTTGTAAAAAACATAAACATCATTAAATCAATTTCATTTCAAAAATTTTGCCAAAGTAATTGACTCCACTATTACAATTATTTTGCGAGGGTCAAAATCATAATGTATTTTTTTTCTGGTAGAAAATTTTAGCACCAAGGATTCTAAATAGTGGTTGAAAGATGTATATTTCCTTTAGAATCTAATCTTCTGTAATTCTAATCACATGAAATTGGAGTTCATCAAGATTTATGGTATCCAAAACAATAACTGTTGGCCACAGGTAGCTTTTTAACATCAAATAAATTTAAGATAAATAATATTGAAAATCAGTTCCTTGTTGGTACTAGGCACATTTTAAATACTTAATAGACATATGTGTCTAATGGCTACTTCATTGGAAAATATAGATCTAGCACATTTCAAACATCAAAGAAATATCTATCATATGACCCTGACTTAGAGCCATGGTTCTCAAACTTTAACTTGTCCCAGAATCACTTGAAATGTTTGTTAAACAGCATGCTAGGCCACTTGCATAGTAGGACTAAAGTGGTATCTGAAGATTTGCATTTCTGTTAAGTTCCAAGGTAAAATCGAAGTTGCTCTTCTGGGAAACACATTTGAAGATCCATTAATCTACAGTTATTGACCATTTGCATAAACATACAGACAAAAATTAACTATTATAAGCATGTGTTTTATAGTAAAAATAGATATAAACTATAATGATTTTAGTCCTTTAGAAAAACTGAATATTATGGTCAGGAAAATTTGTTCAGTAAATAACATCAGTATGTAAAAAACAGTTATAGTTCTTGTCGAAATTTTCCCACAAGGGAAGAAAATGGTAGAGAATCATAAACAATAATATCATTTAATTATAATCTATTTCCTACTAATAGAGAAAATAATTATCTAAAATGACATTTATTTCAATACAATACTTGTTTTAAGAAAGAAATGATAATGAATAGTAACATATTTTTCAATTTTAATTATATCCTGCTTATCATTAAAACCAATTTGTCTTTATATCAGATAACAATTGAAAGAAAAGATTGCCAAAAGTATTCTGCAAAAAGGATTTTATAAAAATATTGTCTATCAGTGGCTCAATAGTGCCTTTTTGAGGGAAAGTCTGAAGATACCATTCTGAAATACACCACCAATATGAAAATGTGTATATATTTAATTTAAACCAAATTGCTTCCTCCCCAAATGTCAACAAATCAAAAGAAGTCTCAAGACAAGATATATTCACCCAGAAATCACAAACTTTTCATCTTACCAAAATACTAGATTTAGTCACTCCTTAAAACAAATTTTGCCTTTGTTACCCCAAGGCATAACATTAAGATATCACAAAGAAAGAGATAAAAAATATGTTATTTTTAACATTAATGCTTTCCATGGCAAAATAAAGTAAAATGCAATAAAACAAAATATGCACGGTAACGATGAACAATTCTTTGCAAAGCATTCGGATTACTACATTGTCTCAATACCAAAAAGAAATTAGAGAGATTGATGCCAGCATCCCAGCACACACAATGTTTTTTGTTTTTGTTTCCCCTTCAACAACAAAAATTCAGCACCCATCCATGAACAGAAGTGCTCTGTGGGAGCCGTAAGACCTAGCTCCATAGGCCAAGGGACCTGGAGGAGATGGCTAGCCAGTGCATTGGGTAATGGGAAGATGGGCTTTCCTATCAGCTGGGGAGCCTGCAGGAGCTGAGCTGGTTCTGCCACGCCCCCGCCCCCACCCCGCCCACGCCCCTTAGCAGTAGTCTGGAAGCACCAGCAGAACACTGGCTTGGGTGATCACAAATGAAAGAGCCTTTTTGAAAGTCCAGGTTCCCAGAGGAGAAGAAGTTCCAACACTCCACTGAAAGAAACAAAGAAAAGAAAAAAGAAAAGCCAAACTAACAAAGAAAAATGAGTTTGTGCGCTTTGAAGTCAGTGAGAGGAACAGCTTGACTTTGTCAGCCTGCTCCTCCCCAAAGGAGGCACAGCTTAGAGGTGTTTATTTCCTGCTCAGGCTAAACAGTTGGATCTTGCCTTTTGACATTTAAGCACTCTCTCCTTAGTGCCCTCCGCGGTATGGGTTCCTTCATCTATCTTGATTTAAAAAGTAAACTTAAATCAACTCAACACTCCAACATCTTCCCTACAGCTTTGGGTGAGCTAAAGAGTGTAGGCACATGATTAAATAGTATGCAAACTGATAAAATCCCACAGAGCCTACATATTGCCTTCAATCCCACTCCTTCCCCAATATTCGGTTTTATTACTATTTGTAGATACCTCAAAACCACTCAGTTAGATACAAAGTTCTTTACTTTTCTGACTTCTCTTTCATTTTCAGTAATAAATTTGCTTTGTAGAAAAATGTAAAAACACCAGGTGTGAATTTCCTCAATATATTGCAATATCAATTACAAATCACTTACTTATTTCATTCTTTGTGCTCAGGATGGAAGCGTTGCCTACAATTTTCATGGCAAATTCTTCAACTGTACCATAGGTTTGCTCTAATCTCTTCTCTTCAAGGATATTTCTTTTATATTCAGATTCGTTCCCCCTACTTTCCAAGGACTATTTAAACCTCTTACATCTATTTCATTATGAAAAACAAACTAACAAAATTACTTTGACCATACACCTTTTAACTTACCTGTAGTGTCAAGATTCTTACAAAAAAAAGTTCTGAATCTGCTGTCATTAATTTATCACTATTCTTTGATGTACTAGTGAAGATTTAGCAACTGATTCTTTGATTTTAGTTCCAATGTGATTGTTGTTTGGTACTTTCATTTATGTTAATGAGTAAATTAAAAGTGAAATAATAAAGATATGTGTTGAAAATTCACTCACTTGTCAATGATTCAAGTGAGTACTGTGTTGAATCAGAATAGTATTGGAATATCAGAATGATATCTTCTCAATTTTGTTTTGTTATTTATAAGGTATCATTTGTAATGTATCAGAGACAGACATAACATATTTAAGTTTAATGTGCATTATCAACATTTTCTCAATCACACTTTTTAGCCTAGGGCTTTGACAAAACAAAATTAAGTCCTGATTAGTACCGTTTGCTGGTTTATGGGCAGTAAATATGCCCACCATGGCCCATTTCGAGTTACCGTTATGACATCACTGAGTGTAAAACTAAAAAGAGATTTTCAGTAGCACATCGATAGTGCTATATAGTATTTCCATGACATAAGTACAATAGAAGCAAATAATGCAAGAACACAGATAGTATCAAAATGCAGTAAACAACTAGGAAGCAATGAGTTTTGTATATTTATTGTAATATATGTAATTGCCAAATTTATATGATTTAATTGTTAATAATTGTGTTTACTAATTAGTTCTAAAATTCCTTAAAATGCAATAATTGATCTTGCAAGCTAGTACAAATTGGCTTCAACCTGCCATTGTGATACCCAGAGTTCTTCCCACAGATGGGAATTTCGTGGAAACCAAACTAAATAACAAACTTTATTTCCTCATGATTTCTCAACAAATTGGGAAATTTAAAAAATGTATCTGTGGGCTCAAAAGTTAACCTTTTTGATGATAATAACAAAATTGAAGTATACAGTTGCAGATCTAACAGCTAATACTAAGGAGCAGCATTAGGCAGACTAACCCACGGTTATAGGTTGAATTATACTCCCAAAAGATAAAGTCTTAACCCCTGGTAACAGGGACTATGACCTTATCTGGAAGGAAGGTTTCTGCAGATGATCAAGTTAAAATGAGGACATTGGAGTGGGCTTTAAAACACCATGACTGGTATCTCAATAATAATAGTAAAAGAAGCTCTGGAAACAGAGACAGACACATACAACGGGAAGACTGTGTGAAGACATGGAGAGAGCACCACTTACGAGCTGAGGAATACCGGAGACAACCAGAAGCCAGGAAAGAGGCATGGAACAAATTCTCCCTCACAGCCCTCGGAAAGAACCAACGCTGCTTACGTCTTGATCTCAGCCTCTAACCTCCAGAACTATGAGGCAGTAAATGTCTGTTGCCACCCAGTCTGCGGTGTTTTATAACAGCAGTCTCAGGAAATTAATACACCCACCAAGTCATGGTACCATTCGATAGGGTTAAGACTCTCCCTGAGGAAGCGAGGACATACAAAAAAGCACTGGAAAGTCGTATGGTAACTAGACTCATTTTCAAGGTGAGAAGGGGCAGAGCTAAACTGATCATGCTCAATTATTCATTCCAAATGTAATCATCAGTCACTGCAAAGCCCCACAGCAAAGTGAAAAAATGAGTGAAGGTAAAACAAAAAATACGCTTAGTAAACACAAATTACCATCACATAAACTAGGAGTTCTCCTTAACACCCCCAAAACATGAGAAATACTCTTGCTTAGTTCAAAAATTCCAGTAGACATGTATCAGCCAATGTTATTTGACTATGTACAGCCCTGAGCACTTTAAAATATTCCCCTCGTGATTTGTTTCCAGCTGTTTTATAGCCACATTTTCAATCTCTCTCACCTTGTATGTGGTCTTCCGTGAAACATCAATCTTTAGCCATCCTGTTACCTAAGATGCTCATTTCATTTATATATCCACAGTATGCTCTGTGGATGATCTCATTTTTACTCTTGTGTTCAGTTATCAAACGGAGATAATTCTCACATCTATATCTGAAGTTCAGATGATTTTAATAAGCTCGCCACTAACTTTGCTGCTGACTTTGATCTTTCTTATATCCAAACAGATACCTCAAACTTCATATTTTTGAAATTAAATTATTATATTTCTTCCTAAACATATTTCTTTTCTATGTTTCCTAATTCATTTTAGGGTACCATTATTTATGTACTAAGGACCAAAAATCTGAGGGTCATTGTCTTTCCCCTGTACCTACCTTGACCATCAAATTACAAATTGTCGATAGACCTTAATAACTCCCCAAAGACATTCCTCATTGATTCTTTCTCTCATACTGTTTCCTTTCATTCAAATTTCTGTGGTAAAAGCTAGAATCTTCATAAAACAAAAATTTCATCATGCCACTCCTCTACTTAACATTATTTAATGCCTCCAAGGGAAAAATATAATATATATGTTTGTGTTTATAGCTGTAAAAATATATACCAATTAAAAATTAAAGGCCAAATACACAAATACATATATGTATATTTGTATTCAAATTTACTATAATTTATCTTTCTCATGGGCATATACACAAGCTAGACTCTGCTGCCAAACTTTTTCCCGTTACTGATATTTTTTATTTTGCTTTTTTATCAGGAAATAGCAACTGGAGACAGAATCAGCAACTTGAAGAAACTTCGTTTTCAGACATTCATACCTAGGTCAGGAAAACGGGGGGTTACGTCACCAAATCTGATGCTAATTACCTTCAACTTAAGAATTATGGTCAAGCTTTATATGTTTAAGAACTTCATCAGCTTCCTTATTTCCCCAACTTTACTGAGGTATGATTGACATATAACATTTTATAATTTTAATGTGTACGACTTGTTGATTCCATGCACTTACATATTTCAATGTGATTACCACATTAATTACTAATGCCTGCAGCACATTACATAATTATCATCTCGTTTATGGGGTGAGAACATCTATTCTTTTAGCAGCTTGCAAGCATATAATACAGCGTCATTGTCTATAATCACAATTCTCTATATTAGATCCCGAAACATGCATCTTCTAACTGAAAGTTTGTACTGTTTGACAGATTTCTCCCTATTTCTCCAGCCCCTTGTAACCACCATTATACTCTCCGTTTCTATGAGTTTCAGCCCATTCAAGGCTGAAAAGAAGTTGGAGGGTTGGTTGAGCTAATGTTTACTTTTTTAATGAAGATCAATTTCAAGGACAGAGTATCATTGAGAGCATTAAGGAGGCAGTGCTAAAAGAACAAGATTCTAATGTCTAGCCTGAGGAAGAAATAAAATAAAGACAACAGATGGTTAATGACTTGAAGAAAAGTTAGGACAGAAAAAAAGTCAGACTATTTTTTGTTAAATGACAGAGTGAATAAAAATAAAAATTTTAATAATTATATTCTTGAGGTTACCAATCTTTATATCTTTGTTTTTCCTCTTAGTTTCCCTAGCTTTTTAAACGTTTTTCTGAACTAAAAAACAAGGGTATCATAAATTGACTCCCAGTATTGGCAACTGTAAAATTAAATCACTGGAATTATATTTCAGTTGAAAGTATAATGATATTACAAGGCACACGATATCTTTGAATACTTTCTTCCTGTTAAGCTTAATTATCTGTGAGATAAGGAAATGGTAATATAACTTTCTTCTAGCTGTTGGAGTTTGGGGTAAACATTTATTGAAGATTGCATTTTGTAATGAGTATTGACTGTACGTATTGATGTTGTGTCTATTTTCTGTTCTACTTTTCCGAGGAAATGTTCAAGTTATGAATTTTTTTTTTTGTATCAGATACTTCATAAACTGTCTATGGCTATGAAAGGATGAAGTTAATCACATCATAAATATGTTCTTTTCTGTATTGTATACTTGAATTATAATTTAATATTCAAATTAATGTCTACAAAAATGTTTATATTTTAACAAGCAATATCTAATTGTCATGTTTAAAATTAACATGGAAAACTTCAAAATATACAGCATACACATGTAATGCTTCATACCTGTTAGATATCTATTTAAGAGAACACGTATATAGATAGCATCTTACAAACCAATTATGAGAGTTCATATAATCCAGAAGATGGTGCTGTTTACATTTCTACTGCATTTCAGAACTGCAGAGAAACAATTTATTTCCACTTTGGCCATTGATGGGTTGTAAATTATTCAGCATACCTCTGCAATAAGAACAGTTAATGTAGCTTTGCTCTTGAGGATTTCACATTTACAAATAATTTGCATAACATTTCCACACAAAATATTAGAAAATGTTCTACTTCACAAGCAATCTCACATTAATGGAACCTGATCAGTTGCAGCTATCCAGTTATCTTCTGCCAGGAGTAGACTCAAATGTGAAAATACATATTAGGTAAAAGATCTATTTAATTTTCTGGTTACTTATATGGCTATTAAAATGCAACACTCAGACCATTAAAGTGGTGATGATCCTTATTTAATGGAATGTGAATTTATTCTTCCAAATAGTGAACAGTTTTATGGTAACTTTTGTGACATGTTAATTATGTACCGTGCAGGCACAAAAGCTTTAGCCAGTTAGCATAGATAAATGGCACACACAAAACTTATAGTACATTGGCCCTATTGCCCTTCATCTGAAGTTTAGGAGTAGAACATGCACGCAATCTTATCATTGCTTATAGTTCCATGGGGAGGAGACAGGAGGGTCCACCACATGCATTTACCAAGCCGATCACTTTCTGCCTCTGCTCAGAAAGTCATGGCTTCAAGAGGAAAATAAATAATGGAAACTTAAACATAGCTTTTTCAATCCCTTTAGTAGCAAATCGACATCAAAAGACTAGATAAAGGAGATCTAAATGCATCAATGGTTTTATTACAGGAGAAATTTTAACCAAATATTTTAATAAAGAATTAATGATATGGTCTATTAAGAGTGAAGAAGTTTGCATGGTTTGAGTGGGCTATGTAGGATAACTTATATAGATGATGTTTAAAAACAAATGAAAAGAAAAATCAACACAGACATATTATTTTGTTGTTAGAGGCACCCACTAGAAAATCTAGCAGAAAAAGAAAAAAAGAGCTAAAGTGATACAGTGATTCTTTCTGGGGAAAGGAAATTCAAGTGTAGAAATATGGCATGGAAAATGATTAATTATTTACATTCTCCCTTATTTGCTACTCTTGATTTTCTAAAAAAGCATCACTATATATATATATATATATATATATATATATATATATATATATATATATATATATACACACACACATTTATATAAAAATATATGTACATTTTTATAAAAGGTAAAACATGTGCCTGGGAAAACCAGAACAGAAACTTTAAAAGCTGGTCAAAGGAATATCTTTATCATATTGTTAGTAGTGTTTTTGTTTGGCTGGGTTTTTTGTTTGTTTGTTTTGTAGATGTTATTTTTTAAATCACTTCCCTGGGTTTTTCTTCCAGAACTGCTGAATCAGACCGGTAGGGCTGAGCCTTGGCAGTCTGGACCTTTGACAAGCTCTTCAGGTAACTTTAATGCAGAGCAAAGTTTGCAGAGTCTGAAGCTAGAGAAGGGTCCTGCAGTGGCTGGAGATTGAGGGAGATGCCAGGTCTCAATAACCGCAGGGAACCATAATGGCATAAGCAAGCAACATTATTAAATAAAACAAGAAAGCAACATAGAAGATTTAAGGATATGATCCCTTTAAAACTTAGGTAATACCGGCTTTTAGTGGAACATATCCTCTTACAAAATGGCTTTGTTATTTTTCTTTTTCCTGAGCCATAGTAAGCTTAAAGCAGCAATTAGTTATCTCATTTCATTTTCCTAGATCTCTTTCCTAAAAGTAGTTCTAAGATTTAGGTTGCCTAGAGCGAAAATCTAAGGAATATAGTTGCAGCTGGTGCTCCTGATGACAGTAATTTAGGTAAATAGTCAGTGCTTCTGGGTTTCTTTGTGCTCTTTGAGAAGGTCTTTGTTGAACTGATTTGCAGATGCTATGCCTTTTCTAGAATTTATAAATTAAAAGTACTTGTAGATATTTATATATTACTTTTGAATGTTAGAACATATAAAATTTTTTCTTTTGATCGCGATTACATTGTTTCCAATGATTTAAAGTATTTGCAGAAAAGAAATAATGTGAAAAAAGTTCTTAATCCTGTCAGTTTTTCCCTTGTGCAAAATATACTTTTTTTTTATTGTGTCTGTGCTTTTTGACATTACCAAATACTCACAAATTTTTAAACAAACAAAAAGATGTTGTTCTCAAAATTGTCATCAACATAGAAATGTTGCTAGAAGTGGTTATATTAATTAATTGATTCAATCCCTACATAACTATTTTATGATACAACTCCTTATTGAATAATTGGATAGTTTTTAAGCTGGATAGTTTACACAGAAATGGTCCATCAATATATATCTTTGTAGGCACTTGATACAATCTTAAGACAAGTCACACATATACAAAATTTTACTCTTGGAATTTATGAACTGAATATGTACTCATAAAGTTGTATGAGAACAACTATTTTATATAGGAGATCAAATTAGATATTTTTTCTTAAATTTATTTGTAAACTTTATGAACTTGTTCTGGCAAAAGATATGATTTAATGCTCTACTTCATATACTTACAACCAGGCATTACACAGCATTTTGTTTTGTTTTTAAAAAGGTGATCTTTGGGAGGAATAGAGAATCATATATTAAAGTTTCTTCTCAGGTATTCTGATATTTTTAACACGAGTCAATTTCCTGAGTGTAAAATAGGACTTAACACCTACTTTCTGTCTATAAAATTTTCACTTCCTATATTTTTCCTATTTTTACTGGGATACAACTATATTCTATATGGCAAAGATAAATTAGGCCTCTTGTTATTTCCATGCTGTGGTGTGTGTATGTGTGTGTGAGTGTGTGTGTGTGTCTATAAATGAGCAGGGCCTCCTATACTACTGTCCCACAAAATCTCTATGGGCAAACATTGTACTGCTTTTATATTTTTTATTTGTTTATGCTTCTGGGTCAGACTTTGTTTGAAGAGATGGTTTCAAGGCTATAGAAAAATAGAAAACCTTGCTCTAAGATATTAATACAAATGGAACATCACAAGTGCATTCAAGTGTTTCTTATTCAGCATTGTAAAAAATTATTTCTGAACACTGGACCGCTTTTCTTTTTATTGTGTGCCTTATCTCTTCTTTTCAATTATTCATAGTCTCCTAAGGACCACTTTCAGTATAAAATAGTATCTATGGGAGGTAAAAACAGCAAGGAATGTATTTCTGAATGAATTACAGGAAAAGATCTATTTAGAAATTTAAAAGTATGTGGTCAACATAGAAGAAGATATATGTACCTACTCAATAACTCTGTTACCCTACAGTTTTCTGGTTATAGCCTCTTTTAACCTTCTGATTTTCTTCCTGGGAAGTATGTGTTTCTGTGCATATTTTTCTTGTATTTTTTTTTACGTTCTATTTATTTTTATATTGTGTAATTTAACATGGATTAAACACCTTTGTTTCTGAGTATATTTGTTTCTTTGTATTATATTTAGCCATATTCTGGTGATTTAGGATATGGATCACCCATATTTATTTTTTGACCATTTGTTTAAAAAATAAATGACTGCATGGCTTTTTTTTTTAATTCCTAAAAATATTTTAGAATATTTGCAGCTCTATACCGAGTTAGTCTTAAAATGAAATTCTGTCCTTATTTGTCTTTTTACAGTCCACTTTTTAAAAGTTTCAAGTTTATTTTTGTGTGTAAATTATTTCACACATACAAATAAATATAAAAAATAGTATAACAGACATTTATGTATCTACACTCAAAATGTAACTTAGACTTATACCAGATTGACTTCATTTATAGATATATTGATACAGATAAAGTAAATTTTCCCCAATCACAATATTCAAATGTTATAGATAACTTTTTCAATAGTTTTTATTTGTTCTTTTAAATTTGTTATGTGATTAAATTTTTCCTCATAAGGAAATTTAATATTTTTAAAAGTACCGAAAAATACAACAGACAACATCATGTACACAGCCTTCTACTATAAGTTTGCTTTCACCAAATATAGCTGTGTACTAATCTAATACAAAAAATACAGGATGTTTTGCCTGCTGCTTGTTTTGTTTTTCCTAAACCTCATAGGAAATGGTAGCAATTATTTTTATATCTCTGAAGCAGTTCTAAATAATATAAACTTGCATGGTTTGCACTAAAAGTAATTTCAAAGTTCTGTAGTTCAACCACCTTATTGTAATGGAAGAGAATATACATCTCAGCAAGCTTCATTCTCCACCCTTGAGGTGAGATCTTTATTAGTGATGTGAATAAAGTGAGTGCACACAATTATGTCACTTCCGGGGATGAACCTTGTCCAAAAATAATCAACAAAACCATTTAGAGAACCACACAAATGTAAGAAAATCAGGGACTGTTAATCCATTTAACATGTGTGCTGTGAATTTGGGGAAATTATCAGGAAAACTTACTTAATGATGAATTGTAGGTCATCGAGGTGCTTTTGAAACATATAATACAATGATGGTTGGAGGTGGCTTTTTGCAGATATGTCAATTCAACTCTTGATATATATAATGCTTAACAGAGGTGTGAGAAAAACTGGAAACCTTTCTAAGGACCAAGATATTGGGATGTGTGTAATTAAGATATGAATTTACCTTATAAATATTGATTGATCCCGCAGACATAGAATATAGCTATTAAGAACACTGGAAGTCCAGTCCCAGCTAGAACGCAATCTTAGTAAGGCAACTGCCTAGCTATGTAACCCTACAAAAACTGTTCAGTTTACCCTGCTCAGAACTTTAAAAATGGCCTCCCTCCTAAATTTGTTATGAATATTCAATGGGTTAAAAATATAAAGGGTTTGGATCATGGTTGGGTCTTGAAAATTGCTTAATCAAGTTTAAATATTAACAAAATACATTGTTTTGGAGACAAGATCACAATCTCTCCTTTTTCATCTGTGATCTGTCCTATGATCTTGTCAACAGGTGGGCTCAGAGGGTTCACACCACTGAGAACTTTAAAAAGAAAGTAAATGTAAGAAAAATTGGTATGTCTAATGTACAAAAAGATAAAAGGGAGGATGCAGGCGTGCTCTATGTTTCCTACTTGCTTTTCTTGTGTCATTTGGAGAAAACCAGTGTGTGTCCAAATGCTAGAAAAGCTCATCATTCATTCCCCCAGGCTGTGGCGGATGTGCCTAATTTTTCACATTCTGATAGACATTACTTTCTCTGTAACCCCATCTATGGTTCATGTTTTGTGTTCTTTCTTCCTAGCTCAGAATCATCTTTTCTCACAAGGAAGAAAGTTGAATCATCAATTAAAAAGCTACCCACAGGATTGTCATCTAGCTTTTGGCTCTGGGCAAGACCTTTACGATACATTAAGTCCATTCTGGGAAATACTTGAGTGATCTAGATTTCAGGCCAGAGAGCTCTCTGAATATTGGCTGTATGTCAAGGCTTTCTTTGTCTACAAAGAGGCAGGATTGATAAACTGTCACTACTCATTCTGCAGCTTAGAACTGAGAGACTGACCACACCAGGGAGAAACAGACGTATATGGGAGCAAGGAAAGGACATAGGCGCATGTAGTTCTTAGGAGATCCTTATGATATAGTTCTCTTTGTCCAAAACAGTTATGCTTTTTACTTTTTATCATTTTCAGAGCAAAGTAAAAATCTTCCTCTCAGTGTTTAATAAGGCGAGAAAATTTATAATTTATATTACATTGTCAATCATTACCATTTCCAGAAAGGATATAAAATCAGAGTTCAGTATACCTCCCTCTTTGCAAAATGCTTCCAGTTTTTCTGAAGGAAACTAGTTGTAAGGAAGAATGATTTTTGGCTATTCCCTACCTTCCCCACAACTGCTGCAATAAAGGAATAAAAATGAGGTAGAAATGAGAAGAGGGAGGAAAAGAGAGAAATTTAAGAAAAAAGAAATGAAAGAGAAGAGAAAGGGAGGAAGGAAGGAAGGAAGGAAGGAAGGAAGGAAGGAAGGAAGGAAGGAAGGAAGCAAGCAAGCAAGCAAAGAAAGAAGGGAATGAAAAAAATCTTAAAATTCATTGGCAGACCACAGAAACAAGTGATGGTATGATGTTTTAGATTATTATAAATTAGTATTATTTCATTTATTTTTAAAAATCTGTGTATTTTTGGTTTTTTTATTAAATTTATTGGGATGACATTGGTTAATAAAATTATATAGGTTTCAAGTGTACAATAGAGACTAAAGAGACACTAGACAAGATTTGTTACTAGTGTCTCTGTTTCGGCATCCTAAATTTTACCTGATTTCTCTTTTTGTAAAAACATTAAGCCTGTTCCAAAAAATAGAGCCAGCTCTCTTTTGACACATGATGAAGTCAAATGGCAAAAAATAAGAATAAAAATAAATGAGATAGAGAAATATATGCTCAGTCAGATCAATGACCAAGAAACAAAATAAATGCTGTTTTAGAACAGTGTCTATTACAGAAACAAAACAAACAATACATTGTTATAATCTCATTTATTCATCAATAATCCACAATTAATCTGGCAACATCATGTCTTGTCTGGAACTTGACAAATTGGTCATTTGAAGTAGAAAATGGAAGCAAGTAACTCCTAGCTTGCCTGATTACAAAATTAAAGTAGCAAATTCACTTACTTTTCTCCAAAGGAACCATTTTATAATATAGTGAATCAGAGAAGGTCCAGAAGCCCCTGTTTTTAATGTCTCCTTGCCAGTAATCTCGTCTTTCTCCCAGGATATCAATAAATCAATTCTAATAAACACTCAGGGCAAGTTTTCATTGTTTTCTGCCTTGGTTCCTTCTTATTATTTTATAACTTCCTCTGTAAGTGTTGGCAGCTCACCAGTGAGCCAATATAAAGTATCGTCTGTCATAAATCACACGTACACATATGCCTACACACTCACGATTCTGTCTAGCTACCAACATCTTCTTCTGCATCCCTGTAAAACAAAAATGCTACAAGAGAGATATCTTTACTCAATGTACTTACTTTTACTCTGGCCATTCGCTGTTGAGCACTGAAGTCATCTATTAACTGTAACACGAAACTGATAATTTTATTATAAAAGTGATCGATGACTTCAGCTCAAATATAATTGTCAATGCTCAATTTCACCTCTAGTGACCTATCTAAATTTGATGGAATCACCTATATTTTCCTTATGACATTTATTTTTCCCAGATGCCAAAATAACACCCTCTTTTGGTTCTCTTAACACTTTTCTGAGGCACCTTCTCAAATCCCTTTGTTAGACTCTCTCCATTTCCCCCAACTTCTTAATTTTGGAGTACCCCAGGACTCAGTTTTTATAATTCTTGTTTCTATCTATATACATCTTCTATTTTATTTATTTATTTATTTACAGTGTTATGGCTTTAAATGTGACTAAATTATTTTTTTAACAAATTGCTACAAAACGGGTAATCCAATTTTATATAATCACAATAAACTATCTTTCAAAATTTACTAAACACCCATATTGATGTAATTAATAAATCTTCAATTTCTGCATATATTAGTAGGTTAATAACTAAAAATAATGGTTATGATACCTAATCAGGAACAATTTAAAATACTACTTCATATACGAAGAGATTAGCAAATTTATTATGACAGACTGCTTGATATAGAGTTAAATCACATTGCCACTGGATTTGATGTTATAAATTGTTTTCATTATATTTTAAATAAATACATGCAAATGATTAGAGTGAGTAGCAGAGTAAATTGAAAAATAAGTGAATTTTTCCATCATTATCAAGTTTCTTCATTATATTTGAGTACTTTAGAGGTCTCTAAGCAGTGAACACTCTTTTGTAATCGTAACTTATTTGGCTCTGTTAAAGGTTTTACTAATGGATTTCAACAATACTAATGTTGAATGAAAGAACTGTAATATCACCCATATCCTTCCAGTATATGAAATCTTCTTGAAAATATGTAAATAGATTTACAAGTTGCTTTAAAATCTTTCAGTTATACATTTTTTTTTAATGTGGGGTTTTTAATCCATATTAGAATTCGGTTATAAATTGACCATAAATTTAAACAAAAACCATCTTCTGAGACATACATTCTAATAATGTATCAACAGTATTAGTAGTCAGTGGTTGGTTATTTGAACTTATTAGTAACATTTCATTTTTCTCTCCAATGGAAATCTATAGTGTTTGCCCCAATCACATATCTGAAATAATGTCTTATGAAAATAAAATGAAACAAAATTAAATAAAATTGAACATAAAAATGAAGCAAACTACAATCCTTGACAGATAAATCAAAACCATTGGTGGAAACTGGAAGCAGAGCACATCATTAAAAATAACTCTATAAGTGCAGAAATGTTATCTTTATGCTCTGAGAGAATTAAGCTACCTCTTAAAGCTCTAACCTTTCTAAAGAGGAGTGTCTTGTAACCAGAAAAAAAAAATACTGTGGACTAAAATAAAGTACCTGATAAAAGAGATTTTAAATTCATGGGATCTACACTCTACTTTTGTTGTTTTTTAACACATTATCCTTGAAGATAAGTCCAGGCTATTGACAGTCTATTATTACCAGTAATGATGATAATAATCATATTATCAATTATTATAATGTTTATTAATAATATATGCACCAGATATGATGCTAGGTAATACATACATACATGTATGTGTATGCACACATGCAAAAATACTACATTTGATTATCACAGTAAGAATTGAATGAGTCCTATTTTATTTTTATCTTAAGATGAGAAAGATGATTCAGTCCTGTGATTTGACCAAGATCATAACTTTAATAAATAGCAGCTGTAGAGCTGGGTCAACTTTATATGACTCAAGAATGCTGTTTCTGGGTACTCTCTAAAATTTAATGTGTAAAAATTAGAAAGACATTTCTGAATATTTTCTTTCTTTTTCTAAGGTCAAGCGCTTAATTGGTGACCCACCGGAGGGTATGATCTATCTATTTTTAAAAAGAACAAATCATCAAATTTTTACAAGCTGCAGTAAAGAAACTTGTTTTTAGTGACTTGTATGTGAGAGACATTAGGATAAAGATACTTAAGAAGGGCAAATACTGTTTTCTCAAAACTGGAAGATTTTGTCTTAAGATTTTTTTTCTCTGAAGAAGTTGTTCTAGAATTACTTATGCAAGTGAACTCCATGAGTAAAATAGATTCCATGCACACCAACAAGGATACGTTAATGCTAGGATTATTACGATTGCCAATAAGTAGTTATATATTTAAATATTTTGCCTGACTCTGAAGTGTACTGAAGTATTTACTTACAAATATTTACTTCTAATGCTCTATTGAGTATGGGGGGGGGGAAGGTGTGAATTATTAAAGTGTGTGCAATCTCTATGAAAACTTAGACTTATAATCATAGCATTTTTCTTTTCCATATTTTGTTTGTTTCTTATCAAAAATAACTTCTTGGCCAGTTACCTAAACGAGGGAAAATTACCTCACTTTTGGATCACAAGCTCTTAGAGATTATAGAATTTATTGAAACTTGGCACATCTGACATATGATTAGAAATCTGAATACATCATAATCATTTAAATTTCTAGAGAAAACAATATCAGTCTGTATCAAATTACTAAGCACTGAAATCAGTAAATTTGTCTGAAATATCGTTTTATCTGTACTGGATAAATTATCAAAAATACAGTTTAAAAAATAATTTTAGAAAAAAAAATCATATCATATTGACCCTTTATGATTGTAGGTTTATTTTCTTGATATGATAACAAAACAATTTTTTTTAAGTAATCCTATTCTTATTAATTTTGTTTTTGGAAGAAGATCCCTGAAAATTTAAAAGGTACTTATTAGCATAATAGTAATAACAATGACAAGAAATGATTGATTGCAATGGGTTGAAAACTTCAAAATAAAGAATATATAACCTCATAATAATATGGAAAATATCTGGAGCCTACTAGGAGACTATTTTCTGCAAATAAATAAACATAAATGAAGAGAAAGAAGTATATGTAATATCTTTTTTCTATTGACTGTATCTAAGGGTAGGAAAAAATTTGAAGAGGGATAGTTGCTTTATACTTAAATGAAGAACTGTGAATAACGAACTTGGGGAAATTAATTAGAAAGGTAATATTTTATAGCCCTTAAAGAACATTAATGCAACCAAGCATAGGTCATCAGCATTTGCCAATCATTCAATCAATGAGTTGACTATTTTAATGAATGGATCAAACAAACATCATCTGAACTCCTTATTCTGGGGTTTGTTTCAGTTTTAAAGGTAACTTCTAGATAAACTTTTGGTTTAAAATTTTAAAGAGCAAAATGTTCTCTTCTCCAAAAATTATAAAAATAAAAATAAGAAATGAGAATTTAACATCATTGTTTAACAAACTGGGAAATAGATGCCACCAGTAGCACAATATCATAAACAAATGAATAAATAGATCCTAATTAAGTAAAAGTAGGGAGATAGCAAAAATAAAGTAATGGTAAATAAATGTTGTTGATCTGGTCATAGGCACTGCTGAGTATCTAATCTGCATCAGCAGAGATCAATTCTTAGACCTGAATATGGCACTCTTTCCCAGGGAGACAGATCAGCTTCCTGAAGGCAGATTAATTATGTTAGACCCCCTAATATTGTGGATGAAGAATGCTCTTTTTCACTGAAATAGATAATTTTTCTGCCTGACACACTACAGATACCTGATTTGCTCTCATAGAATTGCGTACACCCACACTTCCAACAAGAGAACTCATTTGACAGCAAATGAAGTGTGGCAATGGGCCCACACTCTTGGAAATCACAGGGACTGTCCTGCACCTCATCAACTTGAAGTAGTTAACTTAATGGAATGGCGGAATAGTTTTTTGAAGATCCAGTTACAGTACCAGCCAGGTGGCGAAACCTTGCTGGGCTGGGTTTGCCAAGTGTGATATATGCTCTAAATTAACATCCAATGCACGGTGTTATTTTTCTTAAAGCTTGAAATTATGGCTCAGGGAATAGAAACTGCTTGTCTCCCTCATACACTAAAGATACAGTAGCAAAGCATTTGCTTCTTGTCTCCATGACTTAGGCTCTGCTAGTCTAGAGGTCTTAGTTCCAAAGGGAAGAATGCTTCTACCTGCAGACACAATAATGATACCAATAAACTAGAAATTAAGAGTTTGCCTAGATATGTTGGGTTCGCCATGTTATCGAATAAATGAATAAAAAGAGATTATTCTGATTCTTGATCCTGAGTTTCAAGGGAAATTGGGTTGCTACTCCACGATGTGCATGAGAAGGACAGTTACACTTACGTACCCACAGACAAACATGGTCTCCCTCCTAGGAATTTATTTTGATGTCAAGAGAGATGACATGACCCACTCACCCTTGAACGTGAATAAAGTGTATTTAATACAACAAACCGGAGTCTCCCAGGAGGTAAAGGTCTCAAAATAACAAAGGACATCTAGCATAGACAAGTCTTACAAATAACCAGGAGACTGCAAGCAGCTGAAATTCCCACAGTTTGCAAAAGCAAAGGACATGTGTAGGGCTCTTCTTTCTTCCATTGCCCAGATGTGGAGCATGCAGGGATCTAAAAGCTATTAAGGGTGAAACATCAAAAATAGAGTCAGCCTCTTAATTTTAAGGACATCCCTTAGAACACCTCTTAGTATTCTTATGGCCTGAGACTGAAGTCGGTGAAAAGTTTGACAACCCGAAAACCGAGACAGGATTAACTATAATGACTCAGAGCTTTTAATAATGAATGTTTCAGTAGTCGTACCAGACAATGAATCACAACCAAATGAAGCACTTTCAAGGCACATAAGGACTATGAAATGAATAGTGTGGCTATTATCGTTGTTCCTAAATGTTATAAATCTAAACTATGTAACCAGTTCCAGAACCTAGGACTATAACAGTTATAAGTACTTCTTCCTTAGGTTGATTTGAATGTGAGTATTTTCTTCCTCTCTTCATTATCTACAAATATTATAATGTGTTTAATAGGTAACTTTCTATCATAATATTTATGTTATTGGAAATCAAAATTAATCAGCTTGTAACAAAGAAAATCTCCCAAACGCTAAAAGGAATCCTCTTGGGGGGGGGGGGAAAGGATAATATATATGTGATTTGTATGTGCAAGCATGACATTGTCATAGTCTTTATTTGGATATTAAGTATAGTTTGGGGCAGACATATAGTGTTGGCTTCGTAAGCTGCACTAAGTTTCCTAGAATTATCTTCCATGTTTCTGATTACAGTGGGCTATCATTAAAAAAAAAAAAAGACATTCTTTATGAGATCTGAAGATCTGAAGTGTGGAAGTGGAATAGTAATAATTTTTGTAACACAAGCACACATTGTCATTTATCTGCTGGCTCACATCATTGACTTAAAGCAATGGCCAGGCCTGGGATTCTCCTTCACTTTCTCCAAATCTTGGACCAGCTTTGTGTGTTTATATCCATAATGAAGTGCTCTGGATTCTGCAGGATGTGCATGCCACATAGGTCAGGGGCAGTAAGAGCTGATGTAAACTTTAGTCAATATCATGAACTTCAGCTTATGCTCATGGATTCCAGCTTTTTCTTGCTCTCCAGAACTTTGTATCTATCTTTCCTTTATGACTGCCTTATCTGTGGATTTGAAGTTTGGCATCAGATGCAGGGACAGACCAAAATCTAAATGTAAATGCCAAAACTATAACATTTCATAAAGAAAACATGGGAGAAAATCTTCAATACCTTGAAATAGCCAAAAAATGCTTGTGACAATTCTTAAGCAAACCATTTTAAAAATGTTTAATTGACTTTAATGTACCTAATAAGACACCCCGTTCTTTAAAACTCAGTATTGATAAAATGAAAGGCAACTATATAATGGGAGAAAATGATTTCAATATATATATTTTACAAAAACTTTATCTCAAAAATATATAAAAAACCCCTTGCAACTCATTAGTGAGAGGACAACACGACTAAATAAAAGAGGGTAAGATATTTTGACAAATAATACACACAAAAAAGATAGAAAAGCAGTAGCAATGGAAAACTATCCTCAATATCATTAGTCATTAATAAAATGCATTTTGAAACAATAAGATACCACAACACAATCAGTAGAATAGTTAAATGAAAAAAATGTTGGCAAAGCATTTGTCACAAAGTATTCCTGGAAATGTAAAATATTATAGGCTCTGTGGAAAATAACTTGGCACTTTCTTATAAGTTAAACATACACACACCTTATGACCCAGCAAGTATTCCTACATATTTATTTAAGCAAAGACAAAAAGTTCATTAGTCTGTAGACAATTTATAGAAACGAAATTTCATTTGTCCATTGGTCAAAAAAGTGAGTTAAATTAGTTCTAGGAAAGGCCTGACATCACAAGGTGAGTCAGAGTTCATGGTTTCTTTTCAGTTCCATCTGGTTAAGACCAGTTGTGATGAAACAATAGTCAGTTTTAATATTCCTTGGACAAGTGTCCTAAAAGAGAATTTTTTATAAGAT
This sequence comes from Eonycteris spelaea, assembly GCA_003508835.1. NCBI lineage: Eukaryota > Metazoa > Chordata > Mammalia > Chiroptera > Pteropodidae > Eonycteris > Eonycteris spelaea. Next base: position 13,759,053 of record PUFA01000021.1, read on the forward strand.
AGTCTTTATTGTATACTAAAAATTTGTTCCAGGAAAGGTTTTATGTAATTTGAAATTAATTGAGTCAAATCATACCAATTACAATTGTTTAATTAGAACACTTTGTTTCTTCTTATTAATTTTTAGAACAAATTATTAAACAATTAATAAATTAAATTTAGAAAAAAGATTGCTATTGAAATGACCCCTAGGGTAATTTATAATTTATCATCTAAAATATTACTTTTTTTTAGTGTTTATTATTGTTTTTAAATATAAAATACTTCTGAAGTTAAATTTAAAATTTGAGGCTAGAAGTACATATTTAAACTTAGATAGATAGTATGATAATAATTTTTCTAAATATGTGATTAAATGGCAATATGTAGGCAAAAATGAAAATAAATATACCTAGTTTTCCATTTTATACCTATTCAATATATTAAATTTAGTTTGTTTATGGCTATGTATTGAAGCTGATTTAGAAACATAAATTTAAGCAATATGTCAGATTTTTATTCATAAAATTTAAAATATGCAGTATCCATATTTGAATATTGGTTCAAATTACTGTAAGGGCATCATCTGGAACTTAGATTTCTTGCAAATTTTAATTCAGTACTTAGATAGCCTAAACAGATTAAGATATAGAGATAAACTGTAACAAAAAGTTCATTGTATATTTAAATGTAAAGTTAAATTAAATGTAAAGGTTTTTGTTTAAAAAATTTGGAAATGTCATACACTCCTAAAATCGTACATAAGAATTAATTTCTTGTATCGGATAAGCTACAATCAGGATATAAAATGCATGATTGCAGAGAGAATTATAATGAATTCAATTAGCTTTTTGCAGTAAAACCTATATTTTGAGGTTCTTCTTAGAGCCAAATATTTCCATTTCAAAGGAAGAGGCTATTTTGGTGTTGTCTCAGCTTTATGTTTTCATCCCACAGGTTGCTCATAAGCCAGTCTTAGCAGTCATGGCAGGGGGTGTCACTTCTCTTGGGCATTGGAGAATAAAATTAATTGACTCGGCTCATCAGGAATGAGATTCAGGAGCTTATGTGGTGAAAAATAAACAGGTAGTAAAACTTCAAGAAGTAACCACTGAGACTATCTACATTTCTGATACTTTATATGTATTTTTCTCAAGGCACCAATGATGGTACATTACCCTCTTTATATAAATGTCTACCTATGCCTAAGTGATCAGTGAGCAGCTAGAGGATAGGATTTGTTTTTGTTTTTTTAATTTAGTTTTAATCTCCACCTAAAACTCAGTGTCTGGCCTGCATTATGGTTGCTATATCCTTTGTTAATTAAATAAAACTAGGTAAGTGAATAAACTCACAGATGTTTCTTTAGGCAAAATACAAATCTTATCAATTGAATCATTTTTAAAACTATTTGTTCTACTACTTTATTGGTAGGAGTTCAAATATTATGGAAATTTTTTCTCTTGAAAATATTTAATTGTATAATAAAAATAACTAGTGTTAACTTATTTAAGTTATAAAAATCCCTGAAATTAGGCTTAGTTGCTTGTCTCAATACTGTCTCTCACAGTTTCTGTAGGATTGGAACAAAATTAGAAATACACAGAATTTATCTTGAAAATTTCTATTTAATTATTTTGTAAATTTAAGGATAAATACTGAAACGCATTGTGAGTATACTCAATTTATCATGTAGACACAGTGGTTTATGCTACATACAATATGTATAAAGAGCAAATAATTACTTGAAAGGATATTTTTAGATATTTTGATGAATGTCATGAGTGTTGGATGTTAAAATAAATTAATTTTTAGGCAATGGTATCTGATGTTAAAATAAATTACTTAATTTGTACACCAAGGTATCTGGTGTTTAAGTTTTTTTTAAAGATATGTATTTAAACCTCTGATTATACTTACATAATCACTTCATGTCTTATATATACTGCAATTTTTTAAAAATTTATTAGTTAGGCACCCTGTTGCTCTGCAATAGTTATCTTTTCAATCAAAAGAGTTTAGACTAAAAGAGCTATCGCTGATCACATAAAGAATACTCCATTAACCTACATATTCACTGTATTCTCAAGTCTAACATATGTAAATCTACAAGTAAATCAAATATACACACTTAAAAAACAATGCAACTGACAAGATGTCAAATCTGTTTTTTAAATTTGTAAATGTGTTAGATGCCTCCAGTTTTTTTTTTTTTTTTGCCAAAGGTTGTTTTAGCAGATCTTCATTACAAATATAGATATAATAAAAAACATTTGATTAACATGTACATAATAAAACAATTTGCTGACTGCATGCATTCGTTTAAGGTTTAAGACATCTCGAAGGTTTAAATTGTTTTATTTATGAATTTAGGGTGAAAATTCAACAACTAATAATAATACCTAAGAGTAAATAGGGTCAAATACCCAAGCCTCTCAAAACTATAGAGTAGCATCAATCAATCAATTCAAATGCTGACAGAAATGTAGAATGTGAGATTTGTAGGCGGAGGTTATAACCTATAGAGAATCAAAGATAAAGATTACAGTGGGCTTCTTAACAGATACCATGCAAGCAAAATGAGAAAATAGTAAAATATTTGAAATGGTGAAAGAAAAACAAAACAAAACAACCTGGAATTCACCATCTAGCAAATTATACTTCAAGAGTGAAAAAAAAAATAGATCTTCCATATCTTGAGTTTAAACTCCATGATAAAAGAAACTAGTCACGTGATTCAATAAAACCCAAGTATGTAGAATAGAACTGTTAAAGAAAAAAAACACACAGGCTCAAAATGGCGTCACTCATGCTAAAAGCCCACTGTATCAAACCTAGATTTAATAGATGATAAAATTGCAGTTTCAACCTCTTGCAAAAACATAATCTTACTCCACCAGTATTGAATTTTCTGGCCAAGCACTAGTGAGGTAATCAGTCACAGGGACCCTCCCCATCTCCTGCAGAAGGAAGAGGCAATCTGCATGATAACCTTTCTCATTGTCTTCTCCCAAAGAAAAGATATCTGGGCCCAAGAATAATCCTTTCTTTTGTTTGTCTGTTTGCTTGCTTGCTTGCTTGTTTTGTTAATGACTTCCTTACCCTACCCTTCTTCCTATAAAAATCTTCCATTTTGTATAATCCCCATGAATGTCTTTCTAGTTGCTAGATACAATAATCTGATTCATAATGTGCTTAATAAAGCCAATTAGATCTCCAAATTTACTCGGTTGAATTTTGTTTTCCAACAGTATCCAATGCATCAATTCATCTAAAAATGCTTATGGGCTGAAAGAGGTAGGCAAGGTGGGAAGGAAGAAAAGGAGGGAAGGAAGGAAAGATGGAGGGAAGAAAGAAGGTAATGAAAATAATGTACCATGTATTTAATTTTATGCCTTGAATAAATTGATACATGCTGGTATCTCCATCCTTACGAATAGAGATCAAAATAGAATACAGTAAGTTAGAAGATTTTTTTTCTGTTTAGTTTTTGAGATATTTTAAAATTATCACAGATATCTGACAATTGATACAGGCATCTCAGTAGAGATACACTTTTTGTTTATTTGTTTATGGTGTTAATTATCTTTGAACATGAATAAGATCATTTAGAAAATAGTAAAAAGTAAAAATTAAAGAGATGTTTTCTAAAGAACAAACCTTGAAAATTTTTAGTATTTAATCATTGAGTGGAAATAGAGCTATAGAGAGTAGGATACAAAGGAAGCTATAGGGGTCACAGTCACAAGAACCACTAACTAAAGTATAAATTGAAGAAAAACAGTATCGAAATTGACTATAGACAACAGTTTCATTTGCCTTATACTACAACACTAAAGCTGGTTTAGAGGCACTACATCTGTGAATATGTACATATATGCTCTGAGTCAGCCAGAAAAACTAGACCTCTAGAAGGACACCGTGCTTGAGATTAATATGTTTAACAAAACTGTTATAAAACAAGGTATATATATAAAAAAAAAGGCTTCGAAATCTACCTTTCTATCCTAAAATTAATTTAAATTGAGACTAAAACAGTGGTCTATAGGTCAATAAGCTCTGTTGAGAGAGTGGATACTTATTTGACCCTGCAATTGCAAAACTGAACTTTTGGTCAACAGTGAGTTGGGGAAATGAAGCAGAGACCTCTGTTCTGAGATGAAATATTGAAAGGTAGGTAGAGCGTCTTCTGGCTACTGTCACACCAAAGACAAGAGACTCTAATGAAGAAATGTTTTCCAGCATAGGGTTATAGCACTTATAAATATTTAAATCAAAATGTAGATTTGCAAAGATCACCTGGCATTACAGAAAACAATCCACTATAAGTGAAATTCAGCTAGAGACAGAAATAATATATGTACAACATCAAAGTGTGAGCATGGTAGAATTAAGATATATAGACTATAGAAGATATATGTAAAATTTTTGGAAAAATAAAACAAGCAGTAAAAAGTCTTCTTACAAAAATTATCAGGAATTAAATGGTAGCATCTTAAAATGAATTTTCTATAAATAAAGTATGAGTCAATATACTGTCAGTTAAACAGCATATTATAATGAACAAGAAAGAGCAAAACAAATAAAAATGTGTCCAAAGAGAATTAAGTGCCAAATGCACAGAGATACGAAACAGGAAGAGATAATAAAACATATGAAGGACAAAATGAGAAGATTTAATAGATACAATCAGCATCTCAGATGTAAAGAGTAGAAGGAGGGAGACAGGATAATATTTAAAAAGATAATGTTTGGGTTTTGTACTATATTTAAAATAAGATTAATAAAGTAGAACCCAAGCTTGGACACACCCAGTAAAATCATAAATCATCAAAGATGAAAAATAAATATTAAAGGTATCTAGAGAAAAGAGAGATTGGGTAACAGGAATAAAAATTAAAATTGCAGCAAAGATGGATGACTGAAACAAGGAAATAATGTCATTAAAATGTTAAGTGAAAATAAGTATTAATCTATAATCTGTACCCTAAAATATTGTTAGATATTCTCCTTTTAACGCTCTGCTTTTACTGACATTTCACGTGCTCAGCTCTCTAGGAAACTTGTGATAATCATCAACCAGTTCTCTGGGACTCTGACCACTATTTTGTTTCAGCCACTGGGGAGTCAACAGCTGGAGATCAGAGGATGACAGAACAGAAATTAGGATAATTATTTCTGAAGGTTTCTCTCTATGGGTCCTTAGGTTGTGAGGGTTCCTCTTTCAAAGTCCTCAAATCATTTGCATTGGTCCTTTTCTCCAGCTATCGTTGTTAATAGTTCCAAATAATACTGCCACATCTAACTCTTCAGGCCTCGAGGTGGAACTTCTCCCTGCTGTTGTTAACCCCAAGGTGCTTCATTATCCCTGGTTCATTTTTATTATCCCTTGACACATGGTCTGCTACGTATTTTTCCATTTGAGTGTACATTCTGTTTCCATCTTAAGACTCTAAATTCCTGTGGTCTTTGATCTCTTGATAAAGTCTCACAGAGTAGACTAAAAGGTTATCGGAGGTTCACATGTGTCAGGGATGGTCTAGAGTTACCATTGTTTCCTGCAAAGTAAGCTTGTAAAGTATTGTCCTGTGGCCATTCCTTTCTATGAAGCAGCAGAAACATTGTGCTGAGACATTTATGGTTTTCTCAAAAGTGTTGTTTGTGGGTAGGTCACAAGTTACTGACTCAGGAACCAGTCACAGTCCCATTGATCCCCACAGTTTAAACATTATGTAGCCTATTGATAAGGTTAATACAGTCTTGTTAGGGGAAAAGCGGAAGTTTAATTTATAGAGATGAGCAGAGAGTCTGCTTTGTTGGGTATGGTTACATTTGGATGAAGGTGATCATAGTTAAAATATTCTAACATTTTTATTATTGAGTAGAGAGGTTTAAATGTCAATTTTTTTAATTTAAATATAATGGCAAAATGCTGAGTTTATTATTAGATATATTATGTACAAATTATAAATGGTAGATATAAATAAATATGGAATAACAAAAATGAACAAGATTCAATAAAAAAAAAATGAAAAGAAAAGAATAAGTATAAAGGATGAAAAAGAAGCCAGTCACAAAAAGACAAACTGCGTAATTCCACTTATATAAAGTATCTAAATTTGTCAAATTCATAGAATCAAAGAGTAAAATGGTTGTTGCCCCAGAATGGGGGAGTAGAAATGCAAAGCTGTTAACAGACAAAAGTTTGAGTTAAGCAAGATGAGTATGTTTTAGATATCTGCTGTATGATATTATATCTATGATCAACAATACTGTGTCGTACACCTAAAATTTCATAAAAAGATGTATCTCAGGCTGTGTTCTTACCACAATAAAAGAAATTCTAAGAAGTTATATAATATATAAATAGTTATAAGAGAAAATAAAAATGATTTGAAAAATCCACTATGTGTTAATGGAAATAAAGCAGAACTTAAACTTGGACTGAAAATGCCAGTTATAAATACTATGAAGTGAGTCACTTATGGAAAAGTGACACAGAGAGGGTGCGACATGTTACTTTTTTTTTTTTTTCTGACAACAGTGAACAAAGTCAGAAACCAAAAATAATAAAAGAACTGTAATACACATACCATGAAAAATAGAAGGCTCCTTTTGGATAAGAGATACCATAGATGTAAAGAGATGGTCAGGAATTTATGGAGTACAGTTACAGATTCAGTCAAATGGGTGAATCTACCCAAGAGGAATATAGCTCATCTTTATTATGTCCTCAACAACCTGACTTTCTGGGTCCTCTTTATTTTTCAGGAAAACTAATTTGAACCCAAGAAACCTCCAAACTGAGCCAGCTGGAAAGGCGATGGTCCCCATTTCATCGGACATTCAGCCAAGGGGCAGTGTATCCACGTCAGTAGAAGCCAGCACAGAGAAGACGTGATTCTTAGAAAGTCTCACTACTAAATGTTAAATAAAATAAACGTTCCACAAACCTTGGCCAGCACTGATGTTTAACCCAGCATCACACAGTTGTCTCGGAGACGTAACCACCTTGCAGGCTCAGCTTTAGAGTTAACGCAGAGTCTCCAAAGGTAGAAAAACGGGGAAAGATGCCTAGACTCACACTGTGGGACTCACAACACACATACATTATATATCACATATCACAGCTGGAAACCTTTAAACAATTCAAAAAGAGTGACTATCCTTTACTGATAGAAATGAAAATCTAAGAAGATAGACGATTTTTGAGCAGTTTCTCTGTGTACTAGATTGCTGATGTAACCAGAGACATAACTACAAGTTCAGACAGTACTTATTTTAAAGTTTGTTATCATCTGATTCTTCTCAAGTAAAGAAACAATAAACAAAACAAAAACAAAAACAAAAACAAAAAAACGAGTATTGCTTATGTAGATCATGCAGTTAAGTCAAAATTCTATATGGCAGTAACATTAAATTGTTCCTACTTATACTTTTTCCTTATTATTTCCCTTATTTATTATGTCTCCCTTATTCCAAAAAGAATTTGAGAAAGCAACGTGTTGCTTAGTCACTAGTATTTTCAGTTATGAATGAAATCTTGCTGCTAAGGAATTTATAGTAATAGCAAATCAAGAAATGAATAGTAAAGATTTTCCTCCATATATGCACCTATAAAAAATTGTTTGTAATCCACTTTGAATTAATAAAATAAAATGAATGCTTTTAGAGAGAAAAAAAGTTCCATTGTTACCATCTTAGAAGCAATGATTATGGTTTTCTAAATATCTCCTTTATATATATTAATAAAGTTGAATTAAAATTGTATCCATAGTGACATTACTTTGTAGTGAATTCCAGTGTATTTGATTTTGAGAAACATAATTTTTTTTCTGAAAAATTAGATAGAGGAAAATCAATATTTTAGTATGACATCTTACAAAATTAACTTCTTAAAAGTTTCATGGTTTTTTATCTAATATCTTATTTATAGAAAAATATATAAAAAGCTCTTTTGACTGTTTTTAGTCTTTTCATAAATATTACACTACTATTTTATCTTATTAATGTGTTTTATTATATTTGTTGATTTGATGAAATTATGATTTTTATTGTATTAAACTTACCATGTCTTAAAATCTAGTTGTTGGCTTTACAATTTCAGAAACTCAGTTTTATACATGCAGCCAGAATTACCCATCTCTAGAAAAGGGGAAATTCACTAGTAAAATTAATTTGAAACTTAATTTTGTGTCAGAAATGCATTATAACATTATAAATATTATCTAATCACTGGAATGGAGAGGTAGTAAATTTTTGATCCCCTAAATTAAAAAAAAAGTAAAAAGATAGCTTAATATTCATAGAAAATAAATATATATGATTTATCTTAAGGCAAATTTCCATCCACTTATATCTTTATCTGGTGAATTTCCCTTCTCTGTTTCAGGGAGGAAGTTGCTGCCTAAGTACAAACCCTGAGTTTAAGGTGTGGAAGATGACATGAGTAAAACCATGTTAAAACAGAGGAACTGCTCTACACGTCTTATTTTCGATCTTTTGAACTGGACCAAACTGTTCACATTCTAAGAAGAACAAAAATATTCTATTCGTAAAAACTATTGAAAGTGGACTTTGCCAAAGATCAAATTGCTACCAATCAATGAAATGGAAATCTAGCCTTTGCCCAATGGTCAAATCTCAAGCCAATCTATGAACTACAACTCTAACCTGACTTCATCTAGCACCAATGAATTCTTCTATTTATTTAATACAACCTACTTCATCTTCCTCCATTTTTCTCATAAAAACCCAAGCTTCTCATTTGCGTGTGTGTGGAGGAGGCGGGGGTGGAGGCTGGGGGAGGATGGGTACAACATGCTATTTGAGCTCCTGCCTAAATCTGTACTCTCTAAATTGCAATTCATTTGATCCCAAATAAACACTTTTTGTTTGACTATTGACAGATGTTTCAGAGAAACCTCATTTGAGACATGAAGACAACACATTGTTTTTAGCTTTGATTTTCTGATACACTGTTCTTCTATTCATCTCTGTGGGGTAAAAAGTGCATTAGAGTTTTCAGTACTATGTGTTACTTTGCCTCAGTTATAGTTAGTTATAGAATTCCATTGTAGAAAATTATCCCAATGCACTAAAAAAAACAATTTATAAACCATAACTGAAGATGTATTCATTTTGGAAACATATTCTCACCCCCATTTTTAAAGTAAATCCTGATTATGGTATCAAAAGTGACAATTCCTAAACTTATATTTATACTTTGAAGCTTTTTTGTGTCTGGGACTTAAAGTCAATCATGATTTAACTGCACACATATATACTTGATCTTTTAACTATTCAAGGAGGCAGACTTTTTTTAACAATACATTGCAATATTATTTTTTTATATATTAAGGCTAGTACATTGTTTCCATATACATCTTATATATTACTGTTAATACCACTAGATTTGACCTGTAGTTAGATGAGCAAAATTAAATGAAACAGTCTGTAGGTTTATTCATGGCTTTGGTAATAGGTAAGTTGAATAGGTTGAGAGGAGTGATTGTTTTACAATGTATGTGTATATCAGAAGATCAAGTTGTATACTTGTACACCTTAAATACATAAAATTTATTTTTTAAAATAATTTATACCTCAATAAAGATCGGGGGAAAGTGTAGAATTTCTTTAGAGTAGTTATAGAAGGCATTCTCACAGAGTAACTCCCTTTAGTGATAATTCAGATATATATATAAACTTAATTGGTATAAACTACCAATTAATGACTATCACTGTCTTCATATTCAATGGGTATAAAATTGAGAGGTAGAAGGTTTTAAATTAATATTGGATATTTACAATGCCTTCTTTTTCTGTAGGCATTATTTTTTAAAGAAAATCCAAGTATTTTACTCAGCTTCAGGTTTAAAATGACTTAGTATTTGTCTCCATGGCTAGAAAACTGTCTGTTTTTATCAACAATAATCTTAAATTGTGTGGTTCTCTAAAGAGAACTATGGCCAGTTGATGAGGTAAATCAATGATAGAATGGATTGCATGTGTTGGTTGCACCCAGAAAGCAAGTATTATTCTGAAATATAGTTTAAAAAGTGTGGTTTATCATAGATCATTCTTTGGAATAGGAAGATAAAGATTTTTATTTATTTATTTATTTTAACTCTGGCTAGCTGGTTTCAAGTAAAAAGACCAGACTGCTCAGTCTTCGGCTAATAAAAATTAAGGGAAACAACATTGATTATTTTCTAAAATAATATGTTAATTTTTTTTTAATAAAGAAAGACTAAAGCATGGAGAGACTAATGAAAATCTTCAAGTAGAAAAGAGCCTGTTAAACATATATATAAATAATGATACTCCATCTATAACACTTCATTAAATTATAATCTTCCCTCTACTCAACGTTCCCTCTATTGAAGTAAACCATTCTTTTTCTCAGACTATTTAAAAGGATTAAATAACTTACCAATGACCCAAAAGGAAAATTAGTATTAGAATTATTACATATTAATTCTAAATAATTCATCCAATAAAGAGTAATTATGGAAAATTAATTTTTAATACTTTAATTTCACATACTATGTTGACTTGAAAAATGTAATAGTTTAGTTTTGGACTGAATAAAGAAAGAGCCATTAATTATTTTAATAATACCTCATTGTACACATAGTCTAGTCATTTTACTTGAATAAGAACTTTAAAAATTATCTTGAAACTTCTCAGACCATTAGCTGTACTACTAAGAAAAGCATTTTTTAAAAACTACCTCCATGCATGCTTGGCCTTTAATTTAAAAACAGCAAGGTTGTTTTTAGCAAGGTTATTGTTTACACCTTGCTGGCTGAAAAATGAATGCTTCATTTTTAAGATAATCAGAGCTGCTTTCTGATGATGCAATGAAAACATTCCCTCAACTTGTGTTGTTATTTTAGTTTGTTACCATATTCTTTCTTCAGCATTATTAGTATGTAATTCTTTTTATAGTTTCACAACGGAACAATTTATGTCTATTTCTACAGATGAAACTCTGCATGTGTTTCATCATGTGAATACAAGTTGCTATCTTCTCTGATAACGTTTTTGTTAAGAATAATCATCGCTTGATACATAATATTTTAAAAGAAATTCTGGCAAAACTGACCAAGAAGTCATTTGTGATGATGATCCCGGAAATGTTTAGTTTGGCGATGAGATGCCTGGTTAAAGTTTGAAACTGTAAAATCTGAAAAACCCGTACATTGTTTTGGCGGGGAAAGTTAGATTGTGGGAATAAATTCTTGCATTTGTAAATTGAGCAGATAAATATTTAGACTGTAAAAAAGAAGAGAAATCATTTTTTAATTTTGGGTCTTTTAATCTACTATCTTAAGTTCAAATATAAATAGGAAATGAGGTGAAACTCTTGTTAAGAAATGACAACAGAATATAATTTTATGAAAGCTTCACCTACATTTCTTGGCAAAAGCAAATGCAAATCTTTTTAGAAAAGACAGAAATTCAAAAAATGTGTTGAAAAATAAAGTCAAAAAATAAAAATGTAATACTTATTATTATATCATAAACGAAGGTCTACATCTACAAAATATGGATTCAATTCTTGTATAACTTTTTATATGAAAACCATCACATAGACTATAGAAAAAAATATATTTTCAGGAAGGGCACCCAGGACAACCTTAACATATCAAGAAAGTTTGAAAAAGAACCCAAAAGAACTCCTATACATGATATATACAGTTGCTTTAATTTTAAAGTAATATTAGTTTCAAATGTTCTAAATTAAACTTTGAGAAATTTAATGAACTGGAACATAATTGGATAAAATTATCTACAATACAGCATAGAGAGAATAAGAGAGGCAAAACACAAGATGATAATACTTGGAGAATCAAACAAGAAGTTGCAACATATATCTAATATAAATTCAAAAAGACAGAAGAGGGTAGATGCAATAATCTAATGAAATAAGGCTAGCAGTTTGTCAGAACTGATACTACAACAGAACTTCTAAGTCCAGAATAAATGAATAAACTAAAATAAACTCATATAACAACATTTAACTGTATAATCTCTTTTGTTGCAATTGCAAAAGGAATTATTTTTTCCACTTCTTTTTCTGAAATTTCATTATTAGAGTATAGAAAGGCTATGGATTTTTGAACATTGTATCCAGATTCTGTATCCAGAAACTTTACTGTATTTGCTTATTGTTTCTAGTAGTTCTTGTGGGTCTTTAGGGTTTTTTATATAGAGAATCATGTCATCTGCAAATAGTGACAATTTGACCTCTTTGTTTCCTATTTGGATGCCTTTTTTATTTTCTCTTGCCCGATTGCACTAGCTAGACCTCCAATGTTTTACATTGAATAATAGCGATAGTGTAAACAGGGGGGAGGGGGAGGAATGTAGGGTAAAGGGGGTCAAATATGTGGTAACAGAAAGGTCAACATACAGTATAAATATATATGCCTTACTGGGAAAAAAAAAAACAAACGAACAAACAAAAAATGTATAATCCCCAAACAAAGCAAGGAGGACACAAAGATAGATAATTACAATGGAAAACTACTTAGACCAAAAGCAAACTTTTCTTTAGCAATGACAGATGTCAGAAAACAATGGAATGATACCTTCAGTATGTTAAGGCAAAAAGAATTTTCAACGTGAGATTTAGTAAACAAATAAAGTACTTCAGCCATTTTTAGAGTTAGGAGGGGAATACATATTTTAGACTTTTTTTTTTTAATTTAGAGGAAACAAATCAAAAACAACTATTTTCTGGAGGGTGGGAGTAAAACTTCCTAAAATAAGTACTAGAGGCTCTATTTCAAGTGGAAATAAATTGAACCCAGAAGATAAGTTAGATTCGAGGAAGAACGTTAAATCAGGTATAGAGAGACTTGTTGGCATTGATTCTTTATAACAAATGTTAGAATGTTATCAGTACTTCCATATTCTAATCAACTATGCATTTGTGTGAATATATGGACACACAGAGACTGGGTGTCTGACCTTGCACATCATAGTCATTCTTGGCAACTCAGATTTTTATTTAGAACTTAATAATAGGAGTATACATACTGGTGTGCTATCTTCTTGATAAAATACCTCAATTATTCTGCCATGGACATCGACAACAATTCTTTCCATAGACAAGGGAAATATACAAATACTGAAACCACAGCAAGTTTCAGACACCAAGGCCAGTGTTTTTCTCAGATTCAAGTGTTTGCTTTTATATTAATCAGATTTTCTCACTTCCTGCTTTCCACACGCACTCCTTGTTTACCAGCCAATTATTCTAGACCTTCTGGGAATAAAACTCCAAGGGGCCAAGCGATCAATCCAGAATTAGACACTGGTCATCCTATTATATAATTAGGTCTCTTTCCTTCTCTCCTTCAAAAAAAGCACACCCATTCATGCACGCGTATCCACAGATCTAGGTAATGTTGATAATATCCTTCCCTACATTATTCTGTTACCCAAATAGAGACACATCTGTATCTAGACACACTCCCCAGCACAGTTGCAAGCCCTTGCTAGACCTCTGAGACATCAGCCACACGGAGAGCTGAGTGTGTCCACAGTCCTTTTCTTACTACCTTTAAATAGTCAAGCCACAGGCACACACAGCTCGTCCTTATTTTGTGTTGGTAGGAATCTCCTGGAATCATTCCTTATACCCTGATTACTGTCAGTCTGTATTTCCTGCCATCCTGCAGCTTTCTAAGCCTTTTACTAATGATCCTCGAGGTGTGTCAGTATTATGGATACACTGACTGAATTCCAGAAGAAAGGGGAAACCTTTTGAAAAGCAAGCATCGGGAAGACTCTGGAGGAATTGAGTCGGTGAATTTATACATATCGCTCCCTTCTCATTTATTCATGATCTTATAGATGGGCCTTATTTATATCTTTATTGTTTTAAAAGGAGCTCCAGTTAGATAGGTAAAAATGGAATATGTTTAACTTGTAGGAGAGAATAGCCCAGGCTCTTACCTAACTGTAAAGTTGTTCATTTTTCTTTCATCCTCAGAAAACAAATCAGGGTCAGATAGGAAAAATAAATGCATAGAAGAATGATTTAGGATAACCTCTCCAGTCCAGAACAATGTTCATTTTCCCTCAATGTGCCTAACTTTGAGGATAATTCTGAGCCAACAACATTGTAATAACTGAGGCTAGTGTGTAGCCTGGTGACAAACTCAATGTGGCCACTGGGCCTGCTTAGTCTTGGGCTTACCAAAAGGAGTGTTTCCAAGCACAAGTCATTTAACTCATTTATTAGAAATAAAAATATGATAATTTGAGACATAACCCAAAATAACTAATTTGTAGATTATGCCATTAACTGAATGTCATCTGGCTACTGTGTGACCGTAGTAGAAAACAGATCAAGAATTTAGTATTTGGAATTAAAGACAAATACCATTTACCACTGCTAAGCAATATATATTTTTTTAAGCACTAAAGTATTTATCTGTAAAGATATATGCAACCCAATTTCATTGCAGCATTCTTCATGGTGGCCAAGTCATGGAAACAATGAAAGTGCCCTTCGATAGATGATTGGATAAAAAAGATGTGGTACATATACACAATAGTAGACTATTACTCAGCCATAAGAAAAGACGAAATACTGTCATTTGCAATAATATGAATTTCACTTAGATTGTCATGCTAAGTGAAATAAGTCAGATAGAAAAAGTTAAGAACTGTGATTTCTCTCATATGTGGGATATAAAACTGAAAGCAACAAATGAACAAGGCAAACAAAAAGTCATGGGCACAGACAACAGTTTAGTGGGTACCAGAGGGAAAGGGGAGAAGGGGAGAGGTAAATAAGGTATATGGAGTCAGATATATGGTGACGGAAGGAGATTTGACTGGGTGGTAACACATAATGCACTATGCATGTGGCATATTATTGAATTGTACATATGAAACTTATGTAGTTTTATTAACCAATATCCCCCAATAAATTTTAAAAAGAAGCACTGAAAAAGCTAATGTCATCCTGAATGTTGGAAGCTATGTAAGGGAGATTAATGGAAAAACACATAGAAGCTTTTTCACATTTGTTTTGGTTGCTATGCCAAACATTACCCTAGAAAAACTAATTGTACCAAATAGGCAATCTTATTGACATGTTTATAGTCAGTTACACAGTGATATATACTTTAAAAATCTTTCTTAAAAATGTTAATAATAATTTACGTATGGAAATTTCATATATCATATGACTGCAACCTTAAATTAGCGCAGAAAGGATGGTGTTTTATAGAAGTGATTCTGGAATAATTATAGAATCATGAGGAGAAGGTTAAAATTGGATCTTTTCCTCATAGCATACATCAGGATATATAATTCAAGTGGATCAAAGATTTTAATCTGAAAATAAAGCCAAACAAGTTGCAAGAGAATATTGGATGAATGCTTCACAAGTGAGTAATGTGTGCTATTATTGCTCAAACTCCCAAGTGCTTACAAAGAAAATATCAAAAATAATAACATATTCAATCATACACAATTTTAAAAACCTATATGGTAAAAAAATCACCAAAACTGAGTAAAAAGGCAACTCACACACTGGATAAATAGTTTCAAAACATATCTCAAATATATAAGACCCTTTTAAAACTAAGAAAAATGACCCACAGAAAACATGCTAGAGATATGAAGAAACATTACATAGAAAATAAATTATGAATTATATACATATGTACATATGTATGTGTTAATTCACACTCCAAAATAACATAACTTGATGTACAACACTAAGAAATTCTAAGAGAAATACAAATAATTTTATTTTAGGGAAAAATGAGTTAACTCAAAGAAAATTTAGAAAGTTTTGAACAGCATTAATTACAATAGAACCTCTCAATCATAGAAATTTTGCAAATTTCATCTCTTTAGCAATTACTGCAGAAGAGTTTTAAATTTTATTCAATCATTGAATAAATTAAAGAAATGAACAAATTTTAAACACACTACATATCCATATGACAAAGACTTTGGTGTTGAAAACACTGGTAGTATTTAAGAATGCAGTCTTAAAATACTTATGCTGGCATGCTAATTTCAATAAATATTTATGTGGAAACTCTAAAATGATACAGAGACATTACGTAATATTTTCTAATTTTAAAAAAATCTAAGAAACTGACTACCGTTTTGTTGAAAATACATTCACTATTAAAGCGGGATTCATGCTTAAATGTGGTGTACATTCACTTGAAGAAAAAGCAGGTTCTAAAAAGAACAAACTAATCAAAAATAAACTCACAAATATAGTGGATAATATGGCTAGGGACAGAGGGAGGGGCAGAAAAAGGGGAAAGGGGCTGGGAGAATGGGATGGAGGGTTAAAGAAGTACAAAGTAGTAGTTAATGGGGAGCATGGCAAAGGGAATGCAGTTAGCATTAACACATTTGCTAGGTGTCGGGCCAGGGGAGGGAGGGAGCAATTGTGGAAATGGTTTTATGAACATTATAGATGTCTAACCAATGTACTGATACTTGAAACTAATTTAAATAAATAAAATTTTAAAACAAAGCAGTTCTGGCCTCTAATACTTGAGTTTTTACTTTGTCTAGAGCAGAAAGGGATTTATATCTAAGCTGCATCGAAATTATTTTAAGTTAGCTAGTACCAAGAACAGCTTGTTTAAATTTCCACACCTAGACATTTGCTAAATCCAGATTAAGGTGTCCCATCTCTGTAAATTCTTGATGTCTTCCTCTTTATTCTGTAGCTTGTTTCTTATTATATACTTATTTAGATATTCTTTACCTCATTTTTATATACTATGCTATATATATATATCCTGCGCCATATATATGTACGTATGTATGTGTGTGTGTATACATCCATCATACAAATATATATATATTTCCCATGCTTATGTTGTAAAGACCTTTTGAAAAAATTTTTTCAAATAATATTTCCATTTGAGTTTGCATATAATTGCATTTCTTGGTTGAAAAAAATTCAATATTAGTGGAATATTACTACACCAATTCTCCTCCCCAGAAATTAATCCTTTTTAAGTGACATTTCTTTCTGAAAAGTACATGTGAAGTCACAGGAAATTTCAGAAATTACCATAACAATTACAATAGTATGAATCAAAATTCATTGAGCACGAATCCTATGGATGTTCTATTTTTGGAACATGAAAGTAGAGCACGTAGGATAACTTAACACCTAAAATGAAACAAAGACTAAGATCACTCAAGTTAAACTGTGAGTTATTCTCCCTACATTTTTTCAAAACATTTTCTCTTTCTGTTGCAAAGATAAACATGAATCTTAATGCCTTTTATTTATTGGTATAAGTTTTAATAAATAGCACATTAAACAAATCATCAAATAAAAAATTAGGGGTCTAATTAAAGATTTGCCTACTTTTCTTCTGGGAAACTCAGTCTGCATAATAAAAATCTGCTGCAATTCATACATCAAGAAAAGTCAATGAGAGTCTCATCTTAGAATTAATGACAAAACACCATGATATTAGTTCTGACATCAATTACTGCCTTTAAGCAATGAATTTCTACGTAGCCAACCATTACCTCCAGTTAATCAAAATAATTATCTCTGCAAATCCCGAACATTAGAACTGCTTGGAAGAAAAACAGAACAGGATGTATTTTCTAACTTTATTATTATTTATTATAGCAAATCTTAAAGATATTTAAAGAATAATAAAAATAATATTGTCAGTCGACATGTAGCAATTTATTATTTTTTACAATTATCAATCTATAACCTATTTTGTTTTATTTATACTCCACATATTTCTCCTTTCACCTTGATGGATTAATTGAAGCAAATTTAAAAATCATATAATTTCATTCATAAACATGTTAGTATACATCTGTAAAAAATAGAAAAAAAACATATCTAAAACAATAAACCTAAAACAAGAAGCATAACTTTTTATATTATCAAAATTAACTCTCTTTGTAGCCATAACAATTTATTTATTGAATAAATTGTATACAAACTTACCCACATTATCAATTTTTCAGATCAAATTATTAAATAATCTTTGTCCTCATATTATTTCTAAATTGGCGATTATATTTAAAGATCTGATTAGTTTCTCTCTCTCTCTCTCTCTCTCTCTCTCTCTCTCTCTCTCTCTCTCTCTTTCCAGCAAAAACAACTCATAGGTATTCCTTTTTATCAGGGGGCACACAATGTTTAGTTGTCTTTTATTTGTGATGTTAGAAGTTATTAATGATTATGCATTAGTTCCTTTATCTTATTAAAGATTGCAAAATCATAATATTTTAATTCTAAATGTCTTAATTTTTGATGTGAAATAATACCATAAAGATATACTCATTGATCTAAAATGCTTATGCATTTCAATCAATTGCATATCACTCTTACTGATATGATACTCAAATTGTCCCATTGTAACTTGTTAGAACTTCTGACTGACTCTTGAGCACTTTATAAATGACACTGATAATCTTTGATAAGTCACTTGCTTTTTGCTATGACAAGATATTTATTAGGATTCAACCAATCAGGAACACTTCAATATTAAAATTATTATTAATAATTAAGTCAGGACAAGAGACAAATCAGAATATTCTAGACCATCCATGTTTGTCATACTAACTTAAAATCATGTTATCTTTTCTAATTTTTTGACATCCCTTGTCATGAATCAAATTTTCTTTTTCAATCTGTTTAAGTGCTTTTCATCTCTACAATTTCTTCTTAACATTATTTTTGACATATCAGGGACTATATATAAGGGTTATAAATACATTCACATTATAGTCAGAGTAAGCAAAGGAAATACCTTCTTCTTTTTTAATTGGTTATCAAAAGCCTCTGCCCAGTGAGTAGTGGAAAAAACACTGCTATTATTTCTACCAAATTTAACTTTGGATCTGATGATTTAAATAGTTCTTTTAAGCAGTAGTCCTTCCAATTTCTACCTGCCCTCCGCATACGTAGCCCTCCTCTGAGAGAGTGCTGGTTTTCCATAACAGTGCAGTACACAGGAGTTTCCTGAACCATATGAAATACATAGCTTATTCTCTGTCACTCACTGATCCTGAGAACCTGCTATAGATTTAGTTGTGTCTCCCCAAAGTTCATATGTTGAAACCCTAACCCCCAAGGTAACCATAGTTAGAGATAGAATTCTTAGGGAAATTAAGGTTAAATTAAATGAGTTCATAAGGGTATGATTGTACTTTGAAAAGGTAGTGCCAGGACACAGAGAAAAAGAGACAGAGATAGAGAGAGAGAGAGAGAGAGAGAGAGAGAGAGAGAGAGAGAGAGAGAGAGAGAATTCTTTCTCTCTGCTGTGTGAGGATACAGTTAGAAGGTGGACCTTTGAAAGCCATAAAGAGAACCCCTGCCAGAAATCAAATCCTGAAAGACCTTGATCTTAGAATTTCTAGCTCCAGAACTATGAAAAAAAGAATTAATTTCTGTTGTTTAATCCATTAATTCAGTCTATGGCAAAATCCAGCTAAGATTTTAGAATAGAATTGTAATTATATTGAAAACTAGGCATCATCCTACTCTCTCATTGCAGAGTTAAAAATATGATTACCATGGAAAAAATAGACAGTAGAATCATGGGGCTCAAATAACTTAACCTCACTCATGAAAGTGAATAGCTCTCTCCTAACTCCAGAACGAGCAAAGATAAATAGTCATATTGTCTTTAAAAAAATAACTTTACAACCAGTTAAGGGGATGAGTATTTAGGAGATTCAGATCAAAGATGTATGTCTTAAAGTGATGTATTGTTGAGTAAAACACTAAAGATCTATAAAATATTTAGCATCATCAACAAAGAACAAAAGCATCACTATAAAACAGTAACAGAGTGAATTAAAATTGTATCAAGGTGAGAAAAAATGAAAAGTAGAAAAGAAAGAAGGAAAAAACACATTTTTAAAAAAACAATTAAGAATTAAATAAAATCAGCGTTGAATAGAATTAGCATATAAAACAAGATTAAAACAAAGTTCTAAGAGGTAAGACATAACATGATAAAAAAAATCAATTCTCCAAAATTAAATATATTAAGACAATATATTCTAAATGAAATCCCAATGAAATATGGTTTAGGTATTGAAAACAATGATTTTAACATCCATATGAAAAAGTATTATCTGATAGCAATTTAAAAAATAAATTGAAAATAATAAAAAGTCTGATTCCAAAACAATTAAAAAATATATGTTGTAAGACAATGCCAATGACAAGATTTCAGTACTAACTCAGACAAATAGGTCAGTAGAAAATAATAGAAAACTCAAAAACATATATAGGACCTTGTTGTATGACAATATGTCTCAGTTTTTTCTACTTATGGGAAAAAAGTTAAAATGTGATTAGACCTTAAATACATACCTCATAAATTATAGGAGATTAAAATTTGAAATGTAAAAAAATAATAATATAACACTTAGCAAAGGATTTTGAAGATTATGTACATTTTATACTAATAGAATTTTTTATATACAAACCAAGAAAACCAAAGACTGTAGGAACATAGTCATATTTGACTCTAAAAAAATTACACATTCTTTATAGACCAGTACTGTCCAGTATAAATTTCTGAGATGATAAATAAAAATATTTTATATCTGAACTGCTCTATATCATAGCCAGTAATCACATTTTGAGCACTTACTGATGGTGTGACTGAGAAACCATATCTGGTAAATGGTTACCATCTTGGAAAACGTGGTCTATCCACAACATTATCACTGTATTAATAAAAAGAAATTACATGTGATATTATCAATCTAGCATCATTAAATGTTCATTTAAATGGTAACAAATTTTTCAATAAAAAATGATAAATGTAAATTATTTGAAAGTGTAATTCTCAGAAAAGCAAATCTAAGTGGCAAAGGAACAAAAGAAAAGAGGATCAACATCACTTTCTCACTTACCAAACTGGGAAGCAATACAATAATTATATATATGCAATAAACTCCATAATCAGTCAGGACTGGAAGAATATATTCTTAGTTATTTTTTTTTTGCACATGGTAATTCTTACAAATTCTTAGGTTGTTATGTGTGAACATAAACATGAATATAACTTTGAACTAGAATTCTCACCAATCCTACACCCAGTAATCTGAAAAATCCCCAGTTATATTTGTAAAAATAGAGGGCTATAAATAGTGTCAAGAAATTAAGTCAAAAAAATAAAATCTTAAAAGAATGAATGTTCATTATTACCTAAATTTTTGAATTAAGGGTATGTTAATAATTTAAAATTGAGGTTAATCTCTGCAGCTGGAATTGGGAGCATTTTTATTAGGGAAGCAGTTAAAGAAAAAAAGTAAAAATCAAAGAAGTGTATAGAATACATTTCTATTTTTTGAAACAAACACTGACAAAAATAACATGGTTATATTAAACTCTTCGTATTCCAGCTTAAAGCTACTCACTGCAGGATTTAGAAGAACTCTCACCCCCGGACTTGTTCTTCTGACAAGACTATATCTTGTACATGACTAAGAAAAATATCAAGTCCTACGTCCTCGGTTCTCTCAATCTCTAAAGAATTTTCTGTCTTACAGGACATTTATATTCACCCAAAATCTTTGCATGAAACTGCTTTGCACATGCCTCATGCTGATATCAAGTCTCACCCCTCCGTGACATTTCACATTCCGGATTGTCTAATGTGATCTCTGATATTCAAACTCTGTAGGGGAGAAATCTCCATCTCCTCTAATCCTTTTAAAATAATCTTTACTTTCTTGCCTTGTCATTGTCAGAAACCTTCTCACTTGTGTATGGCTCTGTGTGCTTTAACAAGTCCATATCCCAGGATCTCTCTTAAAAACTTCTCTCTCTCAGTTATAGAATTTCCATGTTATTCTTTTCTCATTTGTCTGCTGAGATTCTTGATCTGTCCACTTATCACATGTATACTCTTTGTTAAATATTTAACTCATTCCTTTTGTAATTATAACATTTTCATCTATGAAGTTCCCTTTAGTTATGGGACACATATTCTTTTGTCTTTATGTGTCTAGAATTTTTTATTGTTCACTGGAAATTGTGGATGCTACATTATTGAATGTATAGGTTTAATGTTGACATTTGGTCTAGTGGTCAAATAATGTACTGGCAGATCAGCTCGATTTATAGATATTTGGATTTGCCTTTGGGAGATCTGTCTA
This sequence comes from Eonycteris spelaea, assembly GCA_003508835.1. NCBI lineage: Eukaryota > Metazoa > Chordata > Mammalia > Chiroptera > Pteropodidae > Eonycteris > Eonycteris spelaea. Next base: position 13,781,195 of record PUFA01000021.1, read on the forward strand.
GAGCAGCTCTCACTATATGACTAATGTAACCCTACAACTAAGGCAGCGCCATTCTTGGATCTGAACTGAATTTCTAGAGTGTTCAGTGAGGTTTCTTTAATTTTGCTGGTTGTTTGTCTCCCAATTTGTGCAATCTCAAGACCCCTGTGGAGGACACCTTGTATATGTAATTTATCCCAAGGGGGGCAGACCAGGGCTGCTGTTATCCAAATCCTGAAAACAATTACTTTATATATTTTCTATGTTTTTAAATTTATTCTTGGCAAGAAGAGTAGTTTGATACTTATTAAACCATCATAGCTAGTTTATTATTACATAGTGAAACTTTCAAAACAAATATAATAATAATTGATAAGATCATTATATTTGTAAAATGAAAATTAGCATCTCTTCTATAACTTTTTCAATGAGGTAAATGTTCATTTTTATTTTAAAAACGTATTTCTAGCCAATGGACACATATTTTAGTATTGCAATATTTCTAGGTAGACTTGTCATTTGTTATCTATTCTTAGAAGTAGTATCGTTGCTTTTGCTGAGTGAAAAACTTAATGAAATGGTAAATACAGTTTCAGAGTAACCGAAAATACCAAGCATAGCACAATCAGTATGCACGTCAATCTATTTTTATCAGCATTTTTTTCCTCTTTCATATAGTGACAGGAATGCATCAGATATCTATTGAATAAAATTTGTGATACCATAACATAATATTTTAGTTCATCACAAAGGGATACACTTAATAGTTTCTTACTTTCTTCTAATTCCCTTGAAAACTTTAATTTCTGCTTTTTAATTTTAATATAGATATAGTTATCAATCTTCCTATAACATAAAAGAACTATCCAAAATATGTTATGAAAAATTTAATACTCCTGAATATATTTATTTAAACTCTATAATTTGCATAGAAAACACTTAGTTAAGAATTAAGGTTAATCTACAAAATAATGTCAAAGGAACTAATATACATTATACATTATGTGATCTTTGAAGACTATCATACAGATTAGAGCTTCTCTTATTCATTAGTTCATGGTAGATGGCTTTAAATTTAACCATATTTTAAGTCTTAACATAATACTATTTCTACTTCATTTTGTGTAGCAATAAACAGTAACCATCGCACATGTTACGTTTTTTATTTATATGCCATATGCCTTTGAAATAAAAATATAATTGTGTGGTCATGCACACTCAAATTTACTGTTATGTAAATTTTTTGCATAATCATAAAATGACTTAAAATATATTTTAAAATTCTCTCTCACTATGCAGATTGTAGAAACAAAATTTTTTTAAATTCTAAATGCCAGAACAAGTTGTCCAAGAATAGCTTACTGAGAAACTATTAAGTGCACATTTTATATTTACTAACTATGTGTCTTGTTAAATAATATTTCATTAATTATATTTCACAGTTTCTTAAATTCCAATAGAAAACTTATTTGAATAAGGTTAACTAATGAATGTAAATACATTCACACTTACGGTAGGTAACTCTGGATCATGTCTTTTATATAGATATGAACTTGGTTTTAATTTTTTATTTCTATAGCTACCTTAATTATAGCTACTTTTGTAGGTTACATTTAATAGTAAAAATATACTATATTTATTTTAGGACTATTTCCCCAGTATTTCAATTAACTCATTTAAAATTTGTTGATTTGTTGGATCATAATGGTTGAATGTTTTTTTTTTTAAGTTCTAACCAAATTATAGGATATTTGTAGTTTTAAATAATTAAGATTATAATATGAGGTGCTATAAGAGGAGTGAGAAGTTGACCATAGAATAGAAGCCATATTTTTTTTAAATAAAAATGTATCTGGTAAGAAGGAAGTAGAGCATATTAAAAAGAAAAGAGAGAGATATAACTCGAGGCTAAAATGACCAGAAAACATGAAAAAGAGACAGAGAATTTGAAATATATTCCTTACACGATTCAGGGTTAGGAAAATCTTTAAAAAAGGTAAATGCAGGTCAAAATTGGATGAGGCTACAGATTTTTAGTATTTTATTGATACCGAAATAAAATATAATTGCTTGAGGGTATAAATTTTGTTGTTAACACATTTTCCTCCCATCAAGCTATTATAATTCTCAAAGGAACTAATTTGGCTGGAATTCCACTGATAAAAATGCTTGTAATTTCAGTACTTCTAGTCCCAGAAAAGATGGCATACACTCACTCTTCTCTTCTCCTAGCCTCTAAATATAGCAAAACATTTTGGGAACAATTTAACAATCATAAAAGTACTCTGAAAGGTAGAAAAAAAGATAGACTGGGTAGAGTCCTTAAGTCCTGAAGAAGTACACTTCAGTTAATTCTCTGAGTTTTATTTTTACCCAGGACTGACAACAGGAAATACACACACACACACACACACACACACACACACACACACACCCCACACTCACACACAGAAAAGCCTGATCTCTGACCAAAGAACTAAGAAAGGGTAAGCTCTGTAGAAACCTACCAGGAAGACTCATCCATTGATCTATCTCCTAGTGACAGTACCAGGAGCCTTACACACAGACCCATCCACCACACAGCGCCTCTGTCAACAGCAGAATTGTTCTAAACACATCCTAGCTCCAACAGATCAGGTATTTCCTGGTCTTCACCTAAAAGCAGAAAGTGAAAAAGGCTCAGGATTTCCTGATTCTCTCCAAGTGGAAGACTCTCCAGATAAGTATGTACACTCTCAACAGCACCAAGAATAAACTTCAAGCTTATGGCTTCAGGTGTGTGGTGAACAGGCCAGAGGATATTTTCTCCACCCAGCATCCTCACCACCTCCGTCGCAGCATGGGGCAGTGCCTTCTGTCCTAGCAGGCAGCACAGACAGGGGTAGAGGAGGCTGTCCCGGAGTCAGACAAAGAAGACCAAAATAAAACTGCAAGGACTGAGTGAGCAAAGGTGTCTGGAACTACAGCCTACGAATTTCATGCAGAACCTATACACTAAACCTTATCAGGGAAAATGCCCATGAAATAAAAGATTTAAATAGGATCAACAGTCTCCGAATACAATATGCAACAAAAACAATCCAGAATCACTCATCATACCGAGAACCAGGAAAATCACAACTGAAAGTCACGTGATGCCAGGTAAGAGATAAATCCAGGTGCTGAATTTATCTGGCGAAGATTTGAAAATATCCAGCATAATAATATTTTACAACGTGATTAGTTTTGTTTCCACTGACTGAGCAGCTCTTATATGAAGTTGCTTTTTTGTTTTAATAATTATATAGGAATTGGGAGTTTTTTTAGAGACCTTAACTCATATCTCTTTCTTTATTTTTATATTTTTTACCTTTTTAAAAATTAAGTTTATTGGTGTAATATTGGTTAACACAATTATATAATTTTCAGGTGTACATTATAATTTGACATCTGTGTATTCTATTGTGTGTTTACCACCCAAAGTCCCGTTACCCACTTCGCCCTCTCCCTACCCCTCTATATTTGACCCCCTTTACTGCATCTATTTCTCCCCCCTCCCCACCCCCTACCCTCTGGTAACCACTCGTCTATGGATGAACCTCGAGATAATCATGCTAAGGGAAATAAGCCAGACAAAAAAAGTTTAAAATCCCATGATATCACTTATATGTGGGATATAAACCTAAAAGCAATCAAGGAACAGGACAAATAAACAGAAACCCATGAACATGGACTATAGACTAGTGGTCATATCTCTTCTTTTTAATAAACTGACAAATTCTAGTTCACAAATTAGTCTGCTTTGAGTTTGGCTCATGCATGAAGAATATTCTTATCTGGTTCAAATACCAAACCTGCCAACTTGATTTTGATTCTCAAACCTGTCTGTACATTTAAATTTTCTAATACATTTTTAATATAATATACATTCTTCAATCGACCTAGATAAATTAAAATAAAACCTTGTAGTATGGCTTCTTTTTTAAATAATGATATTAATTCTTGATTACTACTGACTTCTTTCACAAGGAAACTTTCTTAGACATCTCATCACTATAATAGTATTTTGGTGCAATAATTTAAAAAGCAGGTGGATTGAAAAGTGAAAATACCCCCTAATATATCCTTTTACTCCCTAAATGAAAATAAAGGGAGCAGCAAAGATTCTGTCCTAATTCTTCTCCACCTATCTTCCAGGACAGCCTGAGGCTGAAGGACAGCAAAGAACACAACACTTCAGATTTATCTTTAGTGCTCTTATATAAAAATTAATTTAAAAGGTTTTGAAGTAAAATCCAAAAACTATTCAATAAACGAAAAAAATAAAAAACTGGAGTTTATCATTCTCTGGGAGACAAGGTACTTTTCTATTATATATATATATTTTTGTATATATTTTCCTGTAATCTGTGATAAAGTCTATTGTTATTAAAAAATATGTACAAGTCACTTAGAAGTGGCGAATTGGGTGGTGGTGGTTGTGAGAAATTATGTAACATCAGTAATTATGTAACTGATGTTACATAATTCCTTATTTCATAAATGTGTCATTATTTTTGCCCTTTCGGGAAAAAAATGAGACTCAGTTGTTTTATTTTTTAAAAAATCATTTAATAAAAGTATTTAATTGTATGATTTCATTGTGTGAAGTATATATGTCTTTCCATATAGCAACTTTTTAAAGAACATGATTTTCTTTCTTTCACCTGAATCTTTTATTTAGATAACAATGTTAGATAGAAAAATTATTTTGTATTGATTACATATTAATATAATGCACTAAATATTAAGTGTAATATTTTGCGAAACTATTGTCTTGAATCTTAAAATTGTATATTGATATATTCAGAAAAAAATCCTGGTAAGCGTTGGCCTGTTCAGCATTTATTTGTTTGTTTGTTTGTTTGTTTACTTGTTTGTTTGTTTGTTTTAGCTTCCGATGTCGTCTGTGACTGACAGCAAAATGTTAATAATAGGAACAGTGCACAATGAACACTTGTTCATCTTTTTGACATTAATGGAAAGTTTTAACTTTATAATTTTTCTGCAGACTTATTCTATTCCTAGAATGCAAATCTATGAAATGTATCTTCTATTTTTAGTTTTTTAATTCTTTATTCAGGAAAAGATTTTGAAATTTAATCAAGTTTTTTTCATCTACTGAGAATAATATATTGAGTTAAAATAATGAATCGCCTTAACAAACCAAGTACTTAGCTGGTTATGATTTTCTGGCACTTTATGTAGATTTTTCTATCTCTATTAATAAGGGAGAAGAAAGAGTCCAGTCATCTCTTTTTCTTTATTTTCCTTTTTTATAGTTATACTAATTTTTATAAGGGTCCGGAGTTTGTGTTACCTTTCACTATGCTTCAAAATAAAGCACGTGAGAACAGACAAACTCAGTAAATTTTATTCAATTTTAATTAAAAAAAATTTTTTTAATTGCAGTCCATATACAACATTATATTAGTTCCAGGTGTACTACATACTGATTAGACATCTATATAACTTCCAAAGTGATCACAGTGATAAATGTAGTACCATCTGACATTATACATAGTTATTATAATATTATTGACTACATTCTCTATGCTATGCTTTACATCCCCATGGCTACTTTTATAACTGACAATTTTATTGTTGGTATTTTTGAAGAAGTAATTTTTGGTTTTAGTAATAAAGTTTGACTCATTTCTTTTTGATTATATTTTTCCTCATATATTTAGTAATTTTATCTGTGAGGTGATTGATTATAAATTATTCTTTGTAATTTACAAATAACTAAAAATCTGCCACAAATTTAAAAAACAATCAGCAGAATCTATAACATCTATTTTATAAATATATTAAAATATAGTAACTGATAATATTGATATTAACTTATAAGGACAAAAGGGAATTCTGTTTAACTATTTTAATAGTTAAGTACATAAGTCTATTTCAAAAACTAACTTACATGTAAGACATATTAGTAGTATCTAATTTTACACATATATACTATTTCCATTAATCTATCTCTTATTCTCTCTGTATGTTTTATATATATTATATAGCCAGCAAAAACTCTTTACAACTATTTTTATGTACTAATCTGGCTAAACCAGTAGAGAAGTCTCTCAAGAATGACAGAAAAGAATAAGTTCTGCTTTCGTTGCATCTGTTTTAAGTTGAAATGACCAGTTATTCAAGGGTCGCTGCTAAATATTTGATATTTGATAGTAGGAATTCTTCTCCAAAAATTTCTATTAGCTAAATGCTTTCTCTAGGCATTAACACAAAAATGTGTGTTTTTATGTCATTTTTAAAGCATAAGAGCAGAAAAATAGAGCTTATTTAGGGATAAAGAGATTAAAGACGATGGAATAATAATGAAGTGGAAGCAAAAAAAGACCAAAACACATAAAGTCTATTTAGCAAATAAAAGGATGGAAAATCAAAGCTTGAAATAAAAAAAAATATATATATATATATATATATATATATATATATATATATATATATATCAGCTGGTTTAGGAGAGAATTCATGTTGAGATATGATGAAAATTTATTTGTAAAAGAGAAGGAAGTTTAATATTCTATAATCTAAACTGGAAAAATTATGCGAATACATCAGGAGAATCTATTTGAAATTCAATTCCTCATCTAATCATAAAGTGAGAAATATCCTTTTGTTTTAAATGTTTTTCACTTGGTATACCAAGATATTGTAAGAAGCTAAAAGAAAAAATATTTAAGAGATTATGGTAATAGTATTTGAAATAGTGTGAAAAAATGATAGGATAATCATGAATAAAAAATGTCAGGAACAGTAGTTGGAATTCTATTTCTTATTTTATGTATTTTATAATGGCAAAATATACTTTAAATGGAATATTTAAGTGACTGCACTTGATTAGAAACCTTACAGAGAATTGTTTGACAGATCCTGTCTTTGACTACTGATTTCTTCCATTTGCAGTTATATTTATGCATATATTTTTTTTCAAAAATATTTTTTAGCTGTCAACCAAGCAATTCTTACTGTATATTATAGTACTCTCAAATGATTAGCATAAAAATCAAACATGCTATCTAAAAACATAAAGAAACCAAATTAATACAGTCTTATCCATATTTCTGATTGAATTAAAGAAAATAGATTTAGATCTTAAAATAAAAAGACTCTTTTTACTTTGTCTCATGAATTGCATGAGGTATATATATCTAAATATTTGGAAACAAATGCATTATTGACAACATATTTTCCACTGATATGTCTTTATATTTATGTAATATTTTCTAAAACCCTTAAGGAATTAACCCTTTGTAACACATTTAGTATAAATTTATTTTTGGTTGTGAAGAGATATAATTTACAGATGAGTCTTCTACATTAATATTATATTATTATTATTAATTTTCACTTGCTTGTGAATGGTGAAAAGGCCATCTCATATTTTGAAAAGAGAATCCATATCTCTGAGCCAAAGTAAGAATGAATAATATTATTATTATTAATAAGTGTGTCAATTATAAATATAAATATATAAGCCAATATCCATTTTAAACATAAAGTATGACTTGAAAATATATACATTTTCCTTCTTTGCTATAAAATCATTATTTTTAGGATTAACTAAACTAAAATTTCTATTTAGAGATAAATGTCTTCTAAAGAGGGAGATAAATATCACAGGAATGCAGTGAAACATCCTAAAACATCCTTATACCTCCCTCCCTTTAAATGTTTGGAAAGAGTCTGTGATGTTTTAGCAAAATGTTTAAGAATACCTACTAAAGGATTTGGACTTATGTTGGGAATATACTTTACTATCTTCTCGTGGTAGAATATAAAGCCTAGGAGCTGGATGTTGACTAAGCTCAGGGTTAAGAAGAAAGACCATCTGCAAATAAAGACATGATAGTTTTAAAGTATTAGGGGACATATGGAGAGAAAAAAATTCCATGAAGGTGAGTTCAAAGAGAATATCATCACCATCTCCTCCTTGATTGACGACTGGTTATTTGACCCTGGTGTTGTAGGGTAAACATATAATTTTATGGCTAAACAAGGACACTTGAAGAGTAGAAGAGGATACTCTTAATTATTCTCAAACATGAGAGCAGATTAGGGCAGTTCTGGCAAACCAGAATGTAATTTAATCATAAGCAGGGATCATTAGAAGAAATAAAAAGCCTAACAGAGATTTTTAAATGATTTATTGTGGATATATGATGTAAATCTTCTCCTACATGTATCTTACAAAACCTTCTGTGAAATCTGAAATGATTACTAAAGATGTTGTGGGAGTGTGTTTGTTTGTTTTGTTTTGTTTTTTGTTTATGGACTAGAGATTCTATGTTGTCATTTTGTGAATGAGGAAGCAAAACATACACTGTGTCCCTAGGTTTAAAGGTTAAGGAAAGAGATTAAACCGGGGTTCTTCTCCAGGCTCAATTATCCCATTAACAACAAAATAGTAGCAATTATGTGTGTGTGAACCACATATGCATAGTCCCTTTACACCATTTTTCCTTCAGTCATCACAATATTGCCACTCTCGTCCTTTACAGCCAAGATTTTTGAAGATTTTTGTATGTCCTTATTGTTTTATTTGCCCTGTTAGGGGATGTGTATTATGCTCTTTTGGCTGTGCATATCAAACCAACAGACATTCTCCCACCCACCTTCTTATTAACAGAATAATGAAATGTTTACATATGTTTCGTGAAGATACCTTAATTTCAAGAAAGAAGGTACTAGGTCCTTTTGCAGTGGCAGGAATATGCTCACGAATAGATAGGAACTTTTTTCTGGAAGCTTACAGAGAAGTTCTCCCTTATCAAAGAGACATGCATAAGAGAAAGATCCACATTTACCACTGTGTCTCTTAAACCCTTGTCATGAATGTAACAGTAGACCTGGGGATGTAGCGGTCCTCTTATGAACCTAGTAATGAACAGGTGGGTAAAATGCCAAAACAGTAAAAATGGGAGCAAGTGGTAGATATGGAGCTGTTGAAGATGTTGTTACCCTGCCAATCCCAAGAGCACTTATTTCCCGATAACAGGTTTGACTATGATTCTTTCACTAAAAAAGGTTTTTCACTGATATAAAGAAAGGTTCAAATACGTATATGTTAGTGTTGAGTCCCAGTGAGTTGGATTTAGGTGAGGGAACCATCTAAAATAATTATAAGTAAAAACAGAAAGAATAAAGCCAAAACAAAGTTAAAGACTTGTTTACCAACACTGAGGACAAAATTGTGACTGAATATCAGAGATTAAATTAAGAGCTAAGAGAAAGCTAGGTTACAATAAAACACAAGCAGAGGACATTTTTATTTTATTTATTTTTTGGTAAAGGAAGGAATCCTTTAACTTGTTTTTGCATGTCGCAAATCTCCAGTCATGTCATTAATCCTTCAATTGATTTATATTTATATTTTAGCCATCCTGTTTTTAGTTACTAAATTTTTGTTTTCTATTTACTGATTTAACATGGTAGATTATTAATTTCCCATGGGTGTGACATTTCAAAAAATATGTTTGTGGTAGTAAATTAGATTTTGATCCCTCTGTATATATCTTCCCTCTAGTTTTAAACATTGTTTCTTAGAAATTGATGCCCTTATTTGTTTGTGTATATGTGTTTTTGTTTTAAGAATTTTGTTCCCCTCAATGTTTATCTAACATGGTAATTTTCTCAAATATCTGATGAATTTAGACTGCTTGTTTAAATGTATAAATTATATTCAAGCCTTCTCAGTATTCATTTCTTGAATTGGTGTCTCCACTCAGGTAAAATCACTGTTCCTCCAGAGTGAACACAGATGATAATTACAGGGGTCCTGGTCACAGTGAGTGAGTGGAGATTCACAAACAAGCTGTCAATTCTCTATGCTTCTAGAGAGGTTACCTTCCCTGTGTAGAAAATTTCTGTTTATCACCATATCACATAACATTATATGTGGCACTGCTCTGTTTTGTTTTGTTTTTTTTGTTTTGTTTTCCTTGTTTCTCTTATAACAAGATGTCCAGAGCGGAGTCTTCCTACAGCAAAATGTTCCCATAGCTTTTACTGATAAATCTTTTCTTTCTTCTCAGTTGATTGTAATCCAGGAAAAAAAAAAAATGCCACAGCCATTTGACTATCAGCAAAGGATGGGTCATTATTCTATATTCCTATTGCTAATTATTTCAACACTTTTCTAGTAGTTAACCCTGAACCACAGCTTTTTCTATTTCTGATTTTTGAAATTTTTTTCTTTTTTTCTAAAAGAAAATACAGATGTCAGATTTTCACTCATTTACCTATCCTAAGTTCTGATCCCTTCAGCTCTATTACGTTTCCCCAACAATCAAATGCCCTTCACTTCATAGCTTCCAGAAATAGTTTAATGTTTCTAATCCATTACAGTATCATTGCTAGTAGGCCATGCTGTTATGGAATTATTTGTTTTTTGTGTTTTTTGTTTTTTTGTGTGTTTGTTACTTATTCTATCTCGTGATGGGGTTTTGTCAGGCAGGAAAAGTTTTATGGACTGAATGTTTGTTTGCCCCCAAACTCATATTTTGAAGCCCTAAGCCTACTCATGTGATGGTATTTAGAGATAGGGTATTTGGGGGATAATTTGGTAGGAAGGTCATGAGAAGGGACTTCATGATGGGATTAGTGTCCTTATAAAAAGAGATATCAGAGAGTGCTCTCTCTCTCTCTCTCTCTCTCTCTCTCTCTCTCTCTCTCTCTCTCTCTCTCTCTTTCTCTCTCTCTCTCTCTCTTTCTAGCTCTCATTCTCTCTCCTCTTCCTTCCTGTGTGTGCACAAAGGAGAGGTCATGTAAAGACACAGAGAGATGGGATCATCTTCAAGCCAGGAAGAGAGTTTTCATCAGAACCCAAGCAAGATAGCATTCAGATCATGATATTCTATCCTCCGGAAAAGTGAGAAAATAAATCTTTTTAGCTTAAGCCACCTAGCCTGTGGTATTTGTTATGGCAGCCTGATTGAGCTGACTGATACAATAGATAAATAAATTGTTTAGTCAATCATCTTGAACTGAAAGCCACACAGCATTTTTACACTGTCAACATCACGTCTTAAAATGCAGTTGCCGCTGTCATCTCCTGCAACTCCTTCTCCTCCTTTTCTTAAAAGAGCCTTCATGTTTCTTTCTAACTATATTCTTAAGAATTTCATTGCCTACAAGTCAGTCTTCTCTTAACCAAACCTATTAATTACCCTGTCTCTAGTTATTATTTCTGTGCTGATTTGTTTTAATTTAACCCACATGGGCCTTTTAAGCCAAAGTAAAGGGCTCATATTTCATTCTCGCTCTGCTGGGAAGGCACTAGAGAGTCCTAAGCATCTAAGTCCTATTATCTCACTTGTATTTTGTAGAAGATCACCCTGCTTTCTAGGTAAAGAATAAGTACTATAAAAATAGAAATAAAAGAGCATTCTGCAGAAAACAAAAATTGTACATTCTACTTCCTCTACAACTTGGACATATTCCTGAATGATAGCTCACTTGTTCTGATTCGTCCAATTGTTCTCACTCATGGAACCTTTAATAAACCCTGCCCTATGGGATTGTGATGTAGTAAATTTTATTAAGCCATATAGACCTCCTCCTTTAAATGAGACTGACCTTAATATTTCTGAAATTATCAAATTTAAAATTCCATGTTTTTTTGAAAGAAGAGTAAGACAGAACTGGATTAGAAGATTAGAAGCAGCACTATGCACTACAGTCTGTGAGTAATGGGAAGGAAGGACGAGTTGTTAGAAAGTCATTGCAGCTGTCTAGTTGCAACATACATTTAATTTTTTTCCTTGAGGTTTTAGCTAAGGATATAGAGAAAGACATATTTATGATAGACTTTGAATGCAAGATTAGCAGGACCTGTTGATCGACTAGAGTAAGTAAGACAGAGATGAATCATGGCAGTGGCGCCTTCTACATGGATGGAGAACAAACACTGGGGAAGAGCTTATTTTAGGAGAAACTCAAGAGTTTTTTGTTGTTGTGTTAGGCAAGGAAAGCTTAGACTACTATTAGATAGAGGGTGGGAAGAGGCAAGAGACGAAAGACCGTTACAGATTTTGAAACCTATCACTACTGACAAAAAAATGGGGATTATCTGGCAGAGACTCAAGGGCAATAATCACAGGAAAAGAGAAAGATAAAAATTGAGTCACAGAAACCAAAAAAAAAAAAAAAATCTTCATAAAGGAGAGTATAACTCATAATATCAAAATCTGCAGAGAGGGCGAATAAGGTGAATAAAGAATGATGTCATTGGTAGCCTTGGAATACAAAGTTTTAATTTACCTAGTTTGAAGTTGATAGGAAAGTAAATAAGCAGAGCAAATTAATGTTTAAAAGATAAAACAGTTTTTAGGATCTTTGTCTATGCTACAGAATTACAGGCAATTGGAACAATGTTGACAGCCTGGTGAGGACAAGGGGAAGACTGAGTTTTGCGTTCATTATATGACAAAAGAGTATAAAAGAAATTTATAGATTAATTCAGCAGAGTGAGAAATGTGGAAATACTCTCTATCATAAAGACAATTGGTTTTTTATTTTTTAAGCATGTAGAGTCTGAGAGAGTTAAATATCATCAAATAATAAGACCAAGTCATGAAATACCTGTCCAGAAATTGTTAAGAAACAAATGCATTACATAGCAATGAAGCTTCTTGGCATAAAATCTACAGAAGAACCCTGTTGAAATGCAAATGCCTTTATTATGTTGAATCACATTATACTTCAGAATAGTATAATGCATAAAAATCCCATGAAAACTGTTTATGTTGAGAAAATAAAATATATTTATATGAGAACATGCATATATTAGATAATGCCTATAAAGACAATTTTAAAAAGACATTGCATTTTATTTGCTATTTAATATTTGCATTTTTCTAGTTTCTTATAAAATAATTTATTCCAAAGACATGAACTAGCAGATACTTAAAGGTGAACATTTGCATCTGATTAGAAATTTGAACATGATAGGGATGAGATTTATTAAACAAATAAAATCTGATAAAGTATTTCTTTCTTTATTTATTTAGTAAGTTGATCGTTTCCACACGTGTTCAGTATTTTTCCATTAAGCATTGATTCATTTGAATCTTTAAAAATAATAAAAATGTTGATGTAAATATTACTTTAAAAGTGTGTAAAATATAAATAGTGCACTTTGTTTAATTACCTGCAAAATTTAAAATTCTAAATTATAAAACAAATTACTTCCTCTAGTAAACTTTTTTTATTTCACATTTGCAAAAAATTCCAATGTGTAGCATTTCCTATAAATGATTTTTCTGTTGGTTAATGTCAATGTCTCCAGCCAAAGACAACCAGCAACACAACCATAGTTCAACAAGTTGAGTTATTTCTTATTCGTTCAAGAGAGAAAACACACCATGGGAAAATATGGGGAATTTAACTAAACAGGTGTTAAATGGGTGAAAAAATCTTACAGGAAATGGACTTGTGTTAGGAGACTGTGGTGAGGGTTTAACGGGTTGAGGCTTTACTGTGGTTTCAGTGTTGTCGGAAAGTGGGAGTAATTCTCTGAGTATTCTACTGTTATTTAGGAGGAGGAAAAACAAGACTGAGGCATAATTGTAATTGGTAAAGAAACAACAATGACCTATTTTAAAGGGGAGAGAGAGCAGTTTGGTGTTTTTTGACTTGAACGATGTTCGTGTTTGGTGTGTATTCAGATATGATGAAGTAATATGCTGATTTTACCTTGATCCATCATGGTCAGAGTTGCCTTGCCTGCTGTTGATTTTCTGTGATATTGCTTATGTTCAACGAGATAACATCAAAGCCTAGCTGTGAGTGCCAGACTAGGTCGTAGCTCCTGGCTGAAACTACCAGGCCAGCTCCTGGATGTCATGTGCTACTTTTCTCTTTCTCAATAATGATAGGAAATATACTACTCATGACTACCTCTTTTCCTCTATAAATCTGATGACTTGTTGACTTGACTATATCTTTTTGAAATTTTATAGTCCTTATATATGGACTAAAATGATCAAGCCCATAGTAACCATGATCAACAGCAAAAGTCATTGGAGTAAGAAAGTGTGAACAATCACCTGTAATTAGCATGATTTAAAAATAGAACAAAGAAAAGTCTTTGAAATGAAAAGCTACAGTAGAGAGAATGACAATGAAGAAAAGGCAACGTCAGAGACACTGAGATAATTATCAAGAAAATTAATTAAAGAATGGCATTTGAAGTAAACTGAGAAGCTACTTTAAATATTTTGGGGCATACAAAGGAACAAGAATAACTAAAGCAATTTTGAACAAGAAAAAGGCAGAGAACATATATTTCTCAATATTATAATTATTGTAAGGCTATAATAACTAAAGCAATGTGACATTGGAACAAGGAGAGAAAAACAAGCAAATGAAACAGAACAGAGTCCCGGAATAGCCCCAACTGTGTACTGCTGCACAGTACCAAGGACTTGTTTCCTAAATGTCACTGGGCCAAATAGAAATACATAGATAGATAGATATAGATACGGATACAGATATAGATATAGATATAGATATAGATATAGATATAGATATAGATATAGATGATATAGATATAGATATAGATGATATAGATATAGATATAAATCTATAGATATCTATATATATATATTTTAAAACAAATAATCCAATTATGCAATTAATTAGGAATGGATATGTAAATTAATATGTTCAAAAGTAGATTTAGTAGATACCCTCTAATTGAGTTCTAGTGATTCTCGACTCTTGGTATTTACATTCTGTGTAATTGCCTCCCTTTGTGAACTGGAACTATTGGCTTACTTCCTACCATTAAAATACAGGAAAAGCATTAGTATTTCACTTTTGAAATTAAAGAACAAAGAGACTGGAGCTTCTGTCTTGGGTGTCTTCTCTCAATTTCTCACTCACATTGAGTGAGGCCAGCTGCCTTGTTGTGAGTTGCCCTATGAAGAGGCTGACAAGATAAGGAACCAACACTTCTGAACAACATCCAGTGTGGACTATGTTGATTAACTTGAAATCAGTTTTTCCTGTTTTAAAGCTCTGAGTTGACTGTGACCTTGGCTCATACTTTGCCTGCAGCCTTGGGGCAGACGGTGAGCCAGAGATACTTAGCTACTTTCCACCCAGATCCTTGATACACAGAAAGTGTAAGAAATGTTTGTTCCTTTAAGCCTTGATGTTTCAGGGTAATTTATTTTACAGCTATAGAAACTAATTCAGTGGAACATGTGGGAACTATGAGAATTGAACAAACTATAATTACATGAAAAGCTTGTGTAAATTTTGAAAACAAAAATTGGAGCAATAAATGTAGACACAAAATGATGTGTAGTATTGTGACTTGATTTATAAAGAGTTCAAAACAGACAAAACTAATCCATAGTATTGGAAGCCCAAATAATGGATAACCTTGGAAGAAAGAGTTGCTGGAGGTTCTCATGATGGGAATTTTTGGGTTGGTTTCTTCTTCTTGTGGAAATGTATTAAACTATATTCTTTCGATTTGTACTCTTTTCTGTAGGGGTATTACTAGGACAATGTTCACATTAAACATCACTTTCTAGTTTTGTTCTTTTCTTTATTTGACCCGCTTCTTTGCTTTTTTCTATAATTTTATTATTAAGCTTTCCATCTTTTAATTTTAAATGTGTTTCTGTAAATAACATAATGATAAATTATTTTTAAGTCAACTTATAGTTTCTCTACCTACAAACAATTATTGTATACCTTTGCACTTATTGCAATTACTGATAATTTAGGATTTGCTTTCATTATCTTGCTGCTTATTTTCAAATTACCATATTATTTTTTGTTGCCTTGTACTAACCAGATCAATTTTCTTTTGTTCAACATCTCTACAAGAATGCTATAACTTATATATTGCTACTGGAGTTGACCCAAGGCTTATTAAACATAATACTTAAACATACCTTCCATGTCCTAGTCCAAAGCTTGGTAACTAAACAGGATTATTCAGTGGGGGAAATTCCTATGAAAATACAGTGGTCAAAAGAAGGGGATAGGTACATATTCAATTTTTAAATGCAAAATTAATAAATCGCATAAAATGCATAGCAGTCAGAAAAACCCTAGAGAGATATACATATGCAATTGTGGACTGATTTGCCCTTTTATAAATGTAAAAGTGAAAGAGTGAAGTAGACCAAGTATTTAGCATTTGAACAAGTAGACTCAAAGTTCTAGAAAAGGCTACATTGTACAGATATCACTTCCATTGCCTTGATAATAGGTTTGCACCCCATGCACTGACAACATAAAGAGAAAATCCATTTGCAAATGAAGTAAATAGCACTTAGAAATGTAGCCGCATGTGGTAGAGCTAAAATCTATTGAGAAAAAGTCTGCAGATAATTTTAAGACTAAAATGAGGAGTAAAATTGACCATAAAACATACCAATATGTTCAAGTTCTAATAGTATTTTTTAAAAAATATTCTCCATAATTATCTATAAAACTAAACAGATGGAAATTAGAACACAACAAAGTTTATAAGGATAGTGAAAACAATAAACAGATGGGTCATTTTAACATTAACTGGTCTACGTAAGAGATAATGGAAAGTAATTGCCTGATTTTTTTGTTAAATTTGCATCAGAGAAACTGAAGATGGTTGTATCATACTGAGAAGAAAATCAGGTAGCTTTAGACTTATCATCCAAGAAAGACTATCCTATTACCACGTTATGCCAACAGATTCTATTACAATGGGAATGTAATAAAGGGAGATGAATTTAAGAGCCTGATTTGCACACAGAAATGGACAGTTTTCTAGAATTGTTCCAGGATAGCAAATTCTTTCTAGGGAGTGTTTGTAATTCAGCAGAGGAAGCAAAAGATAGAGCCCATTGTGTTTTGCAAAAATGCACATTTGGAAACATTTTTTAGTACTTTAGACCTTGTTCTCTTTAGGATCTGTATTAATATATCAGTGTTAAAAGATTTTAGTTCCTTCCTCACGTCTTCTATTAGCAAACTGTGTCCATTCTCTTTCTTCTGGGAAATAGAAAATTTTTTCAGTCCTGGATCTTGTAAATTAAATTAGGATTAATTAGGATTGTGGGATTTAAACATTTTATTGCAACCAAATTGTTCTCTATCCCTTAAGTTCCAAAAAATGCAGTTAATCTCCAAGAGAGAAGAAGATTGAAAGCATATGATTAAAAAAAGATAAGGTCTACTGCAGTCCAAGGATTGGACTATAATAGAATACATGTACTCACATATACTATTAAATTGTTAAATACACACATATGCATTTGTGTAGGGTTTTTATGTATATGTATGTATGTGAATGTGTCTGTGTGTACCTACGATTAAGCCTTAAACTAGCTTGGACTTGTACCTGATATGCTGATGCTTCTTGCACTTACTTGGTCAACATCACACTACTGCATTATAGTGCATAGTCCTAGTGTTTTCAAGATTTTAGCAACTGATGCCTGAGAGAGAAAATTGATAATCTGTATAGGGAAACTGTAGATGTTGATTCTTTTTGATCAGAAACATTTTTGCACTCTAGTTCTTCTCAGAGCAGGTCATGGAATGGAACAGGGATCCCCTTTGCTCATTAATACCTATTTTTGCTCTCCCAATACTACTTTGGCATGTTGTCACTTTCCTCCTCTCTACAATGCCCCTTGTTTATTATCTGATGTTGTAGCATCCATTTTTTAGGTATTTCTTTGACATACACATGGTTCGCTTTCTGTCAAGTAGATGGTATCCCAGGGGTAATTCATCTTGGCCAAAACAAGTAGCCTATTAATACACTTCATTAAGTGCAAATTGATTATAAGCAATCAAAACAGGTCATTACAGTGACTCATTCTTTTTTATCATATAGACTTCCTATTTTATATATGTGGCTAGAGTCAATGACTTTAACAAGTTATATAGTTAAAATATTTTACAAAATGATTGTAGCATTTTTTGAAAGATGATGATGATGTTGGTGATGATAATGATGATAGCAAACACACACACACACACACACACACACACATAATGCTACCATGCGGTGTGCACTGCTCTATGCACTTTCCACATACTAATTCGTTTGAGCATTGCAACAAAACTTACAAGTAGGTACTAGTCTAAATGACATCTGGAAGGTGAAGTACTGGAAACAAAGAAAAGTCACATGACTTGTAAGTGATAGAACCAGGACTCAAACCCAAATAGTCTTGTTCCAGTAATCATGATCTTAAACCGTATTTATTCTGCCCTTCATTATATATTGCTATATGATATTAATTCTTACACTATACTGTCTCTCCTGTGCACTACCATGCTGCTGGAAAAATGTTTAATCATCCAATATTTTATTTATAAATTAATGCATGATATATATCAAAATTATAGATATTTTAAGTTTGAATTTTTATTACTATAATTTAATAGAGCATACATATACAAGTATGTGTGTAAGACAAAGATGAAATAATCTATGACAATTTTACTTTAATATTTTACAAACTAATGACTGAAAAATGTAAATCTAAAAATATTTTTTGTATTTTTGCTTTGCCCATACTGAGGAAATTATAATATATATTATAAATGTTGTAATCATAAATTGTATAATTATGGCTTACATTATAAATTATAAATATACATGACACAAATATCATGTTAACTTTCACATTCAACATGTAATTATTGTCCATAGGAAAGGGTGTCTTTGATCAATGAATACTTATATACTTCCAAAACTATGTTTATGTTGAAATATTTTAGTGAAATTAATATAATACAGATTCATAATTATTAACATAACAATTTTTTGGTGGAAATTTTTTCTAGAGCTCAGATTAGACTTCTGGTGTATAAATAATAACCTATGTATCCATTACATGAGTTGGTTGCCTATCGGCAGAAATCTACGATTTTTAAAATGTACTTGCACTACACTGTTACCTGTCATCTATCTATTTACCTACCTACCTATCATCATCACCTAGTTATCATCTGTCGTCTTGAAGCACATGCCAATTCTTAAACTCTCTGTATCAACACAAGTAGAAATATCAATAATTGAAAAACATATATGCATAACTCAATTCCTAAATATCATTTTAGCTACTTCACTTTCACCATCTGAAGGACAAATGGAAAACTAATCAAAAGGCAAAAAAGAAAATATTATGTGTTTTGCTGCAATTACAATTTCATGTAACTCTATCATTCCTATTAATAGAAATATTAATATCATTCCTATTAGATAAACATATTAAAATATAAACTTGGAGAAAATAGTCATTTAAAAGATATCTAATGAAACAAACTGTTTAAAAAGCTTTTTTACAAATGCTGTTAAAGGGATACTTCTTTCTGATGGCAGGGGACTGGCCTAATTAAGATGCCGAACTAGACTGAATGCCTATATATTTCCAGTCTGAATTCTCTAAATGATTTTGTGTGATGGCAGTTAGGAAAATATAAAGACCACAAGGGAATTGATCTTGTGACCTCTACTTCATTAGCTGAATACATGTAATGAACTGAGCTAGCAGGGTCCTAGGAAAGAATGGAACTCTTGTCATTGTTGTTCATCGTCCCATGTATAGACACTTCACGGTGATGAAAGAAAAACTGTGTTAGTGTATGTCCTTGAGTATAAAAAGGATAGCTCGTCTCTGCCCCTTCTACTTATTTTTAGATGTATATGAGACTATCACCAATATCCTCTGGTCTTTTTCTGCCAATTCTTTTCTCATTGTTTCATAAATCATGAACATGTAGCCTTTAATGACCCGTATAATAAAGTATAGACATTAGAGCGTTTAATCGGTTCTTTCGAGATTTTTTTCTTTATATGAAATGACATGATATAACTTGTGAAGTCCTCATTTTAATATCAAGGCATCAAAAATATTGTTGTCACCCTACCATCAGGACATTATCAATGAT
Source organism: Eonycteris spelaea (assembly GCA_003508835.1). Lineage (NCBI taxonomy): Eukaryota > Metazoa > Chordata > Mammalia > Chiroptera > Pteropodidae > Eonycteris > Eonycteris spelaea. The sequence continues at coordinate 13,801,121 of PUFA01000021.1, forward strand.
AAATTTATTCTATAGAATGTTTTTATCAGATATAATTTCTCAAATAAACTATCAAGATCTCATGTGCCTTGAAGCATGTCTCGGGTGACTAATTAGAATAATCATTGCTAGATAGTAAATATAATATTGATATTTTTAAAGTTTAAATTTCTTTTTGACTATAAGAGTGAAAATCTGCTATATAACATTAACCAAATATAAGTAAAATATTGGCCTGATATCATTAATTCCAAAAGTTCTTGACAAGTTATATTCAGTTTTTAAATAAATTTATAATTTTAGGATAGTCTCAGTATATAAGCAATACCCTAGAGGGTCTCCTACTTTTCAGACACAGTACTTTTTATTTCCATTGTTTAGTAGCAAACTAATTTCCCCTTCATAGTCAGGATCAATATCCCCAGAAAGTACAGTGACCCTTTCTTTACTTGTTAATTCAATGGCATAAGAATTCCAAAGAGAGCAGATGGCAATTTCAACTTCTAGCTCAAGGGAATCATTTTTTTCTATTCCCCAAAACAAAGACTCTTAGCCCATTCAAACAACATAATGGAGATAAAAAATTTTTTTATTAAGTGGATCACTAGGGCTAACAGTGAAGAGGCACCACAATATGAATAGCTAGATATACTGTTTTTCTGCTTCTATAAATGGGTTTTCCATCATATTAGATGGGCATAAATTTTCACATCACTCTTTTCTGTTCCTTTGGATCAGATGAGTTGAGACATATGGGTACTGCCAGAGGGAAAACAGGCAGTCTCTCTGAAAGATAAAAATAACATGTTTTTGCCATTGGAATGATTCTAGTTGCTGAGCTCTTTCTATCTTTCTTGTTAGTCACTAAAGGACCATGTCTATACCTCAACCTGCATTAAAGATAGGGGCAAAAATGTCTCTTAGGATAACAAAAAGTGGTCATTGAAGGCTGTGGCAGGAGCTCATATTCAACAATAGCTTTGAGAATTAGGTAGCTGAGCACTAACTTGTCAGTCTTAGACGTTATCTTTGTTGGTGACAGAGACCTTTCTGAGGACGTACTGTACGACTCAGCTTCTTCATCAGATATAACCCAGACTGTCACTCTACAACCTAAGACTAGAGGGATGTATACACACTACATGGGTGGGACTCGACATAGGTTTTTGGCCATGTGGTGTAAAAGTGCAAGAACCAGTTATTTACTATAGAAAGGACATGGATGTTTTCAGAAAATTGGAGCGACTGGGATGCAGGATGGTCTTGGCTTTTGCAAGAGGTTTAAGTGGTTTTCTTTCTGAACAGATATTTAGGAACAGAACTTCTCAGAGATAATATGAAGCCACACCAGTTTGTTGCACCATGGAACACTATTGACTCTGACAGGCCGAATGGAAAAGGAAGATGAAAGACTTTCTTGAGATAGGTGTTGATGAGGAATTACTGGGGTGGCATTCACTGGATCTGTTCTGTAAGCCAGAAGTAGCTGAGTTATATGGAAGCAGAAATGGTGGACAATCCTTACTGACCCTCTCACTTCTGGTAAGCACTTGATGACATTGTCATTCTCTTTGGTGGTGGCATCAATGATTGTTCTTCGTTCCAGCACAAGTAGCATGTCTTTTGTGTATGGATCCAATTTCTTTTCTTCTAGCCAAAGTATTGAGCAGAGCATCTTCCATGTGATCTGTATCTGTGTTGACTTTACTGGAAATCTAAGTGGCACTGCAAGTTAGACACTCAGAATCTTCCTGCCCAATTCCAGGGAGTTACTTCCATGGATCCAGTCTTTTAGCTCATAACAGTCCATGTTGTTCTGCAAGCTCTACCCCCGCTGAACATTTTCACAGGACTGCTTTGTGCAGGGTAGTGTATTAGGTAGCTGGTTTCTCAGAGGGCTCCTATCACTCAGAGGTCATAGAATACAGGAAGTCTAGAATCACTCTAACCAGCTTCTGGAATTTGAAATGTTCCTCCAAAGAACTCTTGCTATTTCAGGAGGATCATCTTGGTGGCACTGTGTGTCCTGTGGGAGGATGGCTCACTATTTAGCTGTCCACCTTTAGAGCAGCCTTACTACTGTGTTGATCAAGGGATCAAGGTCATCGTAGCTATTTCTGGTGCTTTAAATCTGCCCTGCTGCACAGGGATAATCTAGGCTAATTCGTGGCTTTTTTTTTTTCCTTTTCCTTTTCTTTTTATTTCTTTTTGCCTTTTCTAAAACTGCCTCCCATCCTTCTGTTCCCCACTGTATTTCCATTTGACATCCCTATTCACATATGCATTTAGGAAGTTACTATTTTACACCAAAATTACTTAATGTATATGACTGTCAGCACTGCGAACAGCTTTCAGGAAATTGACTAGGTACTAATGTTACTTACAAAAAACATTTAAAAGAGTTTAACGCTTTTATAAAGAAAATTAAGATGTATATCTTCTCTTTGGGTTGGGTTACACCTCTACTGTTTTGAGAAAGAAGAATTCTATTTAAAAAAAATGAATGAAAGAAGCTTTTGTAAAACTTAATGATATTAATAAAAAATTTAGAAGATAGAATTTGATATTCCTATAAATACACTTTTTATCATAATCTAAAATGTCTTTTCTAGTGATGTATTATTTTGAGTACATATATCAATAAATTGTATTAATATTCTGGGTTCTTTCTATAATGCCACATAATATGTAATGTTCTCTGAGTGTCCTTTCAGAGGATTTTATCTTTGTTAGTTTTCAAGGATTTCTAGGTTCACAGCAGCTGACTTTTTAGTACAAGTTTTATAACTCTAAAACCATTAGAAGAACATCAATGCTTCCCTAAATTGGTTTTTTGGAGAAAATGTAATATGTTTGATGAATTAAAATAAAAAGATGGAAACATAGCAGCATATTGGATTACTTGTTAATTTTTCTTTCTCAAATGTTTTATATTGAAAGGGATTGATTTGTGGAGTACATTTTCAAACCAATTTCACCTTTGTTTCTAGAAAAACTACATTTTGTCCTAGAAAGCTATTGACATTTCATCAGAGGAAATAGATTCAGAATTGCTGCCCAGTAAAATCTTTCTTAGCGATAGTTCTCTTTCACCAAAGACAATGCAATTGACCTTGGGTCGGAGGATAAAAAGCTACCATTATGAAGTGACAGGATAACTGGTTGTCTTTCTCTGCTAAGTTTTTGCCATCAGCATTCTTTGAGTCATGCTTCACATAGAGGAAGAACTATTCCAATAACCACAACAGCCTAAATTATACAATTAGTTTGTCTTTGTCAATTTAAATTGGTAGGTTTATCAGAAATAAAAGCAGAACTTCAAACACAGAGATCATAAACATGAATGAAATAGGACTTAAAAGTATCTTGCCATTTAAAATGTCACAAGTCAATTTGGTATTCTTCAAGCTGTTTATCTTCGGGCTCTGCCTCATTTAAAAACAGGAGGCCAGAATCCATTTAAATTATAATACTTTCACAATAACAATAAAATAAACCCATTAGTTGTCCTTTTTCAAATAATTAATTGAAATAAAATTCTACAAAAAGTTGTCATTACGTGGAGCCATTTTAAAATGGAGCTGGAACAATAGTTTTAGAGTATCTGTTTGTATATTATTCCTTGAAACTTCGGAGTGTTTGAATTGTGCAAAATAACCTTTGGACTGGGCCAAGCCAACATTATTGTACAACAACGGTTTGTAAAGCTAACAGGAAGGCAGATATTCTGATCGAAAAGACTGGTAATTATGGATATTCTTTTGAATTAGTAAACAGACATGTGTAGCTAAAAAGTAACTTAGCTTTTATCATCAATAAAAATTCCTGTCTTTTATTTATAGAATTACTTTTCTTCCTTTTCTCATAAAACTCCCTTGTCTTTACCCCATAATCAGGACTTAATTTGGGTTTCTGCCCAAATCTATGTCCCTGGATTGCAATTCTTTTCTGATCTCAAATAAATGCTTGTTGTCACTCACTTGGCTTTTTACTTTTTGTGTAACACTTCTTAAATATAAAAAAAAAATCTGACCTCAAGTTACCATTTCCTTTCTTCAAAGAAGGAGAAATGATTTAAATACAATTATTACTATTATCGCATTATGTTAAATAATAAAGAAAATATAAATATCTTGAAAGTTCTTATCTCCTTTCTAAAAAAATATAAATATAAGATACTCTTATAGGAAAATTTACAATAACAAAGGTAAATGAAAGGAAACTCTTAAGAACAGAGGATGTCGGCTTATTTTCCATTTTTTGCTGTTGTTGTTGTTGTTGGCTTTTGAGTTTAGCTAGATTTAAGGACTCTATCTAAGAAATTTAAGATAGAAATGAGCCCTGGTTCTTGTCTCACTTTTGTCATTGATCAGCTATAAGATCATGGACAAGCAACTTATTTTTCTGAATATTTGTTTTTCATCACTTAAAATAAAGGATGCAAACCATTTTTTTTTCCCAAAGCACCTTCTTTGTAATTATACCATTACTTATTGTATTCTTATTATAGGAAATACTTGAAATGTCTAGGTTTATTTTATTTAAAAAATTTATACCATTTGATCACTATGTAAAAATATTCTCACGAAATGAAATATTATTATTTACTTAGCACTTTCGTCAGAGACTCTATTGGTACCCTTAGCGCAGTTAGAGGAGGTAGTGTTTTGAAACTCTACCTAGTGCCTATCTTCTCCCCCAGAAGTTGTCTCTCTATATAGTAGCAAGCAGAAAAATGTTGTAGAATCCCAAAGATGCCCAGATGTCTTAAACCAGGAATTTGTGGCTATGATGCAGTCCATGTCAAAAGAGACTTCGCAAATATGATTAACTTAAGGATCTTGAAATTGAATATATCCTGAATTATCCAGATGGGACAAATGTAATCAAAAGGGTTCTTTTAAGTGAAAGGGAAATGCAGAAAGATATATGATGTTGGAAAAAGTGGTCTGAATGATGGCTTTAAATATGGAAGGGGGTCAAGGGTCAAAAAATATGGGCAGCCTTTAGAAACTCAAAAAAGCAAGAGAATGAATTTTCTCTTTGAACTTCCAGAAGAATCATGAAGAGTCAATAACCTGTTGACACATTGAGTTTAGCCATGTATGACTCATTTAGCACTTCTTACCTCTAGAACATTAGGACAGTAAGTTTGTACTTTTAAACCAGTATGGTTGTGGTAATTATTTGTAGTAGTAGAAATTGGAGGTTATATTTTCATCTCTCTATTTTTTTCTCATTGGAAAACAATAAAATAAAAGATATCCAGGAACTTGTATGAAGCTTCACTGTGTGATTGCTTAGTTTTTGTAACGTAGTATTAAATTACTTCAAAATCCTCCCAATTCATATATTAACAGGTACTGGGTATATTTTCAAGGTCAAGTCTACAGGATGTCCTGATTTTTTACGTGTGTGATAAATCAAACATCAATATGAGGTTTTGTTTTTGTTTTTAGCCTTATCAATTGTAAAGATGGAATTATTGTGTTTAGTAGGGTGAAAGGACAAGATTTAGCAGAAAATGTATAAATTCTGCTGTGCATATTGTACATTTAAATTGTCTAGTAGACACCAACAGGGTAATGTTTTCTAAGCATTTGTATTTATCTAGATTTAGAAGATAAACACATATACTTGGGAGTTGTGAGGGTACAGGTTGTATTTAAAACTATGGAGCATAATAAGGTCAACCAGGTAGTTATTGCAATAGAAGAGAAGAAGTTTAGAGGGCCATGTCAAGGTTAAGAGCTTGGGAATATGAAGAAGAAGAAAAAGCAGAAGATTGAAAATGAAGAGATGGTGAGAAGCAGAGGCTATACTTAGTGAATGAACTCTTTCAAGGAATTCTTTCAAGGATAAGGTAGTAATTAACTCTGCCAGATGTTATGAGTGAGATGAGAACTGAGACTTGAACATTTAATTTAGCGATGTAGAAATTATTGGTTACTTTGACAGAAAAACTGACACTGGGAACAAAAGTAAAAACCAAAAATCAACTTTGAGTACATTTAAGACAAAATGAGGGGGAAAGTTTAGACAGCAATTAAATTGGAAAGGAATGTGGGTCCAACGAGTTTCATTTCTTTTTTCTTTTGAATATGGATAAGTAACAGTTTTGTGTTATGGGATGGTCCAATTGATAATCCAAAAGATAAAGGGGAGTGATGTCACTGAATAGATGAAAGGAAATGGGATATACAAAACAACAAAAAGGATTAATTTAAAACACAATTAATTCAATAATTACCGAAAGTAAGAAAGATTCATGAATATAGTTGGTCATTTTGTTCGTCCTTGCTATGGAGTGTTTCCTGGCCTTGCCACAACCTCCCCTATTCCTACCCCTGTTTCTCTGATTTTCCACCAAGCCTGACATTCCAGGAAATAGTTTATGGTTTAGACTCTTTCTGGAAATAACCCCTGGGAAATAACCAGTTATTTCTGTAATTCTCTTTCACCAAAAACTGTCGTATAAGAAGACTGTATCATACCACGGTTAGAGGTAGAAGTCCAAAGGTTGTTTTTGTTTAATTCCCTAATATATCAGTTTCTTAATGCTTAGAACTACATTTTGAAACTAATAAGGTCTATATAAATGTTAGTTCTTCTTAGCTGTTATGATCTAAGTACATTATATAACTTGAATGGACCGTAGAAAAATTAAATGAGATAATATTTATCAAACATTTATTTTATATCAGGTATTTAATAAGTGGTTCTTTATGATGTTGGTTAAACAAACATAATAGGATGTGATTCAAGTGGTTGGTCTTCTTCCTTTATCCAACCTACACATATTCTTCATTCTATGGCTAATTTTTGGTCCTCTTTCTAGATTTGTTTTTCTTAAGTGATACCTTCAATTCTTACAGATTTAAATGTTGTCTTAACACAATGACTTCTAACAGTATAGATCCAGAACAGAATACTCTTCTAAGCCCAGACCTACACATCCAACTTTGCACTGACATTTCCATATAGATACTTCATAGATGTCTCAAAATTAACTTGTCCGAAAGTATCTCATATTTTCTACTCCAATTTTCCCTTCATTCAAACCTACTATTATTCCTCCAATTTAACACTTTCTATCTCAGTAAAGAACAATTTAGATCACTTAGTTATTCAAGCTTGAAACCTAGAAATCATTTATAATTTTCCATTTCCTTCATAACCATTTTCACTTTCTGTCCTTCAACAGCCTTTATCAATTCTATCTTCTAAGTCCAGAAATGCAATTTTCTCCTCTTTTTTTTTTATGTCCACTGTCAACACTTAATCTTAGCTGCAATTATCTCTCATCTCTGTTATTTTAACAGTCTTTTAACTGGGTTAACTGGTTTACTCATTCTCAGTCATTTATTCTGCCCTTCACAGAATAGTAATTCTCCTAAAAAGACATATTTAATCACATACCATGCTTCTTAAAGCATTTTTATAGTTTCTTATTTCTCCTAAACTGTGAACTCTATGTGTGCCCCTTTATCTCTCAAGCCTTCTCTTTATTGTTCCAGACACATAAGATGATTTTCAGTTCTTCATACACAAGAAGTTCTGTCCTTCCTCAAGTCCTTTGCACACGGTGTTCTCCCAGCGTACAGTGCTCGCTCTCCCAAACCTCACGTGACCAGCACCTCATTCCTTGGATCTTCGTATAAAAGGTTCCTCAGTGAGAGGGTTTCCTTCAACAGCATTCCTAAAGTAGCTATTGCTTCTTCCACTTCCATTATTTTTTATCTCATCCCTTTATATTTCTTTTAAAGTATTACTACAACAAGCAAAATACATCACTAGTCTATTTAGGTTAAAAAAAAAAGTCTCTGTGAAAGAAGGAACCAATATTCCTTTGTCATGATACCAGGGCCTAGCACAATTCCTGCTGCAAGTAGGCACTCAGTACACGTTAATTAAAAATAACAATAAATTTGACTTTAAAAGTTCATTCATGTGTTTTGTTGTATTTTATAAAATGCACTATTTAAAACAAAGTTGATTAAAGAAATGAATTAATAAACTTATTTAACTGAAAGCATCCACAGTTATACATTTCTTAGCCTCTGAAATATTTTATTTCTTTCATATCTCTACGGATAAAATGAAATAAATAAAATTAGTAAAATTATGTGTACATACTATAAATTGAAAGTCTTCATTTAATCAAAAGTATAAAATTAAAATATAAATGAATTTATCAGGTGTCATACACTTCAGTGGCTTTACCGACAAGAAAATAGTGCTTGAAGCAGGATAACAGACTGTCTTACATCTGTGAATTTTCAAGTTTTGACCAATATCTGTGTGGCTTGAGGCTGTTGGACATCTGGTAAATTTTGTTCCTGTATTTTGGCATATATTTCTTTGCTACGTTTGAAAAAATTAAACGCTTGTGATGTGTGATTGAAATATTTGTGAGAAATTCATTTTTGCATATTTTACTTTATTTTTTAGCTTACTAATTCTTTTTCTTATTTTATATTGATAAAAATGCAGGTGAAATGAAATTATTTAATTGTTAAAAAAATGCCCATAATAAATATTGACAAAGAAATTTTGTAAAAAGACAATTTAGAAATTTTTTATTCAATTTAAGCTGGTATTTTTTTCTGTCATTTTGACATTTTATTTTGATACCATATTTTTTTTATTACTCCAAGTTGGAAAGAGTAAAGGAATAATTTGAGATTTAACTCCAATTTCAAAAAAAAATAATAATCTTTATTTCCTCCATTTCTAATTTTTCATCTGATTTTGCCTTTAATAGACTTCTATGACATACAGAGCACTAAGCATAATCTCTTCTTTCAAGAAATTCACAATCTTGTTAAAAAGAAAACCTACGGAAATGTAAATAACCAGGAAGACAATTCAGTAAGTGATAAATGCCAGGGAAGCAGTTATCTCCCACAGCTCTGGCTGTGCAAAAAGGTCCAAGTGACTCAGAACTCAAGTCTTAAATAAATAGATTAATTGTGCTGTCCATGTCATGAGCATTCCAGCTGATGCATGCAAAAATTGCCTTAATGATAATGTGTCCACACATCCCAATTTTTCCCCATTGTCCAACTTAATTATTAATAGCATCTCTTCTCGCTCCCAAAATAACTGGTTTAAATGAGTCGGTCCTCCTATTTAATACACTCCATGAAATGCACGCAATCTATCCCCTCTCCACCTACAATTATCATTGTCAGTTAGCCTAACATACGGTGAAAACTGGCAATGGAAAAGTTATGTTCATTTCAAGAATTTACTCTTTATGCATTAAGGGAAACCCTCCTTTATAGAAGACCAAGACCCAACCTTGTAATTTTATCCTTTCTCTAAATCTTACTTTTGAAAGTAATTTTTTAATGCTATGTTTTAGAGCCTAAAATGATTCTGTTGAGCTGAAACTTAAGCTATCCTTGTGACACATACAATTGAAACTGTAGCACAATCATAATCTCTCTACCTGTCCCCACTGGGCTCACTGTGATGACTCCTGATCTTTCTGACACATTCCCACCTTCAAAACTCATTTCCTGTGTGTGAATGCTGTCGAGCCATGTCCTCACACATCAAGCATGCGTCTCAGCTATGACCGTATCTTCTCTTCCAAAATAACTTTTGTTCTCTCCTCAGGTTATGGCATAAGTGTAAGTGGTTAGATCAGCCTCTGAGAAGCCTATTGTCCTATTCTGTTGAGTTTCCTCAGAAGTGCTGGGTACTTTATTATTCTGTGAACAAATCAGACCCATTAAAAATTTCTTTAACTTATCAAAAGTTTCTCAAATGTATTGTCCCTCCTCCCCGCCCCCACCCCCTCAAAAGCCAAAAAACTAATGAGCTTAGGAGAAATCTAAAACTTCTTTAAAACCAAAGTGTAAAGAAATTCAGGACCAGAGCTTTTGTACAAAACCCCTTGCATCCATCCTCAAAATATCCAACACAAATATTCATTATAAGCATGATTATCTATCAAACTATATATTTATCTATCTAAATATGTGGTTTCACTATGGTTTCCATGACAATTAATCTTTGTTTCTGGGTATCATGGAGAACATAAGGAAGGACCCAGATGCCAGCATTTTGAAAAGAAATATTTAGGAGCTGTACACTGCTGATATAAGCATTTAGCACTAATCACAGATGCTGCAGTAATAATTGTCACTTTTGGGGGTGGGGGGTGGATTGTCACTTTTGTATGCCCCCAAAGCGAAAGCAAGTTTATTCTTTCTGATTTCCAGTAAAAAAAAATCTCATGTATACTTCTTTATAGCCTCTATCATGGACCAAACTTCTTTGCTCCGCTGTTTTGTTAATCTCCTATTTAGCCTTTTCTATGCTGAAGGGTGATTTTCCTGAGGAAGACTCTTCACCACAAACTTCACCGGAGCAGCCCTGATTCTCAGGAGTTCTGAGACACCATTGAAGGTCATCAAACTTATAACTCACACACACAATTTACAAAAGCACCTACCTCATCCAAAGTTTTTTCTCTATTAAAACTCAGGTCATTATCTCCTTTCTTGTTCTATCTAGGTGCCCAGGTGTATGTGTGAGGGTATCCAAGGGGTCACACACTAAAATGAGATTGTGTTTGGTTAATGGTGTCAATGGACCTTTCAATTTAAAAATTTTTAACTTCATTTCAATTAAAAATTTAAATTTTTAAAAAATTCATTTGCTTATTTTCTGACTTCCTTTTTCTCATCTCTCCTGAATAAGAACTATTTCTCCTATCTACATATCACTTGATTTATAATACAAATTCAATATATGTTTATTTTCTTTATTAATATTGACTTATAATTACAAAAATGTTGTAAACTTGCAATCAGACCTAGATTAAGAAACAGAATCTGGCCATCCCTCCCACAGGAGTAACCAATTTTCTGACATCTAATCACAGGCTCATTTGGACATTCCCAACCTATAGATGCAAGAACCATAGCTCTGTTCTTCTGACCACATCCCTGTGTTTGGGTTGGAATCTCATCTATTTTTAGAGCACAGCAAGAGAAAAGAATACTTCCTGTCTTAGGCCTGTGACTTCATCATAAGGGAATGGGCAGGGAGTTGAATGATGTGTATATATTTTACTGAACCATATTATTGTGAAATAGCTCATTTGTGAGGATGTTAAGCAAAATACAAAGGCATTTCCTTGCTTTGTTTTTCAGATTTTAAAGAGAATTTTTATCATTTCTGCCAGTTGGACTCCCTAATTTCACTCTAATTCTCACATCTCATTGGCCCTAAATATCACTTTAGTCCAAGTCAAAACTCTAAAAGTATGATACCAAATCAAGTTAATACTAGGACATTTTGAAAAGATACAGGCCAGAGTGAGAATAAAGCATCTTAAAAATATCACTGATGGAGGTATACATTTTTAATCTCTTCAAAAGTCAAACTGGCTCATAATTCATGTGTAAAAATTTCCAATATATAATTTCCTAATTATCCAGTATTAAATCACAATCTTAAATCTCTAAGAGATTCATGTTTTTGAAGAAAAAAAAAAACTTCAAACTTTTTATGACAAAACATGAATTAAAAGCTGCTTGTTTAAATAAGTAAATGAATAACTGTCCAAAATCAAATGAGTGCATCATCAATTCATTGCCCTTAGCTAGTCTGTCTCTCTTTGGAAATCCAGGTCTTTGTTGGCCCCTAGGCAAAGATGGAGCAGCTGTTAAGACAAGTTGTTGTCCAGCTGGGAGAAAATTGAAACTGTTACAGCTTAAATATTATCCATGAAGTTGTTTCTTTCATAAGAGTTGGGTAATAATATGGAAGATATTACAGCAATCATTTTAATTTTAAGGAAATGGAAATATCTTCTGCTATTCTACATTTTTTAGATGTTAACAGGAGTATATACACTTGAACTGAAAATTAAGACAATTATAGTTATTATATTTTCATCTGGAGTAGAAGTGTGCTAATTTGTAAAAGTTTCAAGTAAACACTATTGGTTTTTTAAAGAAATTGTTGTAAATACATGACATTTGATTTGATTGTCAAAAATAACTGGATTTAGAAAACAAGAGAAAGACCAATATGCATTTTCAGTTGTGAAAAAGAAAACATTTAAAATTTTCACCTAAATTAGAGTGGAGAAAACAGTTTTAAGTATGCTTTCTCTTTGAAATAGACTGTAATTCTTTTATCTTCCAAAGGTCATTTAAAAATGTAATCAATATATGTAATATACATGGTATGTATTGGTTTAATATGATTTTAAATTCACTTGTTTGGAACTTAAACGTAGTTGTTTCAAACCACTTGTTTATAACAAAGAGGGAAAAAGGTCACTCATGCCAAGATGTCATTATTCTACATCCGTTGTCCTTGATAAGAAGTCAACAGCCCAGCTGCTGAGGGACCCTGCAGGGGGCTTATTGAGAAGAACATGTGGAGAAGCAACTAGGACAAGGGGTAGTTTAGACTATAAATACTGAGAGTTTGTGGACTATTTGAGAATTTCAGTTTGGGAAAAACTACTCTTTACTAACTTAAAAACTCCCAGAGAACCTTTGAGGGATTTAGCTTCTGCATGGCCAACACTGTTCTGGTTAGCAGTGGCAAAAAGCCATGAAGCACCCTGTGAAAAGATCACCCTGCCCACCAACACGTGCATTTTTATTTTCTAGCAACGGTGCCCTAGCAACAGGGACTTTCTTGCTGACAGTTGGAAATCAATCATCAGATTTGGATTTTATTCTTTCATTTACCCTTGCTGGAACAATAGAGTGAATAATCTGTCATTTGTTTAGAGTACGTCATTTATTTTTTGGTTTATTAAGAGATTATTATCATGTATGCAATTGGCTTGTGAAATTATTTTAATTCTCACATCATCCTCTGCTAAAGAAATTGCTGGCAAATACAAACTCAGTTTCTGAGCATAACTTTTGGTGCCTCCCCAAAACAAAAAACAAAACAAAACATGTTAACTCAGAATTCTTTAAAAATTTTACTTTGTACTCTTAAATGCAATATCTGTAAAAAAATTTGTAAAGCACACACACAAAAATAGATAAAGGTTCTTTTAAGTAGTATTAGTCATTCAAAGGTTTAACAATGTATTTATGTATCCTTTGACTTGCCTCTCAATTACTCTTCACTAGGAATTAATCCACCCCCAAATAAAAAGAACTATTGAAGGATCTCAAAATAACATAATGGCAAAAGGATTTGAGAGTTTCACATTACCTGTAGTAGGCAAGAGATAAAATTTAAAGTTACCTTTTTTCATTATAAATCATCCTTTATGTAAAATTCTTCACAGAAACTCCTTATGAAAATATGCAGTTCATAATTTGCTGTGAATATATGTATGTTTTCTGATAATATTATAAAGAAATTAGTATAGTTTCTTTATGTATGAGTGCTGATTATTAATAAAGGTTATAAAATATTTCTTCCCCAAGCTGCTAATAAAATGTTATTTTACATGTTCAGGTTTTTTTTTTTTTTTTTTTTTTTTTTTTTTTTTTTTTAGAATAAAATGTTCTATTGGTAAAAGCAAATGCATGCATTTCCAAAAATAAGTACTCGGATGTATTTAGTCTAGAATACCTGATTATTTAAAAACCATTATGGAAAACTATTCATGGTTCACTTAAAATGTAATTAGAAACACTAATCAGCAGTTTTGTATGGTTTATATCAGCATTTCTCAATGTGTATATACACACATATACGTGTGTATATATATGTATACACACACATATATTATATATATATACATATATACACATATATTTATATAAATATGTATATAACTAATTTTATTTAATCTCGACACTGAATGCACATGCCTGTCAAGATTGTGTGTGAAGGAATGAGGAAGTTTGCATAACATACTTCTGCCTCTTGAGACACAACAGCTGTCTCAAGGAAAGCTAATTATGTGAGTTGCAAGCTCAACTAGCCACGTTTTTCAAGAAAGAGCATTCTTATTTGAAACGATATATAAGAGAGAATTTATGATTATTTAGTCTCCGTAACTTGGCAGATTTTCTCAAAAGTTCATGAAATGAGGCTGTCACTTAAAGGAAATCAATTTATACGGTTTGATGCCAATTATAAAATTCAATCTCTCAAGAGAAAATTGGAAATTTGGAAAAATTGTATCTGTCGCTGTGAATTTGACAACTTCCCAACACTTACAGGCTTTCTAATGAAATAAAAAATGTGATTTTAGATACTCATAATAAAATGTGTCAAATCTTGGGAAATCTTCACAATGCAGTAAACATTTTCTAAATGAACAATGCATGCTATTACAAAATCCTGCATGAATACAAGTTATTTTCAAAGTGTAAGATAAGATATTAGATTTTAACGTAACAAAGTAAAAAGAAAAGTCTGATGTGCTTTTAGATTCCACATTACAACTAACCTTTAAGAAACTGCCTTGCCAAGTATTGGTGTAATATCAAAGAAAATATCCATAGTTACCTGAAAAGGCTATTAAAATACATTTCCCTTCACACAAATGCATCTGTGTGAAGCCTGATTTTCTTCTATATGCTAACTCGAACTACATATTGTAACTGTTTAAATGCAGAAACAAATATGGGAATGAAGCTGCCTTCTATTACGCTAAATAGTAGAGATTTTTGAAAATGTAAAATAAAGCCACTCTTCCCATTAATTGCTTTACATTTTGTTAAAGAGTAGTTTTCTAAAATATTTATGAAAACATGTACTGGTTTACCATTGTTTTCTCAAACAAATTATTGTATAAGTATTTTAACAATTACTCAGATACAGTTTCTAGAATGACAAATACTGGCACATAAAAGGAGCTTCTTAGTTTTCTAGGGTTACACAATAACTTTTAAGGATCCCTAATGCCAAAAACTGTAAGAATTATTCATCTATACAATTGTATTTACACCAGTTTTATATGACCAGATTTTCTGTTTTCTTCTTGTGAAATGCAAGCATAAACAAACATATCTTTATTATTAACAAAAAAAAAAGGATGAAAATCAAGAACTTCTTAATGCAATGGAAATAAAAGTGTGACATTTAAAAGCTAGCCAAAAAGAAAGATTTCTTTCTTTCTTTTTTTTCTGCTATTTGAAAAAAAAAAATCTCTTTTACTTGAAACCTCAGACATGTTCCACACTCCACAGCATAAAAATCCAACCTTTCATAATGAAAGTCTCTTTAACATGAATTTCCTATCTATCCATTACAATTTTTTAAACTTTTTAAATTGCTTTTATATGATTTTTATCAAATCATTTTAGGGGAAAAATAGTTTTTCTCTGCTAATTCCATAGTTAATCCAACAGCGACAATTATCTCCAAGTCATTTATCTAATACTTTGTATATTTGTGATCATCTCTTTAAGTACCCAAATAACAACTTTTGGATTTTTCAAATTTAAACATTATGTATTGACTTGCCAATATGGAAATTAATATTTGGTGCACTCTTGCCATTCTCTCACTTTCTCAAAATTTATTGGTCATAATTTTAACTCGATTTTTATTTTTAACATTTTATGACTAAATGTAATTCAGCATGTTTCTATTCATAACTAGTTTTTCTTTTCTGTGCATAGTTTTGTTTTCCCTGTATAATATTTGTCTTTTATTTGTTTATTTCTATGCAGATGCCATACATATCCACTCTCAGAGATTCTATTAGTTTTTCTTCTTGGAGGTTTTTCCACAGAGTTTATGATCTGTTTCATCGTGGACAGGTTCATTTCTAAGAACAAGGTTTTCCTTCTTCATAATCCTGGAGATTAGTTTCTTTTAGCTTCTGTAATGATGAACTGCCTCATAGTTCTAACTCCATCATTTTTAGGTAGTGAAAATTTTCTCACTTTGTGATTGCAAAAAAAAAAAATTTTTTTAATTCTATCTTCACACTTGCTAGATGGTTTGGATATAAGGTAAGATATTGGAAATAATTTTAATGGTATTAAAGACACTGTTGAACTGACATCTAGATTTCAGTGTTACCTTTAAAAAGTCAGACAATCCTAATTCTTGGTCCTCGATCCTTTCAATAAGGTCCCTTTGCTCTGGAAACAGAATTTTCTCCACATCAACATTGTTCTAAATATCAAAATAATGCACCGTTCATAAAAAAGGTAAGGTACTGGAGGATAGTGTCCCTATCTGGTACGCAAATCCACTGCGTGTCCTTCGGTATACCCTGAGATGTCCTCATTGGACAGGAGAACAGGGACTGTGCATATGACGTTGCTGGCCTTTGCCTTGTAAGTTTCCCCGGTAAATCCCATTCATTTGACATAAACCTTTCTTAGATCTAATTTTATCTATTTAATCTTCATCCAGCTTTTACCCTAGAAAGTCATTTTTTTCATTTCTAGGATTTTTTTTTTTTACTTGAAAATTTTCACCAAAAATTTCTTTTTTGAAAGGTTTTCAGTTTTATTTCTGGAACATCCACTTCCTGAATGTTAAAATTTTTGGAAGACTTTCTAATTTTCTTAAATGTTATCTTTTATTTTCTATCTTCTTTTATTTTTTGTTTTTCTTTTCTTAATTTTACTTTCATTTTCTGTACTACCGTTCTATAAAAAAAAAAAACATTGAATATTTATTTTGGTAAATTCTTTTTCAATTTTGAGAGATTTTTGTTTTCTCTAATTATCAAATTTTATAATGACATCTCAATGTTGCTTTCTTACTACAAAACCTTTTGTAGCAATGTTATTATTGTTTTTAATTTTCTTCTTTCTGTATTGATTTTGTTACAGCCCAGATTTTACAAATATGCCTTCGTCTCTAACTTTTAGGTGAGAGTCTTTCTTAAAATTTTAGCTTATCCTTAATTTTATTTTTTATTTTTTTCATTTGGAAACTTTCAGTCCATCTATGTAGCTTGTTGCCTTTGAGTTTCATTATGAAAGAAATCTACATGAGTCCATTAAGTAGAACATGCTCAAAGTCGTAACTTGATGTTTTTCCTCCTCTTGTTTGAAGGTTTTTTTTAAAGCAAAATCTTCCAAAAGTCATCTAAATGAAAGAAGAATATTGTTGGAATCAGCATCCCATTTCATAGGCACACCTACCTACTCTGCCTACAGTATTTTATTCCATGGCTCCTTTTCCTCATCAATGAGCCTCCAGTCTTTTTCCAAAGTATAGAGTTGGTAGTTGCCTCTTCCATGAATAAATGGTTTTAAATAGTCAAAGTAACTCTGGTACACATCTTATGGTATTATAGGTTTCCTTATTACTGTGTAACTTTGAGATAGTTAAAATATAATAATAGTAATAAAACATTTTCTTGAAATCATAGCCAGATCATAAATACATAAAACAAAGCTTGTTTATAATACTTCAGTATTAAATAAGATTCATTATTTTTTGATTCTGCCTGACAACAGAAAAACGATCATTAGAAGATAAAATTAATAAAATATGCTTCCATAAATGTGTGGGATTAAGATATAGAAATGATTCCATACAAATATTTCCTTCAAAGGGCTTATAAAAAGCTAGAACACTAAGGTTTTTTGTTTTTGTTTTTGTTTGTTTGTTTGTTTGTTTGTTTTTTATCTCTGGGAAACTTGAATTTTAGTGCAGAGGTTGGAATATTATGACCTGGGGGTCAAACTCAGTGAGCTATCTGTTTTTATAAATAAATGTTGGAGTACAGCTATGCTCATCATGTACATTATCGTCTATATTGCTTTTGTCTATAATAGAAGAGTTAAGTAGCAGCTACAGAGACCACACGCAGACCTCAAAGAATAAAATACTGAAGTCTTACAGAAAAAATTCCAGACCTCTGTTTTAGTGAAGTATCACCAAATGGAACATGCTATAACTTTAGTTCAATATCACATATTTATCGAAATCTAAATACTAAAATAATATGCTATTTGGCATTAATAAAATTATAGATAAGTTAATTATGTGCATTGTGATTTAAAGCAAAAAAAAAATTCTAAAACTGATAGTGAGTGTAGAGTCTCACAATGAGAAAAATAATTATATAAAAATGTCCAAAGTGCCTTTCAGAAACATTTCTACTAACAGCCCCAAATTAATAATTAAATTAATAATTTGTAGAAATCAGTGTCTTTCCAGAGGCATTCGTCACATGAATAGAAGGTAGCAAGCCTCACCTTCAGTAACTACCGTGGAAGATACAGTTTTTAGAATTATATGAGTGTTTCTGTGGCTGTATGATGTATATGTCTAATGATGTAGAACAAAGCCAAACTAAGTGGTCTGCCAATGTTATAACACTTTCATTTTTTAAAAAATGTGTTAGTTTACTCAACTGTGGTAGATTTGACCTGCAACCTGACATTAAAGTATTTGAGATTAGTTTTATTGACTGAA
The DNA here is from genome assembly GCA_003508835.1 of Eonycteris spelaea. NCBI lineage: Eukaryota > Metazoa > Chordata > Mammalia > Chiroptera > Pteropodidae > Eonycteris > Eonycteris spelaea. The sequence goes on from PUFA01000021.1 coordinate 13,819,442, forward strand.
ATTTCAAGTCAAAAGTAAGTATTCATGGATACAGAAGGTATATAAAATATTTCAGCTTCTCATTAAATTTTTCCTTGAACACATACACAAACATGTACCTAGCATTAACAGAAGATATTCTTAATATGCAGAATACTCTGTGGGTAATTAAGTTGAGTATTTACTAAAAATAACTAATATGTGATTAGTTTGTCAAAATATAAATAATTTTTATTAGTGAAATTATTTCATATAAATTTTTTAATATAAAAAACTATAATTATGTAACTTTAAAATTTAAATTTCTCATTTTCTATGTTATATTAAATTTATTTAGTATTAAAACTATAAACTTTCATTTCATTTATTCATTCCTATGAATAACAAAAAAAAAGAAACTATAAAACCTACCAGGGGCATTGAATTTCTATATCCTGAGTTGCTTCTTCTCTTCTGATGTTGATTCTTCTTTTATTTACTAATTAATTAATAATTTTTTTAAACTATGTAGTCCACTAAAGAAACATTGATTAAAAGCCTAATAGCCAGAAGGTTTTAAAAATATTTCAAGGTACACCAACAATAAGTAAATTTGAAGGCAATACGCCAAGAAAAACTTGCCTTGCTCAAAACCACTTATTCTATTAATTGCGAGGAACTGATTATTTCTTAGTTTAGAAAACTATGATGCATTTCCCTAAACATCAAAAAAGAGAATATTTGCTATTTTATTATATATACATTTTTATAATTTTAAAAAATTATGACGTTTTCCCAAATATCTTTAATGGTTGTTGTTTCTTTTAATGTCAGAAAGAACAGTCTGTATGACATATTACCAGTTTGTTACAGGAAATAGATAATGCAAGACCATTTAGTTTTAAAGAGACAGCATTAGAAGCAATTCTTTGATCATTTATGTCTTTTCCTAAAATTAATTATCCAATAACGTTTTATTTCCAACCTACTTGAAGAATATCCAAAATTAATTTTTTCATTTTTGTTGTGGTTTGTTTCCCATGGTTCTCTCGTGATACCGAGGAAAGAGTGTCCATAGAAGAATTATAGGAATCTCCACGGACCCATTCAAAAACCTGCAAATCTCTCCATTCCACAAGACAGCATAAAATCCTCTCAGAGGCACCTCGCTGCGATCCCTGACCCAGGGAAGCTTCACTTTTCACACAGATGTGTCACTTAGGACCACAGGCTGAGTGTCAGAGACTGAGAAAACTCTGCCGGCAGGTAAAAGCCTGCAGAAAACCTTCTCTCCATTCATATTTTATGCTTCATGTTCTGACAGAAGTTCTAACGTGAAGTACATTCCTGTCACTCTCTCCATTTCACAAGCTAGTTATCATGCAAGTCAGGTTCCAGCGAGTTTAAAAAACCTCAGGAAAAACTCCAAAAGATTACATTGACTGTGCAAAAGATGACTTTAGTGTACCACAACGGAAGAATATTTGTCTTCCCCAGAGCAGAAGGTCACCAGGGATTGACTTCACCAAAGCATTATCTTAGCTTATAGGCTAAGAAGAAAGGAAGTGAATTGCTTAGAAGGAACTTATTGACAAGTCACAAGGCCCGGTTCTGTGCCTTGCGGCTCTGAAATAAAGTTTAGATGGGAAACCTATGAGAATGCAATTTTCTTTTTGGATTCTCCTGAAGGCCAGATTTGGCTGCAGCTTTGAATTTCTGCACATTTTTATATGTATGTAGCTTCAGTTCAGCTAATTTTTTAGGGCATGAATAAAATATTTTCACATTTCAACTTTTGTAGATTATCAAAATCAATCTTAGAACTGATTTGCCATTACTTAGGGGTAACATAAAGTTTAATTTTGTGCTATTTAATATGTTTAATAACTCAGGAGAAGAAGGGAGAGACTCAGTCAAGAAAAAGGTATTAAAATTTTATAACACAGAAGAAATTTATAGGTTTCAACTAAAGAGTCATTTCAGACCTTAATGTGGCCTAAGTACTTTCCTTGTATATTTCTTCTAATGAAGGAAAGTCCATTTCTCAAGAAATTAAAATTATCCGCATTCTGGCTATTCTTTATTTTTATTATAAAACTTTCATCCATAAGAGAGGAAGTGTGAAATTGAAATGTAAGTTATGTTAGAATTATTTATAACAAAATAAATATCCTGACCCAAAAACATGAATTCTAATATAAAACATTTCGAAAGCTCTTTTTCTTCTCCTTCCTGATTCCATTGTTCTGTTTTTCACTTAATGTAGTTACTGCTTTTTAATTTTTCTTTTGATTTGTATCATTTTATCACATATCTGGTTATCCTTAAACATGGATTATCATTGTTGTTGATCTTGTTAAAGTACTGTTAAGACAAATCTCTTTATTATTTCCCTAACAGCCAGATGTTCACCCACATTTACTCCTCCGCATTGACTGTTCTGACCAATAGCTGGAGGGTATGTGTCCCTTCCAGACCAGAGTACAGAAGAGCAAGTAGTAAGCTATCTCTGTGTCTTTTCCCTTTTTGTGGCAATGATGAACACATTTTGAGAGGTGAATCCATAATTTAGAACAGCTGGGAAAAGAGATGATCTAATGCACTGTTCAACTCACCTTGGACTCTGTACAAAAATAAAGAAACTTTTGTATTGCTAAGTGACCTTTATTTCAGTGCAAATGTGTTGCAACAGAGTCTCCTCACTTATTCAAGTAGTATGCTAAATGTGTTTTTCTGTGATCTATATTTTTTTCTCAGCAACATTAGTTTCTAGTATCCATCTACAGTGATATGGTAGTTAAAATCCATCCCATCTCCCTGCCCCCAAATTATCCTGTTGTTTTTTGGGACAGTGCTGCTGTAAAAAGCCTTATAATGTCCACAGCTGCTCCCAAACACTTAGGGATGGTATCTCGGGTTGTAGGATGTTCACCTCCACCGCATATTGCCTGAAGGTGTTATAACTTTTCATCTCCACAGTTGTTCATAAGTTTCCCTTTTTGTTCCAAATTCTCACCAGTAATAGGATTGATAGATTTTTAATGCGGTGGATGTACAATAGTATCTCATTATGATTTTAGTTTTCATTTTCTTTATTAAGATGAAGTTGAACATGTTTTCATACGTTCAACTAGTCAAATGTTTAATTGGACCAATACAATACTTCCATGAAATACTCATTTACATAATTTGCTCTTTTTTTCTATCACATTATTTTCTTCTTATTGCTTTATAAGATTCTTCACATATTCTGAAAGCCAGTTCTTTCCTGATTACATGTTGTTCAGCAAGTGTCTTCTGCTATTTGTGGCACGTGTTTTTATTCTATTTATTGTATCATTTGGTCAAAAAAATTTAATTTTAAAATTGTTGACTATCAATTTTTTTTTGTATATTTAGTGTTTTCATATCCTAATTTTTAAAATACTTGCTTGAATTCAGGGTCATAAAAATATTGTTTTATATTTCCTTCTAAGTTTTTTTGATTTTTTTATATTATATCTTTAATTTTTCTGGTATTATTTTTTGTCCACGATGTGTGATAACAATCAATTATAATTTATATATGCAGATAATCAATATTGTTGTTTTCTATTACTGTAGAATCTGCCATTTTGCACTTACCTTAAATGCAACATCTGTCACATATTAACATTTTCATCAATGTGGATCTCCTTCTCAGGCCTTTACTCTGTACACTTGGTTTATTTATTTTCCCCTTTATTATTACTCAAACTTTCTAATTATCATAATAATTTTGAACTCTTGGCAGGGCAAATTCACTCACCTAATTCTTATTATTCAAAAATATTCGAGTAAGTCTTTTCTTTTGCTCTTTATAGAAGTTTTAGAAACAGATTGTCAAGTTTCATGAAAAATGCTGTTGTACATATTTATTTATTTGTTTAGGCATTGATTAAAATTTATTACCCACTTCATGGAGATTTTGCTTTTTTTCTAGGTACTCTTTTTTTGTTATTATCATATATGGTACTAAAACTATATTTTGTAATCATTTTATGCTATTGTATAAAGATGTAATTTGCTTGCAATATCCATTCATACCTAGCAATTTTGAAAAAGTCTCATTAATTTTTTTTTTTTTTAGCAATACAACTGATTTATAAAATTAACTTCAGCAGAATTGGTATCCCTTTAATTTAAATAACCACAAATGCATATTCAGGTACGGAATCTGATTTCTAAAAATGTTAAACGAATATATCATCACAAGTTTGTTACTCATCGAGGTGGGTCCCGATTCCCAGTGTTTAGACACCCAGTAAGTGTTCCCTCATCCATACGAAGGCAAGATGGAGAGTTTCAGCCTATCAGGAATTCCAGAGATTCCTGCTTTGTCAGATGTTAGTGGTCCTTATATTTCCTCATTGATATTTTGACCAAAACAGAAGTAAGATAATTTAAAAACAAACTTGACATTAGCATAGGGACAAAGTAAAGAAAGTTCGATTAAAAAAAAATGTGAAAGAATGTATGTGGAATTCATCATTTTTCAGTAAAGTGATAGAGACTGTTATTTGTAAAATTCTTATTTTGAAATAAATTTAGGTTCATGGAAAAATTATAAAGAATTTGTAGTTTACATGCATTCTTCATCGAGCTTCCTTTACTCTGTTAATGTTCATCCTTTCTGAACTTTCTTTTCCTTTTTGGTTATCTGTTTTCTCTACATAACCTTACATTTCTCTACATAACATTACAATGTTAATCTCACCTCACGTGGCACATTTGTCAAAACTAGGAAATTAACTTTGATACAATTGGATTAACTAAATAGCAATTTTATTCATATTTAACCAATTTTTACACTAACATACTTTTCTTTTCTTCTGTTCCAGGGGGTAGTCTAGAATATTATGTACATTTAGTTGTCACATCTCCTTAGAAATCTTATATCTATGAGATTTCTCTGTCTTTCCTTTTATTTCATGCTTTTGAAATTTTTGAAGGTATTGGTCAGGTATTTCCTATGTCTTTCATTTTGGATTGGCCTGATATTTTCTTATGATCAACTGATGTTGTGAATCTTAGACACAATGCCATTTAGGCGAAGTACCCTACTCACTGCATTATCTCAGGAGGTAGATGATGTTCACGTACTTATCACTGTTGTTGTTAACCTTGATCATTTAGCTACAGTGGTGTCTGCCAGATTTATCTAGTATAAAACACATTTGTTTTTAGTTTTACCTACTCTATTCATTAGAAGGCATTTACTAAGTCTAATCTGCACTCAAACAAAGAACGATTAAACCCACCTCCTGGAGGGAAGAGTAGCAAAGAATTTGTGAACATATGTTAAAATCAGCACAATAATTAAGAAATATTTTTAGTGAGATATTTGAGGGGAGTTTTTATTTGTACTTAGACCTTTCAGCTCAAAACATATTTCTGTGACAGGACTTGTAACCCGTTTTCTGAAGGCAAGAGATGATCATAAGTGTTGAGCTTATTTTTGTTGCTTCAAGTATGCAATGCTAATAGACAAAAATAACAACAGTCACTAAAACAGCCACAAGTTTGAGTGCTCTGATTAGGACAAGATTTTGTGAAAAAACATGGAATTCTGTGGGTATATGAAAAGGTTTTGTTTGTTTGTTTTTTAAATTATATTTCAAAAAGAAATTTCAATACAGAAATGGTGAACCTCTATGTAGTTAAAGATTGCAGTCATTCTTTTTATTTATATCATTTAACATAGGCTCTGATTCATGATCAGTTGTCAAAATGTTGAATGAAAGAGAGAATGCAAAACATAAATAAATAAATACAGAAATACAGAAATACAGAAATACAGAAATAACAGATTCCACAAATTAAAGTTATGTAGAGAAAACAGATAACCAAGAAGGAAAAGAAAGTTCAGAAAGGATGAACATTAAAATTAGATTATTAAAATTTTCAGTCTACAGCCATGTCACTCTGAGTGTGACTGATTCCATCTGATACCAGAAGCTAAGCAGGGTTGGGCCTGGTTAATACTTAGATGGGAGACCACCTAGGAAGACCTGATGCTGTAGGCGTAAAATATAAATATAAGGGATTGTAAACTGACAAGGTCCTTGCAATCTGTGAGGTCAACCAAGGATTGCCTGGCCTAAAATAAATAAATAAATACATAAAATTTTCAAATAAATCAATTTTATTAATCTAGAAATTACATGCTTTCACTTATCAAAATCGAGTTTTACCAACAGATGAAATTATTCCTAAGTGATTTATGCAGAAGGGGTGTGTGTGTGTGTGTGTGTGTGTTGTGTGTTGGGAGTGTTGCTTAAGAATCCTTGAATGTCAATGAAACAGTGGTTTCAGAATGTTCATTTACATGCTATTTATTTATTGAATATTTATGATATAAAATATTCTATGTGCTAAGGAAATAACAACAAATAAAGGAGGTATGGTTTGCTTCCAGATTCTATAGAGCTTCATTTTCCATACTGTTCAACATATTTGGTAATGCAAATGACATCTAAAATAAATTACAAATAAAAATAATGTGTTATTGCTTTTGAAAGCATGAAACTATTTTTTCTTAATAAACCAGTAATGCTTTAGCTAAAATTAGCTTGTGCGAGTAATCCTCAAGGGTTTCTGTATGCTTCTTACTGTGAAGTAACAAACTTGAAGTAATAAAAGTAAGTTCAAAAATTACAAATATCACTTGCCTTCTAGCGACAGAGAAAGATAGAATGATACATTGTTAGAGTCTGAGGTAGTTAAATTTTAAAATTACAAATTTTGTGGCTTTAAGCAAAATACACACATTTCTCTGTTCCTTAGATTCTTGATCTATAAAATGATCATTGCAATGAAGAAAAACTGCCAGATGAGGGGAATTTCAGGGCACCTCAGTCCCTCCGCCTAGATACACAGTTTTTCCCTATAAAGCTTTCCAACTCCCCTGCCTTCCTTTGAGTCTCTGCCAAACTCAAGTGATGGCTGACTCTGCTACAGCAAGCTCTTTGTCAATAGCCTCTGCTCTCATTTAGGTGGTCTTCATTTACGTCCACATTAAAATGGAATGGGGTAAGCAAAAAATACAAAAACTGTAGATTAAGAGAAATATACAAAATCGCAGTGATGACACTTTCAACTTCTTTTAAAGTAATTTGAAGCTAGTGGTGCGCAAATTCATCACAAACAGTATTACTCACTTGACTCTTATATGACTTATTTGTACACACAACACTCAAACAGAGATTTTACTTAGAAGAGTTACTTTTGCAAAGCTCCCACAGCATTTTTCAGCCATGCAGGCAAGCAATGGCTGATTTTTTTTCTGTGGAGCCTTCTAATTCAGTCATTTAGAGGGGGCCTTTATCCATTTCCAATAAGAAAAGTGTATGACATGTGTGCTTCTGCCACCAGGAAAAAAAAAAATAGATGTTAATTATGAAGTTACATTTTAGAGTGAATTTATAAAAAGAAAATATTAAAAAATCTTTTCTTAAATGTGAAAAATTCTTTATAAAACCTGCTTTGTGTTTATGTGTGTGGAGGGGATAATGTTACTGGTGTTGATATTAAAGTGTCCGATATCATCAAATACCTGCACAATTGAGATTATATTTCTTGAGAAACTCTGTAACACTACCTGTGTCCTCATCTCCATAAAATAGCAATGACCATTTGCGAAACATAGTAAAAGCTGATGTTCCATATTGTTCTCCCTATGCTAAAGTCCTCCCCTGGGGCCTAAATAGATTTGCTAAACCACATGTTGTTTACCCAATTTTTGTGCCAAAGCATTAATGAGACTCCTATGGGTAATGATGCTTTGCCAAAATATTGGTTCTTTAGTTCAATATCACCTTTATTCTTGGCAATATATTTATTTGTTGCATCTATGTTAAAAAGAAAGATATAATTTAGCATAAGACAAAATTCTCAGATGATCCTATTAAATTGTATTACTTGACATAGAATTCAAGTAAAAAAATCTACTTCAGATACATTATACTGGGGAAAAAATGATAAACTTTGACCTGTTACATTCTATGAGGATGAGAAAAATGTCCTGACGCCTTTGTATAGAATCTATTTTTTTAAAAAATGTATAAAGTAAAAGCCATAAAGAAATTTAAATTGCTTATATATTTGGATTACAGAGCACATTTAAGTTGGAATGATTAACATCACTTTCAATAATAAGAAAAGGAGTTTAATACAACTTAAATCTCCTTTTTAATAATACATTTCTCAATATTCTATTAGAATTCCAAAATCCTAAAAGCTTTAAAAACCAAAAGATTTTTGTTGGTGTTGTTGCTGTTATTGTTGTTGAAAATTTTGTGCAAGTTCATTTGGCAGCAAAACTATTCCTGTGTGGACATGAGGCTACCTTTAGTAATTATTTAGTCCACATGATGTGACTGTTCATATGTTCTCAGCAATAGAAAAAATTTGATCACAGGGTGCACAGCCTGGGGTCTTAATGTGTTTGTGATGTATATGCTACTTATTAATATGTTAAAATCCAAAACCAATCTGTATTCTGAAAACATCTGTGGCTCCAAGAGTTTGCAAAAGGGGTTGTTAAGAAATTCTTAAAATGGATTAGTAATGTAATTGGAAAAAGAAATTAAACAAACCAAAACAAACAATCAAAAACTAATGATTTCCAGGGACTTGCTTAGATTTACAGAGAAGTAATTTTGTAAGGTTAGCTTTCTATGATGAGATGCTGAGGAAAAAGGAGCCCTGTCTAAGAGTGTCATCTTGACTGCTGAGCTGTTCTGCAAACCCCTTTAATAACTGCAAAGCCTTCTTCATTTGGAAGTTAGCCATACCGGAAATGATATGGAAAATGTATTTCTATATATTCTCAGGACTATTAGAAGAATACTAATCATATTCTTACAAATAAGGCTATTGTAAGAATCTATTGTAATACAAAAAAAAAGCAAAAAAATATTCCAAATGTTCTTGTTTTGACATAGAAAAGGTGTCATTTAACAAAACATTTATTTTTCAAAAGAGAGGGAGCAAGGAACTTGTATCTCAGAGTGATAAATAAGGTTTCTCTAATCTCGAGTAATTAAGATGGCTGTGTGGAGTATTACACTGACAATTACGATGCCACATCCAGGCTCAACAGGGAAGAGAGTGAGTCTCCATCAGAGCAGGAGTGGATAATGACAGCACTTATATATGTGAACCACTGACATAATTTTTCTAGGATTACATTATTTTCTATTTCTTTTTATCTCTTTTATGGTTCTTTTTTGTTCCCTCACTAGCCCACTTACAAAGTAGAATGTGGAACGCAAAAGAAGATCAAAGACATTATCATGAATTTAACTGTTTCTTCAAATAAGGCTATTGTGATCTCTCAGTGCATATTTCTAAAGGCTATACAACGTTGATTTACTTCACTGTCTCCATAAATTAAGCTTTATTTTTTTGTGTGTGATTTGTGTTTACTTTAAGAGTATCCAGAATTATTTCCTTTGTCTACAGAAAGTTTTAAATAGCAGGTCTGTTTGGCATAGTTGATATGCATACTCAGAAGGCCAAATATCAATTCTGTCTCTCTTTGATTGCTTACATTCTAAGTAAAACTCATTATCTTGTGTTCTCTGTAAACCGCAAATATGAAAAATTGATATGTGATTCTATTCATGTCACTAAAAATAATTTTGCCCTTCCCTTTTGTCCTAACACAGAAAAAAAAAGATTCAAATGATGAGAAATAGTGGAAAGTTAAAAGAATTGTATTTCTTTTGGATAGAGGAGTATATTACATAATAGAACATTGGTTTATATGATATTGAGGCAATATTAGTTCTAGAAATTTGTTATTTCTAAATAAATGACTTCAAGTTACTATACTCTATATTTTTATATCAATGTACATTGTAAAGAGAACTACATATTTGTTGAGGTCACTGAGATACTGTGAATGCAGTTTAATGCACAATTTAGGGCCTATTTTTACTAAATGGCTGCTGTTGGTAGCACAGGTTTGGGTCCTCCTAGACTTTCTGAGAGTCGTATAAAATGTTTTCTAGGATTGTACACCTGTAGCACAGGTAAATTTTAATATTTATCCACTAGCTTCTTTTCCCAGTTGTTTGAGAGTCGTCCCGACAGACACTAACTCTTCCACAACCCCGAAGACACTTTTCCAGATTGGTTGTGTTCCTGTAGCTTTGGTAAAGACAAGCAGAAGACAAGGCACAGGTGCCACAACACCAGCTGAAATCCAAGGCCAAGATGGTGAATACCGGGCTCCAGAACGGCATCCTACAAGGGACCTCTTGCATGTCGTGCGTAGTTCTATGGCTTTGGAATTAATCGGACAGGTGAATTTTAATGGCTAGAAGTACAGAGATTTAAAACACATCCCGATGAGTTGAAAATCAAGTGTATAACTGAGTGAGGAGCAGGCATTCATTTTGGGGAATAAACAGTAGTAAAAGATCGTTTGGTCTAACTGTAAAATAAATGACATAGATAAGGCTTGTAAGAGTTCATTTGTTTAAAAGTCTACCTCCTAGACTAAACCAGACTTAACCTCCTGGTAAGCAGAGGACATTTAAAACTTGGTATTGTAAAAGTTAAACATATGGCATGCATTTGGTATATAAATGTAAATTTCAAATGAAAGAAGGAAAGATAAAGAAAAACAAGAAAGAAAAAGGAATCAATGGAGTTTATAACAGTTAAAGACTCTTAACAAAGAAGCTATTTGCAACAACATGGATGGATCTTGAAAATATGCTAAGTGAAAAAAGTCAGATGGAAAAAGTCAAGAAGCATATGATTTCATCTTGACTGCTGAGCTGTTCTGTAAACCCCTTTAATAACTGAAAGCAACAAATAAGACAGGCAAACAAACAAAAACTCAGACACAGAGAGCAGTATGGTTGTTACCAGAGGAAAAGTGTGTGTAAGTGTGTGTGTGTGGGAGGGGGGTAAAGGTAAAATAACTCTGACTTTGAATGCTGAACACACAATACAATATGATGTATTATTGAACCATTCACTTGAAACCTAAGTAATTTTATTAACCAATATCACCCCAATATATTTAATAAAATTTTTAAAAATTTTAAACAAGGGCCATTTGTGATGGGCTTCATACCATTCAAGTGATCAGAAAGTTATTTAAGTTTATAAGTCTATTAGCCTGATATACTATTGTCTAACATAACATTTAGAAGTGGGAAATGTTCCAAATAATAATGAAAGAACATAATTTTTATTATCTTCAGTAGAGATCAATAAAATTACCTAACATTTTTTATTATATTAGAGAAGAAAAGTATAATAAATTAAATTAATCAACTTCAGAACTAGATTTCATTCAATTGCTGAAAACAAAATTTAATCATAAACACATGGTTCAGTATTATCATAACCAGAAGCAGGTTTGGCTTCCTTTTTTCCCCCTATAATTTTTTCTTTTACTATTTAAAATGTTATATTGTGAATTCTCTGAGATTTCTCTGTGATTTTATTCTTGACAATTTGAAAATCTTATAATGAAGATTAACATGAATTGTATTTGAGTGTTTATTAAAATATTTTATTTGTCAGATAACTCAGAGACTTAAGTTTATAGACAACTAGATTTGTGAACTGAAGTTTGTGTCAAATGTTTTACTATTTCCAAAGAAAAAACATTGTATTAATACCCTCAAAGATCAAGGCTATAAAAGTAAAAGCTTACAAAATTCAAGCAAAAAACATAAATGAGTGATTTGGGTCAGGCAAACAGCAATAGTATATGATCACAAAGACATAAGTTATAATGGAATCTGATCTCTTTATTTATGAACCATACTTTATGTATAATGACTCTTATGTTCTAATTTTTCTTTATCTTTGGCATCAGTACATGTAATTTTTATGATATATTTTATCTTTTAAAATAAGTCTGTTTTTATCTCTGGGCTGAGATAAAATAAGAAAATTAACTAAATTTATTTATTTTTCATGGACAGAGAATCATGAGTTCCTACCTCTGTTGCTCATAAAAGCAAACAAGCAAGCAAACAAGCGAACAAAAACAAACTGAAGTTAATTTGACATATAAACTCATCTAATTTTAATTTTTAGGGCACCCACAATGGACTTCTATATAAGATCGCCTCACTGCCTTACTTCTGTGAACAAGAATTGCATCTTTGTGTTTATGTCCTCAAAACACAGCAGCATTCGTTAGTTTCTCAGTAAGCGTTTGCTAAATTGAATTGGATGAAATTACGACAATGTAAGTCAATCCGTAATTCTCTGGTGCTTTATATTCTTTTAAAACCTGAGCTGAAAGGAGAGAACAGCATGCCTAATCCCTTCCTTTTAATCTGTCATGATTAAATTCGGCTATTCTCAGATTTTTTTCAAAGATGATGGTGAAGATAAAATGAGATTAAAAGATAAAAGCTAAGAAGATAAGTAGTTCTTTTTGGGTTTCCAAAATGAAAGAGAATTGGCTAGGGCTAGGTTTCTGAGGTTCAAATGCATGTTTTTACATATGGTCTGGCTATCGTGTGTGTGTGTGTGTGTGTGTGTGTGTGTGTGTGTGTGTGTGTGTGTGTGTGTGATTTTTTTTTTTTAATCAAAATTTCAACCACCATCTGAGGGTTCTATGTAAATCTCAGGGTAGATGATTTTATTCTTAGACTAGTCTAGCCTTCTCACAAACATGTTCATCCCCAAAGAAATGTATATTTATTCTTATTCAGAATGACTATTAAGGTTAAATTACCTACACGAACTTAATATTCTGGTTATCATAATATTATCATCTCTACCAAACATGTAGGAGAAATTCAAAATAGTTAAATGTGATAAAATGTACAACATAAGGTACCATTTAGCATTTAAAAGATATTTAGTTGTTAAAATTCCTTAAGATAGTCATTATAAAAATTTTATATTAATAAGGTAGAGTAAACTAGTAAAGTCTATATTGCTGTTGTCATATGTGTTGCTAAATGTCTGTCAAGATGAACCTCTATTATGCTATTTTTAATAAAAGTGTTATAATCACACGCATACACTAAGATTTGAAATACGACTTAAACCCACAAAGGGAGGAAAATTTTATAAATGCTTTTTTGCACTTATTGTATTTTTAAGAATAATGTTCTTATTAATAATTCATACATAAAACTATTTGGTAGGTCTTTTAAAAATATGGTTGAATTCCTAGGAGTTTTTAAATTGTATATCGGGTTCCAGGTCCAGTAAGCTCGAAACATATCACTATCTCTACAGAAGAAAGAAACCTTTGCTTAAATAAATAATTTATACTGAGGAGAAAAGGATTAGGAAAGTGGCTAAATGTTCTTCAGTGTTGAGAGCCTTGATCACAGATACCGATCAATGCGCACATGACTTCAACACATTGTTACATTGCTGAGAGTGGTTATGTTTACACAACAGGTGAATGCACCTCTCACTTTATTGAATTATATGTTTTTCTTATTACATTTATGTTATTGCAGAGCAATAATTACACATCAAATAATTTTACTTTTTTATAAAAGCACTGTAGAATTTAAGCAAATCACTATTTAAATAATACACTTGCATTACATCACCCGATAGGTGTGCACAAGTGGAGCTCCTGAATTCCTGATGGATTTTTCTTCCCAGCATGCCAATGGGGAGTCATCAACCATTCTCTTTCCAAACTATGTGACTACACTTAAACACTTTTTCAAGGGCCTGTTCGCTTACTTAACCTGACTGTATTTACACGTAAGATTGTTCGCTTTTGTGATGACCACAAGTAAAATTGAAATATTGAGAATGGTTAAGGTATCTCCGTGACATCCATTCAAATGCATTGTTTCACAGGGGATGTATTCTGAGAAAGGGCAGATGGCAGCATTTCCCAGAACATCTGTTACCCATCATTCTTTCACAGAGCAACCCAGATGCTGTTGACAACTTGTATGTAAATCATGCTGACAATTTGTTCAGTGTCTTTCCTGCTGAGACTGAGGGTGTCCTGGTCATACCATTTTTCAGATATAGGACATACTGTGATCCCACAAGAACAGCTCCAACTGTGTTTTGGCCAGGGAGCAATAACAGCCATTAAATCAATGGAACGATTTATCTACCTTGCCGTTATCTTCATGTCACAGCAAGGATTTCCTACCTCGCCCTTCCTAGTCCTATCGGGAAGTGTACATTAGGTATTAAATGCTCTACAGAATAGGGAAATGCCAAATTGCTTTCTGATACCTGTCCTTAGCTTCTATTATTATTTGTTAGACCATAATCATTCCTTTGACCTTGCATTTAAAAATTACCTTCATCTCAGGGATATGACATATAAGAGGAAAATTATGCATGCGTTTCTATATAAATGTCAGATTTTTTAGTTTGTGAATGCCTGTTATAAAATATTCACAGTACAGAAGTTGATTTACAGTCCATTTCAGCCTGAAATCTATCTTATTCTAATTTTTTTTACCTTGTTTCAGAGTACAGTTTTCACATTGTTATAAAGAAAATAAAAAGAAAGAAGATTCATTTTTCTAACTTAACCTACTTATGCAAAGGATAAACTAAAACCTTCGGCATTTATTAAATGATTATAGTTTTTCTGAACAAACTTAATTAGACCATAATACAAACTGTAAAGAAAGAAAATGCATAATTAAATTTTAAAATATCTAAGCTTATGGAGATGTTGTACATAAGCCTTCTTTTTAAAATAATGAAGATAAAACTATTAAAAATTTGATTAAGTAACTCTCATAGAAATTTGCACATCAGAATACCCACTTAATTTGTAAATACTGATCAATTTGCATTTCATAGTAATTGATTTCATCTCAAGCATTTTGGTTAGACCATTATAGGTTAACTGAGACAACTGGGGAAAATGTTAGGCTATATAATATTATAAATATATTCTATATTTACCTCTTAAAATAAAATATATTATATGTAATTACAAAATAAAAACAGTAACTGTTAGGTTGACCCTCTATCTTTTTAAAATGGGCTCTGACAGAAGCAGTGATTTTTACACTATAAAAGGAGGTAAAGATAGTTTCATGTGGGTTCTTTTTCTGTCAGTCAGCCTATTTAATTATAATTGCTTTAGACTAAAGGCAATACTAAATCTTAATTGCACCTAAGACTGAGCCTCCTGGTCCCATAATTCAGTGATACCTAATCTATGTAAAATATCATAGAATTTTAGCCAACTTTTTTGGTGGGGCTTTTAAAAAATAAATCTTTAGCAAAGGGTAGTAGAAGTAAAAAATAGATTTATCTATAATTTGTATTTAGTATGTACTAGAATCTGTACATATGTATAATATCTGGAAAAATATTCATCATTCATTTATTAGTTGTCACTTGCTTAAATATAAATGATATAATAAAATCAAGTTTAGCAAATCAATATTTATTTTTACATTGCTTAATAGTATGTTTGCAACCATATTAATTTTCTAACAAAACATCCCAAATACTTTGGCACCATAAAAAATATGTACTAAGAAATTTTTATACATGTTTACTGTATAGGTCAATTAGTTAAATTAGTTGTATCTTAGAATTAAGAAGAGCCAAGTCTGGGGTTTTGTTTTCTTATTAGTCAAGTAGCTTCAAAACAAGAAAACCTCTGTGCAAAGTTGTCAATGTACTTACTAACATACACACATGTGAGCACACACACACAGTTTTTAAACTATTGGATCCAACCAAATAGATCTAAGGAAAACTAAAGGGTAGTGTTGGTCATGTCTATTCTGAGTAACAAAGTTTGGTCAAGTCAATCTGTATCGAGTAGCACCTCCAGTGTACCAGTAGATCATATTGCACAAAATTACTTTAATCTGAAACTCTTGATCTGATGTATATTTCTTCAAAACCTCATGGCTCTGTCCATTGAAATAAAAATAAATTAGTGCCTTCTAATTATTAGCTGAATTCAAGAAGTTGTAAGTTGGATGATCATACATTTAACTTTTACAAGACATTTCCATTATGGTTGTTTTCCTGAATTAATAATGCTCCCATTCACTCCAAAATGTGCAAGTTTGAATAATAAATTTTATGGCCACCTTACTGATTAGCCGCTCAAGTGTATCATGGTACTGGAACATCCCAGTGTCAATTCATATCTAGAAATCTTTTGCAGCAGCTCCGTTTCTGAATTATGAATTACACATCTCGAATGTTTGGGTCAATTTCCCCAGATTTCAGAGGTTCCTTGTTAGGTATCTTTAAAAGAACTACACTAAAGTCCAGTTAATATTAACTTTTACATTGTGATTCTAAAAGAAAACTGGAGTTGCCTCCTCAGATATTGTTAGGTGGGGAGTCTTCCTACTTTTAGAACCATAGAAATTATTATACAAAGGGAAGTCTGTTTTCATCAGCTTGCCTAGTCTCAAACACAGAAATAAAGATAATAGATGTGAATAGTATTAAAGTACAAGGTTCTTCACTGCTTCCTGGTTTGTTAGGAGCATTCACTAGTGAAAACATAAGATTCTAGTTACCCAGGCAGACAAGTTATTGTTCAAAGTTGACCTATAAATGTATTCTGACATGAATAGCAAATCATCTTCTTAAAATTTGGTCAGTTTCACGTCCTCTGTATTATGTAATATATATTAGGGCAACTGATCTTATTTAATTAAATATAGTAATTGTTTTGTTTTGTTTGTTCAAAAATACAAAATATATTAGCCTTAAATTGGGCATAAAAGGTCAAGATCCTCTGAAAAGCAACTAGCTATAAAAGGAATAAACTCTCCTTGATCACTAACTTCTCTCTTTCTGGCCCAAGATTAAATTTATGAACATAAAAAGGAATATGAAATTCAAGTACATCACTTTGTACTTCAGAACACACCTCTGTTGACTGCATTGGAATGTGTTTTAAAATACCAAGGGATGGAGCTAGAGACAAGATGCCTCTGAAATAATACGGTCAGGAAGTGTATCAAAACTGTTTTAGAAACTATTATTCCCAATTCAGGCAGTCATAGTTTATGACATTTATCAAATGCTTGCATCAAACCTTTCTAGGAATTATTAGTTTCAAGATGGTGAGCTGAGCACATAGCACCTCTTTTTTTGTTCATCAAACCCAATATATTTATAAAATAGCATTAAGAAATAATAAAATATAAAATATGTATCTATTCTCAAAAGCAAGAAGGAGAAAATTTGGTTGATCAGCAACTGTGAAAAATGCCTCAAAATTTAAATATAAAGGAAAGAATAGAGAACAAAGTTATAACTTGAGAGATGTGCAAGAATGTGTGATAAAGTACAACACAAATAGCCCTCCAAGCCAGGCCATATGAGAGCTTTCATCTACCTTAATGATAGCGCTCCATCAATGGTGACAAGCAAATCTAACTGAAACTTGAAAAAAAATTAAGATCTGTATATTTTCATTTTATTACGTCTCTTGGACCTAAAGGTATTATGAAAATTAATTCTTTCTTGGTAAATTGTTGCAAAGATTTTTAAGTATTGAGACTCTAACTTGTTAACTTTTATTATGGGAATAATTTATTCACCATATATGTTTCCTCTCCAACCTTTTAAGTTCTTTCCCCTTCTATGAGGTCTAAATAAATTTTTAACTGAAGTAAAAAGGGGAAATCGGTTCAATTTACTTAAATGCCAAACAGATATCAATCTCTGAGATTGTTCATAAAATAATGCAAACTTAATTCCCAAAATTTTGGATAAATTTCCTACTGAAATAGAGACAAATATGTTCTAACATTCATACTTCTCTCAAAATTTGTATGACATCATTTCATTTGCCTAACTTTACAATGGAAATCTTTCAGTATCTGTAGAGCTTAATACACCCACCAACTAATGCAACATCAACAGAACCTTAGATATATATGGCTTTTTCAGAGCTCCATTCATATGTAATCTAAATTAACAAGATTATTCCATTACAAGGCACGCCATAGCACTTCCTGAGAAAGTTATTTTATGAACAGACTCCTGAGCCAAATTTAGAGTTAAATTTCCTTACATTTACAAACTAAGAATGATGTCATTATTGACTTCATATTTGGTATTTTTTAACCTATAAACATTCTTGACATGTAAATGCTAGAATGGTTCAATGATGTGCACTCTTTCTCTCTCCAAGTGTATTTGTTTATATAACTACATGGTAAAATCAGAGGCAAAACAAAATTATTAGACTAAGTTCTCAAGTCCCAAGCAATGTTCTATTACTCAAAAGACAGGTAATTCCTCAATCTGAATCTTCCTTCTGTATTTACAAAAGCAAACACATTGAGCACAATTTTATTACTGCTTATTATTGTTATTTTTGTTTTGCTTGCATTCATATTCTAATTCAATCTTATAGTAAACAAAAATTTAATAAGGACCTTATAAGTAATGGGCGATTTTATTTAAAAGATCAAGGAATAAGCTACATTGAACTAATGTCAATGTTGGTTATTGACTGTTAACAGAAATACATTATAGATAGAAAATTTCAGATATGACTAATGTATCTGCTCTTTATATCAGTCTAAGAATTAGTATAGGAGGAAAGGTCTTCTTGACAAAGCACATAACTATCTGAAACATTTTAAAGAGGATTGTGTTGTTTTTGTATTTTCTTTTCATTTAAAGACATGAATTTAAGCGTTTTAAATATTATATTAACATATAAACATCGTAGAAAAAGGAGACCTGTATCCTATATTTTATTTATGTGCTTTTATTATTATGAAACAGGAACCAATATGAAAAGCAGTTTTTCTAGGATTATAACACATAAAATATAATAGCTTAACACTGATTTTAATTAAGCGAATATCTTCTTAGTCAGGTATATTAGTTTCCTAGGGTTGCTGTAGCAAAGCACCACAAATTACGTGGCTTAAAACAGCAGAAATGTATTGCTTCACAGTTTTGGAGGTGGAAGCATGAAATGGAGGTGTTGGCAGGGCTGTGCTCCCTTCGAAATCTCTACGATCTCCTTCATTGCCTCTTCTGGTTTCTTGTGGTTTTCCAGCCATCTTTGGTATTTCTTGGCTTGGCTGCATAACTCCTGTCTTGAATTTCTCATCATAAGGCATTCTGACAGTTTGCCTGTCTTCTTCACAAGGTCATCTTCTTATAAGACACTAGTCCTACTGGATTAAGGGTCCACCTTACTTTAGTACGACCTCATCTTAACCCGTTACATCAGCAACAACCTTATTGCAAAATAAGACCATGTTCTAAAAGGTACCACCTTGGGGTTAAGGCTTCCATATATCTTTTTTGAAAGAACACAGTTCAATCCATAACACATCTGTTATTCTTTATTATTTAAAAAGCCAACATAAACAAACTCAATTTATCAAGGAAATTTGGCTACATTTGCCTGAAAAAATTTTTGCTGCAAAAGCGATGGAGCTTCTCTACTGCCAGGGATATTAATAAACAGTTACAAGGGTGAAGGGGATGAATGCTTTGAAAATTTTGCAAATTAAATTGTTTTGCTATAGGCGATGATTTGCAATTATGGTATCTCAATCAAATGTTTGCCCAAATTTTAAAGGTCTGCTTAAGCTACATTTTGAAGAAAACCCAGGTGAGCTCTACTAATCAGCTTTTAATGTGGGTGGCAGAGAGAACACCTTCAACTGGGAGAAAAGACTGTTTCCGGTTCGCAACTTCAAAGTACAATGGTTTGACTCATGTTGTTGTCTGTTGCCACGAGAAAACAGTGGCTTCTATCACATTAAATATAGTGTCCTTCAGTGAAACTCCTCTTATGACGTAAGTGTACATTCTCCTTATGCAATAGAGAGAATTGCGCCCCCAGAGGATCATAGTAAAAAGACGCTCACAGTCTGGGGGATTCTTCTTAGACCAGCAGAAGATGGGAACCTACAAATTAAATTCAGCAAAATACAGATCAAAACATCTCTACCATTCTATGGTAACAGCCAACTTCAGCAGAGATATTAAACGTATTTAGCCATCGAAGAAGAGGCACAAGCCAATCATAATAGGTACTGACATAAATAAACAGTATGTCTTTACCAACACAGACCAGCTGAATATTTCTCCTAGGCAACATAACAACTGTATTTAGTGTTGTTATTTCTGTGGTTTTTATATGACTTTTTTTTTTTGTAATAAGGATTTCCTGGAAAGGTTAATAGATTAATAAGAAAATCTAATCTATTAAATTTTAATTTTAATTTTGAGAAATAACTAGTGATTTTTTTTCAAAAGTACTGTGTTTGCATTATTAAATACTTTTAATTTATTAGAAATTTTGCACTTTAGTTTACTAAGATAGCTTTTTTTCCCCTTTAATTGGTTCTTACAAAGTTTGTGAACTATCCTATGTAAAAGATCTTTGCAATAAACTGTGAGGAATTGGCACTATTTCTTTCTAGATAAATAAAGGAAAAGGCTTTCCTCTTGTCTTGTTTTTTTCTTAAATAAGGGTTGCCTCATTTAAGGTTAAAAGGGTTGCTTTGCCTAAAAAAAATGTCATTATTAATTAATTTAATGTACATCTAGATGAGAAATGAAGATTTTTTGGTGTGTTCTTATAAAGGTAATTATTTATTTGGTCCTTCTAATTTGCTTACTTCTTTATGCCCAATTGCATCACCTTTAGATATATAACATCCAAATAACTCTTGAGTGCTTTTATCATGAACTTATAAACGCATTATTATTGTTGTTATTATTGTTAAAATGTAAGCGTTGGCCTGGTTAGTACTTGGCTGGGAGACCACCTAGGAAGACCAGGTGCTGTAGGCGTAAAAAATAAAAAAAAAAAAAAAATAATTGTAAACTGACAAGGTCCTTGCAATCTGTGTGGTCAACCAAGGGTTGCCTAGCCTAAAAAAAAAAGTAATCTTAACTCATTACTTTCAAAAGAGAGACACAGTTTTAAATAAAAGCATATATCGAAGACTCTACATTTTTATTTTTAAGACACGAAAGCACTCCTTATTCTCTAAACCTGTATTTATACATTACTCCTGTACCGAAGTGTTTAGTGTTGTCCCAGTGGAATTCAGAGCGTTACAAATTTCCTAAATCATGCCAGACAATAGTTTTTCTCAAAGTTTTAGACACAGTTAGTACATGTAACTTAAACTTAATTCACTGCAGCAAGTAAGAAAAATGTGTGATTTATGTAAATGTTTATAGAATGAATATTTATTAAATAATTCCAACAAGAGTGTTTTGCCATGTTTCTGCTTTTGCTCCAGGAAGCTTGACATCCAGTTCTAGCATTTAAAAGGGCCTGTAGGCAGTTCTCAGAGGTACTTTGGTCCTTCCGTTCAATGTTAGCAGGACATTCTACCCTCTGTCCCCTCATTTTATTTCTTAGGGTAGACATGCCAACAGAAGTGGACTTAAAGGAGATCATGAAATGTTTTTCTCTTTGAATTTTTAAAAAATGTGTCGGTATATGTTGATGTATTTTAAAACTTCTTGGCTAATACAAACTTGATTTCTCCAAATACATTGCATTCTAATTATTTATTTTTGGTTGACTAGACTTATAATGTAAGTTGTTCATTCCTAAATAAACTCTTAAAGGCCATGAGGAATATTATTTTGTTTACAAAAGACAACTTGTTGAACTTGTAGCATGTTTTTTTTTCCAAGGCGATAATTAAAACAGTTGATGGTTTCACTTAAGGCAATTATTAATTTTAAATGATTTAAGAAGATCAGCACCCAAGATCTCACCCTGCAAGTCTCAATGTCATTAAAGTGCCAAGACTGACATTATTTCAGAAAAAAATTTCCTCAGCCACCTGTCTTTGTGTCTCGTTATCCATTTTACCATTCTACCATCTGTCGCACAACTGAAGTGACCTGTAATTAAGAACTTTGAAGAAAAGCCACTCTAAATTATGACTGGACACAGTTTTTCATGGTCTTCAAAATCTAGCATTGTTACTGATCTTGTTATTAGTCAAGAATTCCTTTGCATGAAAGCATGGATAAAATTGGGATGTGCACAGAATAACCTTACTGTCTTAATGACCACTAATTATGTGTTTTGTTTTCCAAAGGGCACAGTTGCATGACAACCACACAGTTGCTTCTCTAAGAAGGAAAAAAATAGATTTTATCTGGTAGAGATTTTTTGTTTATTATATTTCCATCTTAGGTATATATAATACATCTTTTGGATTTCTCCGAATAATTTCTATATGCCATGAAGTTACTTTTCATTTTCTTTAAAAGAGCATAAAATAGTAATTCTACTAGTATATTTTAATGTAATATAAAATGTTTTGGTCATATAAAATATGTATTTTGAAGGGAAAACAAGAATGGCTAATTTGAAAAAAGATCTGCTTAAAAAGATCAATTATACAATATGAATAGTATTGTAAAATTTCATGAAATTTATTTTAATATCTGTATTCCAAATACCAGATGTTCCCATAATGATAAATCCTGTGAGAGGAGGAACTTTTCTCACTTTATTTTTAATGATTTCAAAATTTATTCAACTCACAGATTTGTTAAAAACACTGCAGATATTTTCTTGAATTTCCATATTTTCTAATTTTTAAGACAACACATTGCCATTTGGAATAACTTTTATGGCAAATTAAACTATGTCATTTGGAAGTATAATGTCAAACATCACTAAGTAAAAGAGAGATGGAAATAAATTGCTTAGGTTATTTAAAAAACTGGGGTGAACTCTCACTCTTATAAAGCCTTCTCATCTTTAGGAACAGTATGGTACCTGTTTTGATAGAGTGTCACCTATGTATGTTTAGCTATTTAGATGCTTCTTTAAGCCCCAGCACAACCCCCAACCCTGTCCTTGAATGCCTCTAGAGCATACATCCCAAGACTTCCAATCCTTGTGTAGTAATGCTAGAATGATTTTACCTAACAGTGAATCAAAAGTTCTTCCCTTTTATCCATTCCTTCTGTTGAAGTTTTAAACCCTTGGGATATGAGACTCAGAGCAAGCCCTCCTTCACCGCACACTGCATCAACACTGTGAACACAAATTCTACTTTCCAACCTAAATATTTTGAACTCTTTTTATGACTCCTAAAATAAAGAGAATTTTTTAATTCCTTTAACATCCTGATGGTACTCTAAGACACATAATTTTTATTTTACTGTGTCGACCAGTTGTCATGTTGTATGAAATCAATGCACCTTTACCCATTATAAACCATTACTGCTGACCATCTGAGTGAATGAAGAATGTTATAATGAAGAAAGCATATGAGGTAGAAAGAAATAATCTTAGTAAAAGCACTTAATTCCTCAGTGCCTTAAAAAATATGTAGGGTATTAAAACCACTTTGACAGCCAACTATTATAGTTATATATCAGCATCTGTTTATATAGTTAAACTGTATTAATCTTGGTATATATTTAAGGGAGGTGATAAGTCATGCATATATATGTATATATATATATATGTATATTCATGTAGTACATGATATATGCAGTCTGTTATCTGAGGTTTCTGAGATATGGCTCCAAATATTTCCTATCATGTTTAAATTCACTTATCCTTGAATAGCAAAAACAGCTAAATTTGTTGACTCCGATACTGTGAAAAAACATAAAGTCACTTGTGTCCTCCTTTCCTTATTGTTTATTCTTCCTCACTCATTTTAAATAAATAAATGAGCAGAAATGAAATGAGCATGTGAGACTTTTAAAGGCCAGCTGCTGCTGTTGGCATGTATTTGAAGGTAATGGCTAATCTTCAAATACGGTGCCAGTTTTGCTAAAACCTGAATCCTCTTTCATCCTGACAGCCTATGTTTCTGAGCCAAAATCAGGGGACAGTTCTTAGATTCCTGAATATTTTATTTGAGAACAGTGTAGATAAATAGTCTAAAGGAGAAGAAAAATGTTGTTTATCCTCATTAAGTTCTGAATGATGCTTTATATTTAGTTCGTGTGATTCTAAGAGAAAAAAATGTAAAAATATTTCTTGTAAATTATCAAAAAATGTGCTCTATATTTAGATGCCATATACATTTTTACTTAGAGTATTTTAAATATGAACCAGAAATATTTGAAATTAAATATGTCAACATTCAAAACATTTTGCTTATATATATGTAGAATTTGCTAATTGATATATTTTGGTATTCTTATATTTTGCTTATTGAGGTTTGTTTCATTTTTTAATTATTCCCAAATGGTGTAATTCAGATATATGGCATTGAGATTTGTTTTAGAATGGTGTGAAATATATTTTTACAGTTACAAAATTTAATGTCTTTTATTTTGTCATAATGGTAATTAGAACTTTGTTTATAATTTTTCAAAATTTTACAAACATCCATATTACAGTGTTCAAATGAACAAATTGAAATAAATAAATTGGACAATTTAGTGACATAAACTGTTAAAAGAGATGGGTTGTTTTAAATTGACCAGCAATCAATTTGGTGAGTCATGTTATTATGTTAGATTGTTTCACAGTCGACCTGTCATTTTACTTGAGGATTGATATCAGTTGCCAAAACAGATTAAGAAATGTTGATTTCGTATTATTGGTATATATGTATGTCACATATATTTATATACTACATGTATATGCATATGCATATTTATGTCTCCTTGTGTTTATACCTGTGAGTGTAAACATGTATACCTATGTAATTGCTCCACATATCAAAAGAGATAACATTGGGGAAGAGATGACAATACAATGTATAGGCCACACATATAATATGAGTATATATAAACTACATAAAAAATTGTGTATGGTGAGAATATGTACAAACTATTTTCATTCTTTAAATGAAGTCTTCAATCTATCCCAGTATAAATCTTCACTGAATATTCACTTCTCAGATACAATTACACATTATGAAGTAATTTTGTAGAAATAAGTCTATATAAATTTTTCTCCTTATTAAAAATAATTTTTAAAACATAATAAAATGCGATTGGAATACTCAAGTCTTATGAAACATTAGAGTAGAAGTATATTTCTATTAAGAACATCAAGTAATGATGATGAAGATGATAATGATGAATTTTCAGTACAATTAGTTCAGAGAAATACAGAAATACAGAAATACAAATAGAAAGACACAGAAATATGATTTTTTCCCACAGATTTAATTTGATGTCTGTAAAACCTGTGAGAATGATCCAGGAAAACAAACAATTAGAAACTTTATGAGGCAACCCTCTTCTATGCCCCAAACCCTGCTATCATACTTAGTAACTTTTTCATCCACAGGGATGAATTTGCTAAACTCCGAGACAAATGAGTTACCTAATGAAAGAGATTATATGTTGATTATAGGAAAGTCATTCGTATTCCTATATCTAAGCAATATACGATTATAAAATGTATGCTGAAAAAAAAAAACACTACCCCATATAATACTTAGAAATATTTCTAACATCAGTTTATTGATGGGATAAACTAGGAACAATGTGTTAACAAGCTGTATAATTTGAACAGATTAAAAATGGATAGGACATTTTAGTATAGGCGGACACAGGCAATTTAGGAGAAGAGATAATATGTAACTAGGATTTACACAGAACAAGTAAATAAAAGTTATTTTAAAAAGAAACAATTTAAGTTTGGAAAGTAGAAATTTAGATGAGAGTTAGGTCATGAGTGGCTTATCATATCAGGTTATAGAATTGGCCTTTATTTTCTTGTCAATGCTGAAAGAAATTAACTAATGGAACTCCAAAAACTGATTTAATACAATCAAAGCTATATTTTAGAGGATTCTCATAAATGGACTGAAGCAGGGCAAGTCTGAAGATAGGGAGATCATTTAAGTGTATCTCTCTTGAAGTATATCATTGTAACCTTACATTTAACAGGCAGACATTAAAGCTTTCCAGTGAAATTACTTTCATAATCCATAACCATTCAAGCAGTGCTACTCGTAGAATATGCATTATGACAGTATTTTCCTTCAGCATATTTATTTTTTTGTAGCCTTTAAACTTCTTCATGTACCTTCTTAAAACAGCAATTACCACTACAAAAATTCTCTTAATATTTTATTAATATTGCAATAACCATTAAGACTATGCAACATATATCTCAGTAATATGGCAATAACCATTAGCTTATTTTAATGCTAATAAATATATAAACATGTCTCTGTAATATACACTGCCAAGTTCATATGCATTCATTGGTTGATGGCTTTAATAGTATAATGGAAATAGAGATAGATGCTAGAGAGGAAAGTCATGACCTTTGGAGTAAGACAGGCCTGAACATCATTTCTGGCTTAACAATTTTCTAATTGAGAACCTGAGCAAGTTATTTTGCTTCTCTTCAGATTTAGTTTAGTTTAGTTTAGTTTGTTTTTTATTGGACAAGTACTCAATTTTATTTATTTATTTACTTAGGCATTTCTAATCAGTGGAAATCAGTCAGCCCACCCTTTTCAGCTTTTCTTCTCCAATTGCACCCCACCCCACACACCATCTGATCTCACAGAATACCAATGAGTCTGCCCCACTGCAGATTTTCAAATCCTCACGAGTTACTGAACCAATTGACCTTCAAGTCCAGCATTCATAAAGCACAGAGAATGGTCAGATGAATTTTCTACAGTTAACTGCTTCCTGTTCCTTTGGTCTCATCACCTCTCTGACCTTGTCAGAAGAGGCCTCTTTACCTTTTTCCTGGGGACCTTTGTCCTACACTCTCAATGGCACTGTGCTTAATGAAACAGTCTTAAGATCTAGACCTGCCTGACAAGACAGTATTATGTGTTCATAAGTTTGTTTACTTATTAACAGAAAAATCTTTTTGTTGGACACAGCTGTCTTAGCCCTGAGCGCATATTGTCACAGATTTTCGGTGCTGCTCGTGGAAGGTTCTGCTTATCTGTTTAGGTAATGCTCCTCAAGTGCCCTTGCCAAGCTGACATGCAACCATTAGAGGGCAGAATGAAGAAACCTGGGCTCCTGATGACCAAAGGACATCTGATGGCCGGGGGACTCATGTCAGCCCAGCACTCAATTTTGATCTTGGATTTTTTCTGGAAGTTCTTATGCACAGATCACTCACTCAGATGTGCTTGTTTTCAGGTTGGGTGTTATTTGTTGAGTTTTAGATGTTCAGCTTATTGTTATTTCAAGGGGAAAGATCCAGGGATATATTTCACTCTGCCATGCTTCTGATATCACTCAGATTTAGTTTTTAATTTCTTTACAAACATGGATGATAATGCCAACCACTTGAGAGTATTATTAAATGACATACATGAGATTGCTAGCCCAGTTACTGGCATATTAGAACCTGAAAAAAAAAACCAACGAGTTCCTTTCAAGTTTCCCTTCACACTACTACATATTACAGTGAGAGGAAAAAGAAAGTATCATAGAAATGGCTCTGTTCCTCGTGTGTGTGTGTGTGTGTGTGTGTGTGTGTGTGTGTGGGTGGGTCGAGGAAGGAAGTAGGGAACTTCTGCAGGCTGAATAATGAAAAATATTAAAATGAGAACTCAAAAATCAATTATTCATGGCCCATATATTCAAATAATTGAAAGCATACCAATGATTGACTAAAAGTTTTAGCAGTTATTATAAGTCATCATTAATATCATGGTGGGTTAAATTAAGTTCCTAAAAATAAAATCTGCAAAATGATACAAATATTGAGAGAATTTATAATTTTTCATGCCTATATTGCTCATATGGTAATGCATAACCGGTAAACTATATATATATATATAGAGAGAGAGCTTTGTTTAACATCTGCTTTTATGGTAAATGTTATATTTACCATAAATATAAAAAATCACTATTACTTACCATAAAGAATCACCATTATTTAAATCTTACAGAAACTTTCAGGGAATACATACTGACTCTTTTAAAAGAGGATATTTAAACACATTTGTGTGTGTTTGTGTGTGTGAGTGTTTCTATTTAGAAAATGAGTATAATAAAGTTGGAAGACAAGGAGAATACTGCAATCGACAAGATAAGAAGAGTGGCATAGAAGTAATAATACTCAAAACTACTGACCTTTGTTCTAACCATGGGTTCCAGGACAAGTGGCTGGTGGCAACTGGAATCCTGCATTCTGTGTTTGCCGAGGTTGTGCCTCAAAACGGTGACTATGTCAGTTTGGAGTAAGTTTCTACTTGAACAAAGCATTAATGTGCCAACCAGGTTTCTGATATTCTCACATATTGCATGAAGACAACATTTTAGGCGAGTTACATAGTTTATTCATTAGGTGGATACACGTAATATTGTTTTGTGTTAGTTGGGTCCACCTAGAAAAAGAGACTCCAAGGAGAGATGTCCACTCAAGAGACTTGCTGGTGGGAGGGTAGAGGGGAGCAAGAGAAGGGTAGAGGTGTCCTAAGGGGTGACCAAGATGGCCTTGACATTCCTCTTAGCTGGTCTGAACTTCAGACAGTTTACTTCTTGCCTCCAGGTCCTTGATGTCTCTCTCAAACTGTCCCTTATAGAATCCAAATGACCTAACCACACAGGACCGTGGTTAGGTCATTTCCTGTTCTTACAGTACTCGCTTTAAAAAATGTAATTTCTTTGTTCTTTTGAGATATGAATTTTTAAATAGCTTCTTTGTCAGTTTTACATCCCAAGACTATCTTTCTCAAGGAGCTCGGAGCCATCCTTTTGAAATGTAATTATGAAGAAAAGTATTGTTCTTCTCTCTCAGTCCTTGAGGGAGGATAGGACCTAACTTCCACCACCCCAAGTTGTAAAACTATCTCCTGTCATGAAGATAGAAGAAAGTTACTTTTCTTTGGGTAGACCAGATGGACTATAATCCTTCATCAAGTTTGCCATAAAGAGCTGTCCTGCTTCTTTTTGTAACAATTCCACAATCATGGGAATTGACAGGAAGTATGACCATGACCCAAACATAGTTGGAGAAACAGAGGGTCAGCAGTCATTCAGCATCCCAAAGCAGGGGACCTGAGCAGTGCATTATCCTGGTCTCTATTGTCCATGCTACTTAGCTCTCCACACAGGTCCAGGGAGAAGTTCCTTCACAGGTCCTGTGGGCCTTTCTTCTGGAGAGGAATTTAGAAGAGTGGGAGAAACTTCCTAATGTTGGCCTCAGTACTGTAACTGATACTTATCCTTACCTTCCCACACTATTTATTCAAATCCCCCTCATGTGCAGCTATTACTTCCTCTGACCTTAATGGCTTACCTAACCTATGTTCCCACACGTTAGGGTCCCATAACCTGAGCAGTCATACCTGTCACAGGTCAGGGTCGCTGCACATGTTGCTTCACCATTACATAAGAACAAAGAGCTACCAGGAGGCATAGTGCTTTGTGAATCTCCGTTTCTGTTAGGGCTGCTGCAGGTACACTATTGAAGGTTAAGAAGCAGAGTGTTACAGGACAGGTGACTGAGAATAACTTCTCTGCATTTTACTGAGGAGGAGCAAGTTCAGCCCACATGAATTGAAGCTGCCACACCCAACTGGCACTCGCTTGTGGCTCCATCCTAATCCCAAAACTGGGACTAAAGCCTGGTCCATTAGCCTCCCGAGCTCAAGAAGCTGGATGCGGGACAGCAGAACGCGCTCCCTCAGGAAAAGGAAAGTTCTTTGACCCCTGTGGGGAGCACAAGGCAGAAGCGATCCTGAGCTTGCACAGGTGCAGAATGGCTTGATCCTCCACCTCCCTTTGCCTGACTGCCAGTGTGTCCTGGTCCCGCTACCTTGAGGCAAACAACAATAAGAAACGTCATTTTAGCTAAGACGTCAAGCCAAGATGCTTAATGATAGTTTGATGATAGATCATGTCTGGAAATAGTTCAACATGTAACAACAGTAAATGCCATCTTACTTGGAACTGATTTACAGGAAGATTTAGTGACATATGTTTACACTAATTCACTCACATACAATTTTAAAGGATGTAACTTATGAAAGTACTCTTCAAGTATGAAATTGATCAGTATTTTCTTTGCCATAGTGGGTAGTAAGCTAATCCAGTTCCTACTAAAACAATAGATAATGACATTCTGTAGCACAAAAATATTTGTATCATCTTTTCAGACTATTAGGCAACATTTTCATAGCAGAGAATTGGGATTTATTAAGAAAAACAGCCAAATTGTTTTTAAAAACAACTAATTTTACTTATTTCTACTTTGCATCAGAATCTATAATTATTTCACAGATCACCAAGAGTGTTATATGGTGGAAATGTCTGTGTATAAAGAGGAATTTGACATGTTTAAATTTGGTACGGTTACCTTAGACAAACATGCTGCCAGATTGCTGTGACAACATTAATCCATAATATTGTTAAGATGAAAATTATTTTTGACATTTATATTCATGTTTCGCACATTGAGATTGATTTGTTATTCTAAGAGAATTTCGGTCATTATTTATTTTGTTTATTCTCCCTGTCTTATATTTTCATAGATAAAAATTAAATGTATAAATTATATTGGGTCAGCTACACTTGAAGAACAGGAAAGGTGATTAGTAGATAAAAAAAATTAAGATTAAGGGAATAAAGTCTGCTCAAACATCATCTTTTCTTCAGAATGTATATTAGCTTTCATTTGTATAACAAATACTCAGTATTTCATTATTTTTTCCCAAGACTTCAGTTTTGACACTTGACTATAATTTCTTCATCCAATCTTGTGAAGGAAAGGCAGCATGATTAGGTTAATACAGTGATTCAAGACAAATGCCAAGTGTATGTCTTATGAGACTTATATTCTCCATAGAGAGAATCACAAAAGCATGGAACATAGTAATATATCTGAGTGTGGCACTGGAGTTCTACAGATGGATGTATATATATTGAGGTAGGCACTTAAAGCAATTGCTTTCAGTCATCTCACTGATAAGCAGTCACAGATGAGATGTGTGCATTTGAAATGAAAGAGGCTGCTGTAAATTTAAATCAAATCCAAATCTGACATTTACCTCATTTTGGTTGGAGAGGAAAGAAATATATTTAAGGTTGAGAAACAAATTTAAATACTCAAGATGAGTTAAAGAGAGTTGAAAATTTTGTTATAGAATCTTCACTTAGATTCACTGTAGAAAAATGATGATGACTACCACATATATTTGTATTTACATAAATAGAAGGCTTCTTTGATTATTTACTGAAGTAAGATGAATGTGCGAAGACAAATTAGAGGGCAATCATTTGATTGTTTAATTATGAAAAAATCAAGAAAGGGAACCATGATTATAAAAAAGTGTATACAGTATTCTAGGTTCATTCAATATGAATCATACTACACAGAGACTAGACAGACACTGAGATGAATAAAAAGTATCAGTGAGTCCTACTAGAATATACAACAAGACATGAGCTGTTGCTTATCATAAACCACTGTGAATTTAAACTTTGCATAATAATTTATATTTTTAATTATAAATGTGGTTCTTTTAGTATAAAATATTCCTAGCATCTTTTAATAGTGACTCATAAAATGAAAAAAAAATAGTCCAATGAGACAAAAGAAATACTCAAAATATTGATGCAACATTTTAGTTGGCCATTGAGTAATCCTGGGGATTTTCTCCCCACCCCCTAAATGTGCCATTAGGAATAATCACTCAATATCAGGTTCTGAAAAAATAGAGAGGTTGGAGATTTATTATTTGCAACACCTACGGAAGGAGTTGTGTACGACATAAAATTAAATGGTCATCAGCTACTGCAGAGCAAGAGATTTTCATGGTTGAACATCCACCTCATGATAATTGGCTGGAGACAAAGGAGATGGTGATGACCAATACTCAACAGCCATTTTGACCAACACTGGGAACTCTTCCTGGTTGCTTGTTCAAAATGTGTAAATAAAAGATATTTTTTGTTTGTTTGTTTTAAGATGTTATCTCAAACAGCAAGCTCTTCAGAATGATCACGGTTTGATCTGAGTTTAGGTTCCCTAGGAACACCCTTCACCTTCTTACAAAAATAGAGGTCTATATTCATCTTCAGCCATTGACAAACATTGTCCCAGTAAAAGTAGATTCTGTATATTAGGTTGTATATCCAAAATAACTACTTATTTAAAAACAAGGACTTTTCTTACTCAAAGAGGAAATTCTTGAAATATTTAAAATAAATGTATTCTTCTCTTCACATTCAAAAAGTTATTATTTCTGCTCTCTGACATCAGGTTTGCAGGTCATAAATATACTCTGTATATGTTCTTGTGCCATTCCTCAAAATGAGTAATAACAAAAAAAAAAATTGTGATTACAAATGTAAGGACTGGCAAAGTGAATCTGCCATAGTTTCACCGATTCTGGCAGAGAACATGAGATTCCTGAGCCACATACAAAGGACTTTACTATTCACTGAACAGTGGGCAGCATGATTTTATATTTTCATTGGCTTCCACTTGAGCCTCCACCCCCTCTCCCACCAAGCTGCACTGGGGGAAACCAGAAGTGGGCCCAGTTGAACACTGAACATAGAGTGGATCTGTGGAACAAGTGAGGAACCCTACGCTTAAGAAACCCCCATTTATGAGGGGGGAATTACTAGTAAACCTGCCTAACTTTTGTCCCAGATGCAGACATTATCTTTCTCAGATTTATCATCTGTCCTCTGCCCCCAAAGGGAGACTTTATTTTTATCCTCCAAGGCTTATCATACTTGAAAGTATAACCAGGAGCAAAAGTTATCACAAGACATGAAAAAATACCTTGGAGGATTGCCTTCAAGAACAAACATAAATCAAAATATTTGAGAGTCAACTAATAGAGAGAAAGCAAAAGTAGAGGTACATCTCGAATCAAAATATGAAATCAAATTAAGTAGGGAAAGCTAATTCCTCTTTAATATTACACGTACCAATTAACACATAATAGTAATCAGTATCTTCTCTGTAGCAAGTTTCTTCTTATCATGTGCTTTTTATTTTTTAAGTGCTCTTGCTCTTCTTTATTGCCAGGACATCTGAAGTAGGTTTCTTCATCCCTGTTTACTTTTTATTTAATTAGTTAATAATATTGTTTCAATTGACACCGTTTATAACCACTGAAATATTTCATGACTACTTACTTGCAAGCTAATGGTATAGATATTAAAAATCAAGGAAGTACTAGGCTCAGTCATTTTTCAAGAAGCCTTTATTTTACTTCAAATAGTAAAATATAGTTACAGACAGTTAAACATAAATGTTAAAGAATATATACAGAATGAAACTGATTCAGATACAATAAATGTCACAGAAAATAAGTTCTCATTAAGTCAGATTTCATCACTTTTTAAAAAGATTTTATCTTTTGCAATAATCCTAAACAGGCTTTTTTCTCTTTTCAATTGGAGACATTACCTGTTTTTATTGGCTTGTGCTTGCTATAGATTTGTAGTCTCAGCTAAAATATATGGTCTGTTTAACCTTCATCAGCCTTATTGTAACATTTTCCCATGGTGCCCTAGAATAGATTTTCTGAAATTTACAGCCACTCTGCTCTTGGTGTATTGGAATTGGCACAGTGTACAATATCTCAAGCAGTAATTCCTATTACCTAACAGTACAGACCCAAAGTGAAACAAATCCATTGTCCCAATCAAGCAAGACCTTTTGGCAGCTCATGACTAATTGAAAGTTCCTCTGACTTCATATTTCTTCCTGCATGGCCAATACTTTGTAACTTCTAAATTTTTATTTTAACTTACTGTACAATCAGAAAATATATTTTTTTGTGTTTTCCTAATAGGTTCTGATGACAAATTTATGGTACTTTTTTATTTTAACATTTGGCTGACGTATTTTTTTCCCTTACACAGCAATCTATAACATTCAATAAATTCCACTTAACACTCTTGTTACTCTAAGTGTACTTGTTTTTTTTTTTAATTAGTAATTAATTGATCCTTATGTTTTCTTGCTCTTTTCCCTCTTGTTTCTCAACAGGAGGTTAAATACAAAAGTATTTTGTGTTTCACCTGAAAATATTGATATAATTTTCTAATTTTATGTGAATTGACTTCCATATTGCTACAACTAATTATATTATCTATACAGTACACATTTACAAAATATTAGATTTTCTTTCACTTTCTGCTGTCTCGATTTGACTTTAAGAGACTTTATTAATAACCCCTGAATATTTATATAGATATCTCAAATATCTTCATCTACACAGAACAAAAGCACTGCTCTAGATGAAAGACAAAGGAGAAGATAAAACAGGCCAACTCATTAGTCAGTAATTCTATTTAAAAAATAATGTCGACAATTTTAACTTCTTTCTTTTCTCTTACTTCTCATCTCTCCCTCCATTTTTACTTGATTGTTTATTCTCTCTCAATAATTGACTTTTTAAAATCTTGATTAATGACTTCCAGTGTGTCAGATGATGTGCTTCAGAGTGGGAATGCAGTCTGGGCTACAGAGACAAGATCTTTTCCTTTTTCCAGTGGACAATGCTAAAAATAATAAAATAAGCAAATAAAATGCAGCGGAATGTGCTAGTGGTTACATAGTAACATGTAACAGTTTTTTTAAAAAATCAGAGAAAGGAGGTCTAGGCTGAGTGCTGGAGACCGAAAGATTCGCTTTCTTCCTCATCCCGGCTGTCTTCTTTATCATCACGTGATCTTCATATCTTAATATATAGTACTATTAACCTAATGTGTACATCTCAGCCTCTACAGCATAATTAAGAGCTGAGCTTTATTTTTAATTTTATTTAAATACCGGATCTAGTCATGTATCATTTTGCAATCACTAAACTCCTGAGACTTTCAGCAAAATAAAAATTATGGAATTCTTAAGTTGTGATTTATTTTAAAATAGTAATAGAAATGACTTAATTTTTTCTATAGGAATATTTGTTAAGGAAGCTACTGTAAACACAGTATCCTAATTAGGTATCTAACTACATTAAGCAATGTATACTGTTTCAACATTTATGTAATGCAGAAATTCCTTACCATAAACAGCAAGTGAAACTGACTTTCCTTTAGATGATATAGTTCATAGTCATGTAGCGCCTCTCCCCACATAACTTTATTTCTAAAAAAACCTTTTTTTAATATGCAAATACCAGATTCTTATTGTAAAGATATTGAAACTAGAGGGAGTTTGGGAAAATTAATGACACAAAAAAATCACACAGAAATAATTGTAGAGAGTGTCATTTTACAGTTGCATTTAATCTATAACACATATGTGTATTTATATATGTAAATATATACATGTAAACTTTTATATATATACATATACATGTAATTTACATGTATCCCTTTTCATACAATTTTTCCATAATACAAATTAATAGTTGTATCGTATTCCACTTGAAAATTTTTCTATGAAGCTAGTTAACAATTTTGTTCTCTTCAAACATTGTCATTTCTAATTGTTCTCTTTAAAAATATTGCCACAATTAATATGTTTTTACATAATTCTTTCCTTCATTTTTGTTATGACATATTCTGTAAATTGCTGAATGAAATACAGACAAAAAACTTAGACTGTATGATGCAGCCAAAAGTCTCATTTTAATCATTCTACTTTTGTTCTCATTTTGCTATGTTTTGCTTCACCTGGTCCATTATTAACACTCATACACAGAATCATGTTCCTAATGAGTTAGAATTGTAGCTGAACAAACCAATTTAAGAGTGACACCTCTGTTTCTTACACAGGAACTTTAAGAAAAAGAGACCAGTGAGGAGATGACCTCTGATTCTGAGACCTCTGGTCAGAGTCACTACTCTAAAAGTTCTAAATCCTGGATCTGGTCTAGGACCACTTCGCTGGATGACTGATGTCTCAGTTTGGGCTCCTGTAACAAAATAGCATAGACTGGGTGGCTTAAACAACAGACATTTATTTCTCACAGTTCTGGAGGCCAGCATGGTTGGGTTCTGGTGAGGGCCGTCCTCCTGCCTTATGGACAGTCACCTTTTTGGTATGTTCTCACATGGCGGAGATTAAGAACAAGCTTTCTGGCCTCTTCTTAGAAGGACAACTAATCCCACCATTAGGCTTCACTCTTGTGATGTCGCATAAACCAAATTACCTCTCAAGAGCCCCATCTCCAAATGCCATCATATCGGGGGTTAGGGCCTCAACATATGCATAGGAGGGAGTGCACACAGTTCAGGTCATAGCATCCTGCTTCTTCAGATTATCCAACTGTGAATCGCATCGTCCTTTCCCAGATATTTTGGTGTGTAGCATGATGGCAGTTACTCCATGGTACAGGAGGAGCCGCTGCCAACACATACCATGAGCCTCTTGCACCCCAAAGATGCTTGGACTGTTTTTAGAATTTATTATCTGAAGAACGAGTGTGGGGAAATGGGCAGAAGATCATTTGAAGGCATTATTTTTTTTCATTATTTTCTCACCTTTAATAAACGGGTCTTTACTTTAAAAGCCTGAATGTAAAGATCAGGGAGAGTTGTTTCTCTCTGTTCATTCGTCAGCTTCAAGAATCATCTGTGACATAAAATTCAATCTCATATCTTGTGTCTGAAGTTAACAGGAAGACCAGGTTGAGACCTTGCCTTTCTCCAACACAATTGGCTTGTACTTTCTCTCTCTCAGTCTTCTTAGCTTATCAGGACTCCCTTTAAATGTACTGCATCAGCCTTGGCTTTCTATAGATTCATTTAGTGATGTTTGGATTAAACCAGCCAATCTGAGGAAGGTATGACTTGTTATCCTTAAAAAAAAAAAGAAAACAATTTTTTTCCTCCAAACATACATTTCACAATACTGTTTTTAAAATCTAGCATAGTATATATTTCAAAACCCAAGTAAAAAATAAAACACATTTCCCAGTAACATTCATTAAGTGTTCTCACAATTTTTTTCATCCCTTATACTTCACTTCATACGCTGAGATAATCTCATTTTGCCAAAAATCATAGAAATAACAATGTTAATAACATTAGCAATTTAATGTATTTTATTATTTTCAAAGCACTTTCATAGGGATTAATATATTTGGCATTCATGTCTGCTTTGTAAGATTTGAAAAGAATTATTCTCATCTTCATATTACAGATGGAATACAGAGGCATATTAAGAACAAATTGTGTCCTTAAGCTTAAAAATGCTAAAGGAAAGAATCAGAGACTGAACCTGGGATTTTTAAATTAAAACTTCTTTATAAAAAGTATATTCTTGATAATACATCATAGAGTTTTCCTTTATTATTAGTTGTTCCGTGAAAATATGTTTCAACTAATCATTTGGAGTTAAAGGAAATTTAGGAGTTTACTTTTCTGCAGAATCTCAAATTACTATGCATATTTATACTAAAAAATTCTGTGTTTTTTCACATATAAGAGGGTTTTAATTTGCATTACAGGAAGAAAGAAGCAAAATTGTGAGACCGTACATGCTGACATTCTGTTTGATAACAAACTGTGTTTCATACTTTTAAAACTTCTGTGGAGTCCTTACATTTGCACAAATGCATTTCCATATTTTGGAATCATTAGGCATACATAAAGTAGTTCATTAGTATCAGAATTGTATGCTTATATAATATAAATGACTCATAGCAATTAGTGAGATGCTTAGTTTTGCCTGAAGTTAGAAATTTTCATTTTCCTTCTTTTGACTCTTGGGTCAGAGATGTGTAGACATTTGTATAATTATCTTGTGGATTTCAAAAGTTCTAAAATGTTTAATCAATTTAAGTTATGAACTAGCTCCTTTCTCTTTTTTTACCAAATCTGTAAA
The DNA here is from genome assembly GCA_003508835.1 of Eonycteris spelaea. Classification (NCBI taxonomy): domain Eukaryota; kingdom Metazoa; phylum Chordata; class Mammalia; order Chiroptera; family Pteropodidae; genus Eonycteris; species Eonycteris spelaea. The sequence continues at coordinate 13,857,063 of PUFA01000021.1, forward strand.
TTCAGAAAATATAAACTCTTCAGATGTAATTCAATCAAGAAATCATATTTTATTTCACTTTGCCTAAACTAGTTATTATTAATATCCTTAGTCTATATGCTACAAAAATTAATTAATATTTTATTTTAATCACTACATTGCTGCCATTTTCAAAAGGGAGACTTTAAAAAAAATTGTATACAATTTGTTCCCAAATTCATTTTATTCATGCAGTCATTTATCAAATATTTATTCTATGTGTCATATTTTCAGCTAGATAATTGAATAGAAAAAAAAATAAGGCATGTCCTTGTTTTGACTTTATATATTCTGGATTCTAAAGAAGCAGGCAAAATAGCCAAAGCAGAATATAATAAATGCTCTAATAGAAGTGTGCGTTACTTCGGTAACACAAAAGAGGAGGAGGATGCGCTCTGTCTTTAGCTGGACTGGTTGTCAGGGGAGCTTTCCCAGAGAGTTGCTTTTAATAAGAATCCTACAGTGTTGGAAACAAATAGGCCAGGTAGGAAACAGGAAAAAGGTGCATACAAGAAAATCAGATATCTTAAACTGCATGGCTTTTTCAGGCAGAGTGAGCAAAAGTATCATTGGGGAAAAAGAAGGTGAAGGGTATGAGCCAGGTAGCTTAGGTGGAGAAAAACTTTTAAATGTTGTTTGAAAGGAGGTTTGAAGTATGGTTTAATTGTGGGCAACAGAGTAAGGAAGAACTTGGTTTGAATTCTGCTTCTCTACTGTAATAACTGTTTCACCTTGGACAAGGTACTTGTGAACTATAAGGCTTGGTTTCTATATTTGAAATATGAATATATTAACATATATTTTTGTATATAAATATATATATATTCACATTTTATGGGGTTGCCATGCTTAAATACAAAAATAAAAGTTAGCTGATGAACATAGTACCTAATTCTAGTCAAATTTCGGCTATCAATGCTGTTGTCATTCTTATTGCTATCATTATTATTAGGGCTTTATATCATAGGAAGAGCATTCCAGCAGCTATGTAGAGGACTCATTGGGAGAGGAAGACACTGCAGGCCAAGGAATCTCTTTGTAGAATATTACCACTATCCAGTCTGCAGAAGAAAGGCAGCAGAATAATAATATTGATGATAAAAGCAAACACATTATACCAATTTATTTATTGCCTCATATCATATCAGAGATACAAAACCAATAGTGTATGTGTGTGTGTATATATATCTATATCTAGATATGATAGATGATAGATAGATATAGATGATATAGATATGGATATAGATATAGATATAGATATAGATATAGATATAGATATAGATATAGATATAGATATTTAAAAAGACAGAGACAGGTACAAGAGACAACAGAGGACAGAGGCAGAAAGGGAGAGAGATTTATTTTAAGAAACTGGCTTCTGTGATTGTAGGGGCTAGAAAGTCTAAAATCTGTAGGTAGGTGGCAGGCTAGAAATAGAGGCTGAATTTCTATGTTACAGTCATCTGGCAGAATCCCTTCTTCAGGAAACCAGTTTTCGCTCTTAGGGCCTTGGACTGATTATCCTCACATTATGAAGGATAATTTGTTTTACTTAGAATCTACTGATTATAGATGTTAATTATTCTAAAAAACAAAACAAACAAACAAAAACTTCACAGCAACATCTAGACTGATGTTTAACCAAATGACTGGATACCACAACCTCGCCAAGTTAACACACAAAATTAACAATTGCAGTAGCGCAAATGAGACCTAAATTTAGTATGTTTCAGTGATAGATAATACATGAAATGTCTAAAAGGCAGTGGAAAGTGAGGTTGGCATTCTAACTCCTGGATATCTGACTTCATCCTTGGAGCATGTTACCCATATGCTGCAACATTTCCTAACAGAACTACGTAAGAACTATGTCTATTTGTGGAAAATGAAAAAGAAGAAGAAACATTAAATTGCTTCCTATAATTTACTTTGAATAACTAAGTGGCTGGTATTGGTAGAGAAATTCTGAAAGTGCTTGCTGTTGAAAATGAAGAAATGGTCTATTATGAATCAGGTAAATTTAATCCTGCAGGACATTAAACTAAGATCAACATGTCACTTCCTGAGTCAAAATTGTTGATGAAAAAATCATCTGTATTTCTTACCTTCTTCCTTTTCAAATGTGTGAATCTTTTTCACATTTATCCACTCACAATACCCAACTCTTCCTTTCAGTTTTAGATGGTCTAATGTCTTCCTTGTGAAACCTTCTGTGAGTTTCCAGGTACATTTAGTCATTTTTCCCTGTGCTTCTTTAGGACATATTCTGTTAAAGCTGTTACACTCTACAGTGACTTCCTTGAAATGAAAACTTGAAAGAACTTCCTTGAAATGATTCAGCTTTGTGTACTTGGCAGCTAACAAAGTACCTGGTTCTCAACACTTATTGCTGAACAAATAAACTTTAGTGTCCTCATTTTATTACTGTAAATATGCATATGATAGGTCCAGAGTATATAGTGTTATGACAGATTTATGAATTCTTTCAAATCTCTAGCTTGAGTACAAAATACTAGTTGACTGTCCCGTAGCATACAATTAACTTTGTAAAATGTTGTCCCTGGACTAATGTTTATCTTTTTTGTGTTTGGTTTGTTTCATTGTTAGATCCATCTACATAACATTCTTATGCTTATATATTCATGTAATTAGATATACTAAAAAAAAATGCTGTTGATACATGTCATTGCTCTTTATTATGTAACTTGAATAAACCTAAACATAAATAATTAATAAGGTGAAAAAAATCAGTAGGTATTACATACAGAATAAATTCAGCTTCAAAAACGGTTTTATTTTCTCTCATATTGAAAGAGGCAAATAAATTATACTTTTGTATTTCTTTGGTATCTAACTCATGTGTTTCCTTATGTCTTTAATTCAGGAAAACAAGGTGAGACACTAATATTATGATATAGTTATATAATATTGTTCTATAACTTAAAATGTTATAATCAAGTGACTGATTCCAATTCTGATAACTAAAATTTGCTTGATAATGGCAATGTTAGAAGTTCATACTCTGCTCAAACTATAATGTGCGTACTCTTAATTTGAAAGCAGACCAAATCCACATGAAAGCTGACTTATATATACACTGCAGAGCCCCTAAAATTCCATCTGCCTTTGCAGCATTGGGCTACATCACAAGTAGGTCAGATACTTTCAGGGGCACATAAGTGTCCAGCAAAATGATGCTTGGCACCATGTATACTCGGCAAATACATCAGTGACTGAACGCAAGATCTCTCCTCTCAGTTAGAGCCACTTTCTTATTCGTGTTTGCATCTGTATATGATTTCAGGCCAAAAATGAATGGATGAGCAGTAACTTTGAGTTACGAAGACACATTGGGTATCAACATAGTAGTATTTTTTATAAAGGCCTTAAATTTAATGTTAGCACATAAAATCCAAGAAAGAGAAAAAGAATGCTTACCAACTTGCATAAAAAATAATTCCATTGCAAATAATAAAAATGCACAGATGTGCATTGATTGACTGGTACATTTAACCTAATCTGTTCTAGGAGAAATGTTTATTTCTTTATTCTCCTATCTTTTTCCTGATACCTTGTGTAGCATGAGTATTCTTGATTTTAAGTCTCTAAATAAACATAGAATTGCTAATTCAATAACTGTCTTTGAAATACAAAATATAATCTATTCAAAAAAAACCTTAGCTTTTCTCTATTTTGTTATATCATTAAATTCCATAGAGAAATTACAAATTATAATTAGGTTATTTTACCCACTTAATTCTAAACGTGTTTCTTTTATTAATTTATCTTATTCTTAAAATGCATGTGCATATTTGGATTAACATATTTTATTCTGAGTCTCCTGCTAGTTTTAAAAAATTGAGGAGATTGGTTTTAAGCATCCAGGAGAACGAGCTTGAGGAATACTCCCAGGAAGCTTCCCAGATTCAGCCCCTTCCCCCATCTCAGCTATAGTATTAAGCATTTTAGGATGCTTTGCATACTGGCTGACATTGCTCTCATTTCTTTCTCTCTTGTATTTTCATAGCATGATTCAATAGCATTTAGAGTGCCCACTAGGTGTCATACAATCTCCTAACAATGCCAAAGGAACAGTCTTCCCTGATATCTTCACCTATGCAGAAAGAATGGGACGAGAAAGAGCAGTGTGAGAAAGAAGTTTTCTCTTAGAAAATGTTGAAGTAGGCTACTTCCTGAACACTACCCAATTGCAGCCGATGTTACAGTTGATTTGATTATCACACTATTTCTTGAAAAATGGTTTTGAGGAACAAATTAGCTCAATAAAGTAATGAATGCTCTCTTAAAAACTCATTTGTAGATGTTGCATTGTTCACACAGAAGAAAATATTTTCAAGAAGGTTGTAAATAATCTTTTTTATTAATTCATTCATAAAACATTGTTGGAATGTCTACTATATGGTAGATCCCATGCACAACTTCTGTGAAAAAAAAAAACCAGAAATAAAAAATGATATCTATCCTCAAGGAATTTACACTGGGAGAGGAAATAATATTAAAATTATATTTAAAAATGTAAGTTAGAATGTGAACTCTACTCAAGAAGCAAAGATAGAATTTATGTACCCATATAAACCTTAATATTCCATTCTTATACCTTTGGGCAATTTTCACATGAACTACATGATTTTGTTCATTTTAACTAAGCATACATAGTCTTAATACAAAAGTTAATTTCATGAAAAGATTGTCGAGTGTCTTGATATTGTATTGCAAAGAAGGTTCATTTTTCTCTTATATAATCAACACTATTTAAAAAATATTAGGCATACTTCCAATTGGAAAGAAACTTTAAGAAACTATAGGAAAAAGGCAACCACTTTATAAAGAAATTTATAAATTTTCTCCATTAAAAGAAGACAACTATTTTTAACTGATAAATTATGCCACACACAATGGAAATCTACATTGTTTGAAATTAAAAATTTAATCTCCAACTTCATTGGTTGATGCTTTCTATATATATATGCAATTTTCAGAAACATCTCTCTGAAGACTTTTTAAATTATATTTATTTTGACATATTTCATATCTTTATTCTGTTCAATTTTATTGGTTTAATTTGTTGCTTTAGTCTCGCTGTAAAAATGTTTTCTAATTTTTGGTGACTCTTGTTTACATTATTATTGCTGTTGCTGTTGTTGCTAAATTTTATTTCAGTTCTAATTTGCCATGGTCTGTTCCCTGATGTTGTATGAAATAGAATGCAAAGCAACTTCCATGAGGTGTGTACCAGGGTTATTTCTTCTCCATATGAGCTCTTCCTTCCCTTTTGGGTATAATTAGCTTCTAAGAGCATTATTCTGTCTCTTCATTCTCAGGGCTGACACTCACTGTTCCAGTTCAAGATCAAGTGCCAGTACTGCTAATTCTGAGTAGAAGCAGGAGAAACTCAAATGGTCTAAGTGTTCCGAACCTATTTTCCCCATTAGTCGCCTTGACAACAAATGTGTCCAAGTTCAATGTTGCATCTTGTATGCGCTGACTCAGCTTGACACGCTCTAATGCTACTACACTTTTGTAGCGATTATCTGCTGTCCAGATTCTGGAAGTAGTTTTTCGGTTTGAGATCCGAACATGTCAACTTCTGAATTTTAGAGTTCCTCTTCAGTATTTTGTCAAACGACATCTATGGATTTACTCTTATTTGTGAAATACCTTTTTGGTCCATTCCGGATGTTAAGAGAGAAATGGAGTGTATGTACTTCTAACTTTATTATTTCGTTGCAATATTTTAATCATCTCCACATTTCTGTTGTGGAGCTATACTATAAGGACATATTTATTTTTCAGTACCCTGAGCATTGTACTCTTTTACACGCTTTGTTTTTTTTAATAAAGAGATTTTTATTTGAAAATGTGCTTCTTTCCTTGATTCTTTGTTTCTTTTCCTCAGGGAATGGCAGCAACATTTCACCAATGTCCCTGCATAAAACTTCAAAGCGTTCTTTGTTTCCTCTTTTAATCCTATTCCCTTCATTTAAGCTATCCACTCACGTTTCTTTAATCTGTTTTACTGTGTTCTTCCCAATACTTTATATTAAATATGTTCAAAATTTCCCTCACTATCCATTTCTATTACCACCGTTTAGTTCCATCTTTATCAGTTCTTGACTGGCCTATTCTATTGCATCCACCATTGTGTACATTGCCTTCTTTAACACGCCCATCTAATCAATTTATTTCACAGCAGATAAAATTACTTCGAAGTGTAAAACAGATCTCATTTTCCCCAGGAATCTCAATGCTTCTGGAGAATGATATATCATCCTAGATGGAGTAAAAGATAGCTCTTGACTTTCAGCTAATTCTCTGACTGATGCCTGGAATCCATGCATAGTTCTCAGTTGAGACATCGAGTCACCCTAGTGTATAAAGTAAATGTCTCTTTAGAAAAATCATCTCTAAATATTTATTGAATATATATTGATTTTAAAAACCAAATGTTGGATGTGTGGATTCCTAGTGCCATTGCTATACTCTCTCCATTTCTTTAATTTTCCAAGCATTTCACCTCTGACTCCAGTCTTCCATACACTCCTCAAAAAACAAAACAAAACAAAATGTTTAAATGATTAAAAAACACATATATGAAAGAACTCTCAGCAAAACACAAATAGTACACTGGATTCATGCTGCTCAGAGCCATTTTACTGAAAACCAACCTGGAGAAATTGCAGTGGTACCTTACTCTCCTATACAAGCCACAATTCAGTATTAACTTTCCAAAATTAGACTGAGCCATATAAAACTAACACTTTTTCTTGGTCAAAAATTCAGATTTTGACAATTTTATTTAGACTAATATGTATGGCATGATATTCTATAGAGTATTAGTAAAATTATTTTTCTCTACCTTGTTACATTTCCAGCAATGAAATGATGTTGATCAGAGTCTGGTCTATCAGACATCTCACACGCTGATACGCTCCTTAATGTGTATTTGATTCAGATATTTTCTCTTGCTGAAACAGCTTTAACATTTCTTTGAAAAAACATAGACTTTAATTTGTAGAGCAGTTTAAAGTTCACAGCAAAATTGAGTAGAAAGAACAGAGCTCCCATTTACCCCTTTTTCACACACAAGACAGCCTATCCCACTATCAAAATTCCCTGACAAAAGTGAGACATTTGCAGCAAATGACAATGCTACAGTGACACATCATAATCACCCAAGTCCATAGTTTACTTTAGGCTTCACTCTTGGTGTTGTACATTCTATTGGTTTTGACAATAATATGTGTCCACCACTGTAGCATTATACAGAATAATTTCACTGCTTTAAAAATCCTCTATGCTCCACCTATTCATCTCACTCTCCCTCCCCCAATCCCTGACAACTGCTGATCTTTTTACTGTTTCCATGGTTTTGCTATTTCCAGGCTATCATATAGTTGAAATCATATAGCATGTAGCCTTTCCAGATTGGCTTCTTTCACTTAGTAATATGCATTTGAGGCTGCTCCAAGTCTTTTCATGACATGATAAATAATTTCTTTTTAGTGTTGAATAATATTCCATTGTCTAACTATATCACAGTTTATCCATTCACCTACTGCAAAAAAAAATCTTGGTTGTTTCCAAGTTTTAGCAATTACAAGTAAAGCTTCTATAAACACCTATGTGCAGGTTTTTTATGGGCATGAGTCTTCAACTCACTAGGATAAATAAAAAGGCAGTAATTGCAGGATCAAAAGGCAAGAATATATTTGTTTTATAAGAAAATGCCAAACTGTCCTTCACAGTGGTGGGACCTTTTCTCATTCCCATCAGGCTTTACCGTTTCTGATCACTGGAAGGACTCTTGTATAATATTTGGATTGAATCCCATTATTTTATTTAAGAAATACGCACCATCCCCAGGTAAAACTAGTCATTTTGTTCTCTATTCTCCCACAAGTCTGATTCTTTTTAAGCATATGTTAAACTAGACCCCAAATGAGGCCAAATCTAAGAGAACAAGTGTCAGCTCACCTTACAAAAGGTCATGGTATGCAATGGTGACTCATAGCAAACACCAGAGCTGAGTAATTGAAGAAGACATGTTTTAAGGCAGAAAAATACAGATGTTATGGGTATCTTTCTGAACTCTGCCACACTAGTCTATGGCTGCCTATAAATACATTAAATTTCAGGTTGCTTAGAGCTTCTTTTGTGGGAGCCCAGACTGATGTTCCAGTCTGAGCATCCCACTAGGAAGAGAGATGTCCTCTCTCAACACTGAAGTAGTATTTGTCAGATTGAGACCAGCAGAGTGACCCAACATATTGCACTTCCTCTTGGGGACAGGACCACAGAAATGACAGAAATCAGAAGGGGTCAGGATTTTGACTAGAGGAAGAAATTGCCTGATTTCAGTTTTATCCTGTCTTTAAAACCATGACCTTTGAACAAAATTCTTATAGAAACTGAGACCAGCACTCAGCGATGTTTAAAAATCAGTTGATATGTAAAATATCCTTAAGGGTTAATGGCTGACAAAAATTATCCGGGGAAAGGAATCAGTAGGGGAATAAACACCTTAAAATTAGTAGAAGGCAGATGCCATTGAAATATGGCCAATAAGATGAAAATGAAACAGGATTTACCAGTTATAGAAAATATTAAAGATCAACTGAAACAATGCAGGTTATCGTACTTTTGAAATAACATGCTACACAAGGTATTGTTTATAATAAAAATAAATACCTATAAAATGTACTTTGAAAGTAATTTAAATGACTTCATTTTAATTCAGTTAATATTTTTACTGGGCAAGACTGATGTAGGAAAATTTCTCAAAACATGATTTAAATTAATATGAAAAAGAAAACAAATGTAGTTACTCATTTCAATTTTACATTTTCTGTAATCTTGTTGTATTTCTGACATTACTTTTATCAAAGGGAAAAAATATGTTCACATACTGCAATAGATAACTGGCCTGAAGAACAAAATAATTCAATTAAATTCCTCAAAAGAGCTGACCTGTTATGATTTTTAACTTTCCACATTGAAAAAAATAATCATTAGATTATTTAAATGTATTCACATGTTTAAATGCTTGTCAAACCAACAGAGAGTCTTTAAACATTATTGTTTCTCTCATCATTATACTAAGTGGAATTGACAAGAATGAGATCTCTGCCAAGAAAAGACATTTGTTATTTCTTGCTTAAGAAGGTAATAGAGATAAGATACCTTAATTCCCCAAATACTCAAATTTAGAGATTTTTCAGAAAGAGTTTGGCCTTTGGTATATTGTTATACCATTTGAAAATTTCAAAATGCTTATGTAACTTTATTTGGAATATAAATTTTTATTGTATATATTTTCTATGACAGTAAAGAATGATTGCATGCATGTGACTGAATTGCAAAATTATTATTAAATAGAGTAGTGGTTAAGAGCATAGATTCAGGTGTTAAACTCACAGTGTCAAATCTTATTTTGACAAATTTACTGAGTGACCTTGGGCTCCTCTCTCACTGAGATGTAATGAGGATTAAGTGAGTTGATATCTATAAATAATTTAGATAATGTGTTCAGTATTCAAAATCAATTAGTGCAACTTACTGTATTAGTAGAATAAAGAATAAAATCAATATGATTATCTTCATGAATATAGAAGTAACATTTGCCAAAATTTAAAACCTAGTCATAATAAACACCTGCAGTGAACTAAGTATAGAAGGTAATATCCTTAATATGATAAATAATATCCATGAAAAACCTATCACTAACATAATACTTATGTTACATACATATAACATACAACATTGAGAAACATACAACAGTAATGAAAATGTTATATATGTTAATTGGGGTGGGAATCATACCTTGTTTATATTTAGCAAAACCCCCACAATGGGAGGAGACAAGAAGCCACACATTGATGATAGAAGATGAGCTGGGGAAATTATATTATTTGTGCCTTGGCTCCTCTGCAAATTTGCTGAGTGATCTTAGCCTTAGCCTTGTTGGCTCACTGAGGAAAAGGAAGTACAACCGACACCATATCACAAAGTAAGGGCAGGAGCTCTCTGGTGCTCACATGAATAACTAGGTACCAGCAAAGTGTAAATTCAGGTATGTCTTTGTGTTCCCTCTTGTTAACCCCAATCTGCCTTCCAACACACACCATGTGTAGGATGTCTGTCAGTTACAGTTGCAGGCTGTGGGTTGTATAGTGGCTGGAGCAGAGGTGATGAGAAATTATTTGGGGTTATAGGAAAACCAGTGGAAGAAAAATCGAAGAGATCAAGCCCTTCCTCCCTCATCAAAAGGGTGTTTTTCAGATTGATAGCCACAGTTTATTTGTAGGTCACAAAACGATTTTAGTGAGCCCAAATGAATGTGTTTAAATGAAATGAAAGTAAATAGAAACATCAAATATATCACATGAGCAACTATTTTTTTTTCATAAAATATTTGCAGGGTAAACTTTTCAAATGTGTGTGTGTATAAACTTGTGTAGAATGTTAACTGCATAAGGACACAGATGTTGGCTTGCTTTCTTCAATCCTTATACCCAGAACGTCAGGTTGGATTAGTGCCTGTTATATTATAGGCACTCAATAAACATTTTTTGGTAAGTAGAAGTATATGCGACTTTATTAAAATATTTTATGAAAAATGTTTTCCATGGTAAGTTGCAACAAAAGTTTCAAAATAGTGCTGTAATTTTAATTAAAAGAGCACAGGATAGGACTTAGTCCTTCACTCCTCCTTCAGATGCAGTTAGATGTTATTAGCAAGAGTAGAGCAAAAATCCATCAGCATTAAAAATGAGCACATGACTTGTGAGGAAGGCAAGTATAATGAAAGACGATGAGGAATGTAAACCACCAATAACAATCAGAAGTGATGTGTGTGTACGTGTGCATTTGTGTGTATAATATTGGAAAGAAGAATAAAAAAGAGAATATTGGAAACATGAAACAGGAACAAAAAGTAATTTTGGAAATAAAAAGCAATTAAAGATATTAGGCATAAAACTGCCGTTGTTGAAAGAGAAATCATCTAGTTCAAAGCCTTCTGATTCAAAGATGAAATTGAGACTGGAAACAGAGAGGAAATAATTGTGCCATGTCTCTGCATGATCTTTTGATTAATATATGAAAATATAAACTTGCATATGACATATTTTGTTTTTCCTTTTTGTTACTTTTGATAGATTTTAATGATAGCAATTTTATTTCATTCTAAAGAAAGATGGTTTTGCTTTCCAAAATAATTTGATTTTAATTTTCTTTTAGCCAGCCTTAACAATACTCAAAAGTTAAACAAATAAAAGGTACAGTACGGCTTGTCATTTAGAAAACATTAAAAATCTCATTAATATCTATATTTACTAGCACTCTGCATTACTGAGCAATCAGAAAATGTGTTAGTTCTTTAGTTGTAAAGAATGATATACAAAAGAACTTTGGCTCTGACAGAAAATAGTGTTTGCTTGAATCTGATTTTCTCCCCATATTCCCCCCCCCCCAAAGCATAAGAGCAATGAGTAGTAATGCACGCACGCACACATGCACGCAAGCACACACACACACACACACACACACACACTCCATACCTTTAGCATGACTAAGAAACAGAATACTACAAAAATAGTATTACCTGTAAGTAGAGATATAGTTGTTCTTGAAGAACACAAAGCAAACTCAGTGAACATATAAAGCTATAATGCAAAGAATCTTTTAGAAGTTATTTTTAGAACCTTATTTTTAAAATCAATAAATCTATTGATATTGCCCACCATATGTCAGCTTACAGAGGACCACAAGGGAATGCCCTTACTGTGTAAATGGCTTCCTGTGTCCCAGGTGGGAATTCTCCCTGGGAGGGGTCCGCCATTTGCTGGTTCAGGTTTGCTATTTTTCACTGCATTGTACTGACTGTGCCAAGTTTCACCTTGGCTTCTCATCCTGAAGTGCAGACTTTGAAAAACACAACTCGAGTCCTCCTGAACTCCGGAGCTCCGGCACCATAGATGTTTTTCTACCACTGGCACCCCGTGGCGGGGGAGGGTAAAGTCCCCCATGGGATGTTAGGCTTTGGGTGTGTTTCCCTTCTACAAGCAAGGACTCAGCTGTCAATGCTTAGGAGATTTTTGCAGGATCACACTGTGTTAGTTCATGGCCAGGACATGAGAGTGACAACCCCCGCCCAAGTGTGGGCTGCTGCATAAAGGCCTCAGGTCGTGCCCTCAGAAGGAGAGAGAGAGACCCCCCCCTTTTCTGGAAAAAGCAAGTGGGGTGGGCGTCCTACGTCCTCCAGTGGCTGTACGCTTTGCTGCTGTTGCTTTTCCTCTCCCAACCCTGTGGGTATCATGGTCTCTACCCTGGCATATGTTACAGAAATAATTGCCCAGTACAAATGTCCAGAGCACCTAGTGCCAGATCCCTTAAATGCCCGAGGAGCTTAATAAGCTCCTCGCTAACTACAGGAGCGCACTGGGCACTGCTCTACATCACGGCAAACCAAAGTGCCAAAGCGCTGGTTCTCTGTTCTCAGGGCCTAGGGACCAGCCCTAACGATTCTGGCGCCATTGGAGGCTGACCCCATCCCAGTGAGGTCAATTGGGAAACCCTGCAGAGAGAAGCAGCCTGCTGAGTGTTGCCAGTGGGAATGCATGAGGTCAGATCAGTGGCAATAGTAGAGAATTAAGATACTGAAACTCAGAACTTTACTTGTCTTGAAATTAAAATTATCTTTAAAAAACCTGGTATATAGCTGGAGGAGAAAAAGGGGGGTTGACTGAGTTTTTAATACTGTCTCTGGGCTGTTACTGCCACAGAAGTGAAGCAACTAGTTGATATTTTTAAGGACCCCAGATGCATAACCATTTGAAAGATCTTCAAAGAATGAGGGCCAAATTCTTGAGAGACACTGGTGACCCCAAGCCCCACCCATGAGAAGCCAACCCAGGACTAAGTCAACCAGAAGTAAAGCAAAGGCTGCTGCCACCCGTGATCTCAAAGCCTCGACTGAGGCTTTTAATGAGGATGGTCGGTTCAATCCCAAAGGAACCAGCCCTAGAACCCCAGATGGAGCATTCTCTTGCTTATGTGGATTTTTATGGTTTGGCACCTAAGCTCATCCTGGCTATTACTTAAAAAAAAAAAAAATCTTATTGGATTACTTACAGGAAGTCCCCCTCTCTGAAATTATAGGCCTCGCATTCCTCTCTTTGTGGGAGCTTCCCATGGTACTTGGGAGACCATGAAGGGCTCCATGGTGGCCCTCCATGAGGGAGATGCTTTTACCCAGGCTCCCAGATTTTATAGTCCCAAGTCCCACAACCACAATGCCAGCCCTTGGGTTCCAGATCTCACACGTAACCTCAAAGAGCAGCCTTCCCACCTCCCAGTCCTGAAGCTCTCGTGCCAGTCTTGTCAGAAATGAACTCTTTGGACAATTTAAACAGCACGGCTCCTTATTGGCATCTCCACCAGTAGGGGCCCCAGTGAGCTTATACCTGGGCTGCCTTAATGCAGGCTCCTGTCTTTAAACAAGCAGTCACTTCACTGCCAGAGTCCATTCTTAATGTCTAGACTCCAGAGGCTTTCAGAGGTTTCCAAGACTTCCTCCACTCCAAACAACTTTCCTGGAGCATTCCCTAGAGACTAGGAGGCTCTCTAGAGCCTGTCTCACCTCCTGGGGATAATCACCATTTATGACTATGGTGGTCCACTGGGACCAAAACCATAACCAGACATTCTTAGCTCTATTAGCTACGGGAACACAAGTCATAGTAATTTCAGGTAACCCTTCTAAATTCTCCAAGGGAACATCCCACAACCTACAAGACCGAGCAGGCAAAACTGTAAGGGGAGTACAAATGAAGCTGGATGTGTCTACCGGAACCAGATTTATACAACAGTTGCCAATGGCGGTGGCCCCACTCTCTCTTTTCCTATTACAGTCATGGATGCCTTCGCTTAACTATACACTTGATAGAACAAACCAAGATTCAGGGCCATTTTTTTGTAGGAGCTGTGAAATGGAAACCTGGTTAACTGCCTTGTCCAGTGAAAACAGTAAATACACCACGGTATTGGCTAAAACAAGGAACAGAGGGCCTTGAGCCCATCGTTAGAAATAATGCTTGGTACTGGGGTCATGAGGCCCACCATTTAACCTTTTAACAGCTTTATCCCACTAGTGTTAAAACTGTCCATCAATGAATGGAGATTAAGGATTGACTATCAAAGTTTAAATGCACAAGTTCCAACTAGTAGGGAATATAGTTGATAATACTGTAATACCTATGTATAGTGCCATGCGGGTACTAGACTAATTGGGGCGATCACTTTGTAAATTATACAAATGTCTAACCACTATGTTGGACAGCCTGAAACTAATACAAAATGATATTGAATGTCAACTCTGATTGAAAAATTAAAATAAAAAAGAAGAGAGATTTCATATAAATCACACACAGGCTTCTTCCATAAAGGTTTTCATTCCCAAGGTTATAGATGATAGATGACATCCAAAAAGCTCAGGGCCCCCACTCTTCTATTCTAGATATAGTCAACATGTTTTACTCAGTCCCAATAACTGAAGACTCCCCACTCAATCTGTTTTTAGTTTCAAGGGCACCAGGACACCTTTACCTGGTTACCCATGGTTATCTAAATAGTCCTGCCATCCGGGAGGACTTATACCTAGTAACACAATATTTATAGCAGAGAAGAAGGATCAACTCCATCCCCCCCCCCCCCACAAAAGACCCAAAGACTGGCAAACTCTATAAACTGCTGTGGCTGGACCAATAAGCCAATGCAGAAAATACTGCTTGAAGTCCCTCCAGGCTCGGATTTCTAAATTGAGTCAACAGCAACACCTCATGGAGTCTCTAGACTAAGCACAGCTCAAGGGCTTCTGGACCAAACATCCACCTCCGATATCTGCTAACAGCCTATCCCTAGGTATGGAGAGCTCTCCTGCCTTGGCTCAACCGGCAAAATTGGTGGCAGTGCTAATGACTCTACAATAGGCCATAAAAATGAGACTCGCAAGGGCACACGTTTTAACTGACTCCGTGTGGTAGCCAATGGGCTTGCAGTCTGGTCCGGACAACGACAAAAGGATAATTTGATGATTCAAGGAAAGCTTCTCATGGTGCCTCCATTTTGAAAAAAGATAGCCAACTAACATGTGCTGATTACAGTCACGTGTCTCTACACATGCATACCAACAAATGCCAGAAGCACATAATAATTATATATTGCAGCCTCCTCGTCCCAATGACATGTCTGCTCCAAGGCCCCACATGAGCCAACTCCTAGGGTAACAGGCACAGCTTTAGACACAAATATTCCTCCAGAGATGCCGTACCCGCTGGCAGAGTGGGCCCATATTATATCAGTACTCACTGATTGGGTCTACAGGCACAGGAATACATCACCTCTAGCCAAAGTGGTGGCAAATAATTGTCCTCTTTGATCCCAAACAAAATTCTGGAAGGCTTCCAAGTGGAGACATGTGCCCCTGGGTGACAGATCCTATTCATGAAGGCAAATTGATTTTAGTGGACTGATGCTGCCCGTTGTTGGAGCTAGTAGGTATGCGACCACCACCATCGGTACTTTCACCGGACACTGCTGCATCCCACCACGTCATCTTCTTAACCAGGTATGTGCTGCTCGCCCCTTTGGCCCATCAGACATTTTAGGTTTAAATCTAGGTACCCATTTCACCTCCCAAGCTCTCAGTCATAGGCGCTAGAACATGGAATCTTGTGGATTTCCACCTTGCTTACCAGTTCTGAAGCAGCCAGACTTATAGAGAGGAACAATGGTTTACTCAAAGAGGTGCTCCTCAAACTTTTACACAATAAATGCTTCCCCAAATGGACAGATATTTTACCCCAAGCTCTAATACTGCTTATTCCATGGTCCGGGTGTTTGCACCCCCGTACCAACCACCGGCCTACTCCAAGGACTGTCTTGCAAGTACTTACAGGGAACTCATACGCCTTTAACATCAAAGAGAACATCATTCACATCCTCATACAAGATAAATGCTCCCTTTACCATTTTGATTTTTTTAAAAAATCTTTTCTTCATCTCCCACGTGGCAACCGATCAAGGGTGGATTGTGTAATATGACCCATTTATATTAGAACGATCAAGAGGACAAACCACTAGCAAATAGTTTAAAGATAATGATTATTAAGATTGTATTGGTCCAGATGGTGGCCCAGATAACGAAGCTAAAGTGAAATGTGTATGGTTCAAAGAGCACTGTATTTTTTTAATTAAAAAGTTCATTCCCCATAACAACACTGTACATAGAAATCTTCTCATGTCATTACTACGTGGAGATAGGAAGGTTTATTACTTTATCCTTACCAACAGTAGGCTCGGTTTAAGAGCACTAACCTTAGAGGTGCGTCACTTGTGTGTCCCAGATCAATTAGGTAACGAGTAGAACCTCAGGAAATTTTGTTTAATCATCATTTATAGTTTTTTCATACGTAAAATACACATAATAGTACTTACCTCATAGAATCATTGTGACAATTAAATGTGTTAGCATATGTAAGACACTTTAAAAATTTTGGCATTTTTTATGAAAGGCTCGTAAATTTTAGTTGCTATCATTATCATCTCTGTCATATCAATCACTACCATTATCCTATATTAGATACAGCCTTATAATTTCATAGATAAATTTTCCAAGAAAAAACATTAAAGATATTGTTAACATTGATGTTTTATGTCCTTATGTTTACCACTTTAAAGATGTATCATTATATTTTAGACAATTTGGAGAATAACCTTTGTGTTTGGCTTTATTTTTCTTACTTCTCAACAAAATTTTAAAAATTTATACGAAGAAATGCATCAAGTTAATTGTGTTCAATATTCTGTATTAGCAATGCATGGAGATTTTAGCTTCACAGATAAAGAAATTGAGACACAATATGGTTATCTTTAAATAGCTTAAATTATTCAATTGACAATAAATAACCCAGAGATTGAATTCTACTTTTTCTATTTCTGGCTCAAAAATAACATTTATAAAAGAGTGCATCGAGTTTGCATTTCCTTCCACCCAGTCACCTAAATGCTATCTGCTCAGGCTCTCACTTTTGGGAAGATGATGTAAGAGAGTTTCAATATATAGCTGGCATAATTGTGCATAGCTGCTGTCAAGAATTCCTAGGCAGAGACTGTCATCTTAAAAGGTTACTGTGACATTTCTAGAATATGCTTTTTCAAATATGAATGAAACATGTTGCCTTTTTGGTTGAGGGTAGGGGAGGCATGGATTCTGACATTTTCCTCAGTGCCAAAATTAGAAAACAAAGTATTAGAATGCCAAGATTAATCAATCACTCAGTAAGTATTTATGTAATACTTAGGTGCCCAATGTGTTGCTTAGAACTAGCATTCTATCAGGTTTAAGTGTTTAATCAGATGTAAACTAAAAATCAAATTGTTGCTTTAATTTAAATTACATAGACCTGCCAGAGGTTGTTCCATATGTTGGGACTACTTAAATACCTATGCCCTTTGGAATATTTTCTATGCTCAGTTATTACAAATGCAGTAATATTCTTACAATAAAATGTAACTCTTTGAAAACAGAAATTTGAAAGTCATGTAGTTAAGATATATACATGTATCAAATCATTATGTTGTACACCTTAAATTATGCAGTGTTACATGTCAATTATATCTCAATAAAGTTGGAAAAAAAGGATAATATATTTTCAAACAAGTGACTTTTTAATGTAAGATCCTGCTCTTATATAATAAAAGTAGAGTATGCCAGAAGTAGAATCAATCACTAAGTCTGACTGTTTTTACAAATACATGACATTTACAAAATCATTTAGGAGAGAATTATTTTAAGTTGTATTAGTAGCCGAGATAATGGGAAAAAAATGTAAACTGTAATACAGTGGCACGGATTTTACACATTGATAAAACACTTTCTAAAATCCTCGAATATAAAAGCAGAGGGGAAAGATCATGGAAGGAGTCTAAGGAATGCTTCTAAAGATTCCACATCGTGTGGGAGGTTTGTGCAGGTCCATTGGGAATGAAGTTGTTGTGCTATCCTTCCTGTGGAGTTGTAAATGTCATGTTCCAAATCCAGGTAATTCCACAGCTGGAAAAGGGTTTTCACATACAGGCTACTCGGTTTCAAATATGCCCTTATTAATCATTAATCCTTTCCTTTACACACTTTTGAATTTAGTGTCAAATGTCCATTGTGCCACTTTATGCATATGCTAAAATGATCCCATTTATATTAATAGTAGAAAATAAGGTTGCACAAAGTATCTTTAATTGCTTTTTCTGTTTATTTTTGTTCTTACTAATTAGAATTATCAAAAGCCTCGTTTTCTCTCCTCTTTTTCTGAGTTGGTTTCCACATCTTAGAATGAAATGATGAGTTCAGCAGGAGGCAAATATATACTTGTAGCTTTAAAGAAATAATGAGATTATCAGAAAAATTGACTACACAATGTAATATACATATAATAAATGTCTGAGTGGATTAAAATAAGTTATATACACGCATATATCAAATATATATATAAATTTGATATATATATGTGGTTTTGCTGGCTTTTTCTTATAAAATTGTTTAACCATCAATGTACCTTTGGTTCCAAGCATCTCTGTTCGTTCACATCAATTCTTTCAGCTCTTTCTCTTGGTTTTGTTGTGGATTCTTGATACAAGGTTGTCTCTAGAGACCATGCCTAGGTAAGTTTGAAGGCTTTCCTCTTTGTGTATCAGTAACTTGGTATGTTTTGGCAATTTCAACAACTGAAATTTCCTTAAGGTAATTGGAAAAATCGAACTCTGTATACACAGTAATTATGACCTGTGGAAAACAAACAAATGAAAAAAAGAATACACAAAGCAATAAATTGAAAAATTGAACTCCAGTGCCTGTTAGCAAGGAATAAGAGTTTTCCTTGGGGTACTGGTCTTCTGCTCCATTTCAACATTACCTTGCATGATAATCTTCCTCAAAATCTTCCCTGATCAATACTCCCTGTATTTGTCCTTTTCACAGCACTAGTAAGGTCCCAGAAATCATGACCCAGACCTCAAAACAGAATCCGAAAAAGTAGTCATTCTCTGCCTGTTAGCATTTATTTCATGTCAATTTCCACCATCATAATCTTTAGCACTTTGCAAATATTTCAAACACATTTGCAATGTAACTTCATTTAAAACAATGTTTTGACCTTCTCAGATTTGTGTGTCCTTTAAGATTTGTCTCTACTTTCTTAAACTAATTAGCCAAAATCCTTATTAATGAATTATCATGTATCCTATAGCAATCTGAAAGAAAAAAGATTTCTCAGAAAAAAAGTAAAGAAATCACTAAGGCAAATCTTATTACTTTGAGTAGCTCACTATCTAAAGGAAGAAGTGGATATATCTTATGCATATAGTATATGTATATGTACATATATTTAATATTAAGTATAATATGTGACAAATTCAATAGCATAGTATTTATCAATTCTCCCAACAAATGTCTACTGAGCACTTAAACAGACATAATTCTGTTTATTGGGCATCAAAATAAAACTGATAAAATTTGTGCTCTCATGAAATTTACACTCTACTTTGAGGGAGGCAAAAAATAATAATAATAGTAAATAAGTAAGTCGTATAACATATTAAAAAGTGGTAGTGTTAGGGAGAAAAATGCAGTGTAAGAGCAATGAGAAGTCTAAAGAAATATCATAACGCTACGCAGGGAGGACAGGGAAGACTCCAATTTGAAAAAAAATAATGTTTTATAAGGAACTTGAAGGAGGTAAATACACAACGTGGAGGATGAGGGAATGGTCAGAGTAAGCACATGAGGGCAGAAAGGAACAGCAAAGAGTCAGAGGCTGGAGCAGGGTAAATAAGTAAGAGAAGACATCAAAGGGGTACAGAGGCTTAAGGATGTAAAGATTTTGCCATCTGACCTGAGTAAAATGAAGGAGTAGAATTTAGAACCAGGAGGCAAGAAAAATGTAAAAAACATTTAGAAAATATTTCTTTGGCTTACTGATAGTAGAGTGTAAGTGGGACAAGGCGACAAGAGAGATCAGTTAGGAAGTTAATTGCTCCTAAATCCAGAAAAGGAGTATTGGTGTTTGGGGCCAGGGGGATGAGGATGGTGAGAAGTGGTGGGATTCTGTGCATATTTTCAAAAAGGAAATGAGTCTGAGTTCTTGGATGTGGGATTTGCAAGACAAAATTAAGGTCCAGGATGACTATAAAGTCAGGCTTGAGCACGACCTTGGAAGAAAAGGGGAAATACAGGCTCTCTAGTGTGCACTGAATAAGATAAACAAGACTAGACACCACGATCCTCTACTATTTACAACCTGCAGAATGACGGGTGACTAAGTGGAAACCCTGAACACTCTCTGCGGGCCAATGTGCAGTGCACTCTTTCAAAGCAGCGGGGGTGGTCCAGCTGCCTGGCTGGGAGAGAAGAGGAGACTACGGGTCTACTTTATTTCAATCTCGGGGATAGGCTGCACTTCTAACAGATCTGGAGGGACAGCTTGTGAATCAGGGAGGTTCCATTTATGGCCACCAGTAGCTGCAGCACTGCCCGAGGACGCCGGCCCAGGCTGAAGTCCACGAGCCAAGGGAGCTGCAACATATGGTAAACCACTGCCAGAAAACCGATGGTCAACAGGGACGGGGGACAGCTGAAGCAGGCATAATGAAGGAGAGAGAGAGAAAGGCACTTAGGTAGATATGTCGGTATATGAGCCCAGATACGTAGCTATCTCTAACCTTCAATTCTAAATCTTAGGGTTTTTTTTTTTTTTTTTTTAACACTATCCCAGACATTTATTTACTCATTGTTTATATGTTTAAATCTACCAAAAAATGTCTGGAGACTCTTGCAGTTGTGTGACAGTATCTACCTGACATATATAGAGAAAGTTCAGCTTAAGAGCATAAAATTATCATTATCTAAACTTTGATATTTGGTTGAAAATAGAACCTTTGAAAATTGATCAACCGAATCACTATTTTTAATGACTGAAGGTTTAGAAAAAAATTTTTACACTTATCTGAATATTTAAAACATGACAAAGATAACAATAATTTATTTTGTGTTTGAAAGTTAATAATAGTAAAAGTTATATGTTTTGTTAAAAATTCTGAGTGTTTCGATAACCATTTTGCCATTTTTAAAATTTTCGCTAATAGAGGAATTACATAAATAAAAATCTATGATTTGTTATTATATCTCTAGAGTCTAAAACATCCTTCGATTTTTATAATAAATGCTCAAAATATTTTATTAATGAAGGAATAATGGACAAATAAATAAAAAGCTCCATGGTCATATGATGGAATCAATAACATGACTTGAGAGATATTTTTTTTTACTCTCCACATAAAAAATTTTAGTACATAAATTTTAGTACATAAATAATCTCTATATTGGGCATTTCTTTGAAAGAAATGCATGTTGAGAGTTTGAACAGTTTATTATAAGCATACTTTTTAATTTCAGGTCTCTAAGAAATTAATTTTCAAGTTCTTTATCAAAAATATTACAGTATCTACTACCAAGGACTGTTTCAGTACTCTTAAAAATGATTTCTTTACAATATAGTTATTGTATTACCAAAGAAGCCTTCTTATTGATCTCCTGAAAGAGAATTTTTGGAAAACTGGTTTGCATAATGCCAGAGATCTCTGCTACAGTTCTCGAAAATTCATAAAAATGGATGAAAAATAAAACAAATGACAGAACAAGTTAATGTCAGTTTGAAAAAATTATCTGAATGAAGATAAAAATATTCAAGAATTCTAACTATTGACATCTTATATTAATAAGATAGGTAATGTTGGAAATGTATTTATTTATTTTTATCATTTATGACTATAGCGCCTGGTCTTCCTAGGTGGTCTCTCATCCAAATACTAACCAGGTCTGACCCTGCTTAGTTTCTGAGATCTGACATCGGGCTTGTTGAGGGTGGCATGGCCATAAACCATGAACTGTGGCTCCACTGGGGTGTGAACCCAGGGCCTTCTGCATGTAAAGCAGAGGTGCTAACCGCTACACTATGGAACCACGTTCGGTAATGCTGGAAATTTAAAAACTAATTTTCAATCAAATGAATATTTTACATTTTGAATCATAAGTAATGAGAAATGCTCATAATATATGCCTTTATTTTTTCCATTTCTTGCTGACTTCATTCAAATGAATACTCCTAGGATATTAAAGGTTTTCTCTTCCTTAAGTGCAACATATATATGATCAAACCTTTCTTTCTCCTTAAACTTTGAACTTTTGACAGCCTTCTGGGTACATAAAAGGTTTTGGGGATATAGGAAGTAGAACAAACTAGGTTTTACTATGGTCTGATGTGTCACTTAACCTTGTAATGTGACTGTAATTTTAACTAGACCACAGGGGTTGTTTTTCTTTCATAATTAATTACTATGCAAACTAAAATATCTGTGGTCAGAGGGATGTGTGCCTTTTTAGCATAGAAGTTGAAGGAAAGAAAATCATTCAAGAAGATGGAAATAATTAATTCCGCATTAAGGATGTCAATACTGCATTCTAACTCACTCCAAAAGCATAACATTTGCACTAATTAGAAAGCTCAAGTCTTTGGTATTCTTTAGGATATACACAGCAGGGAATGCAACGTATTAGTGTAGGGCCAACAAAGTGCTCCATTTGTAAATAAATCATGTTTGGAATGTGTGAAAAGAGCGACCAGGTAGTGGCAGCTGGCCTCCATGAATCTCAGGTACTCTGAAATTAACTGCCAGTTTTGTGGTGTTTTTGTTTGTTTGTTTGTTTTCTATTGAATTGACATAAAAGTAGACTTTATTACAAATAAATAAATAAATATATAATGCATTTTTGAAAACCTGACATAATCACAATACTGTATCTTAATGGAATATTTAGCATTATTACTCTCATTACAAGGCATTTTCAATGTCACCATGGGAAATAAGCATATTTTCCATTAAAGGATTACTTCGGTCTGAAATCTTTCTGAATTCTCATTACCTATAAACCTCAATAGCAAAAATGTCATACAAAAATAAGAAAATGTTTTATTCTATCAGATATTATTTTGGTAAATATGAAGAAAAAAATTACTGCATTGCTAACGTTTTGGGATATTTAGCATAAGGATGGCCATGTTTTAAATTTGCTTAAACGGCAAATTTTTAAGTGGTCTATAGATTAATGTTGCTTTTAATGTGATGAGCTGTTCACATGGCACAGGGTAACAAAACTCAATCAAAAAATAATTTTTACCTAAATCATTTGATTAGACCCATCGACAGTAATTACAATGACTTGGCATTCTTACCTGCATTCAATATGATTTTGTACCAAGATATTTAATGGCCTCCCCCCCAAAAAAAACCCCTTTCCTTCCTAGGGGAAAAAAAAGAAGCTGGGACAAGGTAGTTGTAAAAACTGGTTTATTTTTTAAAAATAAATACAAAAATATAAATATAAAACATTAGCAGATAGAATTTGATGAAATGAAATTGCACAAACGTTTTGTATACCAGGTTGCATATCACATCTACTAACACCACATGTACATTTTTTAAAATTTAATGTACAGAACAGGATAGATATACTTTAAAATTTTTATTCACCTTTTTTTTTTATTATTATTTTAAAAGCTTCATTTGCAAGGGCAAGACATGTATCTAACAGAAGCGGCTTGTTCATGAGGTTACTTAAGGGAGAACTATCCTGTTCGTGTTTCTGAAATTATCTTTTATTTCCTAAAATGGACAACACTGAATTTCTGTAGCTTTGGCTCTTGGAAGTGATTAAATAAAATGTCGTATTTATTCCATGAGACATCCTACAGGAAAGAATTAATGTAATTAATGAACAAATTTAAAAGTAAATGGGAAAAAAAAAATATTGTGCTGAGTGGCAGGAAAATTCTCCTGAAGACCAAATATTGTGAAGTGGAGACGGCGCAGGTAAAGTTACTTCCTCTTGTTCCGACAGAGTATGTATGTATCCTAGGTTAAGAGTCTTTGTCACTTTCCCCGCCCCCATACATTTCCGCCAGCTTATTGAACCGAGGGCCCCACTCCCGGAGGTAATCATAGTTTTGGTCTCCGTCGGTGGTACCTGATTCTAACGAACTCAGAGATTCCGCAATGGAATCGGTTCCTTCGTAGGCATAGGTTGCGAGGGAGTCGTACGGCGGTGCGGTGGGATCCAGATCATGCTCTTTTAGCCTTTCGTTAATGAAATCCCGCACATCCGTGTTATCTGGGGCTGTAGGAGTCCTCCGAGGTATGAATAAAGTTTCCGGAATAATATCTCGCCGGAGCTTTTTTTCCTCGATAGCTGCAGGATTCCGCAAGGTACCGATGTCAAAGGCCTGGGTGTCCTCCTCTCCGCCACCTTCGTCGTTATAGCTGACGATGTTGTCTCTGATGTCCTCTTTGGACAAGATCAGAGGCTCTTTTTTCTCTGTCTTTTCAGAGCTGCAAACAGTACTACTATCACTTAGAAAAAGAAAAAAAAAAAAAAGACACATTAAAGGTCCACCTAAAACACCATCCACATAACGAGCAGAAATGCTATAGATTTCAAGCAATAGGTTTAAACTGGACAGGTTAGTATTTAAGATTAATTTTGTACTTCCACCATTTTTGTTGAAGGATTTCTCTAGGATGTATAGAGTTTAAAAGCAGTATGTTTATTTTTAAAGCAATGTGGGATATTTCTCAAATCCAGTGACTTATTTTATCTATTTTTCCAATAAGTGTTTAAAGATTGTTCCTGATTATACAGATAGTAATCATACTTTGCATTAAATAGCAACATAAGATGTTTTCTAAAAAAAATAGAAATTGAATTGAGGTTCAAGTATAACAATTAAGAAGGGCAAATATATGCTCATATTTTTCACATCCTTATAAAATATTTAAAAGGCAGCATTCTTCACAAGATATGGAGTATTAGTTTTTATTTAAATAACTTTGCTGATGGATTTAGGTATATATTTTTCCTAACATTGTTAAAAGGCATTAATTACTGGGGGAGAGGGAAGACTACATTGTTTAGATGTTATTATTTTAGAAGTTTTCCATAGAAATATATATCATGCATGCGATCAAAATAATTGTTAGATCACATGATGGCAGAGTGAATTTAAGTTACTACATTAAACTGACTACAAAAACCATGTATGAACCTTGGCTAGATACATCTTAAACAGGTATAGATCCACAGGTAAAAATAAGTATCACTCAGAAAGGACATTTCCTTATTTCCATGACAAGTTATCAATAACAATAGCAACTTTAATCCCAATAATGGTAACAGAATAAGAAATAGAAAAAAATTAATATCAAATTCCACCTGGTCATATTAATTTCTCACCTTCATTCATGATCCCCACACATTTTGGTCATGATCCTTTAACATGGCAATTTAGAGAAACAGATGTGTATTCAATTAGATGAGGAAAGGGAGGTAAAATATCTTAACCAGGTATGTGTGTGAAGAAATACCTATATTTAGTCTCTTTAGAATAAACATTTAAACAATATGTGATTTATTATTGTTAGAATTGAATGTGTCCCCTCAAAACTCATATGTGAAAACCTAAATCCGCAGTGTGATGGGATTTGGAGGTTAGGTCTTCGGGAGGTAACTGATCACTGAGGAAGAGCCTTCATGAATGGAATCGGTGCTCTTGATGAAAAGGGACACCAGCAGATGGTTGTTTTGCTGCATGCGAGGACACAACAGAAGACAGCCATTGCAAACTAGGAGGTACGCCTTCAGCGAACACAGAATCAGCCAGTGCCTTGATCTTGCACTTCCCAGCGTCCAGAACTTTGAGAAATAAATTTTTGTGGTTTACGTAACGTGTCTCTGGTACTGTGTTATAGCAGCTCAAGTAGACAATTATGCTGTGAAGTAGAATTAAGTTATGTTTTATCTTTTATTAATATAGAATGGTCAGACTACTTGCCTTCAAGCTTATTACGCAAGAGTGCAATAAGAACTTTTTTTAAATGCAACGAATAAGAAAGTTTCAATTTTGGAGAAAATATGGCATTTTTTTGCCTAGATTTATGTATTTATTTACACATATAAACTTCTGATGTAAAAATTTTAAACCTCAAATGGTTTATCAATCAGATGATCTTACTCAACAAAAAAAAAGTTTCTAATAATGAAAGTAATAAAACTTACAAAGGTGAGCTCCAAAATCCAAGTTCATTTCACTGCTTCTTAAAATGTCAGATACAGTGTTTTTTGATTAGGGTCATAAGAATACTCACAGTAATTTTAAGATAATGCAACTAGAGAGTAAATTTAACATGATTCTTAATTCAAAGGCAGTTAAAAAGCAATTTGTTTTAGGTTATTAAATCAAGTATCATTGTTTTAAGGACAAGTCGACCAAGTAAAGGACCATTTTAAAATTATTTCAGAGAAGAGTAAGATAGTGAGGCCTCCATCCAGCCATAAAATATGTGGAAATAAACTTTAGATTTACTGAAAAACTATATATACAGTGACTAACTACAAGGTGCCTTGCCTTGTTTCAGCCACTCAGAAATTGCATAACCTTGGAAAATGTTTTGACTATTTCTGACTTTCAATTTAATTATTTATAAAAGGAAGATTTTATTTTGTCGGATCAAATAAAATATTTTAATATAAATGACATTCCACAGTTAAGTTACGCCCATCTGAAACATCGCGGTTAGTTTGGGAGGAGGTATTTTAATAGCAACAATCCTTATTTACTAACACACTAAAGTAGGCAATCTAGGGAATAATCCTACTTGCTCTGACGTTCCTTACCCAACAGAATGATGATGCAGAGGAGGATGGCGATCAAGGCCCCCGTGCTGAGGCCCGCAGGGAGGAGCAGCGCTTCCGCGCTGCAGGACTGCATGTTGCCTTGGCTGTCGCAAGCGCACACGCGGATGGTCAGCGTGCCCGTGCTGCTCTGAATCGGGTAATCGTTGTCTGATATCACCACGGGCAACAGTAGGTACTTATTTCATGTCTGTTGAATCCATTTTTTCTGGTTAAAATTCTGGCAGTGTTATCTAAAATAAATTTTAAGTTATTACAAATGGCTTGGAACAGTACCTCTGTCTCATCCCGATCACCATGGTTTTGACATACACATAAAGCGATGTTTATGCAAAATATAAAAATCGACATACATTTTCCTATAAAATGTATACGATATGATTAAAATATGGATAAGATCAATTAGTTTGTGGAATCTAATATGATTGCTTATATATTAGATTTTCAAAACACTGAATTTTTATGTCAATCATTTATCAAGACTACATAGATAGCATACTGTTTTTCAAAATTTTCAGAAAACAGATATGCCTACCAAGAAAAAAAATAGCAAGTGTTTTTTATTTACAAATGTACATGCATGTCTACATGCATACAGAATACATTAATCCAATATTCATGAAAAAATATAATTAGGTAAATTTTAATTGTAATTGTACTTCAGCAATCAATACAGTCAGAAACTTCATGAGACCCAGTATATATGAACTACAGTAAACAAGTTACTTAAAATTTCTCAACTTTGATTTCTACCCATGAGCATGAAAAATGTATAGTTCAAAATGTCGGTGGAAGACTACTGATATGGAATGAATAATAGGCACACAGAAAGAAGTAGAGCTCTAATAAAAACTAACATCTTACTACCTAGTATATTGCTATTGATATTATTTGCTCAAACTCACCCAGGATCTGTGAATAGGAGTTGTGGGTTAATAAAATAAATATCTTCTAGCCCTTTATAATCAATACATATTAAAAAAATAAAATCAATGTATACTTGGAGATAATTTCCTACTCTATTTGTCCAATGCACTTAGCCTAGTTTAGTCAGTCCTGTAGAGATAGATAAGAGTGAGTTAGCCAACTGCTAAATTAAACAAGAGAGAAAAAACTGACAATTTCTTGCAGGTATAGTGGTTGAATGTAAAATAATTATTTCTTAAATTATTAGTGAGAAGTTAAATTCTACTATATCAATTAACTACATAA
The DNA here is from genome assembly GCA_003508835.1 of Eonycteris spelaea. NCBI lineage: Eukaryota > Metazoa > Chordata > Mammalia > Chiroptera > Pteropodidae > Eonycteris > Eonycteris spelaea. The sequence continues at coordinate 13,885,168 of PUFA01000021.1, forward strand.
GCTATGAAAGTGGATTAGCAGAATAAAAGATGTACATAACCATATTTTAAAAATAAAATGTAATATCCTCATAATTTTACAATATTGACTTATCTTCCAAGAAGTATTACAATATAATTTTTCCATTCTTAAGCCTACACTAAAATAAACATTTATTATAAGCATGTGGGTATTTTTAGAATCTCCTTGCCTTATACTTTTTAAATGTTTGAAGAGTTTGTAAATCTTAATTTTGCCTACAATAACTGATATATTGAGGGAACAAAATAAGGATTTATCTTAAACTAACCATTCTATTCAAATCATTTTGTTATATATTCAGAAAACTCATCATATAATAATGCATTTAACCTCTAATTTAGTGAAAAGTGAGGGAATCTTAAGAGATGTTAATTTAAAAAATGATATAGAATTAAAGATTTTTGAGTTGAACATATAAAACAAGATATTTTCTCAAGAAGCGCAGTATTAAGGTGATGTTTGTCACTGAAATTCCTTTCAAAATCCATGTAATAACAAAATAGTGAATTTATGCAGAAATAAATCAAATATTCCATCAGATTTTAATGGTATTGTATTTAGTCATAAATTCAGACATATTTATATAGCTTCAATCCTTGCTTTGATGAATTTTTTGGGTCAGAAACTCTTTCTAACATAGGAAAATGGCACTGTTTGTCAAAATTCAAGATTAGCCTAGAGTTGTTTTCCCAGTAACTGTGAGACACTGTGTAAGATGTACTAGTTCAAATTTCTACTACTTTTTAAAATTGAGAGGTGGTTTGGTTGGGATCTAGGGCTCAGTTTAATAGGAACAGAAAACAAATTAAAATGCAATTAGAAAGAGTTATACTATTGTCAATTCAGTACTGAGGCTGTCTAGTCTAAATTCTGTGTTTAGGTTGCCAGATTCAGCAATGAAAATGATGGCTGTTGTTTTCCTGACATTCAAATGTAATTGAACATTTTGTGTTTTAACCACCACCTGTATGTTGATTTTTCTAATCACAATTATTTTTGGTGTCCAGAGGGAGAGAAAACATAGACATTTCAGTAACTCAAATTTAGTAAACAGGTGTTACTGATAGATGCACTTCTCTTGACTGATTTGTGCAAAGTTCCTACTACATCATATATCTCAAGTAACAGTTGGCTCAATATAAAACTATCCTTTAAACTACTTTCCGATATTCTGAAAGCCACCTAGAGGTGATATAGCAACCGGACTCTGTCAGCGTACACACAACTGTTATGAAGGAACTATAAATATGCCAATGCAGTTAGATTTATTTTAAGAATATCTACAGTTGCTCTAAAACAAGTATGCTTTTTAACAAAAACGAGCTGATGCAATTGTTTAACATAAATTTACGAAGGAGAGAAAAGCTCTAATTACATACTTTTATTTAGACCAGAATAATTACCATACTTATTTCCAAAGAAAAAGCTGTTCAACTTTTTAAAAATAGTAACAATTTTCATATATTTGTTCTCTAAGATATGTTTCTACCTTTTTTTGAGAATGCAGAACGTGCAATTTTAGTATTATTGATCACAGAGACATTATAAAATTCATATATTCCACAGAATAGTGTATCTTGTCTTTGCAACTACATTTTTGCACAATCCCTTCACAGGTTGATATGCTACTTCTCTTTCTTCTCACTCTTCTTCTTTGTTCTACCTTTTTGTTAAGAAAACTGCTTTTTCCCAGCCTGTCTCAAATGTTTTTTTGAGATTCAATCTTTTAATGAGGATCCATATAGAGATTTCTTTTGCATACTTGATTATTTTAAAATTCAAGAAAGTAAATCTTATCAAGCAAGAAATTGCCATAATATCTCATTAAATATCTGACAGAAACAAAAATTTTTAATAGAGATCAATAAATTAATACATCAAGTAAATGGCAATTGTTATTTTAAAGAAAATGGCTCATTGATGTCACCTTAAATCATAATGAACACGTTCTAAAATTTACCTTCATTATCCTGTACTGTGAAGTTTGGATTGACAGCAGCTAAACTGAAGAAAAATTTCTGTCCACCTAAAGGGTCATCTTTGTCTACTGCACTTATAGTCTGTATTAGCTGCAGAAAAGAGAAAAATACATATTTGTCAAAATTCCATGGATATAATCTGTTTATAACATGTACATTTTTGATGTCCAATTTATTTCAAAAATTTTAAAGGCAATTGATTCTCTTCTACATGCATTTATCTTTGAATTTTTCCATTTATTTGATTATTTCTTTGATTTTAAGAAAGTCCCTATTTCTCTTGTTCTCCCTCTTCCTGCTTGTGTTACTCTGTCTCTGTTTTTGTCTATCTCATTTTCTCTTAAATATTACCCATTCCTTCAAAATAATAAATGGTAATATATTTTTTACAGTTTTATTAATTTAGATATAGCATTTGAAGTGAGTAGTGTATTTAAAATATATTTAAACATTGATCTGGAAAAGTTTACATAATGTAGGAAAAATTTAGAAAATTATTTTGATTGTGGCTTTCCTCCTATCAAAAAACTGAAAACTACTCAAAAAAAAAATCGAAAGATTTTATAGACTGTACTCTACATAACTTTTTAAAAAAATACAAACATTTTGTCTACTTTAACAGTAACAACTGACTTCATTTGCACTGTCAATACAATAATATATTTTTAAATATAATATAACTACATTGTGAAATGTTAGTGGTAATTTAAGATTAAATCAAAGCAAGAATTTATGGCTAATGGCTTATCAAAAATATGGTACATATATAAAAAAAATTAAACAGAAAATGTTAAAATAATGTTAACTAATTCCCTTTAAGACATATTGATTCAATTACAAAAACATTTCTTGACTGACATGTTTGTCAAGCAGCCTAAAATTTTTATTTTTAGTGATTTGTTAGAATAAATTGAGAGGAAAAAATGACAAAAATGTGATAACATATCAAGGAAGATAGTAGACTGATGGAAATTCTTGTCTATATGTATCATTAAAATTGATACATTAACATATAGACATATAAATGATAAAAAGTAAAAGTAGAGATAATGATCTTTTAAAAGAAAAACTACCATGTCTCATAATAAATATACATTTGCAACTGCAATTACAAATTACAATTCCTGCTCATTTGTACATTTCAGAGAAAAAATGACCACATTTTTATATATATCTGTAAGAACATTTGAAGGTTTAGGTAAAAATTCCCAATTTAAATGTATTATTTAAATTAAAGATGGTAGCATTGTAGATTTCAAAATCAATGGTTCACTGATATATTTTCATTAAATGTTATAAAGCGAATAAGTCAAGCTCATATTAACAAACAAAATAGAATCCCATGTCAGAAATCTATATCACATTACAACATATTTTTATGATCCCAAGACTTCTCTATTGCAGATTGAGGCACTTACTTCTTTTCACAATATTTTTTTTTTTCCTTCGGGACATAACTTGGCTTCTAGTGTCCAACTTCCTCATAACCAGCATTTACTTTTTAATCCAGTCTTCCTTTCCTTTTCCAGTCATACATTAAAAAATTACAGTATTTTGTTTTGGTGTATTACCATAAAGAGTTACAGTAGAAATCAGAAGTTGGCCACAAGGAGATAAAACCATACCTTTGTGTCTCTATGTAGGCACTCACTATTTTATTTCTACTGGAGACAAATTCATTTCGACCCATTTCCAAAAAAAAAGTTTATCACAATTAGGAAAAAATAAATAAACTACTGATGTCCAGTATTTATTTTGAGCATATGAAAAATAGACACAGATAAGTCACTTATATTTTATTTCCTTAGCAGTTAAAAAATTTGTTGATATTTTCCACTGGGCTTTTCTTGAATAATCTTAAATCAACTTGAGTGGTGTCTCAGTGAGTATATTACAATAGAGTTTGGGATGATGAATGGAATTTAAGATGTTAAAGTTAAACCATTCACTAAGTTCTACTGTTTTAGTTTTTTTTTTAGTAGGAAATCTAATAGTTTCTGTTGATGAAAAGAATTCCCTTTGTTCTGGTAAAAAGAATCCTTTTTCAGTTGTTGGGGAAGTAACAGCACTGTTCAAAGGAAAATATCTAACGGGATAGTTTGGATTTGAGAAGGATGTGGAGTTTAGGTACCCGTGGATGTATAAACATAAAGCAGCAGTCCTCTCTGGGGAGACAGACTCAGGGAAATCTTCTAAGAGACTGAAATGCTATTTCTTTCCCATAGAAATTTAAAAAATTAAAGTACATTTTATTGACTGAAGGCATGGTGCATGTGTGAGGGAAAATGGAAGAAAAGAAAGCCAGCCAGTCCTCTCTTCTTCCATCTCCCAAGGTCCCCTGACTTAATCAGAAATGAAAACAAACAAACAAACAAACAAACAAAAACGGAGAGTCAAGCAGCCTAGTTGAGGCACAAGAGGGGACTATTAATACTATATTATTGTAAGTTGCATCCTTTCCAAGGAGGAAAGTCTCCTATTTTTACAGTAGAGAATAGGCAGATAATGAGTTGGGGGTGGCAATTAGCTTTCTTTCTGTCTTCCCATTTTGTCCATGCACCAAATAAATGGAATTATTTCTCATACAGTTGTTCTAAATGCTACTCTTAAAGAACACTTAATTTGGAGGAGTATTGGGTGGATTGAAATGCTCTATAAATAATTAAAGCACACCCAGAAGACCTAACCAAGCTCCCGCTTCCTGAGGGGAAGACAAGACAGAGTTAACAAATGAATTTCAAGAAAGGCTCAGGGAAAGACTTTACCAAATAATCACTGTGATTTTTCCTGCCGGGATGTCATAACCTAGAATTCCATTACTGAGTATACAACAGGTTAGTTTAAGTAACCATTTTTCAGCTGATGAGGCCAAAATGACACCTAACAAACTGGTCTTATTAAAAATAATTGCTAACTACTTTTTAAAAATTAAAATCAGCTTTGATTTGATTATATTTTCTTTTAATATGTCAACTGGTTTTTAAAAGTCTGTAAAATATGAAGTTACTGAGCCAGATAAAGTTAAAAAAGAAAAAAGAAATCCCTTATTTTGTGTATTTTGAATACTTTTGAAAGTCAGTATTTATAATGACTCAAATGGTCTGAAAAGATATCTCCTGAAAATCAGATAGAAAAACCATAGAGGGAGCAATGTATGCAGCAGTTGCAAAGTGGGTAATTTATCTTTTAGAGAAAAAGCTTCAACTTATATCATGCTGAGCCTGGCAGGCAGAGGACTATTTGGAATGGTATTTTTAGGGCACACACTGTTTCATTAAGAAGTAGGTCGGAAGTAGCTAAGTCACTTAAATATTCCAAATTAAACATTTCCATAACATTTTCAAATAAAAAAAATGAGTCCAACTGCAACAGTTGTACCATTTCAAACAATAGACAGGCTATTGAATTCTTGTTACAATCTTTAGAAGGAAGAATCTGAGCTATTTCACATTGTAATTTGCATAAAAATGTAACAATGACATTGATGTTTATAAAGAGCATCAAATGATGTCAAAACACCATACAGTTTTATGGTGGCTCCTCTTTCTTTAATAAAACAAATTTGATTCCCAATTATTATTTATAACATGCGGCTTCCTTCTGTGAAGATAGCACTCAAACCAATTAAGAACATTTCTTTCAGCCATATACGCTGGAGCTTTTCAAACAACAAAATGAGTCCACTGAGGAAAAGACTTAAAGAGTTATAAATAAAACTGATGTCGAAAGAATATTTTAGAGGAGGAACACTAAGTCATTAAGCACTTTATGTGTTGCTATGATGAGGAAATAAATGTAAAAATGTAAAGAGCAAATCCTGCAGCCCTGTTTCGAAATCTGTTTGCATTGAAATACTGATGGAATGTTTTGCTGATCCCATGCATCTGTCTGTTTTTTCTAACTTTTATTTCCCATATTTCTAGCAGTTATCAATATTTATTTAATGGTGCAGCAGGGTTTTTTTCTTTGTTTTTGTTGTTGTTGTTTCTTTGTTTTCAAAAGTTTATAAATGTAAAGTTATTTATTCTTATACCTTAATTTTTGTGGCAACAATAAAATCTTATATTTACATTAGGACTTTACAAAAGAAATATGAAACTTATTATACTGTAATTTAAAACATTTTCAATCTTAAAAACATCGGAGTTTGTTTGTTTTTAGATCTATTACTGCTCAGACTTTATGGGTGTTTTTATCTCTGTTTGCTCATTCCTCTTAAGATTGGGAAAAGAAAATTTAACCATGCCATTCAAATCTTCCTATGCTTTCAAATCCTACAAGTACTCACCTGTCCTGGTCTGGCATTTTCACAAACAAAAGTGTCATAGAACACAGCAAATTGTGGAGCATTGTCATTAACATCCAGAATTCTCACAAAAACAGCCACGCGTGTCATCTCTTTGGGGTTGTCTAGAAAAGCGAAAGGAAAATTTTAGAGTTTCTACCAGATTTAGTTTGTATAAGCATCTTGTGGATATTAAATGCTCACATACAAATAAACATCACATTTCTTCTACTAACATAATGAGCAAATGCAATAAAGAAAATTACTAAGAGTCTAATTAAGTAGTCATGAATTCAGTTATTATTGGGCTCTAGAGTACTATTATTATTTTGGAAAATCTTTTTAAAAGCACAATACAATGTAATTGAGTTCACTGTATTGTGAACTCAAATGCATAAAATAAGAACAAGTGCTTAAAATATAAACAAATATTTATTAAATATTTTTCTATATCATTATATTACTTAATCTTTATTGTTTTTTTTGGATAAAAAAGTAGTTTTAAATAAATTAGTAACTTGCTCAAGATCGTTAACTTCTAAGTGGTAGTTTGGTGTATTACAGCCTAACTGCGGACCACTTTTATCACCAATGTATTCCAACGGCTACTCTCAGCTTTCTTTTGGGAAATTTTAATGTGTAGCTACTAATTATACAAACCGGATAGAAATTTACAATAAAATGTCTCATTAATATAATGTTACTGGTACTATTTCAACCATCCAGGCCCAATTTTGCATAACAAAATCATTTGAATAGTAACATATAGTATAATAATATATATATATGTATATATATATTTTTACTACAAATACTGAAATCAAGAGCATCAAAGTTTTCCTATAAAAACGAATTTAAAAATTGTTTCAACTGTAAACAGAATTTTAAAATATAAATGTCTATTTAGCTTAGTCTTGGGTAACGACCTAGTATTAGTCATAATTACATTATCTCCACTGTGGATTTTTCTAGGAACTTGTACTAATATCTGAGAGTGTTTTGACATCTTAAATTCAGGTTATATTCGTCAGCCTTCATGATATCAAAAATCTCAATCTTTGGATATAGTTAAAATTCTGTGTAAACTTTGACAAAATCAAGCTGAAGATGAAAATTTAAAAAAAGGGAAAGATAATTAGCTAAAAACAAAGCAAAACAAACGAAGAGCAGATGAGCTGAGGGTCAGCAGCAATCTTATTAAATGGCCTCTACCAACATGGGTTATGAGTAATATTGTTTACCCTCGTGGAATTTATCTGACTTTCTAATTTTATCTAAATAATTTTTTAGATACAGGGGTAAAAAATATTGTTAGGTGCAAATAGGGAATATGTCACTACTCAAAAGAATTTCTTTCTCCTCCTTGCTCTCCATGTAATTATGTTACTAAAATAATGAAATCAGCACTTTTCACAAATAATGTTTAAGAACTGATTATTCAGCAGAGACATTTTCAAGGCTGAAGTAGTATGAAGACAGGCAGACAGAATTCTAAATCCATTTTGAAGTGTATTTACCTTTCCTTTCTTCTTTTCAAGAGAAACTTTCAAACGCCTCCCCTCTGTAACACTTCAGTCTTACCTCAGTCTTCTTAACCCATATGAATTCAGTTTTCAGGTTCTGGTTTCATATTTGCTAATGTATCGCTGCATGTATTTCACTTCTTAGTGTGTTAGGTGATTAAAAAGTTCAGGCCCCGGGGTCACACAGAGCTGCTTTGATTCCCACATCCATCACTCATTCACGGTATGACTTTGGTCAATTTACTCCATCTCTCTAATGCCTCAGTTTACTCAATGTGCCTCAAAATCGAACTTCTAATCTTATAGTTATTTTTGAAAAATTAAATTTAATGCATGAAAACTTCTTATCAAAGTATCAGTTTGTTGGTGAGTCCCCGATATGTGTGGACAGCCGTATCCTCTTCATTTCCTTACGTTACTTAAGAGTGTATGCTCTTTCTCTACACAAAGCATCCACACGATAAAAATTAGCTTTCCTGCAGTTCATGTGGGTCTGAAGAGAAGTACATTTGGGGAAAAGTGGAGAGAAAAACGGCATTCTACTATTTTGCCATCTCTCTTACTTGCGGACCATTTGCTAATATCCAGAGGCACAGTGTCTGCCTACGAATGAACCATCAATCATCTGAAGTTACTTGTTGCTATGGAGAAGAGTGGGAAGGTGTTATTCTTCCATGTTTTCCAGAACATGCCCTTTAACCCACTTATGTATTTAGTGGACACAAGCAACATATTTTCTTTCAATATAAAGTCGTGATACAAAAATAACTCTTTTGTGGATAGCAATTTACTTTCTAACTATGCCACAGAGTGAAGAGAGACAGAAATGTTTCATATCTAAAAAATTGCACTGTCAGTCTCTTCCCTAACAATACGTGGAGATTCTCCAGCCTCTTTACAAATAACTCAAGGCTCTTCAAATCAAAAGCTAAATCCACAGGGATTAATGTGCTTTGTAAAGCATCAGGCCTGGAGTCACCTATTCAAAAAAACAGTACTTGCACTGATCTTTTTTACTGGCAGATGCTGCAGTCTACATATAAATAAAAACATAAAGCATTCCAAGGAAGCATCGTACTGAATAGCAGCTGGCATGTCTTCATCACCTGAGTCTCTCTCAGAGTCATCAAGGCAAACGCTACTATAGCAAGAATATATCAGCAGTAAAGAATCTTAAAATGTACAGCAGGAGAGGAATCTGTACACAGGCTTTCCATGCCTCCCAGAAGAGGAAATTAAATTATTATCTAGAAATTTCAGGCTTTAGAAAGATGTGTATTTTCTATTTTATGGCAAGAATTTCCACTAATAAGAAACTAGACATAAGTAATGGAATCCTTCAGTCATAAACTTTGCTCAACTGTCTTCAGAATGTATTGCAATAATTATAGTTAAATTTTCAGATGTGGTTAGAGAAATTTACTGGTTTTTACAATGATGTATCCTACAATCCCTGACTGTGTCCTTAATTTGAGATTTTTTTTTATTCTTAATATAACATTAAAAAATATTTTTTTAAACAGAGGATGAGAAGTTTTTCGTGGTGTAATGCACTAAATAGTTACCTGAAGTAGCAGTATATGCCGTCTGGTGTGATATACTGCTGTGGGATGTAGAATTAAACTGTTAGAGGCAGGGCCTGGAAACATATTGGTTAGGAAGTACATTTATATGTCATTGTGTCCTGCCTGCTTTGTGTTTGGTGTATGACACATTTACCATAAACCCAGTGTTTGAAATCTAGTAAAAACTATTTCCTGTATGCTGTTCTCCTCTTACCCTCATTCCTTTTAATACCCGGAACAGCAAAATAGGCCCCTGACTGCTTGTGGTTTGGCAGACAGACATTCTCAGCAGCTACTCCATAGACTGATTCATTTAAGGGCAAGAAACAGGTTTAGTTTTGAAAAAGAAGAATGTAATTGGTCTGGCTTTTTACAGAATCGTAATTACTTCGACTAGCTTTAGAAGTTAAATTTCTCGGAGTATCTGAAATGGAAAATGCAGTTTCTAGCTCACTGGTCTTGAATAAGGATCTTGAATCAAGAGAGAGAACAAACAACCATGATTCTGAAATGACCAGATTGGATCCTGTTGGGCACTTCTAATCATGGTGATGTGGAGACAGATAGAGAAATAAAAGTTTTCTTTAAAAGAAAAACTAAAAAAAAATATCTTCTCTTAGCCTTAAAAGGCACAGCCATTTACAGCTCAGGATAGGAACACTGAGCCATTTGGAGCATCATGTTATTCTGTATTTCAGAGCCTGATTTAAGGAGAAAGCTGAATCTACTTTACCTCGAAGCTTTGAATTTTGTGCTGATCATCTGTCTAGCCTAGTTCCATCTTTCTGAGACTCTTGGTATTCAGCCTCAATGATCTGCCTTTCAAATCCTGAAATGGATGCTTCAAATAACTTGACCTTGATATGTGTTTGTGGATTCGGCTTAGTATTTCAGATCTGGAATTTATAGGTTTTGTTTTTCACAATGATTCAGTCCCTAATTAATGTTTCTTTTTAAAACAGTTAAAGAGCTACCCTGCTCCACATATAGTACAGGAATCAGAAACCATGAGCAGTTTGCATATGTGAACAGGGCTGGCTTTGTGGGCATGCACAACTATACAGGGCCTCACACTGGGAAGGACCACAACGTTTTAATGCTCTGCTGTGGCCATGTTAATATTTCTTAATCGTTTTTAGCAAAAGGACTGGCATTTTCAATTTAAAATGGGCTCCACAAATTATGTAAATAATCCTATACACAGGCAAGAACTTTTGCTAGTAGAGACAGATGTGGTTTTGAATCCTGGCTCTGCTGGCTACTAGTTGGATGAAATTTGGTAAATTAGGTATACAATTTAGTATTGGTTCTAGAAACACAGCAACTGGTTCCAAATCCCAGTTTTACTACTTCTGGCACTGTGATTTTGGGCAAGTTACCAAAACTCTTGGAATCTTATTTCCTTCTCTGTCAAATAAGGTCAAAAATATTAGTAGGGAAAAATTAATTTAAAATTCTTAGACTAATATCTGGATAGATTCTTATTCATAGTGTCCATGAAACAATTTTATTTCTCTTTTCCCAAATGAGAACATCTTTAGTACCCAATTCTAGATTTTTTTTATTAGTTAATGTAAAATGTACATTTATCTAGACCTAGAACTATCACTTAGTATATACAAAAAGCATTAAAAAATTATAGGTGTTGAGAAGCTTTTTAAAAACTTAAAGTTATAAATCATGTATGCAATAAGAAGGAATTACTTTTAGTATAAAATAAAACCTAAAAATATATGTTAAATGTTATACACATAAAATTCATCTTACTGATTTCAGCAGCTATAACGGTAAGATTGTGCCATTGAGATAGTTCACGGTCAAGTGGCTTTGATGTATAAAGGGATCCATTTCCAGAATGTATGTTAAAGATCCTGTCAAGGTCAGTATGGCGATCCAAGGAAAATCTGAACAAAGACACCGAAGAAAAATACATGGCAGGGTTATTGATGGTTTGCAGGATAAAATGTTAAAATGCAAAGACACACATGTAGGGATAATAATTTCAGGAATGTATATAGTACTAATCTAGAATGCACACTATTTTATCAGTTTATCACACACACACACACACACACACACACACACACACACACACACACCCTTTCCCAAGGCATGACCTGGTAAATTGTTCTGCATTCAAATTTTAGTCTTCTGAATATTTGTTATTAAATCATTACCTATTTCCATATTATAGAGCCTTAATGTATTTTTTTCCACAAAAGAGTTGCCATCACGTGTGGTTGCATTATCAACTGACTCTACCCAGTAACTGAGAATTCTGTTGAGAAATTATTGAAAGTATCTAATGCAACATATTCCCAGAAGCAAAATCTTTTTCTTAGTGAGAAAATAGGAAACATTAGTTTCCTCAGTGTAGTAGGTAACCAATGTATGATGGTGTTTACGAGCTTCTTGGAATGATATATATGCAGCTTCAGTTTCTTAACTAAATGTATTGTTATAAACTGTATACATTTTAACCAGAAGTATTTTTAAAATATAAAAGTTTGGGAGAGAAGTTTTTTATATATTTGTATCAAATTAAGTCAGTGCATTTACATAGATAAAGTAACTATGCTACTAATTGATTAAAGGCATTGTATTGGACATCATTCTAGAGCCTAACACCTGGTTTATCAATCAGGTTGATGCATTGTGATAAATCCATTATTTTGAGGTTTGTTAGCCAAGATTTAAAATAACTATATCCCTCATGGGTTCCTGCTACTTCACAAATGTAGTGGCTTACAATGTTTCATACTTCTGGAGTTAGCAAGCAAAATCCACAAGTTATACGTAATGCTCTATTAAAAAAATTAGAGAAAACAAAGCAAAATTAAGATTACAAGACCAGGAGTAATATTCAGTTATGGTATATCTTTTTTTAAGCACAATGGTCACTTATTTTGAGGAAAAATATGTGAAATATTATTTAAAATTGTTTTATGAGTAATAATACAAAATAACAAAAAAGATGCCATAAACTCTCTTCTCTTTAGTGTTCCAAACTTGTATAAAGTTTACAAAAATCAATTGAAATTTATGATCCTTGTCTTCTTTTGAATAAATTGAATTAGAAGAACTATTTAACATGTCAATACAACTAATGGGATTTTACTTTTGAGGACTGCTTATTTCAGATTTTTATTTTAAATTAGTTCTAAAAAGAACGTACCAGTGATTTACAAATTTCTTTAACTGACTCTAGCTCTTTCTATTAACGCAACACAAATTCAGTTTTGTAATTAAGAACACATCTCACCATTCACAAATAAAGTAAAACATTGTACCTCTATATCTGCAATAATTCACAAATTCTAACCCAGGCTTCTGAAAGACTTAACATAAATTTTATCTCCTCCATGGAGTGTTCTATGATTACCTGAAGTAGAGTCTATTTGTCTCCTATCATACAGTACTTTGTAACTCTCATCTCTGCCATACACTATGTTGCATTAAAAATTCATGTTATCTCACATCTCTAATGCAAAGTCAAGCATGAAAATACCGAGCATCTTATTTGGAGTCTAGTAGGCACTCAAAAACTATTATTTCTCATATTGAATCTTCTTCCCTAAAAACTGAGAACTCCTTGAGTGACTGGATTCTTTGCCATTTTGGCAAATGACAGTTCCTTATTTTTATAGAAATATGACATGAAGCTTTCAATATGCAAATGAAATAAAGCATTATTGTGTTTGCCAATCCATTTTATGTGTGTTTTGTTTTAGCTGTTTCTTGTAGTTTAAAGAAACAATGACAACATTTAGCAGATTACATGAAATTATCTTGAAGATACAGAGACCCTAGTTCTTGTTCAAATTTCATATATTTTTCAATTATCTTTTGGCAATTTATGTTTGTTAACTTTCATTTTGCTTTTTAATATCACTTCCAGAACACAATGCACATTTTAAGTAAATTCCTTTGATTATTGCATTAAGACCCATAATATATGACATTAACAATTTATAAAGGCCTGGTATTATTCATCTCATAAATACATGGCTTTAATGAAGATACTTTAATTCTATGAAAAAATATATTGTTGTCACCTCCATAGTGCATTAAGAGTAACATCCAAGAATATTCATTTGTGCTTTCTACATAGGCAACATGAATTCAAGTATATAATAACTTTCATGGTATAGACTCTGTCACTAATAATCAGTAAAGTTATTAATTCTATTGCATGTTATACATAAATGAATTATTTCCTTCTGGTCCTTAGATTTGTATTCTGATTAAATATTTTATTTTTTGTTTCAAAATCCACAGCCGTATTTTGACATAAAATAATCATTGATCTGTAAGAGGATGCAAAATCTATTTCATTGTGCGGGGAAATACTTTTGTTGGCACTTAACAATGAGACTAGAATTTAAATGGAACTCTTTTAAAAATATTATATTTCATTATTAAAATGGCTATTTTAAAATCAGGAACACAGAGCACAGCCTGTTAAAGTTGGTTGGAACTATGCCGATAAAATCCCGGGTAAGTATTTAATGAGGAAAATGCAAGGTGCATACTGGTTATTTAAAAGCTTCAAAGGGAAAAAAGTCCAAAGAATGTAGCAGTTTCAATGAAGATAAATGGATTGGGGAAGAGGCGTTTATGGAGAAGTGATGCTGGCAGATGGGACCTAAACGTAATTACCACGTATAGATTTCTACTGCCAATATGTAACCTGTGATACTGTATGAGAATATAAGAAAATATTTAGGTATAATTATATAAATCAAATAGTAATTTTAATATATATATATAATGTGACTTTAATATATATAAATAATATATATCTAAAATATTGAAGATATAGGAGAATCTATAGAATTTTTAAGTCAAGCTAAAGTCACATGGCACATGAAATTAGAGGTTTTCTAGATTCCAGTGTCACATACTTAGATGTCAGAGAAGAGTGTACTTAGCAACTGCACGACCATTTGAATTCCTACTTGACTGGTCCACATGGAATAAGGGGTAACCAAGGAACAACCAAAATCAGCCTGACGAGTGAAACAGATGAAATCCAAAATACGTGCTGAACCAGCAGTTTAAACTGAGCAGTTGTTTTGATGCTGAGTATCGTACCCAGCTATCTGTATTTCTTTAAAATGATATAACAATAGATACAATTCAAGAAACGGTAAAAACTTTGAGTCGTTCACATTTTTAGGCATTTATCACATCTCATATATTTTCAGGCTGACATAAGAAAGAAAAGCAAAATAATAATAATAATGATAATAAATAAAAAACAAATTACTCTTATCTTTCTGGAATATTCTAATATTTTTATAAAGCCAAAACAACAAAAAACCCTTTCCTCTTTGATGGCAAGAGTATAGCAGAGTTTCAAAAACCATAACGTGACCACATGGTAACACTTATAATTATATTTATTTTAACTGTTAAAATGCCTCTCAAGCTCACATCTTATTTAGGAAACTGAAAGCACAAATAAAGTGAGGTGGTTATATTTTAAATTTGTAGGTGAAAGTGTTCTTTCTCTGTACCATGGGTACAAATACCTTAAAGAGACAAGCAGATGATATCAAGCAAGTTTCATGATTAGAACTGAAGCAGACTATGATTCTTGTGCATGCCCTGTCCCAAACAGAGACTGCTTTAAACACCAAATTTGTGTACAACTTTTTGAGAGAACTTCTTATCTTTCAGTGCATTAAATGCTTTAAATAGAATTTTGTTGCTTCAATACTTTTTCTTTTCATCTTAAACACAGGCATAATTACCTAATGGGGCTAGAAGTAGAATCTGGGTCCCTTGCCATCACAGTACCAATGATTGTGCCCACTTCAATATCTTCATGAACTTCAAACAAATAGGAAGATCTGCTGAAAATGGGAGGTTCATCCACATCTTCTATAGAGATTTTCACAATTGTCGTATCTTTAAATGGTCCTAGGTAATAAAAACGTGGATCCACATGGGTATTTTCTGCTTCAACCTTCAGAGTATAAAGTCTTCGGCTTTCATAGTCAAGTGGCTGTATAAAAAAGTAAATAAATCATTAAATTAGATTTAGGGAAATTAGATTATATGTTTCTTCTGAGTTACAGTATGATTTTTAAAGTCTGATTGAGTTTCTTCACTCAAGTTGTTCATTAACTGTAAATAAATAGAAAGAATAAAAATAATTTATTTACATATCGATAAGATGCAGTTTTTGACTTTTTATGTATTCAATGTGTGATATTTCAGAACATAGAAAACTGACACTTGAAATCTTGGAAAATTGGAAAAGATTAAAATGTAAAGTTGTGACCCACTACAAAAAAATGGGCTGATGGATTGTGTGTTTGTGTGTTCATGTGTGTGTGCTGAGGTGTTGGGTACTGCTAATTTTTTCTAAGCAAAAAATTCGGTTATCTTTTTAAATTTATGTTGTCATGTTTTCCATCAGTCTAACAGACTCTTGGCACCACAGAAACTTTATAAAATTTTGAAGACTAATATAGAATTTTAGGTTAGTTTTGTGATAACCAGGCCTGTTGTAGTGGCGACTTTATGAATACAGGATGCTCAAAATATTCATCAGGACCTAAATTTTACTGCATCTTATTTTTTTTCTTAGAATGATGGTACTGACTTCATGATAAAAAAAAAAAAAACACTTTACCTTTAAACTGTATCAATGAACATATGTTAGCAGGAAAGTTTAATTTATGTAGCAGAAGGGAAAATGCGAACAATTAAATTATCTTCCGATCCATGCTGTCTCTTTTTATTTGCAGCTCTAATTATTGCTTCATACATCTGGATAGATGGTATGTTACTTTTTATGCCTCCAACTGTGGTGACATATTGCCATTATTATCTATTAAAATTTTTTTTTAAGGAAAACAATGTGATTGTGGAGGGCTTTTATTAATATGGCTCAAAAATATAATCACACATATATTAATTTGCCTCGTAAATCTCAGATTTCATGTTTTAATCAACAAAACATTTGGTCACAATGTCCAAGGAGATCTTTGGCTTTATGTCCCTCAGACTTGTGCACACTATAAATTACATTTAAACATGATAGTGAGATTTTTTTAATGGATAATGGATAATGCATAAGTGGATAGTACATATTGGAATCTCTATTTTCTAAACAGTCGAGTGTTTATTTATACTGATGCTGTGCACCTTTTTCACAGTTATGATGCCTTCCTGTGTGTCCTTCTCAGTTATGATGTCAAACATATCAGTCCCGTCACCATCAATAATCCGGTATTCGACTTCAGCATTTTTCCCAGTGTCTGCATCTGTTGCTTTTACAGTTCCAATGGCAGTGCCAACGGGGAGGATTCAAGTACTCGAAGATGGATGGTGTCTGTGAAGTATAAAGAAGATGAGAGGTGGGGGATTTCTCATTAGAATATTCAAAGATAAATGTGTTATAAGTAAATATTATAAGGCTTAAACTCTACTTTAGATGTCGACTAGTTAATAAGTCGAATACAGGTAACATAAGTAATATTAAAGTCTAGGTACAGGAAACGTGGAACTTTATGGAGTATTTAGTCATTCATATTATGCGTAGTGAGCAGCAAACTCTAATTGTATTAGGAATTCTAGTTTTAAAAATGATCATGTTGTCTTTTCGGACTTGCACAAATAACTAGAGATCAGTTTTGAGTGCAAATATATACCTATGTGTGTTGATGCAATCATAACAAATTACAGAATACATTTGTTTTCTTTGTTGTATTTAGTTATATACTGCTCAGTTTTTTTTCTGCTGCCAAAAAGCACATTACAAAATTCCATGAAATCAGTTATAATCAGGAGGAATCCTAATTGTACTTGTGACAGGAGAAAAAAAGATAGTCTATGAGAGAAATATAAAGATGCCCTTCACACTATCAATATGAAAAACACTAAATTGTGACAAATTCCTCTCTGTTCCAAGAATTTATTCAAGCCTCTGGTGTACAGAGATGTGCTTCCAGTGTGAACAACCTCTACTGCTACTGAAGTTTATGTTTTAGCACCTAATCATAATCTATGTGCTACTGACAGATAATAGACCTGAAGCAGTCTTCTGATTATGGCACCTTCTTGCTCATAAACCTTAAGCAATGCTCCTTAATATACATAATAAAGTCCAGATCTCTTAGGCATTCATGCTCTTGCCTGAGTATATCTTTCCTAAAGTATTTTTCCTTTATTCACTTCCCTGAAAGATTTGCACCATTCTGGACTTTTCTGAGTTTTTTTTTTTTTTAAATAATTTCCTACATCTCTCTTTTCATCTTTTGCCTGCTATTTCCCTCTCATAAAACTCTTCCTCCAGGACCCTCATATAATCATAACGTAATTAACCAAATCTGAGAAAATGGCACTGTTATCGGCCGAGTGTTAGGGGGTCTATGCCTCTCAACATTTATATGTTGAACTGTTAACCTATACTCAGCTCCTCAGAATGTGGCTGTATTAGAAGACAGGGCCTTTGAAGAGGCAGTTAAGGTAAAATGAGAACATCAGGATGGGGTGACTCTTAATCTAATATGATACTGTCCTTATAGGAAGAGCAGATTTGGACATAGACAGGCACAGAGAGAACACCATGGAAGACGCAGAGAGAAGACAACCACCTATCTACAGGCCGAGAGGAGGCCTCAGAAGAAAACAACCCTGTGACACCTTGATGTTGGACTTCTAGCTCGCAGAACTGTGAGAAACTAAGATTTTGTCGTTTAAGCCATCCAGTCTGTGATACCTTGCTTGTTACAGCAGCGCTAATGAACTAATACAGGCACCTAGCACCTATATCTGCTCAGTGAGGGAAGTCATTTCCTAGGAGGCATCATTATGACCCAGTTTCTACCACACTATTATCTGTTAGCCTGTATTTTTCATTGTTGTTGTTATTGTTGTTGTTGTTGTTGTTGTGCTTTAATTTTTTTCTCTCTCTCTTTGGTAACACATTGTTGAAAAAACTCATTTCTTGGCATTGTTTTATTGGCTCTCTTTGCCTTTGCTGTTCTTCTCCTAGAAACACCTGTCCCTGGATAATGAATGGCTCTCTTGCTTGCTTCCTTCAGGTGACTACTCAGCAGTGACTCCTCAGATGCTTTCACCAGTAACCTTACTGAAAATAACCTATGAGAATATCATTCCCAATTACTCTTCATATCACTTTGCCATTGCTAGACATTCTATTATTTACTTATTTATTTGTATGTCATGACCATGTACTAGAAAACATAGATTTTTTTCCCACCATTATATTATCACTGTATTTCTTTGAATGTAGTAGCTACTATATATTTATTTATATATTAGATGAATGAGTAACTTCCTAACTATTCTACCAACTCTCATATTTGGCAAAGTTCAATTAAAGCTTAGATATTCTATACATACTGCAGCTCTATTACCCTTTGGGAAACAATAATCTTATCAACAATTACTTAGAGCTTTGAAACTTTTTGCAGGCCCTCCATAAATTGGCTCTTCTTGTCTGTTATTCTGTGTTGAGCTTTGTTTTTGTTTTTGTTTTTTGTTTTTTGTTTTTACTTTTAATACCTTTCCTCCTTGTAAAAGATTTTTCATACAACTTTTTCCTGTCAACCTCTGACTCTTCCTTTTGATATATACCTATTTCACTATGCTTCTACCACCAAACATCATCGAATCTAGGCTATTTAAAGAAAAACCTTTCTTTAAAATGATAATTCTTATAGAAGCAGCACTTCAATATGTTGATTTACTATACTGGAGCACAAGCATCTTTCTACAGCATTAACAATGACATCACTGCTCTATGAAAAGCACTTATTATTAATGTTAGGATAAATTCCTAATTTCTTCATTTGGTTTATAAAGTATTGTTTTATAAAGTATTTATAAAACATATTTATAAAGTATGGTTTTATAAAGTATTGTTTCTGTTAAAATCTTTAGTATCATGTTCATCTACTTTGAAATTTAGTGTATTGTTTAATGCAGTCATGCTAATGTTTTTTTTTCAATTAATGGTCAGGCAGCTGTACCAAAAACATTATAAATACATGGACTGTTTAACAAAATAAATACAAACAATATGGGAGATTTGAATGATGTGTATATAAACCTGCATGCCCTATCTAGAGAATACAGATTATTTTCAAGCATCCATGAAGCAATGAACACAATTTGATCGAGTATTAAATTATAAGACAAATTTGAATAAATCAGAACCTATCTTCTCTGACCATGCTACAATTAAGGGAGAGGTTAATACAAAAAGATAACCTCCAAATACTCATATTCTTAAAAATTTAGAAGAAAATTATAAAAATAACGTCTATGTAACTGATAATTCAAACAAGATACAAATTTGAAGACAAAGAGATTGAGAAAGCAATGAAAAGAAATTAAAGCATATGGTGTACAGAAAATGATTCTACTTATGGAAGGTAGTTTATAACTTCATGTGAAATGTCTTCTGGAGAAAAGAAATATGAGGACTGTTTCCTAACTCATTATACGAGATGAGTATAACCCTGACTGCAAAACCAGACGTGAAGAATCTAATGGTTATAAAGTGTGGGTTAAAACTCAAGTCCCACCATGCGTAATTTTACAACATTTAGAAAGTTCATTTTTAATTTTTAATTCACAATCACTTATATAAAACAGTTTATGAGAAACACTATTCTAATCACTTTACTATGAACTAAATTCCAGACTTTGAACTTCATCGGCTTTTCCATTAAAGTCTCCCAGAAATCTTATTTTGTATTTGGTCATCATATCTCCTTATTCTTCAGTCTTTCTTTGCTTTTTTAAAATCAACTTGACACTTTTTAAATAATACCAGTCTGTTAATTTGTAAAATGTCTTTTAATTTGGGTCTGTCTTATATTTTCTCATGATTAGATTGAGGTTATGCATTTTTATCAAGGATATCACATTGTTCTCACTATATCATATATCGTATCAGGGACGTCAGCATGTCTTATGACTGATGATGTTAATCCTCATAATGTGTTTATGCCAGTTTCCTCCAATGTTAAGTAAAGAAGTATTATAACTCCATAAGAATATAGTTGTAAATACTTGGCTCATAAAGTCACAAAAGAAGGCAAATGATGGAGTCAAGTGCCATAAGATATAGACCAACTTGTTAAATGCCTCTTGGTGAACAACTTCCCCCTCCATCCACATGCATGTATACATAAATATATATGCATATGTACACACATGTATATGTATGTAAAATATGCAAATACATATTTCTATGTGTTTACGTAGCCTTAGCAAATTAATAGATATTTAATATTTAAATGGAATATCTTATCAAACTCTTTTCAAATAAGTTTTTGAAATTTTCTGCCCTGCCAAAGGGTTGCAGGTTTCTGCCACAATTATCACAAGACCTTCCCTTCTGATGAACATCATAAGTTTCTTCTCTTTTTGCCTGAGTGCTTCAGAATAATTCTGGAACAACAAAATTTTAAGTCATATCTGTATATTAATCGAAATGCTTTACTGCCAAAGACAGCTTTAACTTACATGGGGGAAGGATTATATTGAGATATGGTAATTTCCAATTTCATCCTTTAAAGGCCTCTTTTTATTTCCTTTACACATACAAAACTCTTGTTAAAAAACTCTGAGCCTCTATCTTTTTTTGTTTATCCACAACATTCCTAAGTTTAAAGAAAAAAAATTCTAAAATTTTTAATTAATGTATAAGTAAATGCAGGGCAATATTTTAATGAACTTCAGTAAGGAAAGGATTTCTAAAACATAGCAATGATTACCAAATAATAAAATAAAAGGTTGATAAATGAATCCATACACAAAGTAACAACTTCTATAAATAAAAAAAAAAAAAACAATAGAAAGTGAAACACATTACAAATAAAGGGAAGAGGATAATTTCAGCACCCGTACTAACATAGTATGTCTAAAGATCCATAAGAAAAGACCGATAAGTTAGTCAAGAACATGAAAACAATTTACAGTAGATGAAACAAGAAAGACAAATAATGAGAGAGAAATATACTGGATCTTAATTAAGCAAATGCAAATTTCATACCATTTTACACCTACTAAATTAACAAAAATTGAGTCAGACAAAATCAAGTGTTAAAAGTACATGATATAATAGGAACTTTATGCACAGCTGATGGGTGCTAAATTTGGCACAATTACTTTGAGAAATACATTATCCCCCCCAAATATATATATATATATATATAGTTTCTGAGGGCTGCTATCACAAAGTTCCAAAAATTAATTGGCTTAAAACAATAGAAGTTATCTACGGTCATGCCACCCTGAACAAGTTCAATCCTGTCTGATCTTGGAAGCTAAGCAGGGTTGGGCCTGGTTAGTACTTGGATGGAAGACTACGAAGGAAGACCAGGTGCTATAGGCATAAAAAATAAAAAATAAGGGATTGTAAACTGACAAGGTCCTTGCAATCTGTGAGGTCAACCAAGGGTTTTCACCTAAAAAATTTTTTTTAAAATTTATTGTTTTATATTCTGGAGGCCAGAAGATTGAAATCTAGGTTTCTGGCAGGGCTGTGCTTTTCTTGATGTCTCTACAAGAAAATCCTTCCTTGACTCTTCTAGAGTTTGGTGTTTGCCAACAATTTTTGGCATTCCTTGGCTTATTGATGCATCACTAAAGTTACATGGCCAGCATACCTGCATGCCCACATCATTTTTCCTCTGTGCATGTCTCTCTATGTGCCCAAATTCCCCATTTTTTATCTGGACACGTCATATTGGATTAGGCCCCTAATTCTTTTAACTTGAGATCTCCTCTGTAAAAACCCTATTTCCAAATAAGGTCACATTCTGAGGTCCTGGGGATTAGAAGTTCAACATACATTTTTAGGAAACACAATCCCACCCATAATTGGAAACAATATGGAATTTTACAAAGTGAAGTTAAATATTAGCATAAACAAAATCAAACAATGAAATGTGCATGAGAACAGCTGCATGAATGCCACACAGAAGTATTGTTTGTAAGACAGACAGACAGACAGACAAGAAAGAAAACAAACTTCAAACCATGCGCATAGGTAATAAACTGTTATGTAATCGTACATACTGCCATAATACAAGAGTGAAAACTGTGAGCTATATTTATGTGGGCAAAATATGAATGAATCTTAGATGTATAATTTTAAGTGGAAAAAAAGCAAGGTTCAGAAAATTATATAGTATGCTACTATTTTTTATAAATCGTAAATAATAAGAATCAATAATATTTTAAGGATACATACATATATATTTGTATACATAAATTATCTATATATGTGTGTATAATAAAATGAAAGAAAATGAGTATCAGCAATAAAATAAAAAACAAAACATTAAAAAAACAATAATTTAAAAATCCAAAAGCAAAAAACAAATGAAACCTCTAGCTAAATCAAGTCAATAAAGCAACTACTGTAGAGTCATCTCATACAGAATATGTAAATATATATACATATATATATATTCAATATGCTTTAAGAAGTAAAATGGTCATTAAAAATATCACTAGATAATACTATGAAAAGTGGCTGGGCATGTTTCATATAGAGCCAAATACAATAAATAGATATTGACAATATAATAATAGTTAAAGTTAAAAAAAATAGCGATGGCTTTAACAAATGATTAATTATCCAAGGAGGGAATTAGTGAGGTAGAGGATAAACAGAAGGAAGTATACACAAATAAAAACTGATATACGACTGTGAGCTTGGAAAAAAAAAAAAAGACATGGATCAAAATGTCAATGGACCTTTGAAGGTCCTATCCTACGAAAATATTGAGCATTGTCATTAGAATTTGATGATAAAATTATTTTGAACCTTGAATTCTTACTCTAGCCACCATATTAATCAAATGTGATAACCTGATAAAGATAGTTTTAGACTCAGCAAATTTCTCTCCCTTTGGGCCTTTTCAAAAAATGTAATGAAGAACGTGTTCCAGGAAAATAAGAGCATAAATCAAGATATAGGAATACATCAGATCCAGAGAGCTATGTATTTAATTAGAAAAGTAAAAAAGAAACGTCTGGGATGGCAAGTTGTCCTGAGCTATAGAGATTAGCTAGTCCATGTTGTAACAGAAAAACCCAGGGCTCCAGGTTTGCAATTTAAAATGCGGCCAAAATGAAGCCAATGCTATAGGCTATTCACTAATAAATTCTGAGCAGCTGTACATGCAGCATAGCAAAAGCACAAATCTGTAATATTTAGGAAAATACTACTTGGCTAAAGGAACCACAAATAGTTAATAGTTGAAGTTATTATATGAAAAATGAAATGCTTGCCTTTTTCTCTTAGACCTCTGAAAGCCAGAGTATGTTCTATTCTACATTTTGGGACAAAAGACCAAAATTTTACAAAGTTAATAGTGTAGTATTTTGATAAGTGCATTTTAAAATTACAGGTTATTTTTAGACAATAAAAAATTTTTGGATGAATGTAGTGCTTTAGTGAGAATGCTGTTGGGACATAAAGATAGAGAGGGAGTCTGAGAATGGTGGGTATAAAAAATTATATTTATATATATTTGCTAAGATAACCTAGAGAAACGAAAGAAAGTGGTACTATTATATTTGGCTGAGAATGGATGAGATATTACTAAGCTTCACTTTCATCAACTATGAAAGGAAATGAAAAGGTAATACATAAAAATATTTCAACGTATAACAGTGAGAAGATATTACTTAGAGAATTGTAGCTCAATCTCAATGAACTAAAAAAATAAGTTTGTTTTATGCTAGTATTAGAGATACGGGTAAAGAAGAATAAAAGGGGTGGTTAATTTTCCTTTTTAAAAAATATGTGAATTTAATATTTCAATGTGAAATATTTTCAAAAAATAAATAGAAAAACTTCTTGATATTAGAGATTATCAAGTTATGGTAAAAGTTTCTATATCATAGATCTCCTTTTGAGAGAGCCAGAGAGAGAAGAACAAAAGAAAACATCTTTGTTTCATTAATTTTACTGTCACACAGATTTCACTGTGAGTATTGTCTCTGGGAATGTGTTCTCCCACTTTTTATTTTTAGCTTGGACTTTTTTTTGAGATTGCTTGTATTTTTAGGCACATTTTTAGATTCTAAAAATCTGTCTGCTTATTCTGTTCTGGTCAAGGATCCAAAATTGTTTATCACTTCATTTTATCTCTTGGTTGGTGCAGAGACTATTTCATTACAAAGTTGATTTCATTTTGATTAGCGTGAGCTTTATCCTTGTTAATTATCAGTACCTCTGAGACTTAAACAGAGAAGTGATCCTGCTGCATTGATTTATGGCAACTTTAGTAATTAATTCACTCAACAAATATTTATTCAGTGCCCAAGATATAGAATTCAGTAATGCTTTTTTTGGAATTATGTTTCTGCTCATACATCAATTTAGGGACAAGATTTACTGGGTCCATTTCACAGTTAAAAAGTACAATTCTATATTTTAAATGAAAGAGCTATTCATTCATACTTTGTATTTATTTCCAGGATTACTTGGTTGAACTGAAGTAGCCTAGTTTGTCAAGCAAACTGAAATTACTTTAATTAAGAGCCTGCAAAGGTGTTTACCATGTGGGATGAGCAGCAGGGGGGAACTAGGAGACAGAGACTTATGCATGCACTGACACAAGGAAAGTCGCGCCTGTCACCCATCCTAAGATTCATCGTTCATTACAGATATTTATTTGCATGCTTCTTATTTTTTATCTCGTAGTTGATGGATCTTTAATTATGTGGTGTACTTCCCATCTTCCCATCAATTACAAATTCGTTGTTTTGAATTCATTCCCAGGTGTCAGATCGAATCATCTCTTTCTCTTTTAATGTTTAGGTCAATAAATATTTCTTCCTGGTGACTGTTCTTAGTTTGACTATCGATTAAAGTACAAAGGCATGGATGCGAGGAGGAGAGAGATAATTGCCATTGCTATATCACATGAGGAAAGTTATAATTGGAAGTAAAAATCTAAAAAGTACTATTCCAAAGGCATCCCAGGGACTGGGCAAAATACATAGCTCCTTAAATAAGTGCACTGTGAGATGATACCTGCAACCTCACACAACACCTGAATTTTCATTATTGAGGATTTCAAACCATTTTGATATCTTTCCGGCTTTATTGGAATCAAGATTCATTGCTTCAGGTCATTTGTTCTACTAAAATTTTATTAATAGGAACTTTGCATTTAAATGTATTTTTTTTTTAACTGCAGATTTGTGTACTAGCATTAGAAATAATTGACAGCTCAATGTAAGCAGCTGTGGAGGAAAGACATGATAGGTGAAGTAAGAGATGTGACAGGGTGACTTCCTCAAGAACAACAAAAGAGATGCCAGGAAACAACTGTGAAAGCAACAAGGGCAAAGGCAGCGTTTGAGGTTGGTCACAAGTAGCTGCTGTTTTGTTTTGATAAAAAGCAATGAGGTTCAAAGACATACAACTTGCTTTTTCCTTTGTTCCCTGCCCTTGTTTCTATTCACATTTACATAAGAACTCTGCTTTTCCAGGGTTGAGATTAAAAACACACACACACACACATATGAATCAACATAATAATTTAACATTAGTTTAATTTTTTAATTTGCTTTGCGTGTAATCTTACTGCATCTCTTTGCAGCATAATAATCTCAAACAATACTTGCTTTAAGAAAAATGACACAATTATGCAAGTTTGTAAACCATTCCATTGTATAAGGTTTAAAAGATGTTTTTTAATGAGCTTAACAGGAAGAAATTAAAAACAAGATAAAGCTCCTTGGAGGAAACTGCAGAGTAGTTAAGGAAATTATGCAATGCTAAATGGGCATTTAGGAGAAAGGAGAGGAGAGCTGAAAGTCACACCAGAGGCTGACAAAGTATTGAGGCTTTGGAACTGAAGACTCTCACCAGAGAAAAGACAGAAAGCTAAATCTGTGAACACTGGAGACGTGATCACCAACTTAGCTTTGGGCGTTTAATGTAAATCAGAGCGAAACGGGATGCTTCACAATGTCTTAGTTTCCTGTTCGTGCCAGAGGAGAAAGCGACAGGACAAAGCTTTTAGAGAAGCTGCCATTGATCCCCAGAGACTAGGGAATCCATCCTGGTATATTTCTTTGAAATTGTCTCCAAGTTGATCGGCATCAATAGATACACACAACTGCAATGTGTAGAAACATAAAAAAATATATAGACTTGGGGGAAGTTTAAATAAACTTAAATTAGTCATTCATAAACATATTGCATTCTATCAGGTATTCAATGTCTTTGCAATGTGTCTCCAAGCAGGCACAACTAACAACTCTGTAAAACCAGTCTGAGTCTAAACATATTGGCACAGCTAGTTTTATATCTATTTATCTATATTCATACCTACCGAGGGATATTTTCTAAGTTTGTTCTAGAGGAAATCATAATACAGAGGAACTTTGAATCTCATTATGCAAAATGCCAAGTAGTTTACTGTAAGGCAGCTTTCCACTGGAATAACTTAAGAGTTCCACGTGGATTTTTGTATAATTTCCATGCAACACGATTTCTCTTAGGGAATTATGTTTCATCACTCTTGGGAAATTGTATATTTCCCCAGTCATGTCAGTCTAAACATTTAGCCAAGGCGAGATCATACACGTCTGTTTTCACTTTAACGTCATGTGGTCACCTCATTTCGAGACCTACTAGGTATTTAAAATCCATTCCCTTTCTTCAGGCATCTTAATTCAGAATGTTCAAATCAAACGGAAATCCCTCTCTCTTTCTGGTAGAAAGCTAGAAAGTATCTTTTGCTCTCTTCTCTACCTCAAAACTTTTATCGACCTACTTACTAAATCCTGTGCCTCACCCACTTAAATATTTCAATCCCTCCTCACCTCAGTAGACTCATCCACTCTTGCTCTTCCGATCCAGTGTGCTTCACTGCTTCCAGAATAATTAGCCAAAATGAAGAACCGTGCCTGGTGCTCTCCAAGAAATTTCTCCTTTAGGTAATATATGTGGCATTTCATTTTTGCATCCAACCCTTTTCATTCTAACACTTCCTATTTTTCCATTCTCGTAGCTCACAATCCCTGCTTCAAACCCTGGGTCTCAGCCATACAAAATCGCACACATATCCTAGAATGCCACCCTTCTTTATCCTGTCCTTAACAAAAATGCCCTCCTCTCAATGGCCCTTGTTATTCTGCTTAGAAAACTCTTCATTTTCTCTCTTTCCTGGTCTCTTACAACTGATGAGTTTGTCATTTTACGACTTCAGTTTTAATTGACAATTATAGCATACATGTTATTGCATCATTCTCCAATTATATGTGTGTACAAATATATATAAATGTGTGTATATGCAGAAATCCATATACATACTTATATTTATGCATATATACAAACATATGTCTACATACATAAATAAGAAAAAGAAACAATGTATGTGATAGAAACTACAATGTAATAAATTAAAGGTGTGTGTGTGTGTGTGTGTGTGTGTGTGTGTGAGAGAGAGAGAGAGAGAGAGAGAGAGAGAGAGAGAGAGAGAGAGAGAGAGAGAGAGAGAGATTATGTCTGCATAACTTTTCAAAATGCAAACCATTTATGGATGCATCCTGTATCTTACTGCTCACTTTAAGATTATTAATTTATTATTATTTTCTGGCACAGTTTCTGCCACGTAATAGGGCTTCAGTCAGTGTTTAATAAATTAAAATATGCTTTAATAACATTGTTTCTTTGGAATTCTTACTAATTATGGGCATTGGAACCATAGCAAAAAATCCTACAAATATTTGAGGGCATTTTGTTAAAAACCATAGCTATATCTAACCGTGCTTTTGAGTATGAGAATATTCCTTTTTCTGGATAATAAAAAAGAAAGAAAAAGAGACATTTTTAATTTCATTCTCTCCTTTCTCATGCTAAGTATCTTCCTTGGGAAATACTTGACTGCTGCTCTAGTTGAAATATGCTTGATAATTTTGAATATGCAGATTAGCCTGGGGCCTACATTACCTTGGAATCCCCAGTGGAGAGAGGTTGACTCTATTTACAGAGTGTAAATCAGCACTTATTAAATCAAATCTCTCTTGTACCAGGCAAGGATTAACGTAGTCTCACAACTCACTGAATGTACGTGTCTTAAATCCCTATGCATATCATATAGACATTTCCTTGAAAGACCTTGTATATTGCAAACTTGTTTATTCATCTGTCCAAACTTGTTCACTTAACTGATACAGGCAAAGGAGCCAGTCAGGCTTGGTCCTTAGGTATTGCAAAAGCACCAAGCAGCAAAA
This sequence comes from Eonycteris spelaea, assembly GCA_003508835.1. Classification (NCBI taxonomy): domain Eukaryota; kingdom Metazoa; phylum Chordata; class Mammalia; order Chiroptera; family Pteropodidae; genus Eonycteris; species Eonycteris spelaea. The sequence goes on from PUFA01000021.1 coordinate 13,913,801, forward strand.
ATTAGATTTTTATGTGTTTGAATAAAAATGCATAGACAGTTTAAGAATTCAGTTGCCACACACGAAGCTGTTCCTATAATCTATATAGTGGTGAATCACAACATTAACTAAATGTGGGCTATATTAGAAAAGACAGAAAGAAACTTTAGTTTACCAATTTCTTTCTTGGTGTTATGGTTAAAAGTACAGATTTTTGAGCCAAAGAACCTGAGTCTCCAACCTCTGATTTCTCAGCAGACTTAAATTTGTTTCAGATTTGTAAAATTTTAACTAACAAAAAATTACATGCCTCATGCAGATGTTGTGAAAATTAAATGCGTTAATATTGTATTGTATTTATAGTGATCAATACATATTGTAACACTGCGCCTATCATCATTTTTTTCCTGCTGCTTTATCTAAATTTAGGCAAACCAAAAAATCCATATTATGTAATTTAATGGGCTAAAGAAAGTCAGGAGCCAATCAAGGGAAGTCAGATAACAGAAACAAACATAAATATAAAATGTCTTTTAGGCTCTGAGTGATTCTGGAATTATTTACTATTGATTCTGAATTAGCTGTAGGTATGTATAATCGTTAGAGATAATTTGATTCAAAATATAAAGAAATGATATCAAAATACTCAGGAAATTAGGGTCTCATTAAAATTTATTTGCACACCCAAAATGTCCCAGCACCTATTCTTGATCTTAATATACACTTTCCTACAAATGAGTAATTCTGTGTTAATTTTCAGCACCAACAACCAAATGGTGAAGAACTGATTTTTTTGTCACTATTTTTAATAACTGGAAAAATATAGGAGATAGCAACAAATTCCCTGTTTTGAGTACACTTGAGATAAATCTGGAAGCTTATAGAATATATCAAATTCTCATAAATTTGATATTAATAACCTTTATATAATATATCCTGAAACATATCTTAAGGGAGTCAAAAGGAATAAATACAAATATGATCACCGCTCAATCATATGTATTTTATCTGCCGTTTATAAACTCTTCTTCCTCATAAAGTCTCAACTCGGATGACATTACATAAATGTACTTGTTACTGGTTTCTGTCTTCCACTTGTCCACCTAAGCAGTGTGCAAACATTTGCCTGTGGCAATGTTAACAGACCAGGGACATGGTTCTATGAGAGCTGGATTTCTCAGGAACCCATAGCCACTGTTAAATAAAATGAAAAAACAATCTGCTCTGTTTTTGTCTCTGTGATAGGATGTGTGGGAAAGCAGCTAAATCGAATAAAGATCTGTGGTCTTCTTAAACTATGTTCTAGAAATGGCTCATTTGTGAGATGAAATTTTTCCCCCCGAGTCTCAGCTGCTTAGTTTTCTTCTTCTTGAGTCCTAGTGAAATGCTGCCCCATCCAAAAACTAGAGCCAAGCCTAGGCACCAGCTCGTTGGCTGAGACCCTGACCATCTGCTTCGTAAACTTCCTCTCTAGACCTGGACGTCCTTTCTGATGTCTATTGGTTGGTTGGTTGTTGTTGTTGTTACATTTTGTTTTGTTTTTAATGAATTTGAGATCATATCACACAACATCCTCTGCTGTACTAAGGCAAAAATGCCTGGCTTAGCCTGGCTTCTGCAGATCAGATATCCCGTAATGCTGACTCTGATCTGGATGAAAATCAGTACCATGTCATTTTCCTACAGATAATTAAAAAAAGAAGGAGAAGAGAAGAAGAAGACCATTTGGACACAAATCCTGTTATTCACTTGATTTTGCCAAGTCCTACAATGATCAGGTTCCGGTAATGTTTTTATAGACTTTTCCCATGAAGCCTATTTTGTTTCTCTGCTTTTATGGAAAGAAGAAAGGAAATGAGGTGAATGAGACTAAAATATTCACGCAGTTAGATTTAAGGTGAGGAAGTATAACATTTCTCTATGCTAGTTAGCACAAGGAAACATATCAAATTTAAGGACCGCTGAATGTTTGACTAGTTGTAGAACAGGAAAATTTGCTCTAGAGTCTTCATTTATAGAAACATTCCTGTGCTCGTACGTGGTTAAGTGAATTCATTTTGTTGTAGTCGCCAAGGTTATAGGTCTCTCCGGACTTCAAACACTTTTATTTAATCTTTGGTTGGTCATAAAAGAATAACAGCATAGCATCAGAGCAAGGAAAACAATAAGATTAGACACATTAGAAACATGACAGTTACTCCTTCAAAAGGAAAAGGAAAGGGGAGGAAATCCGTGTATCCAGAATCTATTCTATGTTACAATTACTATGGAAGACATTTTTAATATGCAACCTTATTTTTTTATTGTAACACTATAAGTATTGTATACACAGCAACTGAGGTCTATAGAAGCTAAATTGCCTAATTTTATTCATTTTCGGTTTTGGAACTGATTCCGGCTTCCTTAGAGAAGTCTTGCCAACTCATCTTTCTTAAAATAACACCTATGTCATTCCCTAGTCCTTTACGTTGCTTTATGTTCTTCACAATACCACGCTACCAGATTTAGCCTAATTCCTGCTTAGAGCCTGGGATGTAGGAGGCTCTCAAAAATTATCTACTGGTCCACGCCGAATCCAGAATTTCTTCTAACTACTACAATGCATCCCTTATTTATTTTCTTGTACATCTCAGCTTCTTAATGTGCAGGCATTATTTCTTCAGTCTTCTTCCTGCCTTGCTTTTATTCCTCAATTTGTTGCTCTGAAGCTTCTTCCAAAATAATAATGATTTCTACTAAAACTACATGGAAAAAGATCATCCACAATTATCCCATCGTGTCAATTCTAATAGCTTTTTTTCCTTTCCACCTTTCGTTATTCTGTTTTAGTTAGAATTATCAAATTACAAAAATACATAAAAAATAGAAAGCACATATAAGCAAACATGAAAATCATCTATTTTTCATCTCTACATGATCCTCACTATCACTCTGCAGCATATTCTTTTTTTTTTTTTCTGTGCAAAATATACCCTTTCAAAAACTGGCACCTTTGCTAATTTCCAACTTCATTATTTACAACTTCATTAGCTGTAAATAGTAGTTTTAAGAAAAGATTTAGGTTAAGTGACAGGTTCTCTAAAAAATAGCTTCCCCTATAAAGGATGCACTAAACCCCTCCAAAAACATTTGGATCAATGCTGCTTCTCTGCATGCCCATTGCACTCTGTGTGTAGTCTCTTTATCACACTTATCATTTCATATTGAAATACCTTGCTAGACAACAAGCCATTCATAGTCGGGAATCAAGATTTATTAATCTTCATGTATTTAATTGGAAATACAGTGCTTGTTCCTGAAAAGTATGCAATAGATTTTTTCCTTCACTTATTGTTTTTGAAATTAAATTAAGGCACTTGAAACAGCCCATGCTTCTGAAATAATTTCAGCAGAATGATGTCTTTTTGAAAGCGAAAAATACAATTTATATCTAGAGCAAAAAAAGCAAAATTACTTTTGGGACTCAGTTTTCAGGTGTACCCCAACTTTCCAATCCATTGTCTTTTCTTTAAAAATCATATTATGACATACAAGTTACGTTATGTTCACATGTTTATACACCTCTAAAAGCACAAGGCCCTAATGACAACTGAGATCAACACAGTTATGGGTTGGTTATCACCAACAAAAAGTTACCGCTGTCAACGATCCCGTGAGTGCAGGGCCCTCCAGGCTCGTCTCCCATGGTGTGGCCCAACCACCCTGGCCTTTAGCTCTTGACAGACATCATTCAATTTCCAACCCCGGAGTTTCTCACATGCTATTCCCTCTGCAAGGAGTATTCTCCCATCTGTGTGTTTAGCTGTGTCTATTTCATCTTGAAGACGAAATACCACCTCTTGAATGAGACCTTTCCATATCCTACCCCTGTCGTATGCATGTTCCTCTTTTTTATACAGAACTGAGGTTTGTATGTATACAGTGCTTTTATTTATGTTTTTATTTATGTTTGATCTGCCTCCCCTGCTTGAACAAAGGTCATAGGGACAAAAACATTTTTTTTTTATTATTTTTTTGATAGGGGGGCTTGGCAAAATTCATATATCTAGTTTCTAAATAGTGTTTGGTGCAAGAGTATTCTCGATAAATATTTTTAGATAAATGACTTTATGATTTCATTTAACAAGTCCTCATATAACATACCAAAGCTTCTCAACCTCGGCACTGTGGATATTTTGGGCCCATTAATTCTGGGTCATGTGAATTGCAAGATGCTTAATGCTTAGCAGCATTCCTGGCTTACACCCACTGGATGCCAGTAGCACTCACCAATTTAAACAAGCAAAAATGTCTCAGGACCTTGTGAAATGTTCTCTGGGGGGCAAAACTTCCTGACTGCAAATGATTGTTAGAGATTCACATGATAAAATAAGCTAAACAAGGAAGGAAGACATCTGAGTTTTCATCTGCCCTTGTCCCCTCCAAATTACTGAGATTTTTATCCCCCATAGATGCAGCATATTAGGAAATGCTGAATTTATTTCAACCAAACTGCATGGAAGTTTAAGTTCTGACCCTACTTTCATAATATTGAATAATAATAATAATAGAGCAGCATTTGCACAAATCAACATTATTGAGCACAGAAATACACTAGTGGCAGCCACGGAGTGAGTGCTTCATAGATATTAAATTACATAGTCTCATACCATTCCATGGAATATGCTTTGCTACCTACTTTTACTGATTGGCATTGAAAAAATATAGAGGTTAGTGTAATTGAGCAAGATGCAAAAGCTACTAAGTGAAGAAGACGACCCTGGAACTCGCACAGTGTGGCGCCGGAGTCTGCTCCTAAGCTGTGCCATTTGACAGCCACCAGCCAAGCCACTAACCCGCATGTAGCTATTGACTGACTGGAAATGTGGTTGGTCTGAACTGAGACTTGATGTAACTAGAAAATACTTGATATAAGTGGGTATTTTAAAGAAATATGGGGTAAAGAGGAATGTAAAATATTTGAATAAGTTTTCCATTGATGATATTTTTAAAGGATAACATTGTTAATAAGTGTCACTTTTAATTTTTAAAATATGGCTAATAGAAAATTTAAAATCACACATTTTTGGTTTGCATTATACCTCTATTAGGCAGCTCTGGATTGTTCTCTTTATCATTTCCACTCTGAACCTTCTTTATTTCTTCTGTACACTGGGTATAATAATAATGATGAGTCTACATAGGTGAGATTTCAATAATATTGTGTATGAAAAGTACGATAATATTGTGTGGAACTGTCTCCAAGTCTTGGCTATTTTATGAAATGATATTAGAAATTTCAAACTAGTTTTACAGATGTTTCTGTATTAAGTAACATTCTAATTGCTATGACTGAGCGTTCCCAATAGCAAGATATGGCTGCAAATAGTCATAAGAAAAAACAATTGAGAAAATAAAAATCCATAAATTACATTTCAATAATCTCAGAACTTATGAGACAACATATGAGGTGTATCACGCTGTACATCTGGAGTTGGACTTGAATGTCGGTCCACCTCTGCCATTACTTGCAATGTGGCTTTTTCTCTTATTGTAGAATGGTGGTCATAATGCCAATCTGAATGAGTTGTTATGATTAAATAAAGTAAGTCAGTAAATAACTTGGTGCAGCGTCCAATAAAAATGTCATTTGGAAAATACGTTATGGATTATTATTATTATTAATTTCAGGGCTAGTGTAATGTGCCTATCAGATTAACTTTATCAAACACAAATTCTGGCTTAACAAAAAGAAAGGAAATAATTATTGAATGAATTAATAAAGGTGTAATAATAGATGAAAATAAAAAGAATTTTCATCAGGCATTATCATCTTTCAAATGTCTATTTTTCCATTTAATTAGAATCTATTAATTTGCTTATTGAATGCACCATTTTTAAATGGACTGCCTTTTAGACACATGTATATATATGTTTCTGAGCACTTAAAATATTGTATTCTTTCTGATGGTCAGTTATTACTGATAAAGTGCTTTTTCAGAAATATTTTTACTCATTATAGATTATATAATTAGTTACTTTTTACTCCTAGATGTGTTTGTTTATTCTTTTGGTAACAGGCTCACACTAAAAAAAATAGGTCAAAAATACATATAAAATGTGAAATTTAAGTTTTAATGTAACTAGGCACATCTTTAGACCTGTTCTGAGAGACTATAAGTGATTATTATTAGTTTTCTTTTCCCTGACAATGCTAAATGTCACCTGGAGCTGCAATCTGATTATATGAAATTAGATAAGCAAAATAGAGAGAGAAGGCACTCCGTGTTTTGAGCCTGAGGGTCATGTACCTTAAATATCTAACAAAAGAATCATTGCAAGCACATAAGCATGACTAGTCTGCTGAAGAAAATTCTACTTGAATCTCATAATATATCTACACACACAATTTTAAACAATTCAATTCAAATTATGCACTACCAATAACAAAGTTAGATAAAAATAGCACAGAAAGAGTAAAATGGTTTTAAAGAGTTAATGTAGTAAATTCCTAGTCCAGAATTCCTTCAGGGCAATGGTCTTTAGGATAAAAATATAAATATCACACAAAAGCTATATTTTAATTTAAAATAATAACTAAAATTGGGAGATTGATTCAGAAGCTAATGCACAGCCAAATGCTAAAAATTAAGTACATAGACCATACTGGAGACGAGATTTTATGCCACATGCCTATCAACACACAATTCCATTTTAAAGTATAGGATCTTTTAGATTAGCAGGAAATTGGCTGAATCTTGGGAGTGTCCATTGAGACCTAATAGCATCCTCTCTAGTCATCTAGCAAATTTGTATAAGAAAGGAGAATAAAATACATGTGTTATATGGTCAGAAGCTAATGGTTCTTAATTGGTTCTATTCTTGACCTGTTTTGAGAATTTGAAAGTTAGTTCTATAACACAAACTAGATCTATAAATAGATCAGAAATACAAAATGTTTTAGCCTGATTGCCATTCCAAACACAGGGATATTAAATGCAAATCTGGCACAGTAATATGAAATGCAAGTCTGATTAGTTTGTAAAGTTCTCCCATGTAGCCCTTTCTAATACATGAAATTAGATTTTTTATTGAAAAAAATAATAAAAAATAAAGTTAGGATCGCCCTTATTAAATTCAAATAAAAATAAACACATTTGTAGTAGAATTATGACAACATTATTTCTTCTGCTAAATGAAAGAGTTTTAGATTACAAAGTATATGTCTCTGAATGAAATATGTCTTAATATTTAATTTTCAATCTTTCAATAACAGTAAATGCATTAGCATGTACTCCCTTTTTCATTTTTGTAGCACATTTTCTATGTGTTTTATATCAAATAATTGACAACTCTTCTCGTTTTTGTTACTATTATTATTATTATTATTATTATTATTATTATATACTCTAAATATCTGCCCTTCAGAAAGACTATTAAAGGCAGCTTACTCTGGGGGAAGCGAGGGGGATTGTCATTGACATCTGTCAGCGTGATGTTTACCGTGGTGGTCCCCGATAAGCCTCCCATCTGGCCGCCCATATCTTTGGCCTGGATTACCACTTGATATTGCTCCCTGTTTTCTCTGTTCATGTTTGGTAAAGCAGTCCTGATGATACCTTGAAGAAAATATAAAAACATTTGTTATCTTTATTAACATCTCAATTATTAGTTGATGAAGCTACAAATTGAGTACCTAAACTAGTGACTTTTGAAAGGCAAAATGCCTTTGCTATTCATTTTTATTGTTTGTAAAAGTGATTCAATGTAAATGCTTTACGATTTGTGTTATTATTCTATTTCCTAAAGAATAATATGTGTATTGTATAGTGACCTAAACCCACGTGTAAAAACATAAAAACAAGTACATTTCCATCAGCTGACTCAATCGTTCTCCTTGGAGTTCTTAAATCTTAAGTGTGGCATCATCGCTCTTCTGAAAGTATTAATGTTAAGGTTTTGTTCTTTTCCACCTTTTTCTACTTACAAAGATCACAAAAACTATTCAATTAACAAACTGATTCATGATTCCTGACCTGTTTCAGGCTCCACAGAGAAATATGGCTGCCCTTGAAGGATGCTGTAAATGACTCTGGCGCTGTTCCCGTAGGAAGGGTCATCGGCATCTGTAGCTGTGACTTGCACCACAGAAGTACCTGAAGTATCCAAATTCAGCTTAGTTCTGCACAGCACCAGAAGGAGGAGCAAAAGCACTGGTTTTCATGGAAGACTTGAATGATTTTTGGTTTTAATAATGACCTCTTAAAGAAACATTGCATATAACTTATGTGAAAATCATATATATATATATATATAGTGTTATTATGGGTAAACTCTGAATTCAACTACATATTTATTTAGCCAATAGGTGTATTTGTATGCATACAATAGAAAATGCTACAGTGTATCAGATTATAATAAATACAGTCACTTTACAAATGCTCAGATTTGATACTTAAATTCATTTTCACATAATAGATTTGTTTCACGTAAAGGTCATATATAACCACAAAGGAGTAAGTATGCTCCTCATTCCCCCTCTCCACTAATTAACTATAAAAATAATTAACATCTGCTCTAAAATACAATTTTATGAATAGATTAAAATTTAAATTTAGAAACAATCCAAGATGATCCCATGTTCCATGAACTATTAAATGCTATTTAATAAAGTTCAAGATATTTAAAAGGGCTTTGTAATAAGGCAATTGCCAAAAGTCCTTGGGATTTACTGAAGTAAATATTAAATAATAATCCCAGAACAATGCTTTTGAGAAATGAAGAGTTGAAAATTTGTCATCACAACTGTTACAAGAAAAAAAAAAAAGTATCTCAAATTTTTCCTTGGTTTGTACAGCTTCCCCCACATTTGAGAAATGAATCTATTCAAATATATATCTTTAAATATGTTATCATTGTTTTTCTGTTGTTTAGTTCTACAATCTTCTATTTAATTAAAAAAAGCAGTCTTAAAATTGTCCCTACAAATGTAACTTCTACCCATTTATGTTGAAAGGGCATATTTCATTTTCTTGAATTTTATACTTCTAGTATTTTCATGTCTTTGGTCTTAAAGTTTCCATAAACTGAGCTTATAATTTTATCTCGGTCTGTGAATTTTCAACTGATTTATTTGAATAAGAGATTTATATCAGGAGCGTTTTATATACAATGGTTATAAGAATGTTTTTAAGTACTTAAAATAAAAAAAACTGCATAATCTCATCAATCCCGTCCATCATTCATATTGTCAAGATAATCCAGACAAACTCTAGGCAAATGATTAGAGTATATACGCAAAGACTCTGTACCTCTCTATAGCATTCTAAAAGAACTAATAATATTTTGGGGTTCATAATGTTATCCAAATCCATGTGATAAAAAAAAAATTATTTTCAGAGTTTTCTACTGAAATTCAATAGTATTTTCTTGGATGGTTAAGGAAAGTGTCTACTTATTTGTATTGTAAACTTTACAAATCCATAGAAAGTAAGAAATGCATTAATTTCTTTTTGAACTCATATCCTAAATGAGGAAATTATATATGTACTCTTAGTGAAAAATCAAAAATAATTTCAATTAATTAATCACAACATTTTAAGAATTTCTTGATTTTTTTGAATATCGTTTTGAATATCATTATAAATGTTGTAAATAAACTTACCTACGACGGACATTTCAGGAACACTAGCTGTATAAATCTCCTCTGGGAATGTTGGCTCATTGTCATTGATATCATGGATTTTGATCACAAACTCAGACTCTGGTTCTACTGGCCTCAAAGTTCTTCTGTTAATAGCTTGTGCACGTAGAGTATAAAAGGCCTTTTCTTCCCTATCAATTCGTCTTGTGGCGTGAATGTCACCTGTTTTTTCATCAATAATAAAAAGAGTACCAGCTCCATCTCCAGATAAAATATATTTGAGTGATCCATCTCCTTTATCTTGGTCTGAGTGAAGCTAAGGGGAATAAAAGAGCATATTCATGATAATATCTAAAAGTACATAATGCTGAAAGAATTCAAAGAAGGTCTCTCACGTCCCATCGCTGAATAATGGGGTTGGTTATCTTAGTTCTTGAAATGAGAGTTGAATAAGTATGATCACACTCATCTATATACTTTAAACAGTAGGACTGTTTTTCACATACCGAGGTGATTTTTAATCTAAATGGAAAAAAGTGATAAAAATAAACCAAACACAGTTCCCCTCTTTACTTTGCTTAGTAAATAACCATTTTCATAGGCAAATAACTCCTGACAAAGACATGTCATCAATTTTGTGTAAACATGCCCTCTCTCATCTCTTTCTGTGAGTGGAAATTTTTTTTATTTTTATATTTTATGTTATACAGGAATTCATCTCTCATAAACTTATTCACCAGTTATTGCATTTCCATTTGGGGAATTAGTAATATCTTAAGACCTGTAAGATGGGCAAAGTTGTATGAGACATAGCTCCTTTGTTAGAACCATGATGCATCATTTGGGGTTCATACAAAAGACAATGACTGCGCTACAAATATTTGTGGATCACAGAGCAAGAGTATAAATAGATGTCTAGATAACACTTGTATATATATTGTAAAGTTAGAAATCAAGTTAATAAACTATGAAATGAAATGCATTCTATCTAGCTTCATACCTGTCAAATATCTGTTCTTAACAACCACAAACAGCAAGTTCTGTGCGGGAGCAAGGCAAGGCAGGGCTAATCTTTTCCTTGCCCCCTTGCCTATGCCCATAACACTGAGTTTCCAGAATCAAGTCATCATATCAAAGAGCTTTGCTTGCATTCATGTGGACATCTCAGCCTGGTGCGCACCTATTTCAATGAGAACTCTAAACTAGGAGCCTAGCATTTGTCCATGTGTGTCATGGAAAATTTCCATCTATCTTGTCTTTTAATAAATCCCACTAGGCCAACCCTCAGATTTAGGGGTGCATATAACAGTGAATGAGTCTAGCCTTTGGGTGACTGATCTGGAGAAGACAATCTCCTTAGACCTAGAAGCAAGCTCAGGGAGGTTCGAGCCGGAAATAATGGGTCCAAAGTACCTTGAGTATGGTCTGGAAATGGCTGTGAATATCCCCTGCCTCTAATGGAATCCTTACAGTGAAGGGAGATGCTTAGCCATTGGAGAAACAGAGCATGGCTTTGTAAAACACAAGATTACTCTTTAATTATACCACCCAACCAATAAACACTTACTCTGCTGGGATCACGGCTTGATTATTTGCAATAAGAGGTTATGCTTTTAAATATTTTATTTTGTTCTTTACCAGATTAAGAAATATAAAAACAATATGTAGATATTTTAAATTTCTATAAAAGCATTATAATAACTTAGGCATTATTACAAACATGTTTTCTTTTTAATACTTATATAAATGTAGTCATAAATCAGCTTAGAAAATTTTTAAAAATGGAGACAATATTTTTTAAGTATGCAAAAAACTTGGGAGAGATATTTATCTAAATAAGTTTGAATTTTGCTCTTTAGATTACTTATATCAACACATATTTTCATCTAGTTTAATATGTAAGAATATTAAAGCAATTACTTTTTATTTAAAGTAGAATATTGTTCCTTTATTTGAAAGATTTTTTATGGAGGTTTATGTCAATGAATTTAACTGTGAAAACATTTTCATATGGACATCAAAACTGTTTAAATCAAATACATATTTTAAAACACATACACATATGCCTACTATATTGTATTACCAGTATTCTTGGGTCTACAAAAGCCATCTTTTTTTCGTTTAATGGTTTGCAGTTAGTATTTAGCCATTAAATTTGGATCAAACTTCATTTTTTTTTATTTCTAGAAAAATAACTCATAAAAGACATAATGGATAAAGAAAACCCCAAATGGACATGTACTTTGGAGAAAAAGATAAAGAAGTAAGGTTACAATTTTTCGCTGCATTTTAAACCATTCATAAACAACAAAGTAAGGTTGAGGAACAAGAAACATCTGCTTTTAACCAAAAAATTCTCAGAGGTAACTTATGACTGTGTTGTCCAGGGAATTACTTTCAAAAAGTCACAAGATTAATGGTTTTTAGCAACTGAAATTGCACATACTTGCCAGGAAACTTTCCAATTATATAAATGTGCAACACAGTGGCAATTTTCCAAATGGCAGACATATAAGCATTACATATTTTTTGTTCTGTCTGGGAATCAAAATAATTCAAGAAAACATTATTGATATTATCAATCATTCGATCATAAAACTTTGCGGTTTGTAGTAGACATTATGTTTACTTTCATAAGGATCAGGTACTTCTAAAAGTAAATTAACAATTTCATTTTAGTGCGATAAAAGATTTCAAACACTGTGGATAATGGAAATTCATAGGACAGCCCCTAAACTAGCCTAAAGAAATAAATGAGGCTTTCCTTAAGCATGTGACATCTAAACTACTCGATAAAGAATGAGAAGTGGCTTACATCTGGGAAATTTTTGAATTTTACACAATTTCTACCTCATGATGTATAGAGAATTAGAGTAGAGAAGTTTTAGGCAAGGTGGGATTCATTAAAAGCAGTTATGCTATTCTAATCAGTTAGACGTGCAAAAATGTTGCTACTACGATGAGATTTTAATTTTTATAATGCTGTTTTTAGAATATGAATGATAGCAGGATTTTTACCTTCACATACACACAGAGAGTGAATATTAAATCCTATAATTGTAACACATACTGTGGGAGTTTCTATTGGATTAGAAAACTGAGCATGGTAGCAGGGAATCAAAGAGATGAGAGTTGGAAGTTGAACTCTGGTTTTGAGACTCAGAAATGAAAGAATTTCTCCTTCTCATAATTAAGAGAAACAAATTAGATCCATGAATTTATAATTTGTGGTTTTAAGAAGCCAGAGTTATAATAAATTTTTCCTGATCCACTTGAATTTACATAAAATAAGTACTTCTTTTCTTAAAGAAGGGCAAAACTGATCAGTAACACTAGAATAAAGGGCCCAAATGAACCATGTCTGGGGGCTTCACATTAGATTATGCTTATTTAAATATAATTTAAATAACATATTTGAGAAATGTACAAGTAAAGAAACTACAACAAATATTAACAATATGGCAGAGAGATGGGATTCTAGATCTTCTGAGATTTGAGCATTGTTCCTTACCCTAGACTTGAAAGTGATGGGAGAGGATAGATAACTCATAACTGGTTAATAATTTCCTAACAGAAAGAGGGCAATAATGTTCTTTCATTATAGCCTCCTGCCTAAGCTCCTTTTTAAAAAATTATTTTTAAAATATTCTTTTTCTTATTTTAATTACCTCTTTTTTTTTCATACCTTTCGCACTCTTACCCTGTATTGTTTCTCTCCTTCTTTTCCTGTGTGTGAGATAGAATTTTATATCATGTTCTAACTCATTTAGCAAGTAATTATCTGACAAGTATTAGTCTTAACAACTGTAGCTTCTTGTTATACTTCCCTTTTGTATTGGGATATTAGGTATCAATACTTGGATTTCTTAAGTATTTAATTAAAAAAATTAGTTTATGTTACTGAGAGGTGGGATTATGAATTGTGTAAATAATTATAGCATCTGTTTTGAAATAACTTTTATATTGATTTGACCTTGTGTTATTTTATTATGTGAGACATTAAATTTTCTTTAAATATGGAAAAAAAATGTCAGATTATGGTGGCTTTAGTTCCTCAGTAACACCTGTTCTTTGGTGTGAAACATTTGTGCCACAAATCTTTAAGAAGGATTTTATGTTAATACTGACCTTTTCTTTCCTTGAGGAAAACCTATTAAAAATTCACAACCTGCTGTGTTCCTTGTAAATTCACAAGCAGATAAAGGACATGGTGAGACACATGACAATGAAAATAGAACAACTGGTACGGTGCTGCACATTTAAAAGTCATTTTCCCATTATTTAACTTTTTATTCAGATGTGGTTAATGATAACTCACTTGCTTATATTAGTAGATTAATAAGCAAAACTAATCAATACATTGAATTAAAAATATTTTAACTGTGGATTAATTAATGAAAGTCTGATCATTTGAAATGTGTCAAGTTTCTGATTATTTGATAACATTCCTGTAAAACATTCACTTAAGACATTTATCTAAAACAAAGTATACAAGCTAAGAGGGTTCTTGTGGTTTATCTACAAGTTTAAGGGCCTCTTTTTTTTTTTTTTATTTTTAAGATAAACTAAGATCCAATCAATTATTAACACCCAGAAGTTGAAGATTACACTTCAGGATAGATACTATGTTGGCAGAACTTTTACTTAATATCAGTTCATTTTTATTTTTCAGTTCTTCACATTAAATGAGGAACTATTACAATCTGTGAAGTACAGAGAATATATGTCATTTGTTACTGAAAGGATAACCGATAAAAGATTTTACCTTATATGTTCACCCTTGGCTAGAAGAAAAATAAAGAACAAGTTTTAAAAAGTGAAAAACTGTATCTGTTAATTCTGCCAGTAAAAGTCTGATTACCAGTTCAGAGGGATTTATATTGCTGTGTGAGAAAGAGTCTTTCATTCAGAATATTGATACTTTTGGATATTGCTAATTATTGGTGTTTGGTGGTCTTTGAAAAACTAGAAAAGGTTGTAGAGAAAATTAGGATTATATTTGTAAGATTATATTAGAATTATATATATAATAGTTGGACTAGTTCTTTGAAGGATAAACTTTGATGAATGAATCACGGACTGTAACATTCACTTTAACAATTTCTCACTTTCGTGTGTGTATGTTCATTAACTTAAAAATACCAGAAATTGATGAAGAGATTTTTTAATGCGCAGTGATAATTTTATACTTGCTGTTTTCCAAACAGCCAACATATTCTATATATATATTTTTTTTTTAAAATCCAGATTGTGGCAAATATGCTATGCTATTCTGATAACATCAACATTAGCATTTTTCTCTAATTGCTCTAATGAGTAACATAATATCAAATGGAAAATAAGGCATTGAATCAAATAACTTTAAATTTGCCTCCAATAATAATAATAATAATAAATACTAGTGAAGATGGTCCTGCATCAGAAAGCAACTAAAGCATGTTAAAGTAAGTAAACACAATCTGGTCAGAAATAAATAGGTAGTTACTCATTTTGTTGAGATTGGAGAAAAGGAGGAAGAAGGGTGGCAAATCTCACATTGGAGTGTATGAAGTTTACAGAGAGACTGGGCATTACTTCAACATTAATCAGAGAAAATATAGACCACATTTTGTGAATCCCAGTGAAATCATTTTTGCTTCAAAAATAGAAATAGGGAAGAGAAATAAAGTTTAACAAAAAATAGATTGTAAAACAATTAAGATAATTTAAAAATATCCCACATATATAATTTAGATTAATAAATACTTTTCTGAACACTTTCTCTCTGGAGTCAAAGGTGAACATAGAGGATTAAATGATAGATGGACAATGATGTCTGAACAGCTTAAGGCCTGTCAAAAAAATTAATTGGTTTATTTATATATTTGATATGGTTCTCTAGAGCTCTACTCCAGGGGGGAAAGATGCAGTTGGGTCTAGATTCATAAGTAGGGGTTTCTCTTCCCATCCGCTCTTCCAAGAGTAAAGCCAGTTGAAAGTGGCCGTGTGCTTGTGGGCCACCCTAACTGGTGAGTCCAATCTGGGATCGTCCTGAAATTTGGGGTGCTGTCTTTGAAGCTATTAGACATTACTCAAGGACCTAGAAGAGCTCAGATTTCTTTACAGAGCACACTATAAAATTCAAGAATACATCTCTTGCTAGAACTGCTGCTGACTCACATCTTGCAGTGTCTCAGCTAGAGTACATTTCTTTGCTAGTACTGAAGGCATTTATTTAAGTTTTTTTATAGATGTACTTCTACAGGGCATTATCTGCTTCAAAACCTTAAATGACATGTTCTTTCTAATGATTAGTTGATCTTTCTAATGATTAGTTGATCTTTTTTAAAGAGAATTTTTGGGGAAATAGTTTAGAGAAAGTTCAAATTCTTCTAGAAGCCTCACATCTTTCTTCTTATTGTTTTAAAAGTCACTAAATTATACAAAGTAGTCTCGTGATGTGAAAATGACTTTGAACATTTTACATCTGATTTTTCCCTCACAACTTGAAGCAGTCTTCTTAAGCATCTTGGATTTAAAATATAAGAATATATATATAAATGCATGTCTAAAAAGTTGTTAAGTAAATATAAAATATTTAAAACCAAGAGATTCATTCTTGATCAATAAGGTGAAAAGAAATTAGAGAAAAAAAAATAATGGATGATCACCTCTTTTCGATGGGCTACACAGTCAGCTAAGACTCCCTCCTTTTCACCAAGAAAGGTATAATGTAAGACATGTAAAAAGGGAAGAGACCTTAAGATAGGAATTCATTGAAGAAGTTTATTTAAATAAGTACTTGAACTGGATTGAACTAAACTAAATTGAAGAGAGTGATAAGAATTATACGTGTGATAGTTTAGGATTTAGAAGTTTTAGAAATTTTGCCACAGAGGCAGTATTTGAAGCTTTGGGTTTCTAAAGCTTGTGAAGATGCTTTTATCTTGAAAGCTATAGAGTAACAAGTATATTACTGGATGCCCAAAAGAGAAGGACCAGACAGCTTCCTGCTGTCTCTAGGGTTATGGTCAAGAAGGGAAAAGATTAAAAGTGATTTGGATCTTTACATTTACTGCATTTTTTTTTTTGAGACACTGACAGAGATGATAATCTAAGGACTACAAACACTATCCTAGAAAAATAAAAATGTATGTGTATGCGTGCATGTAAAATACAGAAACAATGTTCTATGTGATATGAGAGAGTATAAATATCCTCTGAAATATAGCCGTAGACCACTAAATGTCAAAACAAAAATCTAATCTAGGACAACTTCTTTGTTTACACACACACACACACACACACACACACACACACACACACAGAGACAACACAACACAACACACAGACACACACACAAGAAACTGAGAAACCAAAAAAATATCCTCCTCAAGAAAAGGGTTTGTTCATTTGGCTGAGAGACATTCATATTTTCCTCACATTAGAAAACTTAGTCCTCAAACTTATACAACAATCTAATGCTTCTGTAACTTGTCTCATTCCCCACTTTCTTAATTTATCTACCCTGAAAAGTCCTACTCATCTATAAAAATCCTATTTACGCCTTATATCCTACATTAAGCACTTTTTCAAACTCCTTTGCAAGGCTAAATTGACTTCTTTTTTCTTTGTGCCACAATTCTTATGTGTATATCATGCCTATACAGATTTTAAACTATTATTTTTATGTCTTCTAGAACTACAATTATACTGATTTTGAAGAACCAAGTTTTCTGTTTTGCTGGACTCATAACAATTTATGGTATGTAACACAGAATTAAATCTTCGTAAAAGGAAATGAACATCAGAGTCAAAGGCCACAGACATGAGGAATAAAGAATTTAGTTTGTGTTGCTTCCTTGGAAAGGCTAAACATTCTGAAAGGAATTAGAAGTTGCTAATGCAAAGTGGAGATCAGTGAATGATCGCATCATAAGTAGAAATGTATATAAAGAAAATCATTCTTCATATGGAAAAAGATTGGCGCTGTAAGTTAGAAATTCCAGTTAACTCTGTGATTGAATACAGTTGAATATAAGATATATGTGAATTATCAGTGGACAAATTTAAATTTTTCAATGAATAGTCAGGGGTTGAGATGTAAACCCAAATTTGTCTCTAAAATGTAGTAAGTCATTGCAGACATCTGTAATGTAGGATTAGGTAGTTAGATAATAGCTAACAGCAGGACAACCGAGAACACAGAGAACAGCCAGAGATTACCACCACTAACAGCGACATTGAACTGCCGAAGCCAAACTGCTGTATAAGCAACAACTGAAGGGACAAAAGCTGAGAGGAGAGAAATGTTCCAAGGTGAATGGGGTTCTGGCAGCTGTTTTTTTCCCAGGGAATTTGCCGGTTCTGGGCCTGGTCTTGGTGGTGAGAATCTGTGATTGCCCCAAGAAGAGGGTACTTCTGTCATTAAAAAAAAAACAAACAAACGATTTTAAAGTTCATGTGATACTGAAAATAGAAGAAAGGTCCTCAACTGTATCGTCAGGCTTTCCATAAAACCTGTGTTGAACTGTCCGTCGATGGTTAAATTCTTAGCTTTCTGTGCATTCATTCATTCATTCATATTTGTTTGTTTATTTAAATTCTACCACAAATTCTTCTACCACTGCCTAAATTTTCCCCAAGCTGCTGAGGCTAAACAGGTTTCACCTTTCTGAAGACCATCTCTCAGAGCCTCTGACATGTCCCAGGGAATTGTTTGAGATTCAGACTTGGTTTACAGCTGTTAGTCTGTGATCTTTCTTCACCAGACCCCTTTGCCTCCCCAACCTCTAGTACATTTTCCTCTTTTTTTGTTTGTTACTATCTGATTTTGATGTGATATCTAAATATTGATGCACATGTATTTTTTTCTGAGGCAAAGAAATCCAGGCTGGACATTTATTTTCTTGAGAATATGGAATATACTACCCATCATCTTCTTATTAATATTGCCGTTAAGATATCTTATGTTTGATCTTTGTATAAGGCACATGGATTTAACTTTCTCTGGAAGAATTCTTTGTTTGTCCAGATTTCTTAAATTTTATGGTATCGTTCTTTGGTATTTTTATAGTTCCATCATAATTGCGAGATGTTCACCAGGCCCTTCACTCTGCGATTTCATTTCGCTCTGTTTCAGGACATTCTAATGATTTTTCATTGATATCCAGTCTCCTCCATTTTTTTCTTGTTCTAGAACTTCTATTCATATATTGTTCCTTATAGTTTATCTCTTTAATTTCATTGACCCTTACTTCAAATTTTCCTTTTTTTTTGGTCTTTTTGCTCTAATTTCTAGACTATGTTTCTAATGTTATTCTCCATGTCACCTATGGGATTTTTGTATTTGGTATCGTATCTTTAAATTACAAAGATTTTTTTTCTCTGTGAATTAATTTATTTTAAATTAAAATGTATATATATACACACACACACACACACATACATACATACATACATACATACATACATACATACATACATATATCTAGTAGATAGTATCTGCCATAGGTGGCTACACCAACATTTCCACCCTATATCCTCTTCCAATAACTTGTCACCACCTAAACAACAGGAAGAGCTCAATACTTCTCTGAAATCTCCACCGAGAGGTGGAGTTCAATTCCCTTCTCCTTGAATCTCTTGTGATGGACAAAATATAACTAAGGTGATGGTGCATGACTTTCAAGACTGGTTCGGAAAAAGTGACGAGACTTCTGCCTTGTGAGCTTATATACTTGGATTATAGCCCTGAGCCACTGTGTAAGTGGTCCAGTTGTTCTGAAGTAATCAGGCTCTGAGGAGTCCCATCTAGGCATGGAGGGAACACATGAGCGAGACAGAGAGAGAGAGAGAGGAAGGGAGAGACAGAGAAGAGAAAGACAGAGAGAGACAGAGAGACAGAGAGCCAGAGAGAAAGAGACAGAGACAGACAGAGACAGACAGAGACACAGAGAGACAGAGATGGAGAGACAGAGACAGACACAGACAGACAGATGGACAAACAGACAGAGACAGGGAGAGAGGGAAAGAGAGGGAGGTGTAGAAACCATAGCAAATGATAAAATTATTGCTTAGTTCAAAGTCATTAAAATTGTGTTTAGCAGCGACAGTTAACCAGAAGAGTAATCTATTTTATTTTTTGAGTATAACAAATACAAATTAATACTGCATTATATATTAGCATATATTTATTTTGCATACTTGTAGAAATTGGAATTTTTAAATTTTTTTCTCCATGTATTCTCTAATTTCCTCAAATTGCATAATTTATTTATTTTTCTCTGATTTATAACTAGATATATAATGTTATGTTCTAAACAACTTTCTCCTCAGAAAATTTTGGAAATTATTTAATTTTCTTCTGAAACCCAATTCCGCTGTTGAAAATTTCTAGTCAGATTCTGATTTTCATTTGTTTATAGTATACACACACACACATGCACACACACACACCCCTTTTGGGTATATTTGGGTTGACAATCTTGTTCTTGTGGTTTTAAAATCCTGTAAAAATAATTTTAATGTCTTTCCTAAACTTTGGAAAATATAGTCATCTAATATTTAATTATTTCTGCATTTTCTGTTCTGATTTTTATCTTTTCAATCTCTCGCCCTTTCTCCCTCCCCTTCTCTCTCTCTCTCTCTCTCTCTCCCTACCCTCTCTTCTTCTCTCTCTTTGTCTAGATTTCCTATTAGAAGCTTAGCAGACCTTCTAGATTTCTCTTTGTTTTATCCATATCACCCCCTTTTAAATTTTGCTTTGATTATGCATCATTTGAAATAATTTTTTTTCAAATGATTCTTTTTATAAAAATGTCCTACATTTTTTCCATCCCCTTAGAAGATACGATTTAATTATTCTAAAGTTCTTTACTCTTCTGTGACTTATTTCTTATTCCCCTGGAGAGTGATGCTCCATTTATTAAACGAGGCTCTTTTTTTTGTGCTGTGGGATTTGCTAAAGTGTTAGTGACATTTTGTTATTCTTTTACATTTGTATAAAAAGGTTCATTAAGAGGCTTAAATGATTTTTCTCCTTCCTTGCAAGCCTGACCATTAAGTGAGCATGAGGACTACATGCAGTCCGAATAGGATCATCAAGCAGCCAAGCTGTCCCTAAGCAGTGAATGATGGGGCATCTGCTAGGTTGGCCTGCCACACTTCCACAGATTTGCCACAAAAGACACAGTGAACCAAAATAGATTTAGATAGTTCACTACTCTAAGCCGAGCAGGCAGCCTAAGCTTCATGTTTGCATCAGTTTCCCTTGCTCTCCAAGTCCCAAGGGGGTGATGTAGTATTGTGAACCCACTGTGCATGAACTGGTGTCACAGCTAAGAAACACTGAGCCCAGGAAACTCCTAAGGGGATTGCTAGTATGACTTTCATTTCTCTGGAATGTAAATGAAATCTTCATGGGAATTCTACTATCCTGGAATATTGCTGAACCATTTTCTATTTGTACTATTCTGGAATGTAAATTAATCTAAGCAAATTGGCTATTAATACCTAGAAGTGACAAAATGTGAGATATTTATGAAAAATATCTTCCTACTAGGATAGACTATGTCTATCGGGATCAAGAACTTCAAAATAAACTGAGCCAATGAGCAACGTGAAGATAACAATGTCCCATATCCACTACAATGCATAGATATTGGTATCTATGTATTGGTAATATACAATTTTGAGAGTCATAATCACTTCTAGGAAGATATTTGATTAAATGTTCTTATGCTTTTAGTAAAGGTGGGAAGTGAGGAGGTAGAAAGGAGAAGCCAGTCAATACAGCTGATTGTTGGGGAGGAAGTAGACTAACCAAAGAGTCTAAATTAAATTAAAAATAATACGTCCATTTCAGTTTTCTCCTATATTACTCTCATTACATCTACCTCTGTCCTGATGGTTGGTATAGCTATAACATTCGCTTTTAGTTGCCCATAAAGTCTTCATAATTTTCATTCATCTGAAGTCTCATCAGTTTGTTCCCTGTGATTCTTCTAATCTATATGTATCATTTAATTTTCTTTCTTTGTAGGTGGAAAAGGAAATAACCAAGACATTATTAGGCTACTATGTCAAAGGAAACTAACCTTCTTTAAAAAAAAAAATGATGCAATTGTACTGAGTCAATCTGAAACTGTAGCTCTAATTGCTCTACAATAACTGGTTTAATTTACATTATTAAATAAAAAACTAACTAAGAAGGTTGTATTAATTTTTATTTTATTTTTTGCTGGAGAATTGCCAAATTTCAAGGATATTTAAAATCTAAAGAATGTAATTACTTTGTATAATTAGCAGACCTTATTTATAAAGTTTAATTAAAATCACTAAGTCTAAGGTCCATCCTTATTGAAAAACCTTTTAAAAATCCCTTTACCACTAATGATTAAACAAAGTATTTAAACTAACTATTAAATAGTAATTTATTGGATGATATTTAAAATGTAATGATTATAAAATTGTAAAAAATGGATTTAAAATATTTAAAAACAGACTTAATACATCTTTATTAAAATTGTTTAAAATCTATTTAACTAATAGAAAATAGTGCATGACAGTATGTGTGACAGCCTATAATAAAGAAAATTAATTGAGCATAACTTATTCTTTTTATTTACACACACTGATAATTATTACACATTTATTTGTTTTCTAGTTATTCACAAATATATTTTTATATCTACTCTCATATATTTGAAACAAATTTAATTTTAGTTTGAAACCAAATAAATTTTAACCTCAAAAATTTGTTCATGTTTTTTGTTTAAATATCATAACTATAAAGTATATTTGAAGATATTATTTTCAAGTTTGGCTAGACAATCTCATTTCTGTTGCCTAAATTCTACAAAAAGTGTGTGTGGGTAATGGTGGTGTGGCGAAGGGGGTGGATGGCTTTCTGTGGTTAGTACTGTATTATACAATTCAAAACCAAATGAAAGTGGTATTATAAAAATCATTTCTTTTTTATTATGTATTTACTTCTTACACTTCAATTTATATGCTTTCTATTTGCTACTAATATCTTCTTGACAATTTCTTAAGTTGAAATTTTTGAGGATTTTTTGCATTACATATAATTTGACATTATTGCTAACTATGAAATGTTTTATATTTTTTCTTCTATTTTAATACCCTTAAATAATGATTCTTATTTTCTTTTGTCATTTTTAATTTGTATCCATTCTATTTTTAGTGAAATAGAACCAATTTTTGGTTGAAAAAGGATTCCACATATTTCCATATAATTTCATGCTTAATTTCATTTGTGATCCTTTTCACATAAAAATAAAGACAACCCACCATTGAAATTCAATAGCTTAATTTCATTTTTTCGGCTAAGTTGTTTGCTTGCATCTTTTAGTCATTAGTCAAGGGAAAAGAAAATGAGATGAATTTTCATTCAGTAAAAAAAAAAAAACAAGGCCTGAGGTTGCCAATAAGTATCTCTGCCTATGAGAACAAATAAATACTTTAGCTGCTGTAGCCACTGATGATATTTCAACTAAATCCTCCCTGCTGAATTTAACAATTACTTAAAATTTGATATAGTCACTAAACAAAATAGTATGAATGGAATGGATTGAAGATACAACTAATGATGCAAGTTTTCTCAAGCAAGAATTTAATTTGTTTTCAACTCCATTGAGAAATCATTACAAAAAAATTTATATTTTGCTTAAAACTTTTAACCACCCCCCAGATTCAAGTTTTTTTTTAAAACAAGATACAAAGTATAAAAATAAAATGCTTTTGAGCTTATTAAAATTTTATGTGATATTAAGCAAAATAAGCAGAGGAAAAAGAAAAAGTATATTTTTAAAGCAGAGAGTAGTAAAATAAGTATATTATAAACCAAAGATCATTTAAGTGTTAAAAGTCTATAAGACTTTCAGGAAGTAATATTGAGAAATATTTATGTTTTGAAGTAAGTGGGTCTGTAACTGTATCTGTTTAATATAAAGCTAGTATATTTTATCATTTCACAATATTGTTTAAACAGAAATTATATACAGACTTTACATAATTAAATTAACAGTTTATTTAACAGGCTATGATTGGGATTTGGAATGTTCCAGAATATTCAGAATTTAAATTATTCTTCTAAATTATTTATGTTTAGCAAGCAAAACCATTATGATACAATAATGACAAGAAATTAAATAAAGTAATAAAAATGTATTGGGATGGAAGCTTTTAAAAATCGTAATTAGTGTAGAAGACTAATTTCAAAACTATATTTTTATCATCAGTGACCACACTTTATATAAAAACTCTATTCAATCACCAAAAGCAATAAGTAATTTATTTAATAGATATTAAAATTCATGACCTTCTCAGGGTATGCTTTTGTGCTTAAAGAAATAGAGTCAAGACATATAGATATCGCATAAAAATTGAAAGAGAAAAAGGATCAGAGAATAAAAAAATCAAAGAGTATTGTAAGAAAAGCTATCCAGATTACTAAAATTTATATCGATTTGGTTCAACGAACACTTGCAAAGCATGTACACCATGTTAGAATCAGGTTGTTCAATGATGACTAAGTTTTTTTTTTTTTTTTTACCTTGCTATGACCTACCAATATGAAATTTAACATATCAGTTACTGAAATATTCTACACTTATGTATTTTATAGTCCAGTATATATTTTCACGAGTATATTCTTATTTCATTCAGCCATCTTATTTTGCTATTTTTATAGTGATTTTTAAAAATCCTATTCTTTAAAGGCAAACATTTTCCCTAGGGTGGTAGGGTGTGTGTTGAGGCACAGGGTGGCTGCTACGAATTATTTGTTTTAACTGTTCTCTTTACTAGGACAATTTTTCTCATAAAAACATGCATTTGTTTCTCTATTTTGTTTTATTAGTACAAACCAAATTCTCTTTTAGCAAATAAGTTTCAAGGGACTTAGGGGAAAATAAACAGGTAAGGAAAATAAGTTGAGATCATTTTACTCTTCAGGCAAATTATCCTACAAATCTGCTCTAACCAAGTTGTATATCAGACAATTTTAATAAAGAAGAGACATCTGGTGAAATTTATTAGTTGTCTGTAACATTTTTGGGCTACGAATTTTTGGACATAAATATATGTCTGCGCACAAATGAAACATTCATAACAAATGTTTTAATCAACTGAATACATACCTACAATATGCATAAACTGACTCTAGACCAGTGTCCAACAACACCCTTCTTAGACATTTCACTATTGGACTAATTCACCCTGTGATACATACATACATACATACATACACACACACATATACATATATACACACACATACATACATATATACATATATATACACACACACATACATACATACATATACATATATATATATTATTTTTTTTTAATCTTAAACAATGTGTTTGATATTGGCAGAGAAACCTTAAAAGGTTTCTGGCTGACTGAAAACATATTCTCAGGAAAAATAAAAACAATATGTTCTGATACAAGCAATTTTGTGGTTAAAACATTATCAAAAATGAATGCATCTGACCATAAAAGGGGTTAAAAAAGTAACTGATGAGGTTTAAAGAAAAAACAAAGTTGCAAAATATTTTAAGAGCAAAGTCTACATTTTAAAAGAAAGTAACATTACAATGTAGTTTAAAATTATTATTCAAAAAACAGAGAATGAAAATTTTTATTTGGCACTCTATAACTGATTAAAATGGAAAAAAGGTCAGTTTATTTTAGAGACCAGATTTCAGTTGATATACTGCTTTTGACAAGACAACAAATTAAATGTATAGCCACACTTTTCATGTTTTGAAGTGTGACTTTGGTATCTTCCTACTTTCATATCATTGCTCTTACATGACTTACTAGTTTCCATCATTTATCGCTAAATTTGTGAATATCTGACTATTAGTGTTTTTCCTTTAAATTGACAGTTTTTGGATGATTTTACACAGCTAATCCATGATCCTAGCTGCTCAACTAAGAGCAAGACGTCCTGCCATTCTTCTGATTAAATTAAAGTAAGGTAATTATATTTCATTTGGAAATACTTCAAATTCTATGTGTGCTGTGTGTGTGTGTGTGTGTGTGTGTGTGTGTGTGTGTGTGTGTGTGTGTTTCAATATTCTACACACTTCCTTTGGCTTGCATGTGTCTGTAGAAAAATACACTGAGAAGGAAGTCCAACCACCAACATAGCACATGGCCAACATGTAATTATTACTTACGCTGCCACTTCCATTTTGAGTATTTCCTTTAGATTCCTCTTTTCATTTATGTAATTAAAACTGCATTGAATTAAATATGCTTTTTGTTGGAAGCCATTGTGTTTTCATTGATGTGTGCCCTAAGTGGTAATAATGTTGTGCATTTAGAGGGGCTTGATAGATTTTAAGAAGTTTGCAGCTAATTTTGATTTCCAAACTTAAAACTTGCATGAGTAGATGTTATTATCTTCTTTAAAAACATGGAAACTGAGACTCAGAGATTAGGTCATCATTTCAAAAACTTTGTCTACTAATGTGTGCTGGAGTTGAAACTTCAGGGTTCCATATAAAAATGGTTGTTGGTATTTTAAGAGTAAAAGAATTTCAGGTTGAAATGTATAGCTGATAGATTTATGTATTCAATAAGAATGCTACTCACAAAAATTAAATAAAGAAAAACTGCGTTTTATCTGTGATGTTTTACATCTATTTACTAATATGCTAGTGTACTATAGCGAAAAAATTGAAGTTTTCTCACAAGATAGTACTAGATTTGAATCCTAGCTAAAATAACTTAATAGCCAAGTAACTAGATATCATAGCTAACTTCTTTAAGCTTCCAGTTCCTCCTGGTAAAGTAGTAATAACAACCTTTGTATTGCAATAGTGCAGCATAAATTACAGCATCTCAGTGCCTCGAAAAAACTGGCTCGTATTATGCCCTTAATAAATGGTAACTAATATTACTTTATTTAATGTTTAAAGTGTTACATACTTTATTTTCATAAATATAGTGCTAATATTATGTTTATATACATAGCAAACAATGCGAATAAAATTAAATACTTATGTAATTTGAAAATAGAAATCTCAGGGGATTAACATAAATCTCATACTACATATAAGTTACTCCAGAAATATGTGTTTGGTACAGATTTGCATTTGATCAAAATGGATCATAGACCAAAATGTAAAAGGCAAAACTAAAAACTCCTGGAAGTTGGCAGAGGAGAAAACCTAGAGCTAACCTTGGGTTTGTAAATAATATTTTAGAAACATCAAAGTCATGACCTGTGAAAGAAAAAATTGGTAAGCTGGACTTCATTAAAATCAAAATATCTTGCCTTGTAAAAGATAAGATAATAAGAAGATAGGCTACAAATTAGAGGAAAATATTTACAAAGATACTGATAAAGGGCTGTTATCCAAAGTGTACAAAGAATTCGTAAAATAAATAAGAAAACAAACCACTCAATTAAAAAATACTCTAACGCCCTTAAGAGATAACTTGCCAAGGAAAATATACAGATGGTAAAAAGTACATGAAAAGATCTTCTACATCATAGGTCATGGGGAAATGCAAATTAAAATAATAATGAGTTACCACTACACAACTGCTGAAATGACCCAAATCTGGAACATTAGTGACACTCTAATTGTTCCTCATTCATTGCCAATGGCAAAGAAAAGAAGTGATAAAAACCCTCATTTATTGCTGGTGGGAATGCAAAATGGCACAGCCATTCGGAAGGCAATTTGGAGGTTTCTTACAAAACTAAACATACTTTTACCATATGATCCAGCTTTCTTCTCCTTGGTATTTACCCAAAAAAGCTAAAAGAATTTAGTACCATGCCATAACCTGCACATGGATATGTATAGCAGTTTTATTTATAACTCACTGCCAACATTTGGAAGCAACATAGATATCCTTCTATAGGTGAATGGATAAATAAAATATTATTTAGTACTAAGAAAGAAATGAACTTGGTAGCCATGAAAAGTTATGGAATAAATGCAAATGCATATCAAATGAAAGAAGCCAATCTGAAAAGGGCTACATGATATTAGATTCTAACTATGTGATATTCTGGGAAAGTCAAAACTATTGTAAAAAGATCATGACTGGCAGAGATTGGTGTGCGGGGAAAGAGATAAAGAGGTGGATGACAGAGGATTTTAGGGCAGTGAAAATACCCTGTAAGAAAATGATAATAGATATATATTATTATATCTTTGTTTGAAACCATAGAATATACAATACCAATGACAACTGTAATGTAACCTTGGCCTCTGAGTGGTTATGATGGTTCAATGTAGATTTATCAGTTCTAACAGTTGTATCACTTTGACGTTGATAACGGGGGAGACTTTGCATGTGTCGGAGCAGACAGTATGTGGAAAACATCTGTACCTTCCCCTCAGTTATACTATAACCTAAAACTGCTATGAAAAAATAAAGTCTTAAGTTAAATAGATAAATAAACAAGTAACAAATAATTCTACAAGGAAATTATGAGAGAAACTTCAGTGGGAAGAGGAAAAATGCAACACTATATACATTTCTAGCAGTATTACAGAAAGTTTACAATGAACTTAATTTAAGGTTAATTAGTGACAAGCTTCAAACAATCCATCAGTAGTAACCTTATTGCTTTCTTCTTTTCCCTTATCTTGCCCTCTGTAATTTGTATTACAAAGAAGCCATGGGACAAGGACCATAGTAATTAATTAAAAACAAGGATTTGGAACTTTAGGGGAGGCCAGGGTCAGGTTTCGCTTTCCACTGTGGACCATGCACGGGAATTTAAAAATCAAAACAAAAGTCTGGCTTTTATTGTTGACCAATTAAATCAAAATCTTTCTGATTAGGGCTGATAGAAGGTTGTTTGTTATTTCTGTTTTTAATTTGGTAGGTGCATATAATTAAATACTGTGCAACAATTAAATTCAACACTATAGATGTAGAATATTATAGATCTTTAAAATATATATAATGTTAATAAGAAAAAATGAGAAATTAAATTATTTTAGAAAAATACCATTCATGCAATTTTAAAAATATACACTTACATAACTATATTCACAATTTTTATAAGGAAACATGCTATACATAGTTTACACCTCACTAATTTAAAAAATACTTTTATTGAAGAGATTTATAGAGAAAGGTTAAATAAGTCGAGTTATTATCATACTTTCTTATACCTATCAGTATATTTTTGTTTCTTTTTATTAACCATGTCAATATAAAATTACAGAATGTAAAGGACATAATGGCGTCTCAAATATAATCTCATCAATTGCTCTGTTTTTAGTTGTGCTGAAACTGAAAACTCAATGATTAAATAATTGACTGCAATCATACTGATAAATTATGGCAGAGCATGGGATTCAAAGCGTCTCATAATATACTCCAGAGAATCATCTACAAGACTGTCAGGATTAATTCTATTTTTATTTTTTTCATTATAAGCAACTTCAAAACCTTATTTTTTATTTATTCTATAAAATTCCTGTGGTTAATATCATACATGATGTAGAAAGGCAGAATAATTTCCCTGTACGCTCTAAACAAGACAAGGTATTCCATTCTCATTATTTCCATTTACCATAATACTGAAGATCTTAATTGTTGTGATCAGTAAATAAAAATACAATCAAAGGTATACTAATTTAAGGGGAGAAATACGCTATGTTTAAAAAACTGTATAACATGAACTTATAAAAAGTTGAAACTACAGTATAAGATTGTTTTCTCTTAACTATTTGAGAGTAAGTTGTCACCTTGTTACACTGTACCATTCCTGAGTTCTTTAGTTGGTATTTCCTACCAACAAGTGAATTCTTTTAAATGATCTAAAATCATCTTTTAAAATCACTAATGTATAGCATTGAGGTTATAATCCTCAGGCTCCATTTAAATTTCACCAATTTTTACAATAATAGCTTTCGTCATAAAAGTACGCACCTCAAGTCATGTGCTGCATTTAGGCTTTAGATTTTTTTTTTTTTTTTAGTATCTCTGCAGCTCGAAGAACAGTTAGTCGTTTCTTAACCTTATGATTCAAACAATTTCAACAATTTAGATGAGCTGTTTTATGGTATGTTTGTCTTAATTGCATATGTTTAGTTTTAGTTTTAGTATAAGCAACTTCAAGACACTTTCTTAAAATTAGGTTTGTTGTGAAATACATGCATATTTGTGTGTGTGTGTGTGTGTGTGTGTGTGTGTGTGTAGAGAGAGAGAGAGAGAGAGAGAGGATAGAAATAAAAAAAAAACCAATGTATTGACTGTATAACCTCTATAGAGAAATATAGGGCATAACAATGTATTCTTAATTTTCATTAAAGTCATTCAAAATTAAATAATTTTAAACAAACATTCCAATTTAAAAAATGGACAAAGCACTTGAATAGAAATTTCTCTAAAGAACATATAGGAATAGCAAATAAGGCCCTGAAAAGTTGCTCCGCATCTGTAGGCATCTGTAGTCCTCAGGGCAAATTGAAACCACAGCTTCAATTTAATGCCTATGATCAATGAAACAAGAGATACTGGAACTCTTTTGTATTGCTGGTGGGAATGTAAAATGGTGCAGCTACTCTGGAAAACAGCATAGTGGTTCCTCAAAAGAAGTAAATATAAAATTATTATAATATGGAAATTCCATATCTGGGTATATACACAAGAGAATTGAAAGCGGGGACTCAAACATATATTTGTACAGTGTTTACAGCACCATTATTCACAGTAGCCAGAAAGTAATAACAACTCAAATATCCATTGAAAGGTGAACGGATAAATACAATATTGTATATACGTTCAATAGAGTATTATTCAACTTTAAAAGGTAATGGATTCTTGATACATACTATGCCATGAATGAACCTTGAAAACATTATGTTAAGTTAAATAAGCCAGGCAAAAAAAAGACAAATATTGTGTGATTCCACTTCTTTGAGGTACCTAAAACAGGCAAAGTCATAGAAGCAGAAAATGGAATAGCATTTGCTAGGGACTCGGATAAGAGAGGAAAGGGAAGTTACTGTTCAATGGGTATAGAGTTTTGATTTGGGATGATGAAAATGCTCTGGAGATAGATGGCAGTGATGGTTACACAATGATGTGGATATACTTAATACCACTGAATTGGATGCTTAAAAATGGTTAAAATGGTAAATTTTATGTTATATATATTTTACCACAATAAAAGAAATAATTTTAGAAACATCATTGGCATACTAATTTTAATATACACAATGTGGAATGGCTTTTATATATATGCTAAAATAAATGCAATAAATGCATGCTTCTAAAGATCCATTGAGATATTTCAAAAATAATTTCTATTGTAAGATTTCCCTCAGAAACATTAATGTAATTTCTAAAACAATTTGTGTAAGTTTATGTTATTTTAAATGACTCCATATTTTTAGTAGACTTGGTAAATTTAATTCAAAATATATGTATTTTTTTAAAACTGTTACACACTTTTGGGAAGATACCGTTCTCTGTGTATCTGTGTGAGCAAGTGTGTTTTCCTTGAGAATTATTTCTGTCAGAAAATGTTCCGGTTTTCTATTGTACTGAGAATCCATTATTTCCTTAGAGATATTAATCTGTAGGAACTTTTTCATATAATTTTAAAAGTGATAAAATATTTCTATTCAATTTTGTTTGAACTGAAACAATAAGGTAAAATATTTATCTGTGGTTTGTACATGGTTTCTACCCCAGCTCAATCTGAAAGAAAAGAACATTGTTGAGCTGTGTAAAATCCCCTTCACAGATAACCTCAACTTCAGAGAGCTGCCTCACGCAGGTCACTATTTCTGAGGGAAAGCCCCATCCAGAATCGGAGGAGGTAGAGGTGTAAGGGTCTGGTCATGTCAATTCAATGAAAGATTCTAATGGAGTATTTCAGCTCGAGAACCCACAAGGTAGGCTTAGGCTGTAGGACCTGCATCACTGACCAACTAACTTTCTCTTTTTCCACTTCTAATTCTTACATCTCCCTTCTACAGGTGTGTATGCCAAGGAACTCCCTAATATATTATTCTAAAAGGCTGCATCATATAACGGAGAATATATACTATTTGCTTGTTATCTGATGACTGAAAAGAATTTATACTAGTAAAATGCTCTCTGTATTTCTATCTAATCAGATCTCAAGCTTTAAAAACTGTCTCTAGAATAGCTGGAAAATATCCACTTACGATACTTTGGGGATTCACATTTTTAATCTAATTTGCTTTGGCACCATTTAAATTTTACCAATTAGGAACAAACTATATTTGGGAATACTCTGAAATCATTTTGGTTTTTCAAAGGAAGTTATTACCTGCCTAGATGCACTATAGTATGAGATGAAGAATGTATTACTAGCTGCTGGTTTTGAAGTCCTGCTGGTTTATTACCTATTTAAATAAAGATTTGTTCCTGATAGTTTTTTCAAAATCTGACCTAAAGAAAGAAGAGGAACAGTGTCCATTAACACATTCCTTCTTTTAAAAGCCACACGTTACTCAAAATGGAATTTTGCATCAATAAAGATCCAACTTAAAAGTTTTAGGAAGAACCAACTCTCTCACTTTATTGTAGCATCCATCATAATCAACATCTCAGTAGTAAGTTGTGGATCGTACATAGAGGGAAAATATACTGATGACTGATATATTTCAGTTCATTTTAATAGTGAGGTTCATGAAAAACCTCGAAGATTATGGAGACGATGGGAAAAATGTTAAGAAGTGGGAAAAAATATCAAAAATAGAGGTAAAAGACTATACGATCAGCTTCAATTAAGAAGTATTGATTAATGCTAAAAGCTACAGAGGTCAGCAGTAAGAAAATGCCTCAAAAAGAAGAATATATGAAGAAATGTGTGAAAGGAAAATAAATTAAGTCAGAGACCAGGAAGCATTATTATCCAGTTTTGAGTCCAGGTCAGTACAAGAACAATGAAATAATGAAGAAATCCATCATAACTGAAGTTAAGACACTGGTTAGAGTAGTAAGAATACAAGAATAAATTACAAATTTTGAATATTTATAATATGCCAGAAACATACATTGGCATTTCATAAATTATTCTATTCTAGCAATATCTTCATGAAAAAAAAATGCTCATCTACAGTGGCGACTTGGAAAATCATTAACAACTACCTCTTCAGAGCAGCAGTCTTGATCTGCAGAGTCTGCCAATTCCTGTGGTAAAACTATCACACCATGCTCAATTTAAAACTACCACCATGGCATCAACTGGCATGCAACCATCTGGAAAAATGAACAATGCACTCTTGCAAGCTGGCCAACTGTCAGCTGATATTTCAATAGCAACAATCTATTAATGATTGGAGTGGCTGCCATTCTAATATTGTACACCCACCACGATTAACTTTTTAACATAAGGCCAAAAATATCTTCAGATAAAGCTGAAGATGTCATCTCTAGCATATATACTAATACCTATTTCATAACAAAGGCCAGTGGTCCCTCATTGAATGTCTGAGATATAAAAAGAAACAAGAGAAAGCCCGCTATCCAGATGCAGACACTCAGTTCATTCGTGACTCACAACTCTCTATCTCTGATCTGCTGGACTCAGGATAAGCAAACACATATGAACTAAATTTGGCGTTAGATTTGACTGCTGACTCGGAAATCGTGACAGAATGGATGTCAAGAAAACTTGAAAAGCTTGGTTGTCTTGGAACTTTTGGGGGATATTTGGAAGAGACCCTACTTAACTGAGAAGTTTAGTGATTCAATTCAATTTAAGCAGCAGCCAAAATAGCAAATGTTCCTTTAGAAAAATTTCTATAATAGCACACATTCTTACAGCTCAACTTCTTACTCGGTAAAATAATTTTAATCTTGGACTGAGATTTAACATCTTAATTTAAAATTCTGAATTAATAGTTTTATGTAATCTATAAATGTATAAAGTATAGTTTAAAATGTGAAGTAGTAAAAGAATTTTATTAAAGAGGAAATCTGATATTTATATAAAATACTCTTTGCCTACTGTGGATTAGTGTTCTAAGGAGAGAACCAAAGTTTTATACATTATATTCCAACAAAAGTACTGCTCCCTTTCCCATATCCAGTCCATCTATGTGGAAACATATTTTCTTTATTTTAACTTTTAGTTATAATTACCAGATGCCATGAAATGCAGTTTTCCAATTAGCAACATAGCAATAACGCAATAAATAATATTCTTTAGTAAAAATGTAGAAATTTAACTTATGTGAATATTTAAGAATTCACCAAAAACTTTATTTAAGGGCTCCCTTTTGTACTTAGGCTTTAATAAGAAGCAACTAAGAACTTAAATATATGAACATATACCAAGTGTGAGACATTAATGAGCAAACACAGCAAGATACATCACACTTTTTCATTTTCCTTACTGAAAAGAACATTATTCTTCAGTACAATGAGGACAGAATTTAATTGAATATATAATTATATATTGTCTTTGAAAAAGAAAATAAGCAGGCCTTGGTAGAAATTTATGCTACCATAATAATTATTTCACAGGTTTCATGGCCATTAAACACACACCTGTTACTGATAAATTATTCAGAGACTCTGCAGAGCAAGTTTATGTGAGATTTAATATATTTTTCAGCAATAGAGATTTCTCTTGAGTTTTTGGTAAGTCAGCCAGCTACTCAAATTTCACATAACTTTCATTGTAAAATGATTAATTTCCTAAAAGTTCTATATTTGAAAAATGATGGGTTAAGTTGTAGATTAAATTTGTATTTGAAATTGAATAATTTACAGTAATAGGTAAAGTTTTTCTAAACTTATTTGGCACAGAAAAAAATTTGAGTCATTTTGTATTATCATTCTGCTCTTATAATTAAAGTCCTTCTATGTAATTCCAACTATTACTGGTCTTTGTCAACTCATTGGCCTACAACCAAAGAAACAATAGCTTTTAGAAAATAAATCCATTATTATCTTTTTATCTAAAACGCAGTTCAATAAAAGTAAATTCAAGGGATATATAAAGAGGTGAATTTTAAAAGATGTTATGCGACAAACTAAAAAAAAAAAAACAGAAGAGATGAAACAGGTTCTGGGGGGGTAGTAAAATGGTGACTATTAGAGAGAAATAGACAAAAAATTAGGCTGTGGAGGGGAAAGTAAAGATGACAACACTCACAGCTTGATGGGCTAGTAAGTCACTAGAGTGTAGTATGAGAGGAGTATAGTTATGTTTTTAGGTACTAAGTGTGCATAATTGTGTCATGAAGGTAGTAAATGAGCTTGTCACATATATACATGAATAACCTTGATATTTGATAGCATATTATATAAATAACTTCACAAAAGAGTTTCGTAAATATGTGTTATCACTACTGCCAGTAAGAACCTATAAATAAAAGAATGAGTGTGGGCGTCATTTATAAATGAGCATTCCATATTTAATTTTCTTTATATTGGGTTTTTAAAATAAGCAACACTTGACAGTAGATATTTTGTTTTAAAATGCTAATAGGGAGCCTATTTCCCATAATTTTAACTGGGCAAAATATAATGTTTACACATTAAAACCAAACTCAGTTTCTAAAAAGTAACTAAGAGTAAAATCTCTGTGTATGATTAACATGCTATATATTTAGTATGTAAAACACTTCAACCAGTATTATCTGATAATTTAAAGTTTAAGGGGAATTAACATGGCTTCTCTAAGTGCTTACAAAATCTTAGTTGCACAATCTTTTTGACAGACTGTTATCTTGAAACCATCTGTGGGTGGTTTTGAAGTTCTACCAAGTATATCTGGAATGCAGCTCAAGATCATCCTAAATATTGTTGTGTTAAAATATTATAGTGAGCTTTGAGGATGTAAGCATATTTTCCCTATACCACTGCTGACTAAAATGTCATTGTATTGGAAGGTATAAACATTGTTATGCATTTTGAGAATTAAATCAAGAGGTGGTCTGCCTAGAAAACATCAGGGTTCTGCAGGGCATGCTTTTATTTAAAAATGCTGTAATTACTCCTTACATGAGAATTAGTATAAACTAAGTTCCTGCAAACGCTCATGCTGTTCACCTTATTTTGTGCTGTTTACCTACCAGGGAATAATGTCTACACTCATCTCAATGTTCAAATGTCCCCTCATCAGGAAGGTTTTGGTAACCATTTCATCTCAAGGAGTCTCGTCATCCTCTAACACATCATCCTTCAAAGACTTTTCCTAAATAAATTATCTATCATATTTGTTTATGCTCTATTCTTTTTATGGCTGCATTTAATAAGGTTCGGGTAGAAAATAATTGTATACCAACATTTTCCATTCCACCATGAAAGTTAGGTCTATATATATTGAGAAGTTAAATGTTTTTTGTTGTTGTTGTTTGTTTTCTTAAGGTTTTTGTTTGTTTGATCATGTTTGGATTTTTTTTTTAAGTCATCTTTATGGAAAAGACAAGACAAGAAAGGAATAAAATGTACTAGTGCCACCAAGCATACTGGAAGGCTAAAGAGAAGTCTACATTAACCTCAGTACTGCATGCAGAGGCCAATTTACAGGTACAAAGGAACACTGCTCAAAATTGGCACTGCCTAGCAATTATCTCTAAAGCACCCAGAAAATAGATTGAAATGCCCAGTTGGAATAGTCCTGTATCTTGCAATTTAAGACTAAAATATCCAGTTCTTTCAAAAAAGGATTAAACATAAGCTTAACACTTATTCTAAAATTTTAAAAGCTTTTGTATCTTTTGTCATTATGGCCACATTAAACACAAATGTATTTAAACAGCATTAGGAAAGCACTTATTGCTAAGAACATAATAATACTAGACTCTGTTCAAATTTACTGGCATATCTCGTATAGGTCAAATACGAAGCAATGTCAAAGCTGCTACGTTAACCTGCAAACAATCACAGAAAACACACACACACACACACAACGAGCAAGTAAAAATGTTGTCTTAATTGACTACATGCAGGAAGCAAATCTCTTTTTAAAACCTGTCTTTTTTAAACTATATATTCTAGTCAGAACATCTAAAGCAAAAACACTGAAATACAACATGGGAATACAGTTACTAGTATTGTAATAACTATGTGGGTCCCGAATTTATCAGGATGATCACTTCATAAGTTATATAAATTTCTAATCACTGTGTTGTACACCTGAAATTAATGTAAAATTGTATGTCAACTATAAAGGAGAAAAATAAAAATATAAAAACTTTTAAAAAGTTAGAATTTTATTTTTGTTTAAAACAGTTTAGTTGTCTGTGGGTGAAACTATTTTTGTTTTTAAGAACTATATTTTTAGTGTTTTGAAATAAGTACTTTTAAGAAAACAAATGAAATATCTGACAAAGAAAGTTCCACTTAATAAAATTTAAGCTAGAAAGGTAAATTTTTGTCTATAAATTGCCTTGAATCTTTTATAAGAGGCTAGCTTTAAATAAACATTGGTCTTGCAATCAAAACACTAAAATAATAATAATAATAAATAACAATAATAATAATAAAAGAAAGAAAAAGAAAAAAACTAAAATACCAAAATAATAATTCAAGATAATAAAAGAGAACTTAATCCAGGTGATTTTGCATATGCTTTTGCTGTAGAAATAAGTTTTAAATCACTTGGTTGAGAAACCACAATCATGTGACTAAATTCTGGGGGTGTTTGTATTTGTTTAACTATGAAATCCCCCATACCACCGCTTCTAAGATCAGAACTACAACTATAGATACCTTAAATTGAGCAGCATTGCATATGGAACTTGTATGTGCTTTATTATTTTGTAAGAGAGACTACATATAGATCATTAACTTTTCTTTTCTTTAAAGGAGACGTGCCAGTATATCCTGGAACTAGTGTACTTAAATTTATAAAGTAACTTGCACTTGACCCCATTTGAAAAGTGGCTTTTTGGTTTCCAGCTTACGTTAATTGCAACAACATTTACTAATTTGGCTTCTCATTTAAATGATTTTGAGCTAATCAAAAACCTAGATTATTGTTGTTCAATGTGGTAGAATCATTATTAATTCATGTATTTTGTGTTCAGCTTTTGTCTTCTGGGGAGATGCACCAATTTTCCATTTACTGTGTACCACCTAATGTTTATATGAGAAAGCAAAATATTTCAACTCTGTAGTTAGGATAACAAATATTTCTTGCTGTTTCTAGAAGATTTTTTTTTTTTGAAATTGTAATGGCTGAGCAAATATTTAAAAATTGTTAATCTGTAGCCATACATTGAAGGTGCCTGAGTTTTTAGGGGATGGGAGGCTAGGTGTCCCCCCATTTACTAGAAAATAAGATATCTCAGTTCCAAAATATTATTGATGTTGAATTAATTTGGTAGTCTAGCTACACACACACAGACACTCAAGCAATGCATGGTAGCATGTATATAACTATCTTTGAGCTATACTGAAGTGCTAAAATATTTTCTCCCACTTAAATTTCAGTTTAAAGTATCCTGAAAAAATCTGCTTAAAATCAGATTCCTCACCAGCCTCTCTCATAAAGCTACATTGAGCTGTATCGCCAGCTTAAGGCACTTTTGAAAGACTAAAATAAATCTGATTTTTAAAATTATTTTTTATTTAAGTAGTATCTTAGTGTAAGATTGAGAACCTTAAAAGAGTGGATAATCCTGATAAGAATGTAGGTCCCAGCTACTTTTCATGAATCATAACAAAGCAGTTTTTCTAAAATAATTTAAAATCAGAAGCACAAGTGGGTGGCACCGGCTTAATGCTGTTAATGTTTCTAAAAGTTTTTATGTTTAGATTATATGTCTGATTCATATTAAAATATCTCTAACTAGCACTGTTTTCTAGAAAATCTGACTTCATTAAATATTTTTGTATTTTACACAGAGCCAGTTTATATATGGTATTTACATCATTATTTCCTATAGCCACATATTCTTTGTACCTTTTGTAGTTTTATTTGCTTTACTGGGTTTACACCTTATGGTCTAACACTTATATGGTTCTGGGTGTTTCTCATGTTTTAGCATCTGTATAAATAAACAGGTCATGTAAAGTTTAAATGACTAATTGATGTACGTACTCTTTTAGATATTTGCTTGTCCATTTGCTCAACATATTGTTTTTAAAACAACACAATAAAGCTGCTCTTATTTCTTAAGAGAAAAAAAATCACCTGAGAATTTTTAGTATTAAGAACATTACAGTTTTTAAAACGTCCCAGAGGATGTTTCCAACTCTCTGATCTTTCATGGAATGTGATGCTTCTCCAAATGCTCACTTGAGATCCAGTTCATCCTGGGAAGACTACAGTCCTGGTCCCAACTACTTCTCACCCTGCCGTAGCCAGGTTCGACTTGATGGTACTCATATTATTATTAAGAGCAAAAGGGACACAACTCTAATACTGTGGATGCAGTTGGTTTTTCTGAAGTTCATGAATGTTTAAGGTTGGGTTATTCTCTCATGGATTACATTTATTTTTAGTTTCTGGGAGATTGCGCTTCTAGAAATTTCCAATGATCACTTATTTATGAAGCACTGCACATCAAAAACGTTTCCAAAAAAATAATCAAATAAATAAAAAAATAAAAGTATATGTCTTGACTTTCCAAGCTCGACATTTAATAACATTAATTCCTGCAATGTAAATTCCAAAACTACTTTATTTCCACCTTATGTACAAGTATCACAGAGCTGGAACATGGGAGATTTGACACTTATTGTTTTGTTCCAGGCTTCTAAAGCCTGTACTGGATCTGAGACAGAGTCCTAATCGTCCTGTTACTCTTATTTACTATTTTCTCCTTTTAAAGGTAGACACTTTACGAACAGAGAAATTATATTTTCACCACTGTATACTTAATAATATCAGAGTAGTACCTAGAAACTCCTCTAGATTATTTATTGAGAGAATAAATACTTCCTTCACAGTGGCCGTATGTAGCCCACAAGTCTACAGAAAAAGACAATCAAGAGGCCAAATTTAAGTCCTAAGGATCAAACTGAACATGAAGAATAATAGGCCTTGAGAGAAAGCTAAGCTGGATCAAGCACTAATGGCAATGAGGAAGGGAAGAAACATGACAGCAGATTTAGAAGAACCCAGAAAAAAATAAAATAAAAATTAAGCTCTTCAAGAAAATGTAGAAGGCTCCGGCAAACTAAGGAGGTCTAGGATGGATTTTCTCAATCTTGGCACTGCTGACGTTGAGAACTGGATAATTCTACAAGAATCTGCCTTGTGCATTTTAGGAACTTTAACAACAATATCCCTGGCCTCTGCCAACAAGCTGGTAGTGTTCCCCTCCCCGAGTGGTGATAACTAAAAATGTCTCCAGATATAATGAGTGTCCCCTGGGTGGCAAAATTGACCCAGTTAGACACTGACCAAAGGTATTCTGAATTCATCATTCTCATAAGATAGTACTAAAGATATAGAGTTGAGATAGATCAGCAAAATATAGGACTCATTCCATTATTTTCAATAATGAGGCAGTTTAGAGTAAGAAAGTACAAAATATTTAAAACACTTAAACATTTAAAAGTAAGATGACCAGTAAGATGCTTGTGCAAACAAAAGCAGTTAGTTCTGAAGAGAATAAACTTGTTAGAAACAGAAAGAGTCATCGGTTACTTAAGAAAGAGCGTGAAGGTAGATCTGAGTTATAAATTATGAAAAGACAAAGCCATGGTAAACTAGGGGGAACATGTGCCTCTGAATCAAAGGGAAGCTCAGGAAAAGAGAACTTTAAATATCTATAGTATTCTTGATCTGCTAAAATAAAAAGCAAACATTATTGTTCTACATATTGAAAGCTATTAATTCTTCAAGGAAAAAAATAGGAAATTAAAAGTAATTTAACATAGTTTTGTTTTTCAAGATGCTAAGCAACTGAGAACTCAAAAATATTCACAAACAACAATTAAAGAGTTTATATGCCATATGTATTTTGTACTTAGAGAAAGATGGTGTCAATGAGATATGGTTAGGTCTGAATGGCTTGCAGGGCCCAAGAATGTCTTTCATGTCTCTGGATGGTATATGTTCTCACTGTGTCAAGAATATATAGATAGTTACCCTGGTTATTTAAAAAAATAAATTATTATGTTTTTACTTCCCAGAGCAAATTAATTTACTATGCTGACTCAGAATCACATTTATCGTTGCCAAATTATGTTATTAATTTTGGGGTGTTTGGGGATTTTTCTCAATTTCTGGTTTTGATTAAAAATCTATTTTTAACATGCTTTTCTCTACTTGAGAATAATTATTACATAAAATATAGAGAAAGTTTGTATAGTAAATAAAATTAGCAATTCCCTTAAAACTTTAAATTTGTTATAGCTAAAAGTAAATTCAAGACTTTAATGTCATTATTTATTTTATTGAATCTTTGGAAGCCTAGAAATTTAAAATTATCTGTCCAGGGCAACTGACTCAGGCAATGGGAACCAATGGTTAGAAGCTAATTTTAAAAATACATTAAATTAATAAAAAATAGTTCATAATCACAATGTTTCTCAAATCTTAAACTGCAAAATTTGACTATCTTTATAGAAGGTTTGCAATATAAAAGCAACAAAGTGTAAAAGTGGATTACTTGAAGTTCAACATTTAAACCCTTTGCTATGGAAGGTGATAAATAGGGAGTAGGTATCATCTTGTATGTAGGAAATTTTTAAAAGGTCAATATTGTGATTATCTTGCTAAAAAGAAAAGGAGATCTTAAACCTAATATATTTGGTTTAGAATGTATTTTATAGAATTATTTAGATGAAAATGCTTCTTACTCATTGTGAGCTTAAGAAAAATGCTTTGAGTTCATTATTGGTTGGGTTGGTATCTTAGAGAGTGGTTGGTATTGATTGGTATCTTGGTATCTCAGAGTTGTGATGGTGACAATTCCTAGGCTTCTTCTCTGTCTCTATCTCTCTCTTTTTTTTCTTCTCTTTTTTTCTTCTAAATGGGATTTTTAAATACTCATGCCGTGCATTTAATATGATCCAATCATATTAAAAAATAAATCTATATATAAAAATATATATGTTAAGTATATATAAAAGGTAGTTAATTTAACCACTGAGAAAATTAGTGGCAGAAACAAGTTACATCCTAGGTCTTCTGATTGGCAGTTATACACTTTTTCTAAGGTTCCTTCGGCTTTGACTCAATGAGAAATAAAGGTGTTTTTTCCCTTTGTTTTAACTCTTAAAACAGCAATGGGTTTGCATCTGAGAAGTTATATGCCATTCATTCTTTATAGGATTTAGTTGCCTAATTGGTATTTTGAAATTTTTCTCCCTCTTCATGCAATTGCTTTTTAGTCCTGTCCTCACTCTACCAGTATAATTCTCTCCAGTATCCCTTTTGTGAGCTCCCAATATATTTCTCATTACAATGGAGTGTTACCACTATATTCCTATATGTAAGAGGGGCATGTATTACTCCTATGCCTAAACTAACCTAGAGACATTGAATCACTTACCATTAATATCACATGCCTACTCTAAAAAAAGTAAAAACTGGAAGTAAAATTTCTGAAAGAAGGAAGAATATGTAACAAATTCATTATAAGTAATGTTGGAAAAAATATTCAGGGTATTTTAAATTTTTTATACTTTATAAAGAAAAAGTATCTTAGCCTCAACTTAAGTTCATTACAATGTATACAATGTATTTTTACTAAAATAGTCTATATTGCATGTTGCCTTTCTGGCATATACAAATTTATATATCAAAAATAAGGTTTTTAATTGTGAAAGTTACTAATGCAATAAAAGTACTTAATAATAAGTAATTAATAGAGGTATATACTATACTATAGACAAAGGAGATTTTAAAATAGTTATTCACAGGTCATGACATGAATAAATGATAGAAATACAAAATGAATTTGAAATATAAGCTAAAAAGAGACACCATGTGCATTAGAAGTAAACAGAGCTACAGCATCTAATATATTTCTGTTAATCCAGTAGATAAGCACGTACCATACAGAAAAGAACTGGTGAAACCATGTCATAAATTATGCCTGTTCCCATTTAGGTTTTCTGATTTGCTTTTATAGAGCAGAGTAAGGAACAATAAAGTTTGAGTTGTATATCAAGATGCATATATCTGAAGTATTTACCAGCTTTAATTGCTAACAGTGATTTAAAATTTTAGACTATGGTTTTTCCTACCAAAGAGCCAACTGGTATCAGATGACTCTGGGAATTAAATTCAATACAAATCAGGTCAATTTAATCAACTAAATATTAAGTTCTTCTCTAAGAGCTAGAAACAAAAAGCGATATAAAGTTCTTGATTTCAAGGTATCATATTCTTTGGAGAGAGAACAAATGAAAGTACCTAAGAAGCAGCTTGTTCATCATGAGAGAGTACATAACGCAAGGATAATTCAATTTACTATCATTTATTAAATCCTCATTAAGGGCTAGATGAAGGAAAATAGACACAAAGAAGCAAATAACTGCTATGTCCAAGAAGAACCAAAAAAAATATTTGTAGCTTCTATGGTTCAGGTTTCTATTATTATATTTTCATGTGATTGGTTTCATAAACTAAAATTTCTCTATTGAAGCAATCATAAAATTTACCTGAACTCTCTGATCATTCAATCAGATGAGGCCTGTGACAAGTCCACTTCTGTGTGATTTCTGTAAATATTTTCCTTCCCTTTCTACTCAACATGACATTTAATTTTTAATGTCACCTTTCCCATATTGCCAGACATTTAAAAAAAAAACTGAAATAATTAGAACTTAAAAAAACATATCAAAGTGCTTTAAAATCAATGAACATATATTCTCTCAAAAATAGTTTTTCTTACAACAAAAATTTTTAGCACTTTTAATTATTTGGATGAAGCTATTAAAGTGTAGATTAAAGCAAAGGTCACCAACAAAATAATGTATCCATCATAATTTTATAGTGTTAACATATGACACATTAGCATGTGATTATATGTTTTCTTTTGATAGTGTGCTTCACCTCTCTTTTTTCCTTGACATATTTTCATAGACCATCTATAAAAACAGTAACCCTAACTATTAAAATGAATTCTTTCTTAAGACATGATCTAACTTCAATTAGATTCAGACAGTGACAAGAAAGAAAATTGCAAATTAATACAATGCAGTGTATAAAAGCATGTACTGTTACAGTAACGGTATGTCACACTTCTCATTCATTGTATTCCCAACCACAACTAATTTTCCTTGCTATCTTTTATAATCAAATAGAATAAATAACTTGTCTTTGTCCACATCATGTCACAATAAGTGAACTACTTTTGACTGCTTGTCTTCTTATTTATTTTTCCCTTACATAAATGTATCCATTGTGGGATTTCAGAACAATAAATAACACGCATATCTAAAATTTTTCTTTAATAAATAAGCAAATTTTTTTGGCCTTAGGTCATATTTTTAATGACCTTTGCTTTCTCATTCTGTAGAATATTAAACAACTTTTAAATATGTATTTTATTCCTTATCGTGGACAATAGCAATGTGAATGATAAATATAATTCATATATTATTTGTATAGACATTATCATTAAATGACTATATTGACTTATAGTTTTCTCACGATCATTGATTTCTAACTTTAAATTCTAAACTTGCAACTTTTAGTACTTCTTTAATCCATGAGTTAGTTAGACAGAATTAATCCTAGTAAATGAATTCCTATCTTTATCATGCTATATTCATTCAACCCATGGTTTTTAAAATTATAATTTGTATTCCATAAACAAAAATTGCTTTAGGAACATTTAGAAAATCAAATTAATAAAGACCAATGGTCTTAATAATCTTCAAATTGTCCTTACTAAGACATATAAAGAAAGAATCTAAATATTTGCTATTTCCATGCAGACTTACCTTTCCAACATATTGATAATCAGATCCTGTATATTCCTCCAATAAGAAAAATTGATTCCACATCCAACCACGTTTTTGACGATGCAGAATTTTGCCATCACTCCTAGGTACACGTGGGCCTAAAATTCTTTGCTGAGGCACAGGAGTCCTTCTGAACATTATCTCTGGAGAACAGAAATGTGGCAGGCACACCCAGAGTAGAAACAGTAGCAAAAATTGATATATTGTCATAGTTCACTTCTTGAAAATTCCCAGTGTGGATGAAGAGAAAGTAGTCTATTTTATTGCGTTGAATTTTACTGTGTTGCAACTGGTTTCCAACATTTCATCAATATTTTAGACATGTTTCCAAAAGCTTCAGAAAAAAAACA
Organism: Eonycteris spelaea; assembly: GCA_003508835.1. Taxonomy (NCBI): domain Eukaryota; kingdom Metazoa; phylum Chordata; class Mammalia; order Chiroptera; family Pteropodidae; genus Eonycteris; species Eonycteris spelaea. The sequence goes on from PUFA01000021.1 coordinate 13,958,612, forward strand.
AATAAAAAAAAGTCAGTTGATAACATCATGAATGTTACCTGCCACTTTAAACTTAATGTGAAGATACTAATTAACACTAGCAGCCAAAATATTTACTTTCCCTCTTTTATATAAAATAATGACTAGTTTTGGAAAACATTACTTGTCTAGTAACATGTTTACAATTGAAGAAAAGATAATGGTAATTTCTTTCAAACACATTCTAAAGAAGGGACACATTAAGCTTTTACTCCTCTTTTTCTTCGGGCACTTGAACAGTTTTCAGAAATTATAATCTCTATATAGAGTAAAGATTTGGTTAATTTTACACGTTGATATTTCCAGACTAATTTAACATAAATTAAAACATTAAAAACAAAATATTAAGAAACTATAGAAAACATGTATGTTGTGCAATGCAATGACACAAATGTTTTTTAAACGGCAGCACAGTTTCTTCAAATGTGATCCTGCTCAGAGGTAAAAGTAATGCCAAAAACAAAAAACAAAATAAGAGCATCTTTGGCTAAAGATCTCTCCTCTCTTTCCATTAAATTGGTCTGTGAAACACCTAGAATTTCATAAAATATATACTAATAAAATCACTACTACATCAAATCCACGTATAATTAATTCTATTGTTCAGAAGGATTTAATCATGCTGTCAGTTATACTTTTGATATGTTTGGGAAATCTGTCCACTTCTAATCACGCCCACTACCACTCCCTGCCAGTCTGGAACTCCAAGATGCCCAGACTGCTCTCCACCTCCCTTCCTGCACTTATTTTCTCAACAAACTATCCTAGGCAATCTCGTTAAAATGTAGTCCTCATGTTGCTTCTCTGCACAAAACATTTCAATGACTTTTCATCTCATTTTGACTTAAGACCCAATATCTTGGAAACGACCTCATCTTCTGTACTTGGTTTCATGACGACTGGTCATGTTCTGACTTCATGTTTTACCTCAAAATCCCCCTACTCACTCCCCTAGATCGACTACCTTTCCAAAGTGTCCTTTTTATTTCACCTCGCAACACATGTCATATGCTCCTATCCTCATCCAGGTCCTTTCTACTTGTCCCCTCTACCTAGAATGCTTTTCCTTATCGATATCTACTTCAGGAGACCCCTTGCCTCCTTTAGGTATTTCTTGGAAACACCCCTAACATGTCATATATACTAATATACTACATGTGCTTTATTTCTTTATCGTGTATATATTATGTCTGCCTGATATAATCCCATGATGGAGAATCTGCTCTCTCTTTGCTATTACTTTCACAATGCCTAGAACAGAATCTTATACCTAGTAGGTACTCAATAAATGCTTTGATTGATTGAATGAATGAATGAATGAATGAATTATACATTGATTCAAACATGAGTAGCATTACTTACTCTTTGTAGTTATCTCCAAACATTTATGCATGAAAATACATATTTTAAAATTATAATTAATTTTACTTCTCATTTATATTATCATTAGAATATTTCTATTAAAATTTTCAATTTACTTTTTACTGTTATTGTTCTTGTTAGGCATGAATTTTATTTTAGGATGTGATAAAATATTTGATATAAAAAAGTGGTTTGGGAACTGAAAGGACTACATTCTACTTCCCTGATGTGGCAATGCATTCTAAGTACTCCAGGACTGACATTTACGCTTTCATCCACAATGATTTGTAAGCAATCTGTTTCCTTTTTTGTTTTATTATTAAGAAGATTTAAAGGTTAATGCAAACATGCTTTAGAAATAAGATTAATGGTGAAACAGTATTTCTCTTGAGTGTATTAAATGACAGTGGAGCTTTCCACAGCATGTGAAGCATACAACGTGACAGATGTAAACTGTATTAAAATACATCATGTAATGCTATACTTGGAGTATAGAAATTATCTGATGCACAAAATGTTTTATATCACAAAGCACTAACTTTACACAAACTCAAATTGATTAGATTATATGTAATAAAACCATTTACTAAGATGATGTTTGTCTCTTAACAAGCTTTTTTCAGGACATATTAGATATTATTTTCCAGAAATTTACACTGTTCCTAAGAGTTCAAACAGAGTTTGTATAATTCAGGATATCTGCTCTCTGCTACTAAAGTTTGAAATCTATTGAAGCAACAGTCACTCTTCTCTCATCTCTTTTTTTTTCTTTTTAAAAATATTTGCCAGCAACTCTATGTTATAGCTGTGATCATTTTCAATACAATTATAACTTTACCTATCATTTTATAAGCTTAAATGTCAATATTTTGGTGAAGGAGTAAACAGATACTCTATCTGTAAAAGTTGTTAGTAAATAATTGGAACTCCGCATATGTATGGGATCTTTTTTTTCATTATTGTTCTTGTTTCTATTATTTAATGATACATTTCTTGAAGGATCTCGGGCAACATACATCATTGAATACTGATTTAAGATAATTAAAATGTTTAAAATATCATTTGATAAAACCATTACAATGATAAGACTTAATAAAAATAAGAAAAGAAAAAGTTTTCCATTTTGATTAATTTGATTTATAATTTTTTCTTTAACAGATTGGGCCTAATTTAAGGTCAAAAAGGTGTTCTCTCATGTTTTTTTCTAGTTTGATAGTCTTAGTTCTTACATTAAATGTATGGTCCATTTTGAATCATGCTAGGTATATGGTGCAAGATATGAATCGAAGTTCTTTATTTTGCTTATGAATATCCAATTGCTCCAGTATCAGTTGTCGAAAAGCCCATTCTTTCTTCGATGAATTGCCTTTGCACTTTCATCAAAAATCAGTTGTCCATATATGTGGGGGTCTATTATTGGACTGTCTTGTCTATTTTATTCATCTATGTCTTTATATTTATGCCAATAGCACAGTCTTGATTACTATAATTTACATCTTAAAATTGAATGATGCTAGTCCGCCAACTTTGGTTTTTAAAAAAAATTGGTTATTTTAGGTCTTTTTCATTTTTCGTTTAATTGTTATAATTACCTTGCAATTTATATATAAAAGCCTGTAGGTGTTTTGATTGGGATTGCATAAATCTTTGGATGAATTTGGGGAAAATGGACATCACAGCAACATTGACTCTTCTGACCTATGACCTCTGTGTATATCTACATTACTGAGTTCTTCTCAGTAGTGTTTCATAGATTTCAGTACACAGAGCTTGCTGAACTCTTTCTGGATGCACAGGAGATGAGAAGACTCAGGACAAACCACTGCTCCCGAGATTGGAGAGACAGACTGGTGGATAGAGGGAAGTCTGGCTTACCAGCATAGACTCATGAGCAAAAACCCCCGAACCTGCAATGGGGTAGGAAACCTGCACTGCAACTGATCAAGTTGCCGGAGGCTTAGTGCACACAACTCTGAAGGTTATTAATTCCAGGGGACCCAGACAGAGTGGGGCTCAATATGTGAGCTTTACTTGCAGGACTTCAACCTGGTTTCCACAGTAAATATCTGAGAAAAGCCCTGTCTTCCGACAAGGGGAAGGGAAAAGGAAACACTTGGATCGCTGTTCAAAACGAGGCTTGCCCTCAGAAGAAACTAGCTCGCCAGAGCCCCCTCTTGCCATCCTGTCCCAAGGATAGAAGGAGAAAAACTGAGAAACACTTGTGAGGACCACAGTCCAGGGGCCAGGCTCGCTGAAAGACGGTTGTGTTAATCACAGGCTATGAACGCTTCTCCTGGTCCCGTACACCTTAGCCTCCCACTACTAAAGGAGCATTACAGCAGTTCCGTTTCCCAGCACATCGAGTCTGGCAATCAAAAAAAAAAAAAAAAACAAGGCTTTTTTGTACCAAATGGAGAAAAGCACACTTTGAAGAGACAGAGCAAGCATCAGAACCAGACCTGGCAGGGACGCTGGCATTATTGGACTGGGAATTAAAGCAGCTATGATTAATGTCGTCAGGGTTCTAAAGAATAAGGTAGACAGCATGGTAGAACAGATGGGCAATATAAGCAGAGAAATGAAAACGCTAGAAAAAACTAAACAGAAATGACAGAGATAAAAGAACAATGTAACAGAAACAAAGATCACCTGTGACACGTTTATTAGTATAACAGGCATGGCTGAGTAAAGAGTGTGAGGACATATTAGAATCTTCAACAGCTTATACATTCACTCTTATGCATTAGTCCAAACCCATAGAACGTACACCAAGGTAAACTATGTACTTTGGATGATAACGATGTGTCATTGTAGGGTCATCCTTGGTAAAAAAAAAGAAAAGAAAAAGTACCATGTTGATAATGAGAGACTATTTGAGTAGGTATATAGAATTCTCTGTACCTTTTCATTTTTCTTGGAAATCTAAAACTGCTCTTAAAAAATGAACAATCGATAAATTAAAAAATGAAATAAAAATAAAAATAGGAAATTATGTGATACAAACTATTTGTCCAAAGGTTAATCTTTCCTAGGTATGGTCTATGTAGCTAAAGCCTATTAATTAGCTTTTCAAAACTTTGCGTCTCCAGTGTAAATACCAGAAATAATCATTCTTCCAGCAGTTGACTCAAAATATAGACGATCTTTGATACTTCCCTTTGACCTGGTACACCTCTTAAATCGTCCATCAATATATCCCCTTGCTTTTGTTTTAATCTTTCATGGCTCTCAGCTTTTTTTTTTTTTTCTCCTTTTTCTCTTATTCTACGCGTTACCACAGAATTTTAAATCATCATTTCATGCAAAAGAGTGTATAATAATATCTACTAACAAGTTTTCTTAACCTTAATCTTTCTTATTTAAAATATATCCTACAGGGTGTTAGGTAAATTAATTTTCCAAAATCTGCTTCATGAAGACCTAAATCAATTAAAATTTTTAAATATGTCTACTACTGGGAAGATAGCATCTGAACTTTTAGTTCATTACAATATTTGAAACTAGATGATTTAAAAATATATATTTTACATTATACTCAATTCTTTACTTATTAAGTCTAGAGGCTGGCCTCTGGACTGTGGGTCTCACAAGTGTTTCTCAGTTTTTCAAGTCTGACATGTAACTTCTTATGTGTATAAACTACTCCTCCATTAATATATAATTTGGAATCATGTCTAGGTGATTATATTTTATTGAATTTCCCTCACTAGTTAATAGCATGCTGTTGTGTATACATATGTATAAGTAAACATTTCTTTAATTAAGTAATTAGTTGTTTCAAAAACAATCTTTCTGAATAGGTTGACTATTAATGGTGAAAAATAAAAGCTAAATTTTAGAGTATGAAAATATTATGTAAGGGAGATGTACTTGTTTGAAATTGTAAACAGACCTATAATTAGAAGGAATCAAGTGGGTTGAGAATACAGTTAAATATCTCCTGGAATAAAAATGCTAAAAGAAATGAATGAAATTCTATAATGTTAATTCCCAGTTTGTAAATTTCATTTTCAAGAAATTCTTTCAAAACCACATTTCCTTACTTTAGTCTCAAAAATAATTTAATATGAACATTACATGAAGTTTAAGAATGATTAAAGAGATGCCTTAGCATGCTGCATTCTGTAATTCTTTAGTCCAGTGTTTCTCAAACTTTAATATATATTCACATCTCCTGGGGCTCTTGTTAAATACCTATGTTCTCATTCAGCAAATCTGGGGTAGGGTATCAGAGTCTGCATTTCTAACGAGCTCCCCTGTGACGCCAGTGAGGTTGGACCACATACTTTGAATAACAAATTTGTAGACCTCTCCAAACCCAAAATCATCTTCGGAATGTGTTTAGGACATTTTTCTGTTCAGTGACTCACAGCTCAGGTATATAGCCTATTACACTGATGGAGAAATAAAAAATAACATGACTACTGTGGAAAGATAAGAACATTATTCCTAAATAATCAGTCTTTTTCCAGAATTGTGTTTTTGAACCAGAAGAATCTTTCTGATTCAGGTCAAGCCACACTACAGCAATTATTCTCCTGACTATACTACAAACTGTTTTTTCCTTTATATGTACATTTTAAAGCATCACTAAATCTTATTTTATTTTTACAATCACAGAGCCTTCATTATTCATTTTTCTTCTGAAATACTTACTGTTTTTCCCCATAACATACTACTACTACTATTTTTATTATTATTATTATTATTATTATTATTATTATTATTACTACTATTATTGGAAGCCAAAGATAAACCACAGAATATAATAGGCATTTTGACACATCTCAATTATTAATTAAATTTCCACACATCACAGGTGATCAATTAAGCTGCAATCTATCCTTGGCTAATAAAAGGAATTACTCATTCTTCAGTCAGTTGATTATGTTGATTAAGATCTTAATGTACCAGCATTTTTTTCTTTAATTTTACCATTTATAATCATAAGTAGAAAATGCTAATGATTATTGAGACCAAATCCAAGCCTCTATGGATGAACAATTTTAATCGTTTAGGGTTTCATGGCACCAATACAATCTAATGAAATTTCAACAGTGAGAAATAAAGGTCTATTTTTTAGGTGTGTTTATACAATTAAAATGAGTCTGTGCATACTAAATACTTTCTTTTATGTGTTGATACCATTTAATGCATCCAGTATAAAGCAATATGTAAGATAATTAAATCAAAGCATTACACTAAGGACTCAAATAATATGAGTCCATATGCTTGATCATATTTTCCAAGAGTTCATTACACATTACCTACTGTGCTCTATTGTCATAGAAAATATATAACTCTACATTTAATATTTATCACTCTATTCTAAGTAAGCATTTGCATAAGAATCTGTTTAGACCGTAAGTTTAAAGCAGAGTCTTATGTCTTGCATCAAACATTACTAATATTGGGATTTGCACAAAGTATTCAATAAATATTTTTGAATTTGACTGAATATTGTTATTTTTTCTACAATATTTCAATGAGAAAGAAATTTGGTTCCTTTTTCTAAGAAAGTACAACGTCACTTTAAGGACCATTTACATCATTTTATGCTTGTATCTTATTTATATATAACATCACAGAACTCACACAAGACAGACAAATAGGCAATTAATACATAATAGGTAAATGAAATACACAACGAAAAGTTTTGCCAGTTTCAGATAAGTATTCAGATACAGCTAAGATCATTACCAGTGTAGAGAGAATTCCAAGAAGCTCTTATCTTTGCTATTCTTCTCAGATTAAAATTCCCCTTCAAGAAAACGTTCAGAATTAACTTCAGGTTCCAGGAATGTAATCCGAACATCAACCAGTAATATATTTCTCTGGTTATAGTGTGTACTAACAACTTAACATGATAATTTGCAAAATCAAAGAGAACCCATAGAAGTTTGAGATGGTGAGTGAATAAAGCATATGGCAAGGATAAAAAGAAACATTAGTGAGTGAGACACATAACTTGGTGTGGTCATTTTCTCTAAGATTCCTGCTAATAAGCTAAAATATAGCACCCAAGTGCTCTTGCTCCTCTCTTGGCAGCCTTTTTAAATTTCAGTGGTGAGTGTAACAGTCCCAGATGTAACTTGATCCAAGATCAAGTTAGCAGTGCTAATACAGCTGTGACATTACACCTGCTGTTCCTGGAAGTCTCATTCTACTGTAGCTCGGATTCATTTCATTATGTGAAAATTGGTAGCAAGAATAGTCTCAGCAAGAACGCTCTCCTAACTTAAAGATGTTAGGATAAAAGCCATCTGGTACCCAATTTTCTTGAGCTGCTTCTGAAAATCAGTGAGTGGAGAGATAGGAGAGAGAGCTTGGGAGTTTTAGTAGTAATTCTTACCCGGGATGGGGGGGGGAGGTTCATCCCTCATTTATTGCATTATTAGTAGAATGTCAAGACAAAACATCCATAGCTGAAAGAATCCATTAAAGATCATTTCCATCCAGTTACTTCTATAAAGACCTTCTGTGCATATACTAATAGTGTATAAATAATCACTATATGCTTTATAGTGGTCTGCTCTGTGAATGTGTAGAATATGTACTAAATAAAGATTAACTGTATTGAAAAATGTGTTGCTATTATACCTAAAGGTCAGAACTATATGTGATACTCATTTGTGAAAAAAACAGTCAAAAGTACAAACATGTGGCTATATTATTGGCCATTAAAAATCTACTTAAAATATGAATATAGTTATTACATGAGAATCAGCACAGTAATCATAAGACAGATCTTTGTAACACGCATTTATGAGATGGTCAGGCTTAAATAAAAGAAGAAGAAAATCTTATCAGCAACTTTTTAATTCTAATTATGCTTCAATATTTGCACAATACTAAAGAGCCCATTTGTAGATAGCCTATCTTATCTCCATGTGGAGGCCCATTACCTAAAAAAGGATTAACTCCTAAAGTATGTATCTGCGGCTGAAATATAAAATTGGAATAGCATTGTATTAGTCAAATTTCAACTTCTTGAAGGCAGAAAAGGAATAAATTGTAACTTATTTTCTATTCTTCATAATGCTTGGCTCAATGCTGAATAGTATTTTCATCATAGTTTTCAACTGAACTAAAAAGGCAAGACAAGATTTATTGCTTTACTTTCCCATATCTATTTTTATTTTTAATTCTTAAAGGTATCGATGCCTAAGTATAGACTCTAGACTTTAAGACATACTATTAGTTTTGTAAATACTTGAAGAATGTGGATGAGCATTCCAACGAACTAGTTGTGCGTCATTGTATGTGTGTGATATTTTTCACATATCTCAGTGCTGAGTGTGTTTAGTATTTTCGTTCTATAGATGGGATCATTGAGGCTCAGAATTTGTGCTCTCAGAAATATTTATGGAGCATGGAGCACTATTTCTGTGTTATAAGAATCTAAAATGACTAGGCTCAAATTCAATTTAGGTCCAGCCTGTTAACAATGTGGAGACCAAATCATCTAATCCTTCAGCCACAATTTCCTCTGAGCCATGACTGTGTTATGACTTTCATAGGCCCTAGGCAGTTTGCCTTCCTGGACTTATATTTTGAAACTGCATTCACATAAAGACACATACAAAGATCAGTTTTTCTTCTGATTTTTAAAGAACCATTTTCATGGGCCTCTTCCTAAAAATATTGAGGGCCCTAGCATTGTGCTTATTCTGCCTAATGGAGAAACTGGTCCTGATCTTAGCAGCAAACATATGATTGAGAACTTCTGAACTGAGCTTCAGAAATAAACTTTTTATCCTATAACTTAATCTGACAGATAAGAAAACAGTTTCAAGAGTAAGGTTACGTAATGTGCTCAGTCTCAAACAGTGTCATAACTAGAAATATGACTCAGGTCACCAGATTCCCTTTGCACTGTTTTGAAATGTTCTGCATAATTTAATAATAAATCAATGCTATTACGATTAAAACTTACACTTTAATGCTCTTAGCTAGAAGACACTCAGGCTAGCTTCCAGTTTACTGAGCACAGATAAGATGGGCCCAGGGAAAACGGGAGATTTCTGACATGAAGTGTATGAATTAGAGATGACAGAAGTATTTAGTCACCTATAGTAAGATTCTGGGTAAAAATATATATATACATTTATTAAAAACATTCATTAAAATGTGTTTAGACATGTAAATGCCACAAATTACTTTTGACTTTAAACATATCATTGATATGTTAAATTTTAAGTATAAATTCTCTATTCAAGTCCTCTTGAGAACAAAGATTTCTTGAGAATTGTGTCTTAAATGGAATTGGTTAAGGTTGTAATTTAATTTTAAAAAAAAGATTTTAAAAATTTTCTTAAAGATATGACCACATTTAGTAGTCTGTGCTTCTTTCCCTCACTAATTCACCCCCGATCCGATCTCTATCCTCACTATCAAGCCCCTGCTTACACCTCCTGGAGTTTCAACTGAAATACAACTTTCCATCTTTCCTCAGAAAAATTTTATGACTGCGCTCAGCTTTATGAAATTTTGGTCTTCATGTATGTGTGTCTGACTTTTTTTTTTTTGTAGTTCAAACACCAATGGGAGGAATCATTACCTTTATTTTTAACTTTTAGAGAGTATTAGAATTTATAAGTCTGCTTCCCTAAATCACTTGGTGTCCAAATCCAGTGTAGTACACACACACACACACACACACACACACACACACACATTAAAAATCTACACTTATTGGAGGTATTCAGGCATTAAAAGAGATTATGCATTGCTTCCTAAAACAATTAAATACTTGACCCATATACAGTTAACAGTTACTGTGGGAACTGGAAAAATGCATAATTTCAATAAGAATTTAGTGGATTAAGATCAGTGCAAGAAACAAATTCTGGACCATTAAGACACAATCTATAAAATGTCATTCACTCAGTTAACTTCAAAATACTATTTCAAGCGGAGTACTGCTCAACATTTGCTAGCTCTCTTGAAAGGTTGGTACACCTTCCGTATATATCTCCTCCTTGTAAACATAATACCATCCAAACTTCTACATGGGAATACTTATCACATGATGTTAAATCCTGACTACATGCATTCTGCTTCTTGGGGAAAGGAATCCTTTCATTGTTCTGTGTGTGTGTGTGTGTGTGTGTGTGTGTGTGTGTGTGTGTGTGTGTGTGTGTGTGTGTGTGTTAACCAAAGGAAGTATTACATAGCATGAATTTCCATTTGTGATATTTTAACTTATTTTCCTGCCTCCTACCACCTCTTAGGAAGATGGAATTCTAGATACCTGTGGGTGGGAATGTGTAGTGGGAGTGTACAGAAAATAAGAGTTTATGAAGATTGAGTTTTCTCACTTTCTTTCTCCATAGGTCAGCTCTGGAATGAGAATAATGAGTCACAAAGAAGGGATATGTCTCAAGTCTTAATTTCATAGAATGGAAGCTTCCTGTATTCATGCAAAATTTCTTCTGATTTTTTTTTTTTGTAAACATGTCTATTCACCATTTTAAGCATACTCCATTGATCACTTTCATAACGTTGCATTACAGCAGTTTCATTTTATAATGAAACACTAAAACTTACTTGAATTATTTTTAAATTGAAGTTGAACAACTACCAGGGAAGAAATACAACATCTGTGGTATATCCACAGGAACAGAGAACACAGGGTGATGAGGAAGTATAGAACTTGGCAAAATTAGAGGTATCAGTTTCTACCTTCCTCAGCTTTAGTCATAAAAGCCACTCAGTTCAGACTGTACTCTTTATCTTTAGATTCCATGCAAATCAAGCAGGAAATACACACACACACAGTGGGTTCATACATCTAATACTGAATTTACCTTAAAGCTCTAAAGAACAAGAATACGCAATAGTGGGAAAAAAGGATGATAAACCTATATGAGAAGACGCACCAAAAAAACATACCATTTAACATCATAAAGTTTATAGTAGTCCTTCTCAGTTTTTTACCCCCAAATATTGGATATGTTTGGCGTGTATTACAAATGTACATTTCAAATTTGTAATTGCAAAGTGTGATCACAAAATCACAATTGAAAAGAAACTGTGCAATTCAAAGAAATTAAGTACCTTTGAGGACTAATCAAAAACGGTTTTACTAAATTTTCCATGGCATTACATTTGCCAAAATCTATGCAGATAAGGTCTATGAACACACAAAAAATGAGATTTTAATTTTGGTTTTTAGTTTAGGTATAGATTTATCATCAGGGAAAATGGACAATAAAAATGTGATAAACTATAATAAGATTGCAATAAACTACATTATATATTTAGAGTTAATTATGAGGCTAAGTAAGTTTCTTCCAAATACTAAGAAGCTTCATATTCTAGCTTTCTGGCAACCAGAATGGGTAAACAAAGTCAAACAGATAATATACTTTTTCTTTAAAGAAATTAATTAATTTTGAATAGAAAGATAGATATTAAGTCAAAAAACTAAAATAAAATATTTAACATGCTGACCCTCATTATAAAACATCTGGACTGGCTAAATTAATGTTAGATAAAACAGACTTCAGAACAAGTAATGTTACCAGAGATAAAAATCATTAAATAATGAATAAGGGTCAATTCACATAGAAAATGTAACAACCATAAATATGTATAAGAGCTTCAAAATACATTAGCAAAAATTGATAGAACTAAAAGGAAAAATTTTAAAAATCAACAATTACATAATTTGGAAGAAATCTATACTCCTCCCACCAACATCAGAACATTCATGCTTTCAAGTACACATGAGGTTCAGTAAGAAGACCATATTCTGAGCTATAGAACAAGTCATAGAATAAGAAGATCAAAGTCCTACATTTTTCTGACTACAACAGATTTAAATTAATAGCTAGTAAGAGTGAAAGATACGAGAATCCATAAATATTTGAAAATTAAACAACGTTTAGATCTCCCATGAGTCAAAGAAGTAAAAAAATTAGAATATATTTTGAATTGAATAAAAATTGAAAATATGTATATTTCAAAATTTGTGGGATGTAGCTAAAGAAATGCTTAGAGGGATAGTTACAACATTAAATACCAATGCCAGCGAAGAGAAACGAGTTAAATCAATTATGAAACCTTTTTTTTTAAAAGAAAGTTCAAAGATATGAATCCCAAATCAAGGATTCAAGATATACATATATAATAAATGCATAGTTATCATACATAGTTATGTATTATATATTATATTATATATCCTTTATAAAACAGATAATGAAATGAAAACACAAATCATAAACATGGAGAAAATAACTGCAAACACATATCTGACAAAGGATGTATTCACATTACATTAAGAAATATCAAATTCTGTGATTAAAAACAAACAAACCAATAAAAAATGGGCAAAAAACTTGAACTGTAACAACAAAATATGCATGTATATGTGTATATATATATGTATACACACACACACATACACACACACAGATGGCAAATAAGCACATAAAAAGATGCCCAACATCATTCACCATTGTGCTATTAAAATCTGAAAATTAAAATCACAACGAACATGCCTATGCTACATTAAAACAGCTAAAATAAAATTTAGAAAAGATGTTACCAAGTGTTGGCAAAGATGTAGAGCAGGTGAAACTTCTATAATATCACAGCTATGTTCGAAAACAAATTGTAGTTACTTAAAATGTTGTGCATACACTTATCATATGATGTAATATTGCCATCTTAGGTATCTGTCCAGGAGAAATAAAAACATTTGTTCATGTAAAACCACATGTAAATGGTTATACCCACATTAATTCATTATTCATTCTCATTAAAAATTGGAAACAACCCAAATGTCCTCAAATCAGTAAAGGGGCAAACAAGCTTTGGTGCTCTTTATCAATAAAAACATATGAACTATTTATACATGCAAAATAGATTAATTTCAATTGCATTATGCTAAGTGGAGCAAACTAGACTCAAAATCATATGTAGTATAATATATCCATTTATATGACATTCTTAAAAAAGCAAAGGAATAAGGGTACAGATATCCAAGAGACTTTTTTGGGGAAATGGAAATGTTCTCTATCTTAACTGTGATCGTGGTTATAAGATTGTATACATTTGTCAAAATTCATAGAATTTTACACTACAAAGAACTAATTGTTGTAGAAAATTATACTTTCACACAAATGGCTATCAGGTACATGAAAAGATACTCAACTAACTAACCATAGGGAAATGCAAATCAAAACCACTCTGAGGTCTACCTCATACCTGTAAGAATCACTATTATATAGAAGGATAAATGTCATTTTTAAAAAAGGATACTTAACCTTCATCGCATTTTCCTTTATCAAATATTAAATATTTTAATAATTAAAAACACTTTAAAATGTGTACTTTTATAAATTATTGAGGAAACAAAAAATACCACAGACTATTTATAATCTAAATATGCAGTACCCGGAAAAGGTTTATCATTTTGAAATTTAATTCAGATCAATAAATGGATTCTTTTTTCTACTCTGAGACATCGGTGCTCCAAAGAAAAACATGTCCTAAGATATATGACCAGTATTGTTTCCTGCTGTTCTGTCATTCTAACCAGTTCTCAGTTATCAAAACAACAAACTAAACCTAACAACAGTGTGCCAAATATCTTCTTGAAAAATATCTACATGATCTCATTAGGACTTTATATCCTTAGCTTGGCCTGGACACTCACAATTTCAGAACACAGGGATTCAGTGTAATAAAGCATAAAACATTAGGGCTCAGAAAGCCCGCGCCTGCTCAGGGGAGTGTGTAATTTAATAAAGTGTTCATTGATGTCAGCATGCTGGCTCATCACACTTGTGTTGATGCGGAAGCCTGCAGCACAGAGACTCCTACTGCTAATTAGATAACTGAAGTAAAATTACATTTCCCCTTGGAGACAGACATAAAGGTGGGAAAGTTATTCTCAAAGGGATCTAGACTTACAGTATCTGATGGAACAGAACAAAGATAGGGAAGGGCACACTTTAGGAAAAGCCAACTAGGAAAAAAAACTCGACAGTTGCGTCATCTGCAAGAACAAACATTTTGAAAGATACCAGGGGGCTTCTCTTTTCCCACTTTATTCACACACAAATTTCAAATAGAAATATAAAAAATTGTATTTTTTATGACTTATACACTACGCTTTCTCACAATTCCTTGTAAATCCCAGGAAATTCAAGGACTATGAGTTAGAATTCCAAACTGTATTTTATACTTTATTGTCTAGGGATGTCTGTTAGATATACCATTTAAAATTATATCTGAAAAAGTAAAATTAATAATTTCTCAAAAGAAGTTGAATCATGTATCATTCTCAGAGATGCAAAGGATTTTTATGAGAACATATAAATGAAAGTTTTGTTCATATTGAAGCAAAAACAAATATTCTGTGATTTTCATAAAACGTTTTATTACAATTTTAAATATTTCATCTCTTCGCCTGACCTAGATATTAAAGATTATCTGATGATAAGAAAATTATTAAGTCAATATTGTTGTACAGGAATTTTATATTTTAAAGTAAAGCCCTTTGCATTTTTTGTTTTGTTTGGCTTTTGATATCATCAGCCTGGACATTTTAGCTGCCTAATAGTGTTTTGAATCCTTAGTTTGATACTAAAATATCCTTAACAAAAAATACATTAGGAGAAAGGACACTAATCGGTACATGTGAGACAATATTGTGCATATTTTAGTAATAACGTAGACATACTCTCATAAAATTAAGCAGACTGCAAACGGATTTATCACATTTTAAAACAGTAGTATTGAGAAAAGGTATGGAGCAGTAATGGATTAGAAACTAAGCCATTTCTTAATTTTCCTTACTCTACTTGTCAACACAGTATGTGTTGCTCTTGAATGGCTTGATTTATAGTCATGTGCTTCATAACAACACTTTGGTCAGTGACAAACCCTATGTATACAGTGTCCCATCAGATTATAATGGAGCCGAAATATTTCTATTGCTTGGTGATGTCACAGCCATTATAATGACATAGAGCAATGCATTTCTTACATGTTTGTGCTGATGCTGGTATAAATAAACTTACTGTGCTGCCAGTTATATAAAAGTATAGCACATATAATTATGTATAACACATAAAACTTGATAATGATAATAAATGATGATGTTACTGGTTTATGTGTTTACTATGCTTTACGTTGTTACTTTAGAGTATACCTTTCTAACTATAAAAAAAAGTTTGCTGTATAACAGTATGTGTGATTAAACTGGCAGCAACCTCATATCCCCCATGTTTACTGCGTCTCCTGCATGCATCATTTTCTATTGTGCTTGATTTAATCTCATGTTGTTTTGCACAGTGCCATGCTATACAGGCTTGTGGCCTAGGAGCAATGGACTGTACAATATAGCCAGGTGTAGTAGGCTATAGGTTGGTTTAAGTACATTCTGTGATGTTCACACATTGAGGGAATCGCCTAGAAATGCTTTTCTCAGAATGCACCCCAGTCATTAAAAGACATGTGACTGTACTTATGTTCTGAATATTTTAGCAAAAAATTTTCAAACTATGACATAATAGTGCAAATTGCATTGTCCCAATATTTTAGTGAAAATAAATCATTAAAATGTTTATCGTCCTATCGCTTAATTAATCCAATCAATGAACTATTTAATACTCAGTATAAACCAGATTTTGTGATTACATAATCAGGATTTAAAGGTATAACACTCTTAAATAAGCTTAAAACTCAATAGGGAGAAATAGAGATATTAACAATATAAACAGAATAAGTAGCATTTTAAAAGTTATTAAAATTTGTGCATTTGAAAAAGTTCCCTTGACACATGTTGCTCATTGCTACACCTCAATTGATTTAAGATTATTCTTTGGGCTGGAGGTTTTAGGTGTTAGGCTCCAAGGGTGTTCTGATTACTCACCACTGAGTCTCAAATTGTATTTTCTTTAGTATATTTGTAGAATAAATACCTTGAAAGTCAGTAATTGTTGAGTTTGTAAAGCTTTACTAAGAACCTCAGTATGGAGAGAAATGAGGATTAAATGTTTATCCCCACCCTACTTTAAAGGGGGCAGCCACTATGGGCTCTGAAGAAGGGTTCTCAGGAAAAGAAATAGGCAAGTGGTCAAAGGGGGTGAGTCTTCCAGCTTCTGGCACTTTCTTTTTCCTCCATGCCACTAGTCAACATCACTGAGGCTTGGCTGAGGAGAGAGGAGGAAAAGTCAGAGGCACAGACTGAGTGGCAGATAGAAATGGCTGATTAATGTGTCTGGGTGGGTGAGTTAGAGGGCAGCCTCACAGAGCCCCATACTATTGAGCATGTTCTGGGGAAGGCACTTGTGAACCAGAACAAACTAGAAGACAAGAAAGAGGGACCACAGACTTCAGTAGCAGATTGCCAAGGGACACTACTGGAAAGTATCTAGTCAGCTATGCTACATCAAAGGCCCACACAACTCTGGGGGTGTCTGCCAAAATGATCACCCCTCACATGATGATGGTGTAGGTTTTTAAGGACTAGCTATGTTGCAACAGAGGCCAACAGGAATCCGAAAGGCCAGGTGCTGATACATGAGGCCATGTGAGCTTTCCTGCAATGTTTTGGCTTCTGTTCTTCCCTACAAGAACATGTCTCAATCTGGCCTGAGCCATCCTCAATGTTGCTGCCTGTGTCCTGACTTCCCGGGTCAGTGGCACTGCCTCCACTGTCAGGCACCCATGAGAATTACCATTGATGCTGTCATTCGTTTCTTACACTACTAACCCAGAATTCAGGCAATAACATCTGGTAACCATTATAATAAAAGAAAGGGGTGCAGAGCAGAGGAATAGGGAAGGGAATCCAGTAAAAAATTATCAGCATGTTTTTTAGGGATCTTGGGCTTAAAAATATTTCAAATTAATGCGCACAACAGACATTTTTAACTAGTTGATCCTTGCTTGTAGAGCTAATTTTATCATGAGACAGTTCTGAAAAATTAACTTTCATATACGACCAATTATTATGTGCAAACCACTGAGCAAGATACTTTCACAAATGCTAAGTTAATTTTTAAAATACTGTGAATTAGAGTTCTTATTATATACATGGAGAAAATAAGGCAAATAATCTTTAAGATGCATGTGTTGGGCTATAGAAAACAACATATTAAATAGCTTCTTAAATACAAATTGGATTATTTAATCTTAATTTTAATAAACAATAGTTTTATAGTCCATTTAAAACATGCATTGACTGGGGTCATCTGTATTTTTACTTCCATTATCCTAATTGTAATTGATTAAATTTAGAGACAGATATTTAAATATTAATGTGTTTTTCATATTATAAATATGAATGTTTGGCCTCGATTTCAAAAAAACACCTATGAATAAAACATTACCCTTCCTCTGAATGGCAATGTTAAGTAGCTCTACCAAATGGAATTATTATCTCTGAACATGGAGATTATATATTGATTTAATTTATTTCTGGTGGAATCTTCATATTAACATTAATAAATATTTCCTGGCAATATTCTCATCTTCAGTATTTATTTTCCTCAGTTTGAATCTTCAATGATTTTAAGTGCCTGGTACTTATGTGCTTTTAGAGGGCAGGGAAGAAAGTGGTACATGATAAAGAGGTAAAGAAATGCAGACCAACAGGTGAGGGTGTTGGAGAAAGAAGGGTTGATGCCCTTCCATTGATCTCCCAAGTGTATAACAACTGCTCCTTTGTTGTCAGTGAAGGATCAGTAATCAATATTTAGCAAAAGGAAATAGAAAAAAAGAGGGCTTCTGCAGGGCCAACATTAGTGGGGTGGCTATCATAGGCCAGACATATTTCTAAATAGTTTAAATATTGTGTCTCATCTTAAATTATTTACTGCTCTGAGAAAAGACTATTTATTATTTAGTGTTTCATTTCCAGGATCTAGCATGGATCCTTGGATACAAAGTCATTCAATAAATTCTTGGAAAGTAACATTTTTCTCTCACAGGATACATGAAACAAGATCAGATTAACTATTAATCCAATTTAATTGCTAAATCACATAAGCTGAGAAATTACTATGTCTCATGCAATATAGCTAGTAACTAACCTAAGATTTTAAAAGTCTTTCTGTCTCTTTCCTCTTTATTATATCATTTTCTAACAATAGACTGTAACTTGTAAAAGAGCAAAAAATAAAGTTATAGGGGAGAAAATAAAATAGGATCACCAGAAAAGTTGTGTAAAAATGCCTATCTGCTATTTTTCAGAGCAGAGTTTTATTAATTTTGTGGTAGGTATACATCAAAATGGTCCCAAGGATCCCTTCCTCCCAGTATTGACAACCATGTATAACCCCTTCCTCTTTGTGGGCTTTTAAAAATTTCCTTTAAAAAAAAAACTGGGCTGGCCTAGTGACTTGCTCCTAACCAACAGAATACAGAAATGGCGAAGGGATGTTATTTAATTCCAATGATTGTAAATCACATCCTACCAGTGGCCTCTCTCTATTGCCTTGTCTGCTTGCATTATCGAATAAACAAGCTGCCATGTTGGAGGGTCATGTGGCAAGGGACTGACCCCGGCCAATGGCCAACAGCCGTTAAGGAGCTGAGGCTTTCCGCCCAACAACCCCTAAGTAACTGAACAACAACCATCTATTCAGTCCCTCTCAGGACATCGTGATTGTAACCTGTGAGATGCTAAAGCAGTGTCTGGATTTGTGACCCACTGCCACTGTAAGATAATAAATGCATATTGTTTCAAGCAGCTAAATATTGTGATAATTTGTTACATGTCAATATATACCTAATACGATAACATCAAATTAATTTTATAAAACAATTATATAGTCTAGAAAAACATTATCAGTTTTTTTAAATGTGTGTAGGAAAGTAACAAAGTGTCCTAGAGGCCTGCTGGAAGTAAGACTAGTTCCTTGAATTACAATAAATGTCATAATTAATTTAGTTTCAATTACAATAAGGTTTTTTAAAGGAAATTTTTAAGCTTTACAAATTTTTTAGTGTAAACCCCATTTCTTATGATCTCATCAACTCAAAGATGCATTTTGTTTACATTTTACTATCTTTGAATGTAGAAAACATCTTTCAATTGATGACATAGTTGAATAAAAAGTTTATTGACATGAACAGTACTCACACAACTGATGAACCATAATAATTTATAACTGTTAATGACATAGATTTTCAATATTCTTTTTTCTGTAATATTGGGGAAAAGGTGTAGAACACAATGGTCCTTAGAAATTCAGAAGTCAACTAAGGAAATATATAGCCGCCCAAATATGACATATTTCTTATAGCAATCTAAAAAGTTATTTTCTTCATTTGTTCAGATATATTGCTATGGTCCCATTTAATCAATATAGTGAAACTGAAGTGACTGAAATTGATGTGACACAAATTGAACTTTGGGAATGTGGGTTAGTTTGTTTCATTTGTCAAGAAATGCCTATGGTAGTAGCAGCCTCTCAAGAAATGCTACTGTTATATTTGAGACTTTTTAAAGGATGATTGGATTTCTTTATCGGGATTGTGCATTATCCTATTCACAATGCATCCGAGGACACACCCCTCTAAGAAATGTAACTCAGATCTTCTGCTTCTGAGACAAACTGCAAGCAAATGATTGTAGGTATCACAGTAATCATCTAGGATAATCCTAGAAGCACTTCCATTGAGAAAAAAATGTTAATGTGTGCACTGTAATGCTTTTCATTCTACCCTTACTGGAGGTATCCGTTTCTTAAAACTTTATGGTAATTGAAGTACAAATCATCAATAGAGAAGGTGTAGAGGTTGGACAGTGGTATCAGCATTGAACTGTTAAGATTTCATGTTTTGTTTGACTATAGCTGAAATTAGCAAAAGTACCTTAAGAAAAACAAACTCAGGAAAAAATGTGTTTGTACTTTCCGCTGTTAACATTTCTATAAGGAAGTATAAATAACGGGTGGTTGGATAAGACTCATTTTCATAGCATTGCTTTCAAAACGAGAGATTAAATCATCTTTACTTTCTATGTGTTCTCTCTCTCTCTCTCTCTCTCTCTCTCTCTCTCTCTCTCTCTCTCTCTCTCCCTCCCTCTCTTCTGTATAGTAGTTTCCAAAATTTTGTTCATCGTTTTCACTGTATGCTTTGTTCTATTGTTTGGCTTGCAAGCATCCTCTTTACTGAAATAAAAGGAAATGACAGCTTTTATTTATCATAAAAGTGAAAGAATGTCCTTGGAAGTATTTAGGGCAGCTGGTGAAGACAATCTCAGTAAATAGAATTGGAACAATATTGCCACATATGACATCCAGGGGATTGTCTCAAGCTTTAAATAAACTAATTTGGGAGCACATTATTTATTGGTCATAAAGAACTAATCTCTTTATGAAGACACCGTACATAGAATAGATAAAATATTTTCACTGTTGAGTAGGTAACTTTTAGCGGAAAGCCTTTCTGAACTGGATTTCTCTTATTCTCCCACCTCCACTGAAAACATGTTGACTAACTATTCAATAAATGGATGTCTGTTGAATAAAGCATTTAAGAATAGACAAATGACAAATGCAGTTTTTAATCTGAAGCTTTATATATTTGGACAGATACTTAAATAGCAAAACTAAAAGATTGTTTTGTGGGTAAAAATGCATTCTAGAAGAGTATGACTAAAGTCAGATCAGACAGCTAAGAAATAGCCTTATAATAATTTGAAAAGGGTTCCATTGTATGGTCAGTGTAACAATATAGCAATAATACAAACATGGTGGATCTGAAAGTGTTAAAAATAATTATTTGCTACTGATAGGACAAACTCCCTGAGATATAAGGCTAAACCATATTATTGCAATAAAAATGCAAAATGGAATAGGAAAATGCAAATAAATATAGATGAAAGGCAAGTTTGAATAAGGACTTTGCATAACACAAACATACAATAGACTCCCTTTCTATAACTGTGGAGAGATAGAAAAGTATCTATTGTCATGAAATTAATTCTAGAGTTTGAACCCTTTCAATGGTAACCACCTGATTATATGGTACAGAATTTAGACAATATTAATTTGAAATGGAAAAAGGAACAGTTATGGAACTGTATTTGCTGATCTGACTGTAGCTGAGGATGTGCATATCAAAGTTTTAAATTCTAAATAGAGGGTTGATAAGTACTTGGTGAAGCAGCAAGCATGATACTGCAGAGCCAATTAATGGGTCAGGGTCAGTCCCACCATGTTTCCTTTGCCACTGCCCTCCACACCTTCTCATTGTTGGGGCCACCATCTAATGGAGCTAGTAGCATTGAGTTTTGTTTTCCGAACAGGTAAATAGAGAACTAGGCACAACTATGAGGTTTGTGGTATCTGCAATAATTCTCTCTGACGATGAAACTAAAATGTGATATCTGGGGATGGATTCTGGGTACCTGTTTAAAATAGGGCGTAACATCAAACCCATGCTTACTTTGGCTTTCATTCTTCATTTTGCCACCTGCTTGTTCTAAGAAGATCCAAGACAATAGGGCTCATTTTTATATAATCTCCACCTGCTCTCCTATGGGCTAGAATAGTAGCTGATGAAGATGTGCAGTTTTGGCTTCATCATACCATTTTCAACTGCAGGTGTCAAGCACCTGGAGACATTCACATGTTCTGAAATCACTGGTGAGTGTGGCCACCTCTCCAATTCATTAAAACACATTTTAAAATATGCTTTCTCTCATTTGATTAGCTTTACTGAGGTCTACTAAATACACATTTTTAAATTGCACATTTTAATATATATATATATATATATATTATATATATATATATATATATCACATTGAGTTTGGACATATGCATATATCCCTGATATGATCACCATAAACAAGGTAATAAACATCTCCATTCTGTCCAAAAGATTTCTTGCATCCTTTTCCTTTTTTGATGAGAACACTTATCGACGGGTCCTATGTTGTACAGCAGATCTCTAGAACTTATTCACTTTGTATAACTGTAACTTTATACTCATTGAACAACAATTCCCCATTTCTTTCTCCTCTCATTTTCTGAAGTTGCTCAAATTAATCACAATGCATCATAATGCTGTCCGTACGTAGTTTTCTAAACCTACCTCTCATCTCTTTCTCTTGATTGATTTTCTTCTGGTACACTGGCCTCTATTCATTTCCACCAAGACATCAAACCCATTTTTGCATCAGAATCTTTAAGACTTGTTATTTCTCCTGCGTGGAATATCCCAGGCTCACATGTCACATATTTCACATTTATAAAGTCTCAATTTAAATATCACCTTCTCAAAAATTTCTGACTATTCTACTTAAAGTCCTCAAAGATACTCTTGTTAAACTTCACCTCATTCACTTCTTTTTATAGATTTTATCAAACAGTGATACTATTGTTATTTTTATCTATTGCTTAACTGCCATACATCCCCTAAAATACATTGTATATGAATAAAGTAATCTAATATTTATCATTTTGTTGTTGCAGCCACACTAACAGCACAAGTATTAAGCACATTGTAGAATAATGTTCCAATTAGCATCAAATCAAATAAAACAAAGAGTGCATAAATAACTTAACTCCTTTCTAAGACCAGGGAGAGTCCTTAAAACCTTTTAGATTTATCATGGATATATATTCACCATTGTATTCTGGTGAATACAATGCTCCAAATAATAATAATAATAATAAAAGCCTTCTCTAACTTTCGCTTGATTTCCAGGAACAGTTTGGACTCTCACTTTCAAGCCTAGCCATTAGACTGACCCTCTTCATACTGCTGATGTTATACAGTATAATTCGTATGTGTAATTTAACGGCGTGATCAAGGTCGAGCATGCTATGTCTTTTGGAAATTATGCCTTGAAGTAAGAAGTGGCTCTTAATGTGATCAGTCATAGCAGATGTTCGCTGCCCGGATCTCTTGGAAATTAAAGGTTCGAATTCTGACTATAGCATTTTTCATGTACCCTTTCACATTGCCAAGGTGTTAGCATGCCTTATATTTTAATTACTCGAAATTATATCATTGAGACCCATATCCTTTTTGTGCTATGTTACCTATAATTATTTTATTACATTTTTTCAAAAAAAAAAAAAGATCTATGCCATTACATTGATGAATTTAGTTCTTTTCAGCAAGTTAAAAAGAGGGGGCCTATGTGTAATAATTTTGAAGAGGTATCTAGGCTTAGTAAAAAAAAGTAGACTTTCCCTCGAATTTTCTGCTGCAAACACCAAGTAATATTTAAGTGTTCACTACTTAATTTATTAAAAGATGAATTACTTTTTATGCTTCCCAGGAGTAATGAGAATCAGGAATGTTTTTTTAAGCAATAAATTTGGATACTGGTTAGCATTATATAGATAAGATTTTTTGCATTTTTAGGGAAGAACACTGAATATGGGTTCTACACTTAGGGATTTCTTAAAGTCGAAAGATAAAATAAGAAAACATAAATTAAATAGATATAACAACAAATGGTAGCATTGATAAATGTGAATAAAGTTAGTACAAAGTAGGGGCTATTACCAGATTGCAATTATTTTTGAAAAAACCAATGCTTCCATATTTAAAATAAAAGTAGTGTACAATCAATGGTTCCTGAGAACTTAGATGTGAACCAAATTAAATGTATTCTCCAGAATGTCTTGCTAGGCATTCAGATGCTTTCACTGATTCCAGATAAACAGGAGTATCAAATTCATATATTATTAGACCATTGGACTAAACCCAATGTGTTATGTTTCTCAGTTTGTATGACAACTAAACTCTCTCTGTGGCATTGCTATAGATAATACTGGTCCTCAGAGTCCATGCACTATCATCCGTGTAGCAGATATCTTGTAAATGCATCTTACTTTTTCAAGAACATCAAAGAGAGACAGTGATTTTAGAAAAACACAAATCTCTCATTATGATAATTCAATTGAATTTAATATCTTATCCCTTTAGTCAAAAATCTTTGCATGATTATTACTGATAAAAAATGGCAAATTCAGTCCCTGGCACACGCAACAAGTTGTATTCACAATAAATTTACATCAGAGTTTTTGAGACTAGCTCTACTGATATTTTGGATTGCATAATTCTTTGTTGTGGGAGCCATCTGGAGCGAAGTAGAATGTTCAGCAGCACCCCGGCCTCTGTTCCCCAGCACCTGTAGCAATGTCCTTATGCTCTGAGTTGCAACAGACAAAAATATCTCTAGATATTACCTAATATTCCCTGGGGGCATAGGAGCAAAATTGCTCTCAATCCAAAACCACAAATGGTAACACACTAGAATATATATATCTTATAGAATATATATGGGTATATAGATATAGATATAGATATAAATGATTGATAGATAGATAGATAATAGAAATAGATATAGTAGATAGATAGATAGAGTAATCATGGAAAGCAAACCCTAAAAAAAAAATGTATAAGTTTAAAGAAAAAGAAAGACTGAAATTAGGACCTGGGTGAAGTCTGAATAATGGTAGAATTAAGCAATGTTAACTTAACTAATTAATTCATATGCACACTTACCATGCAGGCCAAGTTTTTATTATATAAATATATATTATCTGTATCCCATTTCTAAGCTATTTTCATAAATGCTTAATGTTCAAAAATGACCTCAGAGTTAATCTCACCCAAATCAGTAATTTTATAAATACTAAGTCGTCTAGGGGTAAATTACTTTCCCAAGGTTAATACTAGCATAGCTGATTCCAAAACCCAAAACTCTAGACTCTAATTTTGCACCAAATTCCTTAAGACATTTCATATGCCTCAAGACATTCTTTTTTACTCTCTAAATATTCTGTACACTTCTCAAAGCACACTTGGTCTATATCCTGCAAAAGCACTAAGTTGAAGCTCAGAAAAATATGAAAAGCTCATTTACACTAAAGTGTGTGACCAATAAGGCTTAGTAAATTCTACTCTGTAATAGTTGGCACAGAGAGCAGCTGGAAAAATTGGCACTTAGGTATGTGGGAGAAGGTAGAGGCAAGAATACTTAGGTTCACAGCAGTTCAAGAAGTCACTTTTCATAAGCAACAGTATGCAGTATATAGTTGTTAGAGTTTTTGTCCTAAGAGTCTCACTAACCATCTATCTTTATTTTTGCTTTGTTTTTCATTAGAATGCACTAACTCTACATACCTTTTTGAAAGAGAGTCTTCAATTTTGGTTTGAAGGCAATAATGATAAAATACCATTTGTGGTATATTTGACAACTTAGTGATCTTGGCTTATTTGATTTTTTTTCAATACTCAGAGTACACCCCACACCAAAAACTAATTGAAACTAATTTAAAACATGGAAAACTACATGTATCCAGCCAAATTTGTTTATAAAATGAGTTACTTACTTGAAAGGAAATTAGATCATCACAGCCTAGGGATGTCAACATAAATTCCAAATGACTTAAAGAGTAAACGTAAAAGTGAAATTATTGTTTAATATTTTCAGATTTTAAAATGAAAACAGAACAAAAGAATAGAAAGATAGCCAACCATGAATTAATAAAAGAAACAACAAACAAATAATTAAGTACCATTTCTAAGTCTTTATTTGCACCTTCTGCTAGGATTACGTATCTATACTCTACCTTGAACCTCTGAAGAGGAGAGATTCCCAGTTGAGTTAATGACACATCCTCACTCCATTAACTTCTATCCTGGCCATGTAACTTTTTTAGGCCAGCTGACTTGGCAGACTCAGGTGTAAAAGAACTCCTAAGATTTTGTTTTGTTTTGTTTTGTTTACACAAAAATTGCAAAGAGATAGCTGACGAATATAAGCTTTGATTATATTTCCAAATATACATCATTTCATATTAGTAAAAAAAAATACATAATTTGGGTACTTTGAGAGCAACATTTGGAGGAAAAGAAAAACACAGCAACTTAAAATCCTAATGGAATATAAAGCAAAATGAATCAAATGTAGTTGTAAAAGTACCATACTACAATTATGGATATGACATTTTTAAAAGTCTTTAAGACTTTTAAAGGATAATGTGCATATTTGGGAAAAAAATACATGCAATGTATATGATAAAGAATTTAATATTTCTTAGGGATAAAGTATTATCACAAATTAATAAGAAAAAAACAATGAGAATCACAATGAAAGAAATAAGTAAAAATTTTAAAAAATGAGTAGACAATGCCCCAAAATAAGAATCATCATATTATATGTGTCATTATTTTTGCTGACAAGTTTATTTTAAATATCCTTCCAATGTATTGAACGATCTGCTTTATAATTCCCGAATCACAAGGAATAATCCCAAAGAATAAATTCCTTAGCCTCCTTGGTAGTTAGAAAACCCACACGTGAATTTGGACTCACAAACTTGATGTGTCAAAATCTGATATGACATAAATTGGCAAAAGTGGTTGCAGGCAATGCCTGGAAACCTCAGGGCAATAGAAGAAATGATGACTTTATTAATAGGCCTGGTATAACTGACGGTTCAAAAAAAAAAAAGCCAGCTGAAATTAAAAATGAAATTGTATTATCCGTGGCTTGCAGTAGCCAAATAGCTAATTAAGTTGTGACCTATGGTAACCCAGAGTAAAAATACCCACTGAGCACCAGGCTTTGAGGGGCCAGGTGGCTGTTCTGAGAGAACAATACAAAGGGCATGGGGAATGTGTGAACTGTGATGGTAAGGTGGTTGCATCAAACTGTACTAACAGGTTGAAAAAATGAATAACAAGCTCAAAGCCCTACAATTTGGCTCAAGGCCCAGAGGAAACCACAGGAATTTTATGACTGATGAAATAATCTTGTATCATCTACGACCGTAGATCTAAGGCAGAGCACTAACTCAAAAGTTTGATACTGCCAATTACAAAATGTAAACGTCGGTTGCATACACAGTCTCATTATTACCACAGTATGGAAGCTAGTGAACTGATTGAGAACAAGTAAGAGTTGAAAATTAGAGCAGGGAAATATGATATGAGAGGATCTGGATGACTCAGTATCCCCTAATCTCCCAAGTATCTCAGAGTCTTCATTATTAGCAGAAGCAGCCCTTCCTTCCACATTCGAGGAAGCTTTTTTTTTTTTTTTTTTTTTGCTTTTGTTAAAATTCCAATAACAAATTCATCTGAGAGTTACCTTACAAGGGAAAACCATTCTTATTATGCCCATCTTCCACAACTCCTAATTATCTCCTGATCTCAATTAGAAGCAGAACTCAACGTGCCCCAGGGAGACAATTACAAAGTCAAATTCTAGAAGGGATGATTAAGCATGAAAACACTGCAAGAATTTTTGGATTTGTATCAGCAAAATCTAGAAAATATGCATAAGAATATATTTTGAAAATACTAAACCCAGGGTTAAAGAAAATAATTTTATAATGCAACATCTATTAATATGATTGTCCATCTCACAAAGTTTAGAATTATTGTACTAACTTCTGCACATGATAATGGGGTTTGTTCTGTTTCTTGGTTATTTAGCTAATTAAAATATGGACCTAGTGAAGACCGAGATGCTCAAAAAGCTTTGATGCTCAAAAAGTTTTGTATATAAAAAAAGATTCATTTAGTAAGAAAATGAGAGTGATAGAGTGGTTGTATTATGCATAATTCACTCACCCACTCCTTTCAACCCTTAAGAGAGGATGTAAAAATGTTTCCTAACTCAGGTATTGGAAAATACATGAATGATGGCACATCGCCTTTCACAAATATTGAAGAGGTTGTGCTCTGTTAGGTAGGGATGCTGCTGCTATGAGATTTTGCAGCTGAAATAGGCTCCCTTATTTCCATGGGCATGATGAGATCCCTGGGTTTTGAGACCAAATAATATTAATGAACCATCAGATACAAGATGTAATTTTTTGTAATTAATAGCAGTGCTGCAAGAGAGCATTTTTTAGTCCCTAATTGACGATAGTTTCTAGGACTGAAATAGATGTATGGCACTCTAAGGTCTACAATAATCATGTAACTGAAAAAAACTTTTGACTGGCCAGGCAGAAAAATAATGCTCCAACTGCAAAGAAATCTGGCTCTTCAGCCTAAGTTATTTGAGTTACTTCAGACCTAAGTTACTTCAAAGACGCAGAGCCCAGTAAGTAAGTATTTGGGTACACCTGAGTGGTTGAGTGATAACCATGATAACAGCACAAATAAGTTTTCTCTAGCATTTCCAAATAAGACAGGGTATTTTCTGGGCTGTGAACTCAGAGGAGAAAAATAACTAGATATTTTAAGAACTCAGATAAATTTTAAGCTAATAAAAATACCTAGGGGGATCCAAAAGACGTTCTGATCCATTGACAAGAATGGGGACAAATTAGTTAAAAATGGATGCTTGATGAAATTTCACTTCATGACCAGCTAAGTGAAGCTTCAGAACTATCCAATAGCAATATAATTAGTTTCTAGGCATATTACTGGAATAAACAAACTCAGAGCCGAGAAGAAAAACCATAATAGCAGCCAGCATTTTTTCCCTCTTTCTTCAATAATCTCATATTTAGATTTTTATAATCTACTCCCACCTCAATTAATATCCCTCAAGAGAAGACAACTATATCCAAATTTGGAAATTTCAAGAATCGCGTGCCTTTTGTTCCTGATTAATTTAAGGATAGGCTTCTGAGAGAATCTTGTCAGTTATTCTCAATATCTCTGTCTCACTTTTTCGTACCTCTTTCACACCTGTTAGGCAAAACCAAGAAAGCATGTAACCTAGATTACTACTGGCTATTGTTTTTACAATTATGAGGGACTTTATCACTGGAGGAATTAAAAACTGACTTGAAGAGAAGAGAGCCCAAGGGAATCTGGTTCTTGAACAGCACGGAATCCATTATAGGCAACTGTAAGTTTGCTCCATCTCTGGGTCTAGTTAACTAAACCAATAGGTTTTCTTTGAAATTTAATGTGATTCGTTAACTGAAGTTTCACTAAAATTTGCAAACAAAATCATCCTGATTTCCTGCTACAAGCTATGGATGTACAACCAGAAATTAAATAGTATTTGTTGGCTTGGCTTCATATATAAGATAATGTATTCTTTTATTTATGATACAAAAAATTTTCCTAGCACAGGTGTTTAATATTATTTATTCATAAGAAAACAATTGTTTATTAAACAAGGAGCATGCTGGTGATCTTAACATAATAGATTAAGTGGGGAAAACATCATGATACATTACTCACTTGGCAAGCATGAGATCTTTCTAAATGAATTCTCAGCTATGAAGACATTTAATGGTTACTTCAATGGGATTTGTAATTTCCAGGAATTTGCCATCTGAATCCCTAAGGATGTGTTTTGATACAAGTCATATATTGCTCATTGGAGCCCCTAGGACAATTTATGAAGGTTTTAAAATTTATCAGTGGACTTATTTATTAATATTGTATCATAGTTTTTAATCTATTGTTTGAAGATCTTAAAAATAGTTTTTAGGTAGGCATAAATAAAAATATGAACCTTTGAACATATGAATCTTAAGTCTAAATCACAAATTTTATCCAGTGAATAGTTTAGAACCTAGATTAAAACAATTTATGTTTCCAGTATACAGTGTCAGGTATTTTAAGTTAAATAATTTATATATACATTTCCTTCCTAAAATTAAGATGCTCACACATAATTTATATTCTTTCATAGAAGAGGGTCTAATATATATCTTGCTAAAATGTGTAAAAGGTTGCTTAGAATTACTCTTTCTGTATTCTTGTCTTTTCAATGTAAAGGTACAAAATAACACTTGTATAAACATTTAAAGATTAGGACACTCACATCACTATTGTATATATATTACCATACAAAAATAAACTTATATTTTAAGTTATTTTTAATTTTGATTGTTTTAGTATAGAATAACCCTATAGAAGAACACACTAAAACAACAAAGAATAACCACAAAAATTAAAAGTTTGACTGAGGACCTTGAAATTTGCATATAATTCAAAATTAAATATTCAAATAATTCTTTTTTTCTAAAACATAGAGGCTAAGAAGATAGAAAATTTATTGCTGCCACTATGCAATGCTTCTTGATACTTCTTAACATGTCACTTAATTTAAATATAAAATAAACTCTACAAAGGAAAGACAAGTCCAATTAAAAAACATGTTCATATAGTTTTAGTTTCATGATCATGAATAAACATTTGGTTAAACTGTTGTAATGGTCAAGCATTACTTATATAACTCTACAATATATTCTTTTGTCTCCTCTATCATTCTATCAAGTGGCCAGGACTAGTTAATCGTCCATTTGTTTAATAAGTTAGATGGGTATCAGATGGAATCAGTACTTCCCTGAAATCACTATGTCAGAATAAAACTGAGGCCAGAGTTTAAAAGGTGTAACTAATAGAAATTTAGAGCGTTAATAAAGATACAAAGTTCAACAAAGAAAAAGGTTTCATACTTGTTCAGTTATTATTTGTGCATAAAATTAGCATAGTCATCAGTTTCAATAGTGATACTTAAATTATTACGTAAATATCATGTTAATTAAAAGGATTGAAAAAACAAGTGGTAAGTAAGTACTTAGCAACCAGCTTTACAGAGCTTGCAGTTGTCTCCTAACCTAGTTTGAACCTTTGCTTCATAAACAATCAGCCTTCGGTCCCATTCCTAAGAGTGCAATTTCTAGACACCCAGAAATTATTGCCATAATGTCCATGTCCATTTTAAAATATTTTAACCCAATGTTATCCAACATTATGCTCATAATAATGGTTAATTTGTATGACATGTGTTCTTGAATAAGCAGATGATCCATCATCTTCATAATCTATATACATAATGGGGGGAAAAAACAAATTCCTACCAAACATTGATATTGGAAACCAATAAAATTGGGGGTGTAACTACTTTTTTAGTAGTTGCAAGAGATACAGGTAAAAATCACAAAACATTTTTGACAATGGTATGCAAAATGGGAGGTGGAGAAAGAGTAATTGCTAAGATTCTATCATCATCTTTTTGGGCTGCTATAACAAAAATACTATTTCTCACAGCTGAGTGAGCACAGCTGACTGTTGGTACGTCCAAGATTATGGCACCAGCAGATTTGGTGTCTGGTGAAAGCCTGCTTCCAGGATCACAGATGGCCTTCTCACTATGTCTTCATCTGGCAAAGGGGCAAGGGAGCTCTCTGGGTCTCTTACAAGGGCACAGATTCCACTCACGAACACTTTACTCACATGACCTAATCACTTCCCAAAGCCCCACCTAAATATACCTTCATATTAGGTTTCAATATGAATATTGTGAGAATACAAACATTCGTCTATAGCAAATTCCTTATAATTCTAAAACGTATGGCTCTATGACTAACCCCTTTACAAGGTAGCTACCTGGGTTTATAGGTACATTGATAATGATGAAGTAATACAATGCCCTAATGAATCTTCCCCAAAAATCCCAAATCTGCCATGGTCTGAGTTATACATTTGGGACTTCAT
This sequence comes from Eonycteris spelaea, assembly GCA_003508835.1. Lineage (NCBI taxonomy): Eukaryota > Metazoa > Chordata > Mammalia > Chiroptera > Pteropodidae > Eonycteris > Eonycteris spelaea. The sequence goes on from PUFA01000021.1 coordinate 13,990,409, forward strand.
TATATGTATCTTTACAGATAATTTTTCATGCATATATTATATTTAAACTTTCTATATAAATTATAAATTCATTGTAATTTTTATTTACCTTTTTATCCACTTCTACACCCCTATCTCTACGTCTAAGACAGAGTGTAAGCTCAGTAAATGATTAGAATTGATTGACTTCAGTCACTGAACATTAGAAACAACCTCCCTAAAAAACAAACAAACAAACAAAAATTGTAGTATATATCAACTGGAGACAGTTTCCACACATCCTGACAGCTACTCCCACAGCCAAAGACATAAGACTGAGCATGTTGAATTCAAATAAATTTCACTAAATGAAAAGTGTATACTTTTTGTCATCAATGGCTCTAACCCCTACCCCCAAAAAATATTCGCTAAAGGGATTAACACTTTTAAGCATCAAAAAATCTTCCTAAAAAGTGTCATTCTCTGGAGCATTTGAGATCTTGCTTCCAGGCATGTCATGAGTTTGGCTCAAATAAACTATAATAAACTCTTATAAAAATTTCTGCAGGTCTGGAAGTTCTTAACTGACATTTCAAAAGTGAATTTATTTTTCTCAAAAACAAATTTAAGTTTTTTCTTCTTGTGATGGACTTTCCTGTGGAAGAAAATCAAATACACTTGTGCATAAAGAGATAATTGCACATGCTCATTGTTAATAAAACAATAAAGAGTTTCTTCCTGTAGAGTGAAAAGAAAAATCTTCCTAGATGAAAATTGTCCAGAACCTGTCCAGTAAAATTATAAATCATTCAGTAAAATTATAAATACTTCTTTTTGTGTCTTTAAAAAATAAAATATGTTGATACTAGTATGTATATCAGAATAGAGATGTTATAATATTCGTAATATATGTTAATATGACATTGGTATATAAAATTATGTCATGTTTCATGTTGAAATAAAATTTTATAACATATTTGTATATGTAGTTCTGAGTATTTTGAAAAAATTAAAATCAGCATTTTATTTTTTCTCAATAATGTACATAGATATTTACCTGAAATGCTTGGAAATGGTTAAAAATTTTTGAATAGGTTTTATAAATAAAATTTGATGTTGTCTATGCCTTTAAATATATTTATGGTAATGTTCATATCTTAAAATACATCAAATACTACAATAGCAATTCAAATAACTAAATATCAGATTTTAGACAAGTAAAGCATCAGATGTGCTTCAGAAATTTATTTTTTAAATCTAAATAAGCCTCATTTCAACTTTTTCTTCTTCCTTCACAAATACAACACTATCATAAAATTGGTGTTGTGCATTTTTTCTATTTTTGTCAAAACATATGTATCCAAAAACAACATAATTTTATTTTGTATTATTTTCTACCTAAATGGTACCATACTGGACTTATCTTTTTTTCTTTAATCTTTATTACCATTGAGGTTTGTTCATAAAAATAAATCCTTTTAGCAGTAAAATCAATGAGATATACTTCCATGTACCAGCATAGACATCTCTCCAAAAAATATACTGTAAGTTCTTTTTCAATCTTACCTTACTGACCTCAGACATATATCTTTTATCTCTCACAGATGTTGATATATTTAATTTCTTAAATATAGGAGACAGAACAACAGCTTTTCTAATATTCCTGAGATGAGATTTTTTTCCTGTTGTTCTTTTATCAGACAACTTAAAATGCAAGTTAATTGTCTGTGCCTACTACATTCTGACAAAATTGTGTAAATAAAAGAAGATCCCATATTGTTTTTAAGATGCAAATCATTTTCCTTAATAATTGGGCCTCCAAATATGAGATAGTATTGAAAAGCAAAGCTTCCGTTTTGTCTAAAATGAACAGGCCTAAATAATGAATCACTTAAGATAAGAAAAAGCCTTTGCGCAAGACATAAATAAAAAGCATGATTGTGAGCTTTTTCTTCTCAAAACTCTAACCTTTGAATAAAGGAAGGTTTTTAAAAATGATGAAGCACATTAACACTGCAATGGATTTAAAATCATGTAAATCTAACTATTATTCTAGGTGGGTGGTAAGGACAGGACATTGACTTGTCAAAGTTGTACTTTTCTGACCTTTCCATATTGTTTAGAACTACTCCAGGCAATCAGCTGAATATGCCAGTTAGTTATACATTACCACAGTTATGGCAAAGCAGTTTCTCTCCTTCCATGGCCATGGTTTTGTAAGTGATGCCTGAACCAGTCAGGATTCATATCAGACATAAAAATGTTGACAGAAGAGGCACAGACAAAATATACAAATCCTATAAAGCAGCAATCAATTCAGCTGACTGACTAGTTCTGGACAGTTTGTTTCAACTTTCGAAGGTTTATGGAAAATTCTTTTTAGTTTCATCTTACCGTCAAGGTCTAGCTGCCAGAATAATATACAAGACATTTGGAACTATCAATATTTGACTAAATATTTTGAGGTTGAAACTGGGATATATCTGCCAGCATGCAGCAAATATCGGTAGCTCTGATGCAGTATAATTTAGGAAGGAGCCTCTTTCATCGGCTGTCTACTCAAGGACAGTCAGAACTGCCAATTCAGGGGAGCTTCTTGCTCCTTCCAGTATCTATTAGAGCTCCAGATTCTCTCCCCTCGCTTACAATACTGAGGGGCATCGGAGCAGCAATGGGGAGAAAGAAAACCAAAGAAGTGATCTAGGCCTCTTGGAATCTCCAGGATGGGTCACCATCTAAAAACCTAACAATCCCATATCCCTTGACTTATTTAAGCATCCAACTAATATATATGAATTGAGAGAACATGGAGCTAAACAAATCAAATACTATTTTCACCAGCACAGAGCTTATATGGGAAGGATTCAAACAATAAACATAGTAAATAAATAACATAGCAGAAACAAAACAAATTCAGTCATCCAGAGTTTTGATTTCCTTGGGAGGATACCAACCACAAACAAATGGAATAAGTAAAATGTATAGTGTGTCGGATATGAGACATGTTTAGTAAACATCAAAATTGGAAAGGGCATAGTAGTGTTAAAGGATTTCTATTTTAAAGAGGGGTGTCAGGGAAAGTCTTCCTGAAGGGGTCATATTTGAGTAAAGACCCGAATGAAATGAGGGTGAGCCTGGTCTGGCAGATCTCTCACACACACACACACACATGCACGCAAAAATACATGTGTAAAATATATATGCAAATATATATGCATGTGTACATGTGTATATGAAAAATCTTTCTATGCAGGAAGGACATCAAAATGCAAAGATCCCACCAGAAGAAGGGGCATGATGGAATTCTATACAATCAACCGGAAACCAGGATGGCTGAAGGGGTATGAGTCCTGGGAGAGCGGAAGAAGATGAGTTTGGAGAGGGAATGCAGAATGGATGACAGAGAGGTCTTGACGAGTCTTGCAAAGTCTTTGGCTTTTCCACCAAGTGAGATGTTTGACTAGAACAGTGACAAAATCTTACTTGGGATGAGAATCAGTTGAGGTAGGGCAGGCATGGGAACAAGGAGATCCGTCAAAAGCTTCAGTCAGAATGAAGACTCTAGAAAATGTCAGCACAAACTCAAACTTATGAGTCATAGCAGATCTTTGACAAAATATATTCACTGAGGTGTTGAATAACTGGTAACCAAACATTGTTAGCTTCTGAATGTTGTAAGCAAGAATACATCATGGATCATGAATATATTCACCATAAGTGGGCTATGAGAATGGGCAAGGAGGGAGAAGACAGGGGTATGCGGGAAGAAGGGACGTTCTCCTAGCCAGCAGCCATATTAGATTTATTAGCTCTGTTGATGCTAAAGGATATGTTCTGTAGGCTGCAGAATTCGAAATGTGTTAGGATGAATGAGAATGTACAGAATCAGATGTTCTTTAGCCGAACCACTCCTGATTCTGTTAGGGAATGGATCACGCTTCTAAATCTCTGTCAATTTTGACAGTGATAATCATGATTCGCTTTAAATCTGCTAAAATGAACTTTTGGATACAGTTTATATCTTTCTCCCTCAGATCCCAGCATTTGAAAACTCTGGAACACAGGAGGCACTTACTTGTGGTGATGGTATGATGGCTCTCAATATTTATGTGGCAAACATTGCTTCATGTATTTAAATTACAAAGAAATAAAAAACGGTTAGTTGGGGGACCCTAATATAAAGTTTATATTTTACCCACACATTTTTAAAATAAAATTTACTTAGAATCATTCCATTTTGTAAAACTCGGAAGAAAAAAAAAAAAGATAAAAATCCTCTGGTTCAATTCTTCATTTCAAAAAGCGAATTCTCAGACCAAATAAAGTTATGTGACTTGCGTATCTGACCTTAGTTATGACACTTTCTAGGACACATGAAAATGTGAGGTGGCTTCAAAGAGTGCTGTGCTTATAACGCTAAATGTATAGAAAAGAAGAAAAAAAAATGGTATGCCTCTGCCAGAAATGAGTATTGTTCCACCTTTTCTTTGTGTCGTACAGGAAGATACAGAATTAGGAAATAGAGCTACTGGATCAGGATAAGCCTCCAGAACTAAGCCAACAGTTCCTGAAGGCACAGGAAGCCAGTCAGGCACACTCCCAATGTGGGAGTACTAGTTTTATTTAACAGTCTTGAACAGCTGGAGAGCACACATAATGACCACTTGAGCGTGAAAGTGTCTGATGATTGCATTAAAATATGACATTCAGTGAAGGAAAAGGTAATAACAATATACAACAGAAACATGTGCACTGAAAGTCCGAAACATGTAAGTTCCATAACAAATTTTAAAAGAGAACCGTTGTAATGAGCATTCTTATAGCAGAGTTTGTTTTTTCAAATCAGAAAGAATTTAAACAATAGGAGAAATTACCGCTTTTCAATCTCCTCAAAGCTACGTGAATAAAGAACGATGCAAAGTTAGCAAGAGAGAATAAGAAAACCTCAAACACAGGTTTGTAGAACAGGTAGGAGTTTTTCAATAGCGTTTAAGCATTATCTGAACACAAATTTATGAAATGAACAGTCCTCTGGCCATAGTATCTCCTACCCTGCAGAAAAGGAAAGCTCGCAGAAACCAAGCAAGCAGAAAGTGACGCTGACTTCCAAACACAGTCGCAGGACGAGCTGTCCTTTTAAATAACCACACACATGTTCTTAGGGATTTGTTTCATGGCACGTGTTTCTTTTTCTTTTTCTTTTTTTCACATAACTGTCAACTATATCAGTGATGAAAATGAAAAATGTATCACTCAAAACTAGTTTTTTGCATTTCGCAAACTGCACCTTATTCTAGAGAGAAATGAAAGTTCTCTATTTTCCCTAAGAAGTACATTTCTGTAACATTTCTCCACTATCAAAGTACAACAGCAGGTTGAAGGAAAAACAAGATATGTGGCAATGGTTTTTTATGTTTGTTTGTTTGTTTTTTGTTTTTTTGGTTTTTTTTTGAGAGCTCACTAGGTGCTTTAAGGTATAAAGTAGGGGACAAAAACTCACCCAGCAAAACCAGCCTCCTGTGGAGAAGTGAACAATCTTCAGACCAATAACGGGCCCGTCTCTGCTTTGTTCCCTCCACAGCACTTACTACGATCAGCTACATGAAAAATTTTGTTTAGATTTTTATTGTGATCCCCACTCTAGAATGAATATTCCATGAGGTACTAGAGTTTAGTCTATTTTATATATAGATTTTTTCCCCTATTGCCTCAATCACTATTTAAATAAATCTTTAAAAACATACCAAACATTGGTGAACGTTGTTTAATCAAATTGTGGGTAAACAACATAAACAAAGAGAGAGGAAAACATAATTATCTCTGAGAGATGTAAAGAAAGCTATAATAAGATGATGCAAGACTAGGCATGGCTGTTATGGAGGTATTGAAAATGTTCCTATGTTAATATATAAAACTGGCTATTTCCATATGAATTACCACACAAAGGTTTATTCTAAATTATTTCATTATATTCCTTATCTCACCATCCACATCAAAAATATTTTTTCTTTTTTAAAATAATCATTTTGTAATTTCATTTCTGAGATTGTAGATTCTCATGAACATAAAAACCAATCCTTCTAAATGCCCAGTTTTTGATGAAAGCAAAATGAACTCAAGAGATCGGGCATGCATTAAGTATTGGTGAAAAGCGCCAGACTAAAATGCTCACTTTATCATGAATTTTTATGAACCACAAGTCTCAATGTTCTTACACAATGCAGTCTGTATTACCTCAAATATATAAAAACAACTAAACTATCATTAAAGAAATGGAGAAGCTTTGTATTGGAAGACCATAAAGATTAGAATCTTCAATCTGGAAAGTCTGACATCTATTAAATCATGAAGAAGGTGAACAGTATGAAAGCCAAGCAAGCTATCCACAAACTTCAATTATTCTAGGTCTAAGGGCACCCTTTGAAGTTTAAGAGAGATAAATTTAGGATAAATAATGGGAAGTGCCATACTACTTTATTTATTAGGTAGAGTGCTCACGGAAGTAACACAGGCTGAAAATATAATGGGTTCATAAAAGGTTTAGATAAAAAACATACAATAAATCAATTCTAGACTATTAAAAGCAAGTGGCCCAATATAACATTAATACTGCTTTCATCTTTGTCAAAGTACAGGGCTCCCCTTGCTCTTCAGTTACATTTGAAGTGATCAAGCTTACACATTTTCACACTGAAATTATAGAACCAGACGTCTGAGTAACATGGGCTCAGTAGCAAGGACTGCTGTGGTGTAGTACTCTAACATGTAAAGTACTCAACAACTGTTGAATAAATGAATCTCCTGTATCCAAGGTCAAATTTCCAAATGACCATTATGAAAATGTGATTAGATACTGAACTCTCTCTGAGGGTGCATTCTCTTCAAGTGTTGGCATAAAATCTCTACATTTAACTGCATTCTGTCTGATTCTGGAAAATACACAAACATACACACACACACACACACACACACACACACACACAATTCACAAACATGAAAACACACCAAGGCTATTTCTCTACCAGATATGCACTCTGGATTGTGGTACACAAAAAGCTTTATTGCGAAGTACCTTAGTCTCTTTGTGTTAGAGGTCTATAAAGTTTTTTTTTATATCATGAGGTCCATCACATTTTAAAATGTTAACCTTAGCTGCGAAATATCATCATTATCTATTATTCTCACACAGTAATTACAATTTGCAACATTTTTACTAAATATAGAAAGATCATTTTAGATTCATCATGAGCTTTTATGTTGAATTGTGTTATCATTTCACATTTGCTGCTACACTGATATGGATTACTTACAGAATAATGTTACTGAAATACATATGAACATTAGATCTTGTATACGTTTTTTTAAAATGATAAACATTTATGCTTATAATACAACACGAAAAGTAATAACTACAAACAAAATGACAAAACTAATAGCATTTAAATTAATACTAATTGTATATAACAGATTCTTTTGGTTCATAAAAACTAAGTGGTTGATGAAAATGACCATGACACTAAGAATTAAAATGGAAATACCTTAGATAAATACAGAGCAAAGTAAACTCTTGGTTCACTTTTCTCTGTGTATCAAAATTTCAAATAATTCATATAATTCAGATATATATGTTCCACCTCTGTTATTTTTTTCAGAAATCTAGTGGGAGCATGAAAATAACAATAATCACAATGCAAAAATGAGTTCTGAAATAACCTAATTTGTTACAAGATAGCTATTCCCCTTAAATATATGATTACATTAAATATATTCATATTATTGTTTGAAAACTCAGTTTTGACCTGAATAAGCTGTGAGAAACCTCAACAAGGTTATGTCATAACCTCAACAAGGTCTTCTGTTAGTCAATTTATAGAAAAATATAAAAACTTCTTATGGTTGAAGCCACATGGGGAAGAAATGTTATTGAATATCCTCCTGGTAATAATGCTTTAGTTTATTAAAACTCAGTGAATAGTGTGTTCATATGTACGTGTACTTGACATATGAGTGGGCTAATTCATAATGATTAACAAGCTACTTTTAATTAAAAAGTTTTTTGAAAAATTAATCCACATTTATGACAATACTTTCTAACAGAATTATTTTTGTTCAATAATAATGGTTCTCTAACTGTAAACATGTGACCCCTTACCTCTGTAACCAGAGGTAACCTCTGTAACCAGAGGTAACCTCTGTAACTATTTTCTTATGTATACTTCAAAAGTATTTTATGACCTTTAGAAAATATCATTATATGCTTTATCTTCTCAACTAGGAGCACTAAAAAATAATAAACTATTATATAATGATAAGAGAATGACATGAAGCCCACTCAGAAATTTATGACAACTTTGTAAGTTAGTTGTTTTAGTGACTTTTCCTACCTAAAATGAAAATCTTTTCATCATTCATAAATTTAGACAACTCAATTGTACATATTAATAAAATAGTACTTAAAATATGGCACTGTTTTACTTTTATGTAAAAGTAAACCCTACTTATGTTTAAGCCAATTTTCTTTCACTAAAACAAACACAAACAAAAAACAATAAAATCAAGTCAATAATAAAGAGAAATTTTATAAAAAGTAAAATAAGGGTAGAAAAAATAGATCATATGTTTTCTTCTCTCAGGAATAGATACATAATTTTACCTTGACTATGGGAAATTTATTCATTCAACAGTTATTGTGTACTCATTATGAGTTATAAGTTAAGACTAGAGGGTGGGTACCATGTTTTCAGAGTTTACATTCTGGCTCTTTTACATTCTACCATTGTGACTTGTGAAAGTTAACTAACCTCTTTGTGCTTCAGTCCTCTCATTTGTAAAATGAAGACAATAATATTACTCATCCCCTTTAACATAATGATTAAAAGAAATACTAGCAGTTAATCATGCTGTACAGTGACTAGCACTTAGAAAGTTCTCAATAAATAAGTTATCTTTATTATGGGTATTATCAATATTTAATTATTTGCTTTGAAACATTTAAATAACAAAACATCTACAAATAATCACAATGACAGCTTCAACTATTATATTAAGAATATGTACTGTATACTATACAATACCAGTACATTACGTGTATTATCTCAGTTAATTATAAAAAAATAAACTCGTGAATTTGATATTTGAGTTTTCACTTTACGGTGAGTAAAACTTTGACTGCTCTTATAGCATGGCAGTAATAACACCGGGATGGGAGTTTTATGACTTAATTTCTACTTTGCATTTTGCCAAGAATTATCTACAAGACTAAGGACAAGTAATTTTCAAACCAAACTTTGAAATAGATAACCACTGGTCAAACAAATGAGCCTAGACTGAAGTAGAATTTATATGCGAGGCAACCGTTGGTTGACCTCACAGATTGCAAGGACCTTGTCAGTTTACAATCCCTTATTTTAATTAATTAATCGATTTATTTGTTTGTTTGTTTGTTTATTTTACACCTATAGCATCTGGTCTTCCTAGGTGGTCTCCCATCCAAGTACTAACCAGGCCCAACCCTGCTTAACTTCTGAGATCAGATGGGATTGGGCACCTTCAGGGTGGCATGGCCATAGACTGGAGTAGAATTTAAACAAAACCACTTGACACATCAAAGATGCTAATTCATTAGTGTAACCATCAGTAGTCTCAATATCTGTGGAACACCAGAACTCATCAGCAAACAGAAACTAGAGAAAATTACATTTCCATAGTTCGAGAAGATGCTAGACAGCACTCAGGTCATGAGGAACTGTAAACAGAGTGAGGAAAATCAGACATTTAATGGAAACTCAAGGCATATATGTTTGAGAGTATACAAGAGAAAACGGCTAGGGATGAAGAATGGGCAGAATCTGACACATTGATGACCATAATTCCATTGGCACTCTCAGATTGGCTTACTTTGGGGGAAACAATAGCTTTCAGTTGACTTGAGGCACTTGGATTTATATTAACATCACCATTTGAGGCATATAAAATGCCAAGAATAATAATTGATTTTTTTTTAAGCTTATTTGTCCCATTGAGTTTAGGGTAAAGTAATACCTTCTTAGATAAATTTCAGAATAGTATCTCTTTTAAAAACTTTTTAATCACGTCTTCAAATTTCTTCATAAATATAGTTTTCTCAGCATAAACCTAACTTGGTTTCTTAGTGACCAACCAAAACTCAACGTACATCCAATCTTTGCTCATAGTGTTACAAATTCCGGAATGCCTGTCCTTACATACATTTTATACATTCTCCAAGCCAAGGTCAAGTAACAATTTTATGAGCCCCATTACTTCAGTTTTCTGACTTCCATTGATAATTCCTAGTATTTATTGGTTTAGAGATGTTTTAGCGCCTAATTGTATACCACTAAGTACTGCTTGTGCTATTTTGTTTCTTGGTATCATAAAATATCTTTTAGCTTTTCTATTATATGTTCATCTTAGTGTATATCAAAGCACTGTACATAATATATACTTAAAACAATAAATTGCTATAAAGCAAGAGTCAATTAAAAAAGAATCAGATAAAAATTTGTGTATTTCACAATGAGTTATGTCTCCTTCAATGTTCCTACTTTCAAGAATAAATACTTGTTAATTTTAATGTATCTCTTTCCCATTTAAAATTGATTTTAGAATCAGTTTATGAGCTCAGCCATAAAAACATCACAGTATTTTCTAGTTACAGTTATTTATCTGGTGTGTACATTCAAGTCACCCAGTAAGAATTTTAAAAATATATAGCCATACCATAACTCCAAAAATTCTCATGCAGTAGGTCTAGGGTGGGCCAGTTGCACATATTAAATGAATAAGACAACTAATCAATCAGATCAAGGAAAAAAACGCTTTACAGTTTGTACTTCTAAAAAAGAAAACTGCTTTAGATTAAAGAAAAGTTAAAGAACATTGTCGAGTGAAAAGGAAAACACTTTTTAATGAGTTATTTAATCTCTTAATTACTCTGTGTAGCATTTTTATCTGTGAAACATAAACCATAATACGTGTGTGTGTGTGTGTGTGTTCTACTTATCTGATGTATGAATTTCTTTACATATTTGCTACTGAGAGTTACTGAGTTAAGTTTTGGGGTTGGAGATAAAAATCAAAGTGACATTGGTTTTAAGAAACTAATAATATATAGGGCATATACAAGAAAAAAAAATATGTTAAAGCAGGTGTTTTTCTAAGTATAGCTTCGTTTAATCCTTAGTTTTAAGAAGTAGCCACATCGTTATACCATCTTCCAGACAAGGAAACTGAAGTTTAGCTAGATCAAATGCCTTGGCCAAAACTTCCAAGCTTCTTAGTGGCCAAGGTAAAAGATCTGCCCAACTTGGGAGTGACAATATTTACCATTATGTAGTAGTATCTCTCAAAGGAAATTTGTGCAGGGAAAATTTTGAGCTAGTGAATAAACAAAGAGTCACAGCTTTAAGGGTTTAACTTTAACCTCATCCCTGAAGGAAACTGTTTTTAGATTCTAACATTGGCATATGCCCTTATCTTTAATCTCTTAGTAGCCTAAGTTTATACTCTTCCTTACAATGATCAGACTTTACTATAATTTGTTTCGATCACCTCCTTGAAACATGAGGCATTAAAGATTAGGAAACTTGACTATGACTTATTTTCCAACACATCCTGTGCCTAACATACCTTCTTTCTTCATATGGAGAATTAATAATTATTGAATGAATAATTATACAAAAAATGAATTAAGAAAAATGTATTGTAGGAAAGTTTAGAGGAGAAAGGGAGAAGGTGAGTTAGGAGGTCTTTGGATTTGCAGAGCCAAACTCGTTTTATTAGTTTTACCTTTTAATAACCTATGAAATATACTCACCTTTCAAGTCCCCCTTTATCTTCCCTAGGATTAAATTGTCATGTTGCTCATCTATGTTCCCCTAAAACTTCACTCATCCTATAAGCAAAGTGATTTAAGTGATTTAAATGATTTAAGTGATTTAAAATGTATTTTTTGCTTTAAATATTGCTCTTTCCTACTATATTTTCATCTCTTTGAGGAAAAGACCATAACTGTTTTCCAAGTTCCTAGTAAATTCCATAATATATATTAAGAATATTAAAATATGGTTGAATTACAAAGGAAATACATCATTTGAATCTCTTCCATAGTATTAAATTGGAATCAAAGAACAATTTTATAGTTTTTATAGTTAAAATTGAAAGAATTTGTCAAATAATCATATTTGAAGGGAAAAGAGTTATTAATGTTTATAGACAATGCATTTTTAGCCCTGGGTCTTTTTAAAAAATAGTAAGATTTAAAAATGTTTTCAGGATGATGGTTAATGATGAAAATCTCCCTTATCACTTGAGGCTAAATTGTCTTGGGTAAACAGGTATGCTACGTTTTAGATTAAAATCGAGAAGTAACTAGAACTACATTTACTATTCATTAGCAAAAAAAAGCAAAAAAAAAAAAAAAAACAAAAACAAAACTGTGCCCTAAGCAATAGCATTAAATGTGAATATTACATCATCAGAAGGTTTCATCTATATTTTAAACATTTCTAAACTCTTAAATATTCCATTTCAATTTCTGGTTCCCTTTTGGAGTTGAAATAAATATTTTATATATTTATTCGAAATAATAAACCGTATGCAGCACAGAAGAAAATACTAGCAGTCTTTTGAGAATAAAAGCAAATCAATAGTAATATCTCTTAGAATAGAAGCACTTTTGTTGATAGAGGGAACATGGTTTAATGGGAAGCAAAGTCAAAGTAATCTTTGTTTTCAGTCAGACTATTGGGCTGTGCATGAGAAAGGACATGCTCTGGCTACTTGTTTTATTAAAAGATAGCCTGGCATGTTCAAAACAGAGAAAATGATTCGCTTTATAAAGATGAACAACTTATGGCTTTAATGCATAATGTTGTCATAAGATTTTCTGTAATTTTATCAATTTGTCTTCAGTTCCCATTGAGAAGTATTTTCTTAATTAAAGTTAATCATCCTAGTGCCCAAAAGAGAGGTAGTTCTGGAGCTGTTCACATTGTGTGGTCTGTCAGTGTGACTAAGTGAGCCCATGTCCAACCTTGGAAACGAAGTCTTACCCAGTTTTTGATGATGAGATGATAATGATGATAATGATAAAAGGTCATACTTTAAGATGGTGACATAAAAGTGTCCCGATAAATAAACAAATAGACATAGTTGTAAATATAGCTATAGATACAGAAATAAATTAGAGAAAATTTTTTTGCTCATCTTTTGCTTTTGGCAATGTACCAAAAAAAAAAATACATTCTGATCAAAATTTCTTTATTATTACCTTCAAATGGTAAGCAATGAGGAGTATGCTCACATAGGCAATCAATAACTGTTCCAGATTTTAAAATCTAAAAGTAGTTATTTCTGGTTCCTAGGAAATAATTGTATTGTTTTGTTTAGAAGTGCAGTTACTTCCTTGTAAAACTACAAGAGAAGCAGTAAGTATGGGTTCTGCTGTCCTGTGAGTGTGCTGTTAGGTTACAAAAAACTTAGTAAAAGAGGTCTGATGTTTGGTGACTATGTCCATTATACAAAGTAAATTATATCATTCTAGTATTTATGGAAAAATTAAAGCAAACAAATTTGTCTTTCTGACTCCCAAAAAGCTCACTGACAAACACATTTAATGACCAGGGGTTGCTGTTCTTTGCTTTTTTAGCAGGTTGTATATTTACATTTAAATTTTCCAAAATGCAAAAGTAAAAACTATGCAGACCCAGAGTTTTTTTCCCTGCATACAAGAGGATGCTGAAAGGCATTTTGCTTAGAGAAAGTTAAACATTTAAGGAGTCATTAGAGTTGATTTGCAGCTGCACAGTAAAAATATTTTTTTAGTTTATAAAAATTATATCTTGTCCAAAAGTGTTTAAAATATTTTGCTTAGATTTTTGCAAAAACATTTTTTAATTCATGTCAACACATACAAATAAATTGAATCAATCTAAATGTAATCTATTCTTAATGCCATTTTATAGCCTTTAACATAACTTCACATTTGTTTGAATCCTTCCAAGTGCAATGTCCACTTGGAAAAGAATCTGAAGCCGCAGAGCAAGCCCTAATATTCTATGATACAACCACAAGGTGGCTCCAAACACCTATATATGTTGTTTTACCTCTAGACAACTTAATAGAATTTTACCAGAAATATTAGCAGCAATTTACTCACAAATGGGAACATACTTCAAAAATATAAACTCATTTCAACATTCTGATTAAGTTTTGAAGTGTAATTTACATTATTTAAAATGCAGACGTTCAAAACAACACATTAAATGGTCAACTACCTTGAAGAATTTGAAGGATTTTGAAAGGAAATAATTAGTCTGCATAATTAATTATTCAACACTTATTTTGTTTAGGTTTTTCAAAATTAATTTCTTATCTATTTTTTACAATTTTATTTTTACTTGATTTCCAACTAAATGATAAGAAAATATTTGCAAGTTAATAAACTTTTTCTCTAGTATAATTAAAGAATTTTAAAACAAAAGACAAAGTATGTCTTATTTTTAGATCTTGGAAAGCCTAATTCTACTTTTAGAAAATAAATTAAAGTATAAAATATTAATAGAATATTTTAAAGTAGCATCTCAATCAGCCATAAATCATTTAACCAAATATTACGTGAAACCATGAAAACAAAATGAATGTTATTAAATGATTATAGTATTTAATAAAAATGATATATGACTTTGATAAAATAAATAATACGTAATTAAATATACAATAAATGTAAATATATAGTTATAATAAGAATGATTATTTCTGTAATGTACTGCCATTACTATGTTCACAAAATTACACCTGTGGGCTAGGTTTAGTGGTCTTTTATTATGGCTCACCTCACCTATACATATGGGCAGATAGGATAAAGTGCAATGTAAATTCATTCTTTAAATATGTGAGCTTCTTAAATAAATACTAGTCCTGAATTATAAATAAAACTGAAAGAAAAGTAAGTCTAAATTTTAACAATAAAGTTTTTAAAAGAAAAGTATTTATGAACTCACAGCAATGCATATTTTATGACCTTAATGTTTTGGTTTGTTTATAGACTTCACAGAATTCATTCCCAACACTTTTTTAAGTACCATGTAAGTAGAGCCACAAAACGAAAAAAAAAAAAACAGAAACTGTAATTTTAAATTGATCTTCCTACCTCCTTGAATGTGAAGAATGAAAAGAATGAATTATCTAAATAAAACCTGTTCAAATTTTCACATTTTGCAGCAGGTTATATGTCTTCATCAGACGGTTTCCGGGACCTAGTCAAAGAAAGTGGTAGCCCACTGACCTTTCAGCTTGTAATACAGACTTCAGAATTATTCCTGAGATTTATAGGTACTCGAACTTTAATGGGATTATTTCTGTAATGTACTGCCTCTGTTCATCATTCTTGTTCTAATTCTCATTACTCTGACCTCAAGAAGGAGAATCTGTGAAAGGAACCATTACTGCAGTATATTCAGAATGGTTCATGTTTCACCTGAGTGAGTTTATGTGGTTTATGAAACTCAAAACAGTTAGTCTCTATCTTTCTAACGCTTTCTCTCTCCTCTTGTCTCCTTTTTGGGTCCTTCATGTCATTTTCAAAATCCATATCTATTAATTCCCTAGCTCATGCAATTACTCAAAGAGAGTCTGAGAATGTCATTTAAGTTTTCAGGTTCCATTCTCTCTTAATGCAACTGACATTTTCACAAACATTAGGTAATGAATATATTCATTACAGTTATATATTAGGCCCTTTCCAGTTACAATCATAGATTGTAGAAGCTCATTCTAATGATAACAATAGACAAACTGACTGTGTCCTTGGAAATTATATAGTTCCAACTCCTATTTTCACAAACTAAAAAAAAAATTTGGAATGGCAAATCGATGATGTTAGTAGTAGAATTAGTGACAGACTTAAACAACAAGGATTTCTCATTTCAACTTAAGCACGAAATTATTATTATTACATGATACAAGTTAAATTTTCAAAAATTTTAAAGTGGTAGCCAAAGTCATATCATATGCTATGGTTAAAAATACTCACACACTCAATATTAATGAAAAGGCATAGGTCACATGAATTTACATATAGTTATAATAATACCAATAAAATAATAGGTAACAATAATAATAACACGTAGCACTAGAACACCTATTCTGTGAAAGGCATTATTAGCTCTTTATGATTATTGTTTCTTTTAATTATGACAATTGCACTATTATGTAAGTACAATTGTTAACCCATTTTACAGATGAAAAACTACAAGGAATGTTAAATATGAAACATATTTAATATTGAATATATGGTGTGTGACACAGGATTTAAACTCGAACAGCTTGGTACCATGGTCCATGCTTTTATCCATCAAAGAAATTCTAAGACAATCTTACCAATCCTGCCATTATAAGAAAGGCAATCTCAGTGTTTTGGACATGCAGACTTATCGCTGTGTAGTTTCCTTATTAAACATAGCTCACAGCAGGTATCCTCACTAAAATAGAATATCATATGGGAAAAACTTTTCCACAGAGTGACCAAATTTGAAGCTGAATGGCTTCTGAGGTATGATTATTTTAATAGCTTGTGGGAATGTGGAAGCTTTCGTTCAAAACAATTTTTAGCAATAGGATTTTGGGGTCCACTTGGTCTACAGAAATACACTTTTTGTTTAGGTTTCTTGTCTGGAAGAGAATATTCATCTCAAATTTGAGCCCTTGCTGCAAGATGACAATTGGCTGTTGCAAATGTGAAGTATGACATAGATCACCAACCAAGATGGTTGCTCCTACCTGGGCAGAATTAACTCGCAGGAGTCCATGAATGAGTCTGTATCTTGAACTAATCTGCTAACTTATTCTGATATTTTCTTGAACGATGTCATCTGACTTTGAATATAATAATACAGCTTAAAAAAAATAGGTGAAATTAGTGCCCCATACTATTATTCCAAAAGTACCTAATATTCATCCTTCTTACATCTATCAAAACAGGAATATAATAACAAGTCATGTGATTATTTATTAGTGCTTCACTGTAGCAGAAGTTCTGTTTTTTTTTTTGTTTTGTTTTTTCTCCATGTGTGTTAACTCTGGATGCTTGCAGACTGGCTTATGGTAGGCTTTAAAGAATGCATATGAACAGAGGAATGAAAGAATGAATGAATAAATGAAACAAGACACGTAAGGTCCCTTCAGTAGTTTACATAATAGAAAATTAAAACTGAAGACATTGTTATAAGGAGAAATTAGGTGACTGCCCAATGATATTCTGCTAATCGAATTTACTACTATTCTATGAAAATTAAAATTAAAATTTAGTAGTACTAATATTTTATTATAAATCATGACATTTAATTGTGATTATCTCACATTAGAACTACCTCTCCTCAAGCACAAAATTTGTATTGGATTCACCCTTATATCTCTGGGTGTGGTGCGAAGGGAATGGTTCATATAAACTTTTCCCAAAATGAATGAAATTAATTAAAAGCTGAGAAAAAATTGAGCAAGTTATTGTTTAGAGGAGACCATTCAAATTAATAAAGAAAAATGCAAAAGAAAAACATGACACATATAAAAGAATAAATAGCTATGATAGCCTAAAATCAAAAGACAGTTAATGATTGTGAATTTTGCATTATCATTATCATTGTAGTAGCCTGACATCACTATTAAAAATTGAAAATTTCCATAAGGATATTTTAAGGACAGTGAGTTATAGGCAACATCTTAGTTTGTTTCTAGAAAGAACAAGGCTCTTTTCATATATATATATATATATTTTTTTTATCTTGAGTCTACCTAGAACAGGTTTGATCCAGCCCCTACCAATAAAGTGAAGTGAATTGATGTTTTTGCTCTGAAGTTAAGATTATGGCTACTATTTCTTTAACTTCACATCTCGATTTGGCTAGATGCCCAGTAGAGGTTGTACACCTAACACAGATGAGTCTTTGTGCTAAAAAAGAAAACATGTTTTTCTGTCATTTTGTTCAGATTTCATACTCTTATAAAGGATACTCCAACTACAAGAAAGAAAAAGCTAAGAAAAAATTATTTCTCTTAACTTAGATTTAAGGATATTTAATTGCTATTGAAAATAAAAACTTGGGTCTATTCCCAAGAGAGTGATGTTCTACAAATTAATAATAAAAAAGACTATGTAGAATCACCCAGTATTAAATGTTGAAAAATTAAGGTATACATTTCTAAAAGGAAAAGTAGCCAGAAGAGATTCTTTGAAAAATATGTCCTCATTTTTTTTATTTAATTGATCTAAAAAGCTTTATATCCGTAAGAAAAATTAAATCACTTATTTAGTATAGAAAGCTATAGAAAAATCTCGACTCTTCTCTCCAGAAGGGGTGGGGGTGGGGTGGGGGGAGGGATGGTGCAGAAGAAAGAGAAGAGAAAGGAAGGGAAGAGTGCTTCTATGTACGAGCCTGTACTTAGCATTTTAAACAAACCTCCAAAAGAGCAACCAAGCCTTAGTGAAGGGAGTGGATACAGACAGAAAGACTTCCCATAGGTTCTTATTCATGGGGAAAGGCTTTTATTCAAGTCTGGGGACCCAGACGCAGACAGACAAATCTTCATGTTGGTGGTTTTCATTCTCCAGAGACCATATATTGAAAAGTCATTTAGGTGACAAAATAAGGTTCAACACTACAGAGAAGGGATAACTCCCAACTTTATGAAGAACTCAAAAAAAAAAAAAAGAGGAAAAATATTTTCACTTAACTAGGCTAATGGTTACTAGACTAAATTCTGCTTATTTGATTAAATTAGTTGACGCGTTGTTTTATCCCAATGGTTTGTTTGATGCTATTGCTAAAGCAAACAAATGTTGGTGTTAAAAGAACACAGATTTATATTCTTTATTCGATTAGCAATAAATTCAAACCAATTAATTAGAGGTAGTAAAAATTTAATATTTTAGTTTATTTAAAGTGAATATTTTAAAAAATTAAGGAATATCCTTTATATGTGGAAGATTTATATGGTAAACACAAAACCATTAAAGTCCCTCAGATAGTTCAAATATTTTAAAATCTACCTAACTGTGGGGCTACCAATTTAAAGCTGATGCTTAGAAGTCAAATGATCAGAAACATTATGGTACTTCATCTACATTTGAAATCTTAATTCAAAAATTATGGAAACATTCATTACTTTTAAAAATCCAAGAAGTTACCATGGTTTTCAAATGGAGTTGGTTTAACTTGACATTATTGGACACAGAGTGACATGAAAGAGGAGTATCTCTCAGTCACATTTAAAAAGCATATTAGCATATGCAAAAAATGTACTCAATGACATAGGCAAATATGTTGATTGCCTTTGATTTGTTCATATAACTATGCCAAATTCCAACTTTAATTTTTGCATTTATAAGTACTATGTGAACATTGCAGAGAATTACCAGAATAACATGTTAAAACATTTACTTTATTCAGTTTATTATTTTAATTTCCCATACTTTTTGCTTAACTTGACTAAAATTAGTTTACATTTTCCCATTTTTCAACTGGAAATGACAGGAAAGAATAGTACTTTTTCATTCTACAATATCTAGAATAGACATTTGCTCATTATGTATCATTTATATTTTTAGGTTATAAACTGGTAATGTTTGTATCTTTCAAAAAAGAAGACGCCACATGTCTAATGAAAGACTGTTTTTGAAAACATGTAATTTAGGTTTAATTTCTCTTTAAAATGAGAGCTCTGTCAAACTATTTCAATATCCTCTGTTACAGTAAATCAACAAAGATTCTCAATCAATAACTAATGTACTGAGTATAATAACTCACGTCTATGCATTCTACATCCTGATACTTTGGAGAAGTTATTTCATTACAAAAGCTGAATTTCCCATTATTGCTTGCTAGTGCAATAAATTACATTGGTGCCAATTTCAAATCTTTAAAAGCCCAGGTGTTATAATATCTATAAGACTTGCTCCTATTTTAAAGGACATGCTCTAGCCAACTGTACTGTCATATACTTTATGCTATAATGCAAAGGAAAATGAATCCAATGTATAATGTGGCAGATGATAGAATACTAGCCATAAAAATTATAAGATTTTCAGAAATATTATTTCACATAGGGTGATATTTTTAAGAAGCACATGGGAAACTCATTCAAGGACTCATAATAGTCATAAATGGAGGGGAAGAGAGATGGAGAGAATGAGAGAGGGGGAAGGAGGGGGGAATGTGGGAGGAAGAGACAGAGAGATTGAGATCAGCAGGGCTCTGAAAGTGTTGAAACATGGGATTTGATGATGAATTTGTGAAGCAATGTTGTATTATACTTCATAGCCTATAGTTCAATCATGTCCCGAAACTCGAAATGTTATTTAACTTTAATTTATATTTCTGCATCATATAGAGTATTTAGAATCAAGGCTGCTTTCCAAAGGGGGGGGGGCAGATTGAAAATTGAGATCACATGGCTTGGTAAAGTGTTTTTTTTAATGTTACTGACAAACTCTCTAAGGACATGTATCCTTCTACTAAAGAAGATTGTTTATATGAAGGAACTTCATCCTTCCAAAGGCAGTCGTTATTTTCAAGGAACGTCACTTTTATTTCTTAAAATGAGGTAAAATGCAATTTTATTTCATTCGTACTCAATTTGCAGCTTTCCCTTTCTTTAAACCCACCATATTTATGTACAGAGCATCATATGCATTGTGATGGAGAAATAAAAATATAGACATTGATGAGAACAAAGCACTATTTAAAAAAAATTGTTACTATTTTTTTGTGATTAGTTGCATTAATAATAGTTCAGCAAAAGTTATATCAAAACATTCATTTTAAAATTGTCTGATTATTTTAATGGATCGATGTTAACATTACATTAAGGATAATGCATTCCCAGAAATCTGCAACTTTAATGTGATAGACATGATTTTTTACAATGTTTGCCTCTTAAGTTAGTTGGATTGAGTAAGTGACAAAGAAGGTTTTTGACAAGACAAAAATGGCCTCATTTGCTTTAGATACCCTTACAAAAGACAACACAAATGGATTTTAAAAGGGCTCAAGGTCTTATACGAAAATGTCAAGTGAGGTGAGGCTGCTGTATGTAGGGCAGGGAAGGAAGAAAAGGACAGAGGTGGCGCTGAGCTGATACTGCTATCTTAGAAAACAGGCACTCCTGAAATTTCTTTCTTACGTGTGAAAAAAAAATCTGTAGTGTTGAGTGTTGAACTTATGGGATGCAATAGCAGGGGATGTTAGATCAGTGCTCTGTGAACCTAATCCAAATGCTTGAACCAGAAAAAAAGACAGATTTTAAAATGTTTAAGTCCAGGGCTTTTTCTTCTATCTACATATTTCAGGTTATTGTAAATATGACAATATAAAATATCCTTGATGAACTCTTTGGTCTGGGTAAAGTATCAAGAAAAGGAAAACTACCTTAACTTTCATTTCTCAAAGATGTGTTCCTAATGCTATTCCTTGGACTGATTCGTTTTCCAAAATATTCATAATACGGACAATATACACTTAGTAGCATTCTTCATCAGTGTCACCATGGCTCAGTACAAGCCTAATAAAAATGAGGGTACCTTTCTTGCTACTTGATTTTTAAGTCCAGTCTATTTCAGACATGATCATAAAATATAATATAGTTAGTAAAGTGACTTTTCTAAAACCCTACACAGATAATATTTTAGGTTAATCAAAAGTAGAGTTTTCAAATATAGATCTGAAATTTGGAGAGCAAATGTTTGTATAGAATTACTTGTTGGCAACATCATTTTTACTTCTCTGCTTATTCTTTGTCACTTTGTATCACTGTTTTACAAGCACTTCTTATGTGCCAACAATATTAGAATGTAATTTGCATAGTAAAAACAAGAACATATAATGGCTAATGCTTTTGAAACTCAAGGGCTAGACTAGAGGTATCTGGGTTTACAGCTGTGGTTTGTATTAACTGCTTGCTACGCAATCCTAATACTGATAATAACCCAACAAAAATACGGTTCACTTTGCTGCTGAATCAGCATCTTCGGAACTACTGCTGCTTCTGTGCTGCAGCCTAGTGGAATGATTTGGTATGAAAATGACATATTCCAGGACATGATGTTATCGCTTGCTGCAAAGTAGGTTAAGAAACAGAAGAAATAAGCCATATGTACAGAAATCCCACAGATAATAAATATATACTTTGCTGCAGCTACTTGTTTATGCAAGAAATTAAGCGAAGCTCAAGAAATGCACCCTAGAATCCTAACAGAGTTCACAGATTTGGGAATTAACCTTTGCAGTTTCCAATATTCTCTTTTGCAACAACAAAAAATCATACCTCCTTCAGATTACATTTTCTTAGTAATGTGTCTGAAAGGTATATATCTCTAGTTAGAAAATCAATTTTCTATTCCTTGTTTTTAAAAGAAAATCCAAGTGTAAGCAAAAAATATATTATAGTGTAATATTAAATTGAATACCTGTATATAACTGTTCTTGTCAATAAACAGCTACTTTTTTATAAACATCTAGGACTATTACTTGAAGCACTGCTCACGTACCAGACAATTTAACCACCTCACATATATGCATTAGCATGTGGATGTCATACAGATTATATGATGCTCTCTGGTTTCCCTATTTTTTTTTTTTCTTTGCCAAGACATCTAAGTGTATGGAATTCTATCTTTGATTGGAGCCAGGAAGGCATATGCAATCACCGGGGAAGTCAGTTTGTTAGCAGAAAGTATTCGAAACCAATGAAGTATCTAATTTAACGAAAGTAGACACTGACTCATACTTTAAAAACACAGCCAAAAAAAAAAAAAGTAAAAGCAAATGAAAGAAGCATTTCTTTATGCTTTTATCATCACAATGGATTTGTATTTGACGTGTCCTTAAGCCACAGACACTCTGCTTATATTTGTTCACTCCCTAATCCCTTCACCCTCCCTCCCCACTCCAATAAACCACGATTTCCTTATACACTACACATTAAACACATATATGCCGGGTTACTTACATTGCAGTGAAGGGGAGCAAGGCAGATTATCTCTGCAATTTATCATTTACCTATTTATCTATGACATAACCTTTTCCTTTTTTCTTCATCACTTTAACTGAACATGAACCTAGAGCTCTTGTCAATGACATAATGTTTTCATGAAAGTTCTACTAATTAAAAATCTTCACCATACCAGACCTAAAAAATGAGCAGACTCTTGCCAAGTGTTATTCACCACAGAGACACTCTTGTGGCTACATTTTAAGGAAGGATAGAGAGGGGTGTGTAGGGAGAAAGTCTATATATGCATTGATGTAGAACAGTTGTCAGCTTTGGGTGGACAGATTATTTTTAATATAGATCCTTTAAGGAAAAAGAAAAAAAGAAAAAAAAAAAAGATGCTCTAAAGAGCTGAGAGTAATTGATGCGTAGTTTTGGATAACAGAAGCTTTTACTGGAATGACAAACCACAATTCTGAGAAATAGATCTGGTTTTCTTGGAAGCAAAAGATGATAGGAGAGTGTTTAAATGATGTTTGTCTTTGATTGCACCTGTAGACCCCCCTTTTTAATGATAAGGAGATGATAGGTTTTTTATTGGAAGGACATAAAAACACTTTCAGACGCCTGCTTTTGCCCATA
This sequence comes from Eonycteris spelaea, assembly GCA_003508835.1. Taxonomy (NCBI): domain Eukaryota; kingdom Metazoa; phylum Chordata; class Mammalia; order Chiroptera; family Pteropodidae; genus Eonycteris; species Eonycteris spelaea. Next base: position 14,014,013 of record PUFA01000021.1, read on the forward strand.
CTTACAGTGCCATCAATAGTTACTTGTTGGGAACATGCATTTAGACTTGCAATGTGCTGCATTAATTTAACACCACATAAAATATGGATTTTATTGCAGCAGAGACAATAAATGCTGCAATTGCTGACTATGTGAATTTAAGCCCCACTCTTCATTCTCCCCCCCTCATACTTCTGACTCAGACATAAAAAAAAATATGAATATGGGAATGATGCCTATTCTATTCCTGATAAACGCCAATCTATTTTATTTATGTAGATGCTTAGTGACCATTGACTCTTTCAAGGAATCTGTCTTCTGCCTATCATTTCTCTTTATATTAAACACACAATGAACTATGATTATGAATAAGCGCAGAGTGTATCCATTCATATGGAATGCAAAGTGATCTTAGCTGATGCTAGAGTTCACAGCAACAATGTTATCTCTTAAACTGATTTTTAAAATAAAGAGGAGCAAGTATGAACATGACAAATTTCACTCCATAATATATTTTTAGCATCTGTTCAGAGTGAATGAATTCATAAACTCTAATATCATGACCCACTGTTGAGCATAATATACGATTTATCCAGTTTTACATTACCTCTGTAGATATTCAAAACAGTTGTTTTTAGAATCAAATATATAGAGTTTTATGCTTAGTAATTTATTTATGTAGTAAAGATAATTATTTGGAAATAACTGTTAAACACAACTTTAAAGCAAACATTTTCCCCCGGAGAGAAAAAAATAAAAGACCTTAAGAGAGTTTTAAGAGAGAGAGAGAGAGAGAGAGAGAGAGAGAGAGAGAGAGAGAGAGAAATGAAGTCTTCCTACCTTTTTTTAAAAACCAGCTTCTGGATAACGGGAAGTTGATTCCAGCCAAAATAACCCTGGAGAAAAATTGTCACTATGTTCCCTTTTTGTTTGTTTTCGGCTGTTATTTTCTAGCGCTGATTCTACTTCAATCTAACTCAAGCTTTCTCTCAGCATCACTTTTAACTCTGGACGGCAGGGAACCGAAGAAAACGGAGTGGGGGGCGGGGGTGAGCTCTCTCTGATTGGCTTTCATTCAGTGCTCCTGATTAAGGGGCGAAAAAAAAAAAGCGGGGGGAAAAGAGAGCGGGGGCAAAAGCCTTTCCTCACTAGCAGAGAAAGGTTCTGCTGATAGAGCTGCAGCACTCGCCATGGGAAGGTTGGAGCCTGGGGAAGCGCTGGCTTTTGCAAGCACACAGCGATTTGCAAGTGAATGCGAGGGGAGGGCGCATCCGAGAGGAGGGCTTTGGATGAAAGGCGTCCCCTCCCCCCAGGGCAGAAAGGCTCTCTGTTTGAAGGCTAAGGTAATCAGCCCAATCTAATCCGGCTGTGTCCGTAACACAAGCTCAGGAACAGGACTGCTTCTTGCAATTCTTTTTCAATAGATACTTCTTCTGACAGATATATTCCTGCACCATCCACGAGCCAGACGCCCGAACTACAGGTATTAGCGGAATGCCAAGTCAGATTGCAACCAGATCTGACACGTTACCAGCGTGATTTTTTTTTTTTATTGCGGATTAAAATTTTTATCTTTGCTCTAGCGGAACTTTCTTTTCTTGATTCTCCAAATACCTTCTTTTTGTTGTTTATTGTCACACGAGAGCATACCTTGCTCGTCGTTTTGGAACGTCCGTGAGCCAGTCGTGTCTGCTTAATTTTATCTGCTTTGCTTTTCTATATTTTATAGATAAAAGTATTTTACTCTTAATTTAAATATGCAACTAATGCATTAAAATATTTAGACTTTGGACTGGACACAAGCTCCTTTCTTCCCTTAACTTTTTTTTTCCCCCCTCAGGAATTTGAGTTTCATGCCCAAATGTGTGTGAGCAGATGGAAATCCATCTGAGTGGTTCTATTTACGAATCAACCATCGAACTCCATCTCTCTATTCATCTATCTCTACGTTAGTTTGGAATCAACCAAAACCTTACCAAAGGATGTCAGTATAGCTCCACGAAATAACGCACCTGTTTATATTTTTCTGGCTACATGAAGATACCATTTTAGAGTAAATAAATTATGTCAATATACTATAAAATAATATATACTATACAATAATTTTAAAGCTGGGAGAATTATAAAGATAATCTTGTCCAACTATAATATTTTAAAAAATAGATAATACTGCTCAGAAATACTAAATGACTTGCTTAAACAAGGAAACTAATGACGGAGTTAAAACTGTATGGCAGTTTATATTTTATATTTATAGAAATACATAATATATATTTTTATATATTTATAATTCCAGTTTAGTACTGTTTCAGAGATGGCATACTACCTCCTGGGTATATATTTAATTATTCCGACATCAGTAGGCCCCTTATATAATCAGCATAATAGAAAAGGAAGGAATCTTATCAGGGGGAGGGAGGGTGATTGTAAATTAGCTTAAAAAAGTGTTAGTAGATCACAAGGTTATATGTATGACCAATGTTACCAACTAGTTTTATATTTAAAATGCCGAATATATCCACTCAATAATATAATATTTAGAGCACAAAGGGACTTCCAAAATTCTAATTCTACACATGACAGCATTAAGATCTGGAAAATTGTAATGACTCAGTTAAAGTTGTGTGATAACAGTGGTAGAATTCATATACTTAACCTCTATCGTTCGCCCATGGTTTTTTTTTTTTTTTAACAGAGTGCCTTAACTATAGCGTCAGGTCAAAATAAGTATTTCATTTTTTTCTTTGATGTGTTAACATGATGTATATGTTTAATGTAATATTGCCATTGACAAATTAATGATGGTTGTTAAGAAAAGTTTTGGAATTTCATACTCTCTGTATAAATTATATAGTGTTTTATATAGTGCTTAAGTGCAGCAGATCAAGTGCATACACATAAGATGGCCTCTTATAAGATTAACTTTTTGTATGTTGGTTAGTTTCAAAATAAATGGCTGCAAAAAACGAGTTGTTTAGATTACATTTAAATGGGTCTAGTTAAGAATATAATAAACGGCTGAATCAGATGGGGAATTATATTTTATTAATGAAAATACATGTTATAATAAGATATTCCCCAAATAATAGTTTCTTAACCTGAGAGAGGTTTATTCTTCTCTTACATAAGTTTCGGAGTTGGTATGACTGTCATGCTCTGTATAGTAATTAAAAACTCGGGTTGTATCTATCTGATTGTATCTATCTACCATTCCTAAGGAGTCGACCTGATGCATATGATCCAAGAAAGGTCACCCCCCATATCTGCTTTCTGGAAAGAGAAGTAAAACAAAGAAGGAAAGGGTGCTCCTTTCCCATTGGAATCTTCTATGATTTCCTTGGCTGGAAACAAGATACTTGGCCACAAATTGTTGTAAGGTAGGCTTGGAAATGTAGTATTTACTCTCGAAAGCTATTTGCCCACCTAAAGTGATTTATACTATTAGAGAAGGATATGACAGAATTGATACAAAGAGCAACAGTGCTGTCATAGCTATGCATCACATATTTTAGGGCTTTTTAGAGAAAAAAATTGTATTCTTGACTAAAATTTAAATGGTGTCATTATGTTAGAGACAAAAATATTTGTCATTAGGTCAATGGTATCCATGCAGATAATTTTAATAATATTTTAACATTTTCAAGTATGAAATAATGGTATTGCCAGTTACTGCGTTTTCTGTTTTATAACCAGGTAATGTATTTAATAAATGATTTAATAAAAACAAACTATGTATTCCAAAGTTCAGGAGTTGTAGATATAGATATGAGAGAGCATTTAAACACTGCATTAAAACGTGTCCCATTTGCCTTAATATACTCCTTGTAAAAGAGAGATTCCCATGCTCTCTTGTTGAATATAGGTTTGGAATACAAATTAAAATTTTAAAAAACCCAAACATAATATTTACTAAACATTAAAACCTCTAATAAGTTCTGTTTAATTAAACAATATTATTTCTCAATTCCTTCTTTATTTCACTCTATAAATGGTTAAACTTAGGATTCTGTAAATTTCTTTATTTTGAAGGAGTTTTCTCTGGAAAGTTAATGCAAAGTAGTCCTGTGAATTAGAAAAAGCTTCCCTATAGTCACCAAGGTCAGGAAATGGTAGCCCATGAAAAATTAGTAAAATACACAGTAAGCGCGGTATGAATGGGATGAATGGGTCAGTGCTTCACAAAAGTGTCCCTCAGTGTGAGAAAAGTCCACATGTATATTAGAAGCAAATAAAACTAATGAAAACTTTAAAAATGTACCTCTATACTTTTAAAAGTAAATGTAAAATTGCACAGATAAAAATGTCTTACTATAATCATAAAACACTTCATAAACTATAGAACGTTCTATCATTATAATAATGATAGACCCTCTGAAGGCTGATTCCCTTCCTTGCAAATGTAAAAGACCCAATTCATTTAAAATCAGTTAAATAAAACAACTCTCCACTCCATGTGGAATTACATGCCTAAAAGTTGTTATGCTGTTGCTAAACAGTGGGCATCAACCCTTAAGGTGTCACCTGCTAAATGGCTACACACTTGTTTGGAAACAATTTCTTCCCAGCCACTCTTTCTGGGGTTCCTTTTAATCGTATTAAGATAATATCAATTTCCACTATAACAAGAAGTTAATCAAACCTCATTCTCTCTGTGGCTATAAAAAGAGAGTAGAGCATGTCTATACTGCTTCACAAACACATTAGCAGAAAAATAATTTGGAATAGTTTGTTTCACGCACACATGAATTTGGCCACCAGAGCTGAAGAAGCATGGTTTTGCAGTTGCCCTTACTTGGACCACAGCAAAGAATCTGTGATTTTGGAGGCTGAAAGTGGTCTTGCTATTCACCTACTCTTTCTCTTTCTATTCAAGTTGTAAACTGCTATCTAAAACTCAAAAATAATTTCTTCTTATTATTATTAAATTACCTGGAGTAGCTAGAGTGGTTTCTGTTATCTACAACTGACATGTGTCTTAAATCTTTTTTTTTTTTTTTTTTAAGAGTAACCTGTTACCATTAGTATTTAACCATATCTCAACATCTCTTAGATGATATAATTTGGGAGCGGGACCAGGGAGGGTTGAGCCAGGGAAAGAGGAGAGTACTAAACAGCCAGTTATGTTTCGAAAAAATGTAATTATTTTGAAAACTAATCAGAGTTAATTAAAGAACACATGACCTTAATTTTGATCCCCCTGCCCCCTTCTCCTTTGAACCTACCATGTTCTGTGTACTTTAGGTATAAATGTCAGGGTTGGCTTTTTTAACTCTCTTAGATCAAACGTGAATCACACTGCTTGATTTTTTTTTCCCCTATAATTTTAATGTAAAAAAAAAAATGGTTACATATGAAAAGGTTTACAAGTAAATTGAATCCTATCTTCTTAGCAAGGCAGAAAAAAAAAATAGGTTGAATTATTCCCATGTTGATTGAAGGGTAAATTCTTACTAAATCTGTTTCCATCCATTCCTTAAGGTTAGTGGCCTATTTTAAATTTTGAAACATTGGCGAAGTGAAAATAATCAGGAATGAATTTTCCATTGTCTGATTGTGATTTAACTTCATGTCTGAGAAAGTGAATGAAAGAAAAACCTTTCAAATAAAAAAAATAGTGAAAAACAATAAGTCACAAGTCTAATGTGCTTGCAATTGCATTTAACATACAAAAATAATCTTTTATTTTTATATGTTTCTTTAAGTTGCATTGTTAATGCAGAGATTAGGTCTGAGAGGTTAAAGTAGCATTTTAATTAATAATGTCACGGAAAAGCCCTTCTAAGGATTCCTAGAATCTTTTTAAGAAAAGACAATATTTTAAAACACATTAAATATGTATTATAAAAGACTAGACAAATCACAACTATTATTTTATTTCATCTGTCTTAAAATATTTCTTTCTTCCTCCCCCTTTCCTTCTCATAGTATTTGTCAATAACCATTAATTTTATAATATTGCATCTATTTGTAAACTATCAAATTAGCTTTACATCTTCATGGTGTAAATGCTGGCAGAAGACGTGAACCTCATGAACCAGAGAAGCATCATGACCATCAAATCTGTGTCAGTTTTTTTTGTCCATCACATCTCATTTGGGCAATGTCGGAGGTGGGCTCAGGTAGATATTGCACCTGCTGTGGGTTTGCATATCGTACCTGAGGGACACCATGCTTAGGGAAACCTGCTCATTATAAAATGTACTGTGAACAAAACTGCCTGAACTTCCCTCCAAAGGGAGACATTATCTCTATTTTATTGTGTAGTATAAAAATCCTTCTACTCTAGTGGGGACAGTAACTCATCATCTGAGGATGTTCCTGTACAGATGTCCTTGCAAAGATAGTTTAAAGAAAAGGGCAGTTGGTGTGGAAATGTGAGACATATGGAAAATTGTCTCCCAAGATTATTATTTATTGGTCCAATGAGAAATGTCAGCTGGAAAACTGGCCTCCACCCAGCACATGGTCACCCTGAGGGAAATTCTGCAAATGGCTATTTTACCTATAGAAGCAATTATATGGCCTGTGACAAAGACTCTCATGGATCGAGCTTTACTCATGGTCCCCTAAACTCTTTTTCAACTAGACCTGACTCATAGACTTCCATTTTTGTCTCTGCATTGTCCAATTTTAGCAAGAATGCTGCTAAATCAGTGTAACCAGAATCTCCACTCTCAATATCTGATCACGCTCAATTTTTGAGCAGGTTTCTCATGCTCCATCATCCCTTAGGTGTTGTTTGATCATCTTGTCCTGCCTTCAGCGAGAATCCTGTTAAGGCAGTTTAGCCAGAATACCCTCTTACTCCTGATGTTTCTTAGTACTTTTCCATCCACTGATCCCCACCCTGCTCCTTGGCTACACTTTCCCACCTGCCCGTACTGTATTCAGAGTCAAGCCCAATTTCTCTTCCCCATTGCGAAACCCACTGCAGTGGTTCCTATACCCAATGAATCCTTTAAATAAAGTCTTCTTTACCATGCTTTCGCGAGTGTCTGGAACAATGGTTCTCACAATGCACTGTATGGACCAACAACATGAGCATCACCTGAGTCCTTGTTATAAATACAAATCCTCAGGTCCTGTCTCAGACCCGCCAAACTGAAAACTATGGGAGTTGTCAGTGTTCTGTGTTTCGTATGTCTGAAGGTGATTCTCAGTTACAATTTGAGAATTAGTGGCATACAGTTGCTTTAAAGAAGTCTAGAAAAGAAAGAAACCCTGACTTCAAACTCATGGTTTACAAATGAGAGATTTGTTTATGCAATCACTTATTATTTTTAACACATACATATTATATGCAGAATCACTGCAAAACATTGTGCTATTTGTGAGATTGTGGGGGAGGGAGAGCTATAATCATGGTCCTGGCTGAACAAGGATTTAAGCATCTAATGAGAGAGACAGTAATGAAGACAAGTGATACACAAAAGTAAATGAAGGGGAAGAAAGAAGGGAATTTTGCCAAGTGTGTGATGAATGTAGAAGTAGTTACTCTCGAGGTTTCCAAACAGAGAATTACAACTCTGATGAATGTCAGCTTTGGTTTTTCGTTTCAGCAGTCAACATGCGAAGGGGATGGATGGCAGTAAAAATGCCCAGCCATGATGCTCTGTCCTAGCAGCATGTTGATTAAACAAAGTCCCGCCAGAGTTACCAAGAGAACAGACCAGAAGGAAGAAGAGTTCTGAACTCTTTTCTTCTAATCTCCATTGAGGATGGGAGCTTGCTTTGCATACAAATGTCTGTCTTTATCCCAGTTCCTCTTGTGATTACACTCGCCCTATGTAATCCTTCATGTGACACTATGGAAGAGAATGAGGAAAAGAAATGAAACAATGATGAAACAGGAGGAAGAGGAGAAGTTTTATAAAATCAGATTCCAAAACTAGAGGACCCCAACATGTCTTCTTTCTATTGACAGGGCTGGCTTTATGGGTGTATATCCTGTGTAGTCACACAGGCCCCTACACTTAGAAGGAGCTCACTCTTGATTTAATGGCCTGCTGGTGGATTTTAATTTTTAACTAATTTTTGAACAAGGGGCTCCACATTTTCATTTTGTATCGGGGCACATGATTTTGTATCTAATCTGCTTAAAACTGGCTGATGGTGCTGATGCAGTATGATGTCACTCATGGAGTAGAAAGGTCTTGTCATAGGTAGGTTTGGACAGTAATCAATGTTGACATTTAACAGACAAACACATTGATAAATCTATTTGTCATTAGTAAACAAGGACGATAAAGTGTACTTGACTCATGTTAAGCTGAGTTTGACTCTGTAACATTTGATCTCTAGTGTCAAGGCATTGGCATAAGCCCTCAATGTAATCAGTAGGTAAAATTTCATTCATTCATGTATTCGGCTATTTATTCTCCAGTTACTTATTGAGCTGCTAATGTGTCATACATTTTGCTCAGCACTGGGGATGTGATGGTAATCAATAGCTACTCAGCTCTTAACCACATACAGCTCATTCTCTAATAGGAGAAAAGAATAATTGTTTAATGTCACAAATGATTATATTACTGTTCACTGTGATAAGTGCTCTGAAGGAAGGAACTTGATTGTATTGTATTGTCTTGACCTAACTAGAGGGACAAGTAAGGAGAGAGGCTGGGATGGTGGTTAGGAAAACTCCTTAGATGAGGTAAGGCTTGAAGTGAAATTAGAAACATGATGCGATGCCCTTTACCCCAGTAACTTTTAGAAGAAATCGCTGTGTGTGTTGCTGGGTAACATTTAAATCATGCCTTCCTAGAGCCTAATTGGCCAAGCAGTTCCATTATTGCAAATATCTGTAACCACGACCACAGTAGACTCCTGATTTATCAGACGTACCATGCATAGATGCTCATATGCATTTTGCTGTTCTAAGAACATCTCGCTCAAGCTATAGGTCTTTGGAACAGAGCAAAATGTACTTTGACTACCATTATCTGTCTAAAGTTATATCTTTCTAGCCCCTACGAAAGTACTATAATGTTTGTCAGCTTTTCAGACACTTTTCAGCAATAGCGAAATAAAACAAACAAAACAATGTGAAACAACTCTTGAACCATTTGTTAATTCTTTGATATCAGACACATTTAGGAAAATCATGGCAGGGATGGGTACGGGAAACTGTGTTAAAATTATCCACACACTGAACTATACTATGGTGTAATTTTTATGTAACAAAAATATGTAGATAGATAGATACTGTTTGGCTGAAAAGTTACCAATAGTTATCGAGAATTTAGAGTTTTGTAAACACAATTTAATTCAGTCCACAGTTAAACCAAGAGCCAAAATAAATGCACTCTAATTAGAAGAGTTTTATTTTTAGATAAAGATTTATATTTCATAAATTTCATCATTTAATTGATACAGTAACTATTCAACTAGATACAAGATCTCAAGCTAAGCATGGTGGCTTAACATTTTGCATTTTTTATCCTAACTCACTTAATGCAAATGAATTAAAAGTCTGAAAAAAATACACAGTCAAAAGCAAAATATAAATGATTTGTTAAAATAATTAGCAGTTCAATTACTGCCTGGTTTAAAATATTAAATTTAAACTTAAGAAACAAATCAAATCATAAAAACGATCATTTGTGAAATTCTTGAGTTGGTTCTATAAATATTGTCCCAAGAATGGAAAGTTTTTAAATGAGTTATCAACTTTACTTTTGTTATTTGTCATCATTCTAGTATAGTAAAATAGCCTTTCTCTAAAGAAAAAAAAAATCATTATTTAAGAAAAACAAGAAAACAACATTATTTAACAAAATTAGTAGTGCTAAACATAAAGTTGTTTTAAAATGAAAAACTATCAATATTATCTCATATCAAGTAACATTTTAATAACCTTAAAACTTTTAAATGTTTATATAGATGTGATATTTAGAGTACTGTAATCATCAAAGTATGTTTAAACCTTATTATTTACTCTTTTTAAAAAATAATTTCCTTCTCTATCTTAATTCTGAGCTGTCTTCTTTCTCACTCACACATCCCTTTTTAAATCTTCCTAACTTATTTGACATTTTTAAATAAGTTCATTCTCATTCTAATATTAATCAATCTAGTTGTTTTCAGTTCCTTATATCTTGCATTGGGGTTTGGAGAGAATAGTATTAAAGAGAGAATGCCCAAATTGAGAAGGATGTGCAGGTGCCTAAAAGACTTGGGGGTGGGGGTGCTGATTTTGAATCAAAGTCCCAGGATAACTAGGCCTCCAAGCTTGGCCGCATCACTGGAGGCTTCTGGCCTGGCTTTTAGGACATGTGCTTGTTACCACCGCAATGAACTGCTTCCCCTCAATAAAATCAAAATTGAGAATAAAGCAGACTATGCTAAATGTAAGTTTATGATTCACTATCTTATTTTTCATAAAGTTCTATATTCACTCCTGTGTCTCTGTCTTTGCTTCTCTGTATAATTTGTCAATTAATTTTCCTATTTGTTCTTAATGAAGAAAATTACACATGAATAGAAGTCACTGAAAAGTTTGTGAAGTTGACAACCACATAGAGATCAGAAAATGTAAAATTTTATTGTCTTAGCAGTATTAACAGAGTTATGTAAACCATATGTGATATGTGAATGTCTTTAAATTTAGCACAGTATATAGTCACAGATATAAATGACTTGGATATCATAAAGGGAAGTGCAGATATTAATTATAGAGTTTGGAAAAATATATTATCTTTTATTCTTTGTGTTTTATTATCATACATCTATAGTGCAGGCACAATTGACTATGCCCATTAGGGAAACCAATAGAAATAAGTATGTACACTTTTGTTTATATGTAATCTCTCAAAAGTAAAATATAGTCAAAAGTTAAATGTAAACAATCAGGCTATGACCAATGGCAAAGGTAATGAATTCAGCTGATAATTTTCTTAATGAGTGTTAATGTTTTTTAATTAGAAGATGCTGATGTACAATTCCCTTAGTATGAAATGTTTAGACTTCATTTGTTTTTTCCAGTGACCCCCCCCACCCATATACACTTTGGAATCTTTGGGGGGGGGTGACGTAGCTTAACAGCTAATATGCTATTGTATGTCTTGTTTCTTTTAAAGAACAAAAATTTCATATGGTTACAAACTTTTTATATAGGACTTGGTAATTTTTCTTAACCTAAAATTTCTTGGTTGAGTGTGGGAAATGTGGTTTGCAGACAGACTGCTATAATGAAAACATATATATTATTTCACTACACCTGTAAATTCTATTCTTATATTTAATTGAAATCACAAATTTCTTGAATAATATTTCTTAATTTCAATATTGAATTTACTATTCCTAGTCATAAATATATATTTAAGTTATTAAATACACTTGACTTAATTATACATTGGACAAATATTTCTTTAATGACTTCTATATTCCAGGGACTATTCTAGGCCTTGGGGATACAGCAGTAAAGAAAACATTCAAAGTCTTTGTTCTCAAGAAATGTGCATTCAACTAAGGGGAAAAAGACAGAAGCAAATAAACAAGCATGTCATACTGCAGCTGGTGATAAGAGCTACAGGTAAAAATAAAGCAGAGAAAGGATGTGTGGCAAGCTGTAAAAGGGCACCCAGAGATGTCCACACCCCAATCCTTGAAACTTGTGAACATATTACCTTACACAGCAAGACGGACTTTGCAGTGTGATTAAGGATCTTGAGATTAAGAGTTTCTCCTGCCCGATTCTAGCAGACTCAATGTAATCACATGAGTCTTTAAAAGCAGAGACCATTTCAGCTCAATGAGAGATTTGAAAAAAGAGAAATAGAACCAGTGAGATGACAACATGAGAAGGACCCAACACATGGTTACTGACTGAAGATGGATGAGCCAAGGGATACGGTTAGTCTCTGAAAGGTGAAAAACACAAGGAAACAGATCATCCCCTAGAAAGGAAGGAACATAGTCTTTGCCAACACCTTGATTTTAGTTTAGTGAGACCCGTGTTAGAATGTTGACCTATAGAACTGTAGGATAATAAATTTGTGTTGTTTAAGCCACCAAACTTGAGGTTATTTGTTACGGCAGTGATAGAAAACTAATGCAGGACATCCAGGGACACTGGTAAGTATGTATCTTTTTGCAAATCATTGTTAGCTAGCGAATGACCCTTTGATGATGTGATGCTTGAGCAGAGTTGAATAAGTGAGAAAGCCAGCCATTTGCATACAAGTGGGATGAACTCTCTAGACAGAGGTAAAAGCCAGTGCAAATTCCCTGGAGCAGTAACATGCTCAGTTGTTTGAGGAAAAGAAAGGCAAGCATCAGCATCAGGAATGAAAAACAATAAATCAAGCACAGAGGATTTCACAATGAGGTGAGTGCTGAGGCTGATCACATCATGGAATTTTATTCTGACTGAGATAGGGAGCTCTTGAAGGTTAGAGGTGGGAGAAAAATTTCATCTGATTTGGATTTAAAATAGGTCATTTTGACCACCTTATTGAGAACAGACTGTAAGGGCAAGACTAGGAGTGGTCAGGCTAGGAGACAAACACAGAGGCTTGTTCAAGTAGGAAATAATGGTGTCATGGAGGAGTTGGTAAGAAATAGTTATATTTTGGATATGTTTTGAAGGTAAATACAAGATTTGCTGACAGATTAGATATTAGTGTTGGGAGAACAGAAAAGGGGATGACTCCAACTGCAAAATGGAGTTGCCATACTGAGATGAGAACTGAGGAAACAGGTGTGCGGCCAACCGAAATATTTGCAACTATTCGTTTTGTGATTTTAAAACATGTCTTACTTTTCACACCTCACATAATTTGAATTTATCTGTCTTTCATTCTACCTTCAACATCACATGTAACTATTTGTTTTCATTAATTAAAAAATTTCAGAATGATGCTTTCGAAGAGACCATCAGTATTTTCATGCTTGATGCAATGCTTTTGTGCTGCTCACGTGGAATTTCTTCTCTTCAGCTTTTCTGCTTACCTGTCTTCTGATTCTGACCACTTACGTTTTTTTTTTGTTTTGTTTTTTTTTTTTTTACTTGAGTAGTTTCTAGTCAATGCTTTTTTAGATAAACCTTAATTTGAAAATCTAAGTAAGGATGATATTTTGAAAGTACATACACATTCGTCGAGATGAGATTTCAGTATTGTAAAATTGTGCTCTTAGATTTTTCTTAGCAATGGCAACTGGTTCTCAAGTGATGTTATGTGGAAATGAGAATATTAGGCTGATTAGGTGATAGGTTTCCAACATTAAACATAATGACTGTGGTTTACATTAATTTAAAAAGGTTAGCATTCTATGTGTGAATAACACTATACTAAGAATGAAGAGGCCTAAGTTTATACACTTATTAAGTTAAAAAGTGAATCGGTCAAAATAAATTTGTATTTAACTAAAATATTTAAAAGAATTACTATCTTATTTAAAAGAACATCTGAATAACCAGCTCTCTAAACCTGTATCTAATATACAAATATAAATTTATAATTTGTACATTAAAAAATGTAACCATGCAAAAATTTATCTTCTTTAAGACGATGTTTCCTCGTCTCTTCCTCCTTGATTCAGACTAGCCCTATATAGTCTAATAACAGCACAACTCACTCACTTCTTTTCTTTCCTCATCCTTCTAACTTGAACGTATTGCACATGTACCCTCTTAAGCATTAAGCCCTTAGGGAATCAGATTCTGGTCAGCATCCCACAATCTTAGGAACAAAGCCTCAGCTCTGTTGACTGCAGAAACAGTTTTGGTCAAACTAAAGATAACGTCTTGACCTCAGTGTGTTTCAGCTACAGACATGTGAAGGGGAAATGACTCTACCAGCAATATTCCTTTGAATCCTGACAGAACCAGACCATGACTGACATTAGGACATGATGCAGTGATCAATTGCCTCCAACCCTAACCCTGACCAATCAGTAGAGCCCATGACTTCAACTCCTTTAGCTACCAGGACTAATAATTTTTCCCCTATATAACCTATCGTCTAGAGACCACCAAAGAACCAGGGTTTAAGAGCACCACCTCACCTGTGTCTCCAGGCTTAATGCTATTTCCTCAAATAAACCTCTACTTTTTTTTTTGCTGCAAATTCCTGTTCTTGTCTCGTTGATCTTTGACACACACAAGTAAACAAACCCTTTGAGTTCGGTAATGATATTTAGTTTAATGTAACTTAAATGTGTATATCTCTTACTATTATTGCAAGGTAGTGTTTTTAAATATTTACTGATAAACATATACTCCCATTAAATCATCTGTTGAGAAAAGAACTTTAATTGTGTTAAAGAAAAAGAAAAACAACAACACACTCTAAACGGTGTCTGTAATGCTAAAAACCCCAAATTTGATATAATTGTAGTTTCAACCTCTCCCAGAAACATAATCTTAATTAATCAATATAAAATTTTCTGGTTAAGTACCAGTAAGGTCATCTGTCACACGCTCTCTCTCCATCCGCACAGAGAAAGAAGAGGCAATTTGCATTATAAAAACCCGCTCTCTTCTCCTAAAGAAAAACTGTCTGGGCCTAGAATATTCCTTTATCTCTTCTGTTAATAGCTCCCTTGCCCCACCCCCACCCATCTTCCTATAAAAACCTTAACTTTCAATTTTGTACAACCCCCAAGAGACACCTTCTAGTCGCTATATGTGATGTTGCTCAATGAAAACAGATCTTTCTATTTACGTGGTTGAATTTTGTTTAACAACGGCAAGTAATAAAATTATTTTGATTATATGTTTTATGAATTATCATCAAATATCTCAAGTATTGCTAAAAGTTTAAAAATTCTTAAAGAAACAAAATCATATTCTTACTTGTCTAGGCATGAGAGATTTCTGTGGCTAATTTGTGTTCTTACAAGATTACTGTATTAAGGTCTACCTCTGATGTTGTCATGTAGACATATACATCTCAGCCAGATCTTAAAAGTACATAGCGTGAAGAAGCATCACATACATTAAAAAAAAAAAAAAAAGATGTCAGTAAATAGTTAATAATAAATAACAAGTATTAGTGGCAGCTAAGCCAGAACCTAGTTACCAAATTAATAATATAATAAAATGTGCTTACTATATTTTGTCTAAATATTTAAAAAGTCATTTATACCAAAAATAATACCTCATTCTGTTTCACCATAAAATGTGGGTATTCTGCTAAATTCAGAATTTTGAAAATAATACTAAATTACTATCCTGCTAATTTATTGAAAACATTTAAAAATTTACCAATGCAAAATGCTTCTATTAACCTCATGGTTTTTAAAAATGTGAAATATGATCGATCAACAGCCATGTGATGGAGACTACAATTTTATTCATGTTAAGATTATCATTAATCAGTAGGGTTTTTTTCTTTTCCTGTCTATAAAATTTAGTGATGTCGAAGTAAAAAATGTTCAGTTTTGCTTTCAAAATATTTAATTAATGATAGTTCTGTTTGGGCTTTTTTTCTCATCAAATTAAGTCACAAATTTGCTTACTTAATTTTTTCCCAGACATTTGTTACAAGGACTTTACTTATGAGTTAAATCACTACCTTTTATATCTTAGTATTTTTACTCAACAAAAAATTTTCTAACGTTTTATAGCCAACATTTGAGAAAGACTAACTGTGATATTTAACAGTGTTCTCTGATTCCTGCATGACTAACTTTTTTCCAGCTTTAAGTCTGTGACTACATTATGTGACCTCCTTTGTAACATATTGAGTGTTAACTAACTCACTAAATCATAAAATCTTAGAACCGGTTAGAATTTTGTGAGTAAGCCTCCCAAAAATCATTGTTTGAGAGTTCAGTATGCTTAGTAAAATATTAATCCTTGCTTGATATTGCAATACTAATTTTTAGCAAATGTGTAACCTGTCAAACAATTGAATGCTTAAGTATTTATTTATTTATGTGCAGCTGTCACAGTACTAGAACCACAGGAAATCACATGTCCTTTGAGGTCGAAGGCATTTACTAACTTGGACTTGTACATTTCAAGTAGAGGATTAAATCTTCAAGAACATCTACCTGTGTGTACACATAATGCTCACTTAAGTCGCATCTTTTGGGTGATTCTCTTTTCCTCAATCTATATTGTAGACTTTGCAGTTTTATCTTTAAAAAAAAAATCGAGTGATTTATTTGCACATTTCCATTTACACTAACTCCATTCCCCAAATTTAAGAAAATAAATATTCACATTTTCAAGGTCACTACAGGGTTAGGGTACCAACCTATGGCTGATGGATGGACTTAATGGGGCATTGGAAAAGAAAACAATGACCTCGGTTGTTTTGTTTTGATTTACTGTGTCTTCACTGACAGGAAAAATAGTTTTTATGTACTATGTAAAATTACTGTTGCTTTGTAAACTATAACTTATTTGACAAAGGTTAAGGCACATGGGTCAATGTAAACTAGAAAGAAGATTCCATCATGATAATTTTTCCTTGAAATAGAGTTTTGAAATATTATTTTTGGCCTAGGGTATGTTTTAATTCCCCAAAGAAATTTTTATCTCATTGTCTACAAAAAGTAGAGTAGAGCACAGAATAAAAAGTCCATAAAGAAATTATAATATAGAGGTTAGCTTAAGGTAATATATTGTTTTCCAAAAAACAAACAAACAAACAGCAATAACCAAAATAGCAAATGAAGAGTTTAAAAGTCCAGTGGCCTTTATTTTTCATGTATAAACTGAAAAGCAGCCAAGGGTTTTTGACTCCAGTTCCTTTGTTTTCATGGTTTCCTAAGAAATCCCATCCAAATCTAGGTTCTGAAAACTTCTAGAATATAGGAGCTGTAACAAAGATTGTGGGAGATGACTTGCTTAAGCTTTAGAGGTTTGAGTATGTTCGCTTGTTTGTTTCTTTGTTTTCCCTCTCTTTCAGCTTTTAAAATCTACATTGATTAAGACTTTTTAAAAAAGTTACATGAAACTATTATTCAGTACCAGAGTCTTACAGGAGAAACATTTTCAAGTATAGTTATTTCTAGATGCTTGTGTACTACATATTAACATCATAATAAAAGTACTACTTGTTGTACTAAAGGGTTAATATTAGTAAAAGTGTTAAGTAATTCATTTTCAATAAAATGTTAACAAAGGCAATTTGGAGAATGATCCATATGCATGCCTGCAGGAAAAATTTCTTCGAAGATTATTTCTTCCAAATATTGTTTCAGTTATAGAACATTACATTAAAAAAAGTGTACTATAAATTTATCACCATCTGACATCTTATATTTTTTCTTTCATTTACATTTTCAACAGTGGTCAATTATAAATGTAAAACTGCCAATCACTCACCCACTCAATGGCACTTTTAGAGGACTAAAGAGAATACACAAAGTAACACAGCATGTAGAAAATGGTACACAATATAAAGCCATGTTTCGCTGCTTTAAAATATATTAGCTTTTACATTTGTGACTGTATCAACAAAAGAAATACAAAGCTTCTTGAAATTTTTAAAAATGCCGTCAAATTATTTTCAAATGTTAAATAATATTTCTGATGGCTTTTAGAAAAAAAAACCACTAACTTTTAGTCCCGAGTTATGCAAATTTTGATCTAATGTGGACACTGACTAGGTCTATCCAGAGGAATAGGCATGATTTCATCAAGAAAGGCCTATTCTAAATGAAGCAGTCACATGTATCCTTGGTGCTTAATTGATAGTGTCTAAACTGTGATCTACTTGTTTGGGAGCCAAGATGGTAATATCAGTATATTTATAGAGCTAAGTATGTTATACAGAATCCTACATACTATTTTTCATGTCTCATTTTTTCCTCTCATCTTGGGGTCAGTGATAGTGATATAATGGTGGTGATTAGAATTTACCTTGATGAGAAAATAGGTAAAATATTTAATCATAATACTTTACATTAGAGAATGTGTGTTTAGTATTATGGCTCTGTCACTTAGCGGCCATACGACATTGTTCAAGTGACTTAAACTCTCTCTACCTCTGTTTCTTCATCTATAAAATGGAGAGAAAAAAACACCTTATCTCTTTTTGTATTAGTTTTAGTATTTTTTACTACTTTAAGAATATAACAGTTGTAATGGAAAATAGTATGGAGGTTCCTCAAAAAATTAAAAGTAGAACTACCATATGATCCAACAATTCCACTTCAAAGTATATATCCAAAAGAATTAAAATCACACTATTGAAGAGATATCAGCATTCCCATATTCATTACAGCACTATTCATAGTAACCAAGATATGGAAGCCACCTGAATGTCCGTCACAGATGAATGGATTATGAAAATTGTATATGCGTATAATGGAATATTATGTCACTTTTAAAAAGAAAGGAAGTCTGTAATATGTGACAATGTACATAAACCTGAAGGACATTATGATGAATGAGATAAGCTAGTCAAAGAAAGACAAGTCCTTCTGTGAGATATCTAGAGTAGTCAAGTTCATAGACTCACATGTGGAATGGTGGTTGTCTGAAGCTAGGGGAGAGGGAAATGTGTGGTTTCCAACCAACGGGCATAAAGCTTCAGTTATGCAAGATGGACAACATGTACATGTAGTCAACAATAATGCATTATATACTCAAGTCCAAGGTCCATGAGTCTCGTTCCTATGTTTTCTTCTATGCAATTTATTGCTTCAGGTCTTCTATTCAGGTCCTTAATCCATTTTGAGTTAATTTTGGTGTATAGTGATAGACAACAACTAGTTTCATTCTTTTTCAGGTACTTTTCTGGTTTTCTCAGCTCCATTTTCTGAAGTGATTTTCCTTTCTGGTACATATACACGATAAATATTACTCAGCCATAGAAGAGATGAAATATTGCCATTGTGACAATGAGGATGGACCTTGAGATAATCTTGCTAAGTGAAAGAAGCCAGACAGAAAAAGTTGAAAACCACATGATATCACTTATATGTGGGATATAAACCTAAAAGCAACACATCAACAGGACAAACAAGCAAAGACTCATGGACCTGGACAATAGACTAGTGGTTATCAGAGGGCAGGGGGAGGGAGAGCAGAAAGGTAGATGGGGTAAAAGGAATCAAATATATGGTGACAGAAAGAAATCTTTGAATGGTGAACACACAATGCAATATATATATACATGCTTTACTCTTAAATTGTATGCCTGAAACTTACCGGATTTTGTTAACCAACGTCACTGTAATAAAAAGAAAAAAAAATTTTTTAAATTGTCGAGAGGGTAGAACTCATGTTAAGTGTTCTTATGATAATAAGATATAACTTAGAATATTACAACAGCCTGAAAATGTATTTGAAATCATTAAAAGTTGTATGGGAATGAGCCTGGCAATCTTCCTTATTAATGCAAAACAATGTTACTTTCATAGTGTGGTTACTAATCTAGTCCAGTCTTCCTAATAATCTACTGCTTCAACAGACTTAACAAAACATTTCTAATAGTTTGGCTTACTTTAAAATATCTTCATGTTCATTAAAAAAAAAAAAAACCTTGAAGATAAAAGCTTGTATATCACTATCTTTGTAAATATATACACAGACATTTTTATTCCTGATTTTAAAAACGACTATATGAATATCAGTGATCAGTATATCAAATATAGCTTTAATCACTGAAAATGAGTTATCATTAGTACTTAAAAGATGTTAGATTGGCTTCATTTATGAAAGATACATAGAGTTATTTGAATGTTAAGTATTTCATTTAAATAAAACCAAAGATTTAATTAAAGGATATATAGCTATAAAACTTTGTTTCTTAGCATCCTCAAGGGGAAAAAAAACCCTTAAATACTATAATTAAATTATTTAGATTAAAATACTATATACATAATATTTCATGAGAAAATAATTTATATATATTTACTTATATATCAAATTTATATATATTTACTTATATATTAAATTTAAGTTTACATATCAATATGGCCAGATGTAATTTAATACTTAATAATGCTATTTCAGGTAATTTTGTTGGATAATTATCACTGTAAACTAGTTCAAAGAGGTTTCTGATTTAGTAGTTCAATCAGGACCTGGGACTGAGGAAATTGAGCATAAGCTAAAGTGCTCTGCATGGAAAAGAAATGTAAGAAAGGACTTCCATTTAAATTACATCGTGGGAAGGCTCTCCTGACAGAGCTGGTATGAAATACATGTTTAATGGGATCTTAAATGGGAGATGTGCTCTTGTTTATATAAGAGAACTCTATTTCCAGTATACTCAACAACATATTCACTCAAATTAACATTTTTTCAGTCATGTCATGTAGAATGTGTTTCACTTCCAATATTGCTAATATGTATATTTCAGTGTTGGCTTAAAGCAGAAATAGAGGTTTTTCCAGGCAGGATTGTCATATCTCGTTCTTGATGTGTATATGCCTATGTGTGTTCCTCATCCAGTTCAAAACTAGAGTGCATCGATAAGATCCAAAATAATTTATCAACAAATTCTATTCTTTTACAAATGTGTTTCAAAACTAAAATAAACCCAGAGCCCATAGAAATATTTCTAAATTACTTTGTTCTTTCTTCCATGAACTAACTGCCTTCCTACTCTGTAGCTACTCCTATCTGCCCTCATTATCCCCTGAACCCACCTCTATCTATCAAAAAAAAAAAAAAAAAGTTTTTTCCTCATCCTTTAGCGGAGTGTATCGCTAATGTATTTTCCCTTTTTTTTTCTTCACTTCATAAACTAATATATCTTTTCCCCTAACGAAAGCCATAGAGATTAAAATAAAAATTAAAAAAAAAATTACCCAGGTATCTATCTATTCTAGTGGATACAGTTTGAGGCACACATGCACACATATGCATGAAAGAATCAAGTAACAGTTCTATTGTCCATTAACCACGTTAGCCGTTTAGAAGTCTTAGAGCTTAGTGGAGTAGGAAAACAGATTCTCCAATAGAACACATCTTGGCCATTTCAGCACTCAGCTCCCTGTATGCTCATGCTTTGCAACCTTTTCTTTTCGAAACTTTTTTCTATGAAAGGCCCATTAACCCCAAGGAAGCATAGTGAAGTGGTTAAAAACAGGAATCCTGCAGCCAAAGTTCCAGAGTCTATATATTTGTTTTGCATCGACTAGCTGTGAGATGCTAGAAAAGTCATTTATCTTCCTGCAACTCATTTTCCTCATTTATAAAATGCAAAGATAAAGTAGTCCCTATTTCATAGCTTTGTTTTGAGAATTAAGAATTAATTTATATTCAATAAAGTAATTAATGGAAATAAAAAGTATATAAATCCCTGTTCACCATAAACAAATTTTGAAAATGAGCGGTATGACAGAAACAAAGATTAAAATTCAGCATATGTGTAATGAAATTTGAATAATTATAACATTTCTTGTTTTCTTCTATTATTAGTGCCATCAATATTTTTAGTTTCCTTTCTTTTTCAAATATAGCTTTAGTAATATATATAGTCCATAGACCAATGGAAAGTGAAAAATGGCCCTTATTCACATTAAGTTCCCCACCTATACCATAGTATAATGTAGCACTCTTCAAATAACCTAACTGATAAAACACATTTATCATCATCATCATCATCATCATCATCAACATCATCGTCATCACCATCCTTAGAAAAATCCACTAAGCTGTATCTGAGCTTAGAGACAAGAAAAAAATGAAAACAAAAATTGAGGTGACACACAAAAAATCTAGAAAAAATTTCAAATTTAGTAATGTCTTTTTTCTTTAAAAAGAAAATTGAGTTTTTATATTTGACAACTTCAAATTAAAACTTGTTCTAAATCTATCAATTATCCCTTACATGTTTTTTCAGCAATTAAAAATACATTGATCAAAACGTTTGATTAGAGTTTCACAGAATTAAAGACACACTAATTCAAAAAACATAATTTCATTATCCCATTACAGTAAACACAAACAGGAATATGAAAAATCTGTTTTATGGTTCCATAATTGTCAAGATAGAGCCAACAAATTTTTCCAGATTTGTTTTCATCTAAAACTTCGATAAAATGGCTGCAGTGAATAAAGAGCTATAGCAAAATATAGGAGGATATTATTACAATATAACTAAATCAATTGACTGGTTTAAACTTCTTAACTAAATCATAGGAAAAATGTGATATGGTGTTTGGATAAATTAATTCACACTTTTCACAGACTGGATAGGATAAGTCACTGTCTAGGAATAAAATGTATCATATATAAGCTTATTTATTACGGTGAACTAAGTAAAACACCATCTCATTTTTCTCTAATTTTAATTTAATTATTATAGTTTGAGATTTTTACAATTTAAAAAGTTTGCATAATAATGATTTTTTTAGAGAAAAAAGAAGCCTGATTTTCTTCCTTCCTCCCACCTCCAGAGAAGATTTCTAAATTTTCCAATTCTAAATCTGTTTGCTAAAAGATAAGCATTTCATCCAGAGAGTTGAGGCAAAGTATAAAACTGATAAAGCCTGGTATCATTTCAAATCAAATTTAAAGTTTTAGAATTTCTGTTTCTCACCATCCTACTCATTTTACATTGAAATTTTTCAGCCATGATGGTATATCTGATTTGGCATCCTGTGCATGTCTTTAAATAGCTACACAATCTTTATTGTTGATATCAGGAATATATCATTTAGGAATATTATTCAAAAAGTGTTAAATTTTGTTCATTGAAAGTGTTGCAATAAATGGAAGCACACAGATCTCATTAGCTTTGGTATTCATAACACATTCAGAAAAATAAGAATAAAATTATCACTCAATCAACAAAGATTATTGAAAACAAAGTATGATTTCAGCATTACTATATGATCCTAGAAAAATAATATCAGAGAGACCAATGTACAATTTACAGAACACTCACAAGTACATTTTTCAGAGGGGAAACTGAGGCCCGACAATTTAGGAAATGTGTCAAAGTCACTCAGCCAAGTGCTATGTGAGAACTACAACTTATGTCTGTTTGAGCATAGATCCTAAGCTCTTTCAATTCCACTACAAGCCATTTTTTAAAAATCACCTTTAACTTTGTACTTATCTTGAAGAATTTTGCTCTCAAGTAGAGGTGGCATGAGTAATGGATATGACTAAAGGTGAGAAAGCCAAGTCAGTATGAAAAGTAGTGCTAAATCATGTTTTAAATATCAGTGTGTTAACAGTCTTTGAAGAATTCTTTATTTGGCAGATAGAAATTGAATTAGATCTTAAAGGAATACATAATTTGAATAGTTTAGAATGCATGATTAGGCAAGGACCAGCTGTACTAATTTTAAATAGTGCAAATGAAATGGCACACAATGATTTCAGTACTTCCTCCAAATGCAGTTGTACGAAATTTCACTTCTACTAAAGTATATGTATGTATATATGAATTATATGCAAGTATATGTGCATAGCTTGCATACAAAATTAAATTAGTTTAAAATATTTTCAAATTTAGGGATAAACCAAAATTGAGAAGCTATTATTATTACTACTATCATCATCATCATCTAAATACGTGTTAAGTTTTTCATTAGATGTCAATAGGGGGTTCAATAGCAGCAACACATCTCAGTATCAACTGTAATCAGACAAGTCTCTCACAGGAGGAATTATAATCTGTGGACAAAATATAAAATTAAGTAAATGAATAAACAAATAAAATTTATTTGAAAAAAGAAGTAGAGAAAAATCTTTAAAAAGAAAGCACTAGAAGGAAAAGGTAATCAGATAGAAGTCTGAGTAAATGCAACCTTTTGACATAGATGGGGAACTTAAACATAAATGTTAAAATTATGAAATTCCTGAAAAAAGAGTAGGAAAATCTTCAAGACCTTGGGGTAAACAGAGACATCTTAGAATAAAAAGAAAAAAGAAAAGAAAAGAAACAAACAATAGAAAAATATTGCAAATTTGGTTTTATCAAAATTAAAACATTCAGACTTTGGGTGTCAGTCTCGTATGTAAAGAACTTAGAGGTTACCATATTTGTATTTACATCAAGAAGTAAATTATCAACTAAAAATAAATAACTTTTCTTGGGCCTGTTAAAGAACTGAGGTTGCAGAGCAAATTATCCACTCTGAAATCTGGAAAAACAGGTGGATTCAGAGAATTAGAGCAGAGATCTGCTTACCTGGAAGACAATCTCTAGAACCATAAACTTGATGATTTTTTTTTTTTTTTTTTGAGTTTGTAGAGTGGTTTGAGAATGAAAAACTCCTAGGGCTATGGTTTGGCAGTTGTGTTAAATTTGTGGAATTTATCTTCAGAAAGCTCACCAGATTTTCAGTAATGCCCTATCTCTGTCAGTGGGAAAAAAAAGATTGATTATTGTGAAATGTGCTTAGAACGTTCTCCATTACAAAAGCCTACTCTCCAGGGTAAAGGTATTTTACCAGTGAGAGAAGAGCTATCCTGTAATTCGATCTCCCACTGACTTCTTGTCTTAGATAAGTGGGAAAACAGTTACACCACTTAAAATGACACATGTGAAAATCCCAAACCAGAGACAGAGACCCACTAAAAGACAGATTTAATCTTCAGATTTTAGAATACATTCCTTCCCCCACACCTGGCCACTACACCAACGGGCTGCTGCATAATGATGGCACTTCACAGCTGAAAGAGGGGCGAGAAGTTGACTCCCTCTGAGGAGTACTGAGAAAACCCCATGTTAAGATGGCAACAACGACAACAGGACACTAGAGTAATCTGAAATTTTAGTACCTGCAGCTATAGCAAACTTTAAACATAATCTAACTCCTAGCCAGTATGCCACAAATCCTAGTATTAAAGGCCTACTTACCTCAGCCTAGGAACCCATTAAGCATGTCTGGCTTTCAACAAATACTAGAAAGCACTTCACAAATCAAGACAAAATAAAGTCTGGAGACACAGACCAAGTATCAGAACCACACTTGGATATGAAACAAATGTGGAATTACCAGACAGAAAATTTAAAGTAATTTTGATTAATATGTTAAGGGCTCTAATGGAAAGAGTATAAAATGTGCAATTGATGGGTAATATAAGTAGAGAGATGGAAACTAAGAAAGCATCAGAAGGACACTTCAGAAATTACAAGCAATGTAACAGATTAAAGAATGCTTTGCATTTATCACTGGTAGACCAGACATCAGAAAGAATCACAGAGCTTGAAGATAGGTCAATGGAAATATTACAAGCTGAAATGAAAAATAAAAAATTAAAAAGAGAAAGAAGAATGGATGAGAACATCCAAGTGGGACAATTTCAAAAAGATTTAACGTGTAACTGCAATACTAAAAGGAGAAAAAAGAATGGAACAGAAGATGTATTTGAAGTAATGACAACCAAGAACATTTTCAAATTAAGACAGACACCAAAGAACAGCTTTAGGAAATTCAGAAAGCATCTAGCAAAATAAATTAAAAAAATGTACCTAGGTATGTTATCTTCAAACTGTAGAAAATCAATGACAAAAGAAAATCTTGAAAGCCAGATCAAAACAAGGGTAAGGATCACAATGATATCTTATCAGAAACTATGCTACTATGCAAGCAAGAATAAACTAATATATTTAAACTATTGGAATAACAAACAAAAACAAAATGTCAATCTGAATTCTATGTCAAGAAAAATATCCCTTCAAAAGTGAAGGAGATATAGACTTTCTTAGGTAAATAAAAACTAAGAGAACTCATAGAAGATCAGTAATGCAAGAATGTTAAAAGAAGGTTTTTTTGGGGGGTTGGGAGGGAGAGGCAAAGAATGTAAGTCAGAAACTTTTCATTAAGAAAGTAAGATTGGGAATAGATAAGTGAAAATAAATAAAATCTATTATTTTTTTACTTTTAATTTATCCAAAGAGAAATGTTTAAAGTGGGTAATTATAGCATTTATACAAGTGAAATGAACAAGTGATGTCATAAAAGATTGAAGGAAGGAATTAAGAATTGAGAATTAGTGTTAGGGCAACCACTAAAACTTGTTTTACAGAAATATAATGCAAAAAGTGAAGATAAATGGAACCATATATAAGGTTCAATTTAACCTGAGAAGTCATCAAATGAATAGGGGGCGGGGAAACCAATAAACTAATGAATAGAAAAGAGTTACCATATGGTAGATACTAGTATAACTTTATCGATACTTACTTTAAATATGAATTGTGCAAACACAAAAGTAAAAGACAAATTTTGAAAGTGCATAAGAATTAATTATACCCAACCATTTGTTGTCTATCTGTAACTTACTTTAAATATAAATTCATACACAAATTAAAGTAATGAGACAGAAAAACCTATACCATATTAACTGTAAAGACAACAACGAAAAAGCTGGAATGGCTACATTAATTTCAGACACAGCAAACTTCAGAAGCAAATTATCAAGAAAACAGGAAACACACGATGATAAGAGGTCATTCTTCATAACGGCATAACAACCTTAAACATCTATGCACAACAACAGAATATCAAAATACACAAGGCCAACACTGATAAAACTGAGGAAACTATAAAGAATCTACTATTATAATCAAAGACTTCAATTGCCTTCTGACAGTAGTTGATAAAGAAGACAGAATATTAATCAAGATATATTGCTCTGAATAGCACCATTAATCACTGGATTAATTGGCATTTATAGGATATTCCATCTAACATAGGAGAATACACATTCTTATAACAAACTGTCATTCATCCATACAATGGACTACTATTTATCAATAAAAAATTAACTATCAAGCCACAAAGACTTGAGTGAATCGTAATGTCTATTTTTAAGTGAAAGATGTCGGTCTGCAAAATATATTGTAGCTTATATAATTCCAATTGTATGAATTCTGAAAAAGGCAAAATTATAGAGATAGTAAAATAACAGAGATTTCTAGGAGTTTAATGTGGTAGTGGTGTTGAATAAGTGACGAACGGGATTTTTGGACTAATAAAACTATTCTGACTGTAATGGTGAGTACATGAACGATGCATTTGTTAAAATCCACAGAACTTCATGTCACAAAGAGTAAAATGTTTATGTATGCAAATTTTAAAATATCATTTAGGAGATCTGGGCTTCGGAGAGTGGAGTCTAGAACAATGACCAAACATCTATTTGTTACGAATATATGAACAACTTTACTGAAGGGAATCAGAAAAAGTACGAATAAGTGATTTTGGAAATGAGTCAATTCTGTAAGACTAATGGCAAAAGCAACTGCAATAAGCATTGTACTCTAGCTGATAAAGCTGTTTACATGAGGGTTTTGGTTAATAACTCTATTACCTCCATACAGTGTACCATAATTGAACAATCAGATTGTGGGAGCCAGGTTTCATATCATAATGTGGGAAGTTAGAAATTAAGCAAAAGAAGAAGGCCAGAAAGATCCGTGTAATAAGACATTAGAGTTGGAGACATCAGCATGAACTCATGTTTAGCTTAATGTAGACACAGAAGGTTGCATACAGCAATAAATATAGGTATGTGTATCTATGGAGGCTTTATCTATACACATGCAAATGTCCTTGTTTTGTCGACTGAGATTGCTTAGAAGCACTGATACCCTGGTAATAACAAGAATGTCTAATACCCAGATCTTGGTGCTTAATGCCATTCTCCATGAAAAAGAACTAGGGTTCCCTGGAAAAAAAAAAAAAAAAAAAAAAAAGATTGATTCTATGACTGAGGCAAGAAATACATAAGATAGGCCTGAAACATCAGGTAGTGCCAGAAAGTAAGGAAGTGTTCAATATATATATACATATAAAAAAATGTTCAACATCATATGTCATTTAGCAATTGCAAATTAAAGCAACAATGAAATACCATTACGCACCTATGAGAATGACTAAACCCGAAAACACTTCTACCAGCAAATGCTTCCAGAAATGAGGAACTATGGTAATTCCCATTCATTGCAGGTCAGAATGCAGAACAGAGCAACCACTTTAGAGGCAGTTTGCAGTTTACTGCAAAGATGAACATACAACACAGGAATCGTTCTTCTAGGTATTTACCCAAATTAGTTAAAAACGTATGCCCGCACCAAAACCTGCATTAAAAAGCTTGTAACAAATTTATTCTTAGTTGCCCAAATCAGAAGTAACCAAGACGTTCTTCAATTACGTGAATAGATAAAGAAACTGGTACATCCATACAATGGAATGCTATCCAGTGATAAAAAGATAAGCGCTATCGAGTCACATGAGACATGGAGGGATCTTAAATGCATATTGCTGAGTGAAAGACAAGAGTTTGAAAAGGCCATATGATTCCAACTATATGACCTTCTAGAGAAGGAAAAATGTAGAAACAGAACAATCCACCAGGGGTTTAGGTCAGAGAGTGAGAGGAATAAATAGTTGGAGCACAGGGGATATTTAGGGTAGCAAAATATTCTGTATGAATCTTTAATAGTGCATATAATATGTTATACATTTGTCAAAACCCATAGAATGTACAACTTAAAAAGTAAACTATATTGTACCCTATGGGCTCTAGTTAATAATGTGTCGAGACTGGCTCATCAATTACAATATACCCCACTAATGCAAAATGTTAATAATAGGGGAGGCTGGATAAGTGGGAGAAAAGAGAAATCTGAGAATGCTCTATGTTTTCTGCTCAATTATTTTGTAACCTTAAAACTTCTCTTAAAAAAAACCTCTCTGTTCATTTTAAACAAACAAACAAACAAACACATAAACCATAAACACATACATATAATACACATAATTTATGAAGTATATTAAAGGGGTATGGAAGCCAACTAAAAAAGGTCCCAGTAGCCAAAGCTAGAGCATTTTCAGCAATAAAATACATAAAATACTGTATTATAACCCAAAGTATTAAATATATGGTCGTAGGTCCCTACTGATAAAAATAAATCATTGAATTAATCAATAATGGGGAAAGGACACAAATCTCCAGTGACAAAGAATTCCAAATAATTTATGTAAATACTTTTTCCTCAAGGTGGCATATAACTTCTCATCTCTTAAGTTTAGGCTGTGTATAGTGAGTCTCTTCCAAAAAATACAGTAAGAAATGAGAACGGGGAAAGGTATGTGAGTAACATACCTGACAAATATTGCTGGAACAGGTCTTCAAGATCAACACAAACAATAATAAGTCAGGATGATATTATATATTTTATGATGTGATGAAAATGGTGTTTTAGCTTCCTGGTCTTCTCAAATATACATAATTCCAGTCTAATAATAAGAAAAATATTAGACAATTCCTCTTGAGGACAGTCTACAAAATCCTTGACTAGGGTTTTGCAAAAACAGTCACAGCCATCAAAAATACTCAAGAACTGTCATAACTAAGAGAAAGCTAAGGACATATAGCTACTACAAGTAAACCGGTATCCTGAATGTGATCCTGGAACAGAAAAAAAGATATTAGGGGGGAAATAAAACAAGGAAATATAAAAATACATGACCTGTAGTTAATTATAGCGCATTGATATTGCTCCATTAACTGTAACAAATATTCCATACTAACATAAGATCTTAGTCATTAATAGGGGAACCTGGATGTGAGTGTACAGGAAATATTTCACTATCTTTGCAATTTTTCTATATATCTAAAATTGTTCTAAAATAAAAGGCTTATTTACAAGTATTTTACTTCTTTTTAAAATTCAATTAAGTAAATAAATATGCAAACCAAGAACATATATGCAAGATATTTTATTCAGTATATATAAAGATTTCTTACAAGCTAATAGTAATAACGAAAAACAATGACCCATCGTTAACACAATGCTATAATTCTCTGTAATGAAAGGAATGGGCCCTCAAAACACATGGAACATGGAAATTCTCAAAACATTATGCTGAATAAAAAAGTTAAAAACAAAATAATACATACTCTACGCTTCAATTTATATGTTGTTCAGGAGCAAGCAAAACTAATTCTGTGGACTGGAAATAGGCATACAAAATTTTTTCCCAGAAGAGGGAAACAGGTTTTGTCTTAATTGTTTTGGTGCTAACATAGATGTTGCATCTGTAAAAACTCATTGAATTAAATTTTTTGCAATTTATTGTACATAAAGTTTATCTGAATGTAACATTTGTCATATTTCATAAAGAACTATTAAACTGTGTTGTTTTCGATATCTATGGTAAATATTGAAAAACAATTTATTTTTGCCATAGTTCATTTGTTTCATTTTAAGTTAATGACAGAATTATTTTTTCGAAGATTGCAAGATATAGCATGTTTTTATAAACCATGCTTTCCCTAGAGATGGCATTTAAAATATCCATATATGCTTATGTTTTAGGTTTTACTTTACTACCCTCTAATTATGTAATAGCAGTACTTGAAATGTGCAGTTGTTTTTTTTCCTAGAAAACAGAAAAATCCTGCAATTCATACTGAGAAACTGAAGGCACACACACACACAATAATGAGTGAGATGTTCTAAGTCTCCTATTTTCAAGAATAGTAGTTGTATTCCAGGGAAGAGATGTCAAAGTATATACAACAACAACAAAAGGATTAAAAATGTACTATAGAACTGAGGGCAGGAAAAGGACAGAAGGTCTAGAATGACAACCACAATTTGTCGGTTGCAGTATAATTTACACATTAGTAAGAGCTTACCTGGATTATACGGTTATGTCCCTCAGGCAAAGTGCTCCTTATGGAGGGCAGATGGCATGCTATTTCTCTGGTGTCAGAATCTAGGAATGTCTGTTTTACTCAGTTTATTTTAAATAAACATTTCTCCTCCTACTGAAATATTACACTATATACTGCAAAAGCAGAAGGGATGATGATGCAGCATAAAAATCTGAAACAGCAATAAGAAGCCAGGGCAGCAGGTGCACTTGGCTGAAGAATGGAAAAGGCACAGTGTGGCACAGACGGCGGGAGATGAAGAAATGCCCAGGCGTTTTACAGGGAGGAGACGTTGGTAACAAATGGGTTTGAAAAGAGAGTACAACCACATGATCTTGAATTAGGTGCTGAGAACAGAGCTAGTATTTATTTAGGGTAGAAGGTTAAGTGCATGTCCAAAACAAAAGCAAAGCAAAAGATAAAACTGTTTGGAGTTAAGAGTCTCATTATCATTATGCAATTACAGACAGAATCAAAACTACCAATATATTAATGCAAAGGTGGGCAAATCTGGCCGGTGACCTGTTTAGTATGGAATGTTCTCTACATTTTTAAATGGTTGTTAAACAGCAGAGACAAACAAACAAGGAAAATCCAAAGAAAACTATGCAACAGAAACTGTGTGACTGTAAAGCCTAAAATATTTGCTATCTATATTTACAAAAATTTTTTTTCTCCCAATAGACTATTCAGTTATTCAATATTTAATGAATCCGATTATTTATTCGACACATTTTCTTTCACTCATTAATAAATATTTTTAATATCTACCATGTGCCAGACAGTGTGTTAGTGTAGGACACTGTCTTCCTCTAGGTAAAGAAATCAAGTCAACAAATACTTTGAAATAATGATAATAATGACAAGTTCTGAAAAGAAGCATATACATTTTCTAACAGGGAGCATATGACAAGAGACTTTGACCAAACTAGAAAACCATCAATGGATTCCATGAGAAAGTAATCACTAACTTGAGGGCTGTAAGACAAAAATGAGCTAGTTGGGATGAAGACGCTAGAAGAAGGAAGAATATTCCAGATAGAGCATCGTGTGTGAAAGCTTTCAGGAGTGAATGTGCCTTGATAAATTTAAAGGGAAATAAAGGTCAATCTATTTGGAACACAGAGAAGGGAACTAGGAAGAGAGTGAGGTGAGGTATGGCCAGAGAAAAAAGGAGGAATGAGATTTTGTAGTGTCCTCTGGACTATGAGTGGTTGAAATGTTTTGTGTACACTTAACTCACAGATGGAGCTTCTTTACCCCTACTTTCTGTCTCTAGCCAGAGATCAACAGAAGGTCCAGGCTTAGCAATCAGTGGTAGGCTGAGTGACACATATGTAAACCATGCTGACACTATCATATTGTCCTTGACATTTACAGAATGATTGTATCAGGAGAACATACTCTGTCTTTCTCTGGAAACTCAAGTGCAATGTCTGTGAGCCTGTAGATGCCACTGGTCTTTGAATCCATATGAGAAGTCGCCGCCTGAGATTAAGTCAATGAAACAAAAACATTTTCTAAGAGGGGGAAACAAGAATGAGTCAGATCCCTGAGGACATAATGGGAGCGTCTATTCAGCCATGTCTGAAGAATATATCATTGGGTTTTTGTCAGCTTTGTGAAACAATAATTTAGTTGCTTACTAAATCTTTTGAGCTAGATTTTTGTTCCTGACAGCTGAGCATCCGTAAGCATGCTGAATTGTATAAATTCTTAGTGGCAGTAATTTTACCCCACATTTCCTAAAGTGTTCTCAATTTTCTCATTTTAAGGCAAATGGGAGAAATGAAAGAAAGTGGTAATCTGTGCAAAAGGATTTTCTTCAGAATGTTTTTGTTTCTCAGGAAAGGAGAAAGGAAAAAAATACTTTGATGCATTTGTTCAATCAAAATATATTTATCAAGCACCTCTTCTGTGCCTGACATTTTTCTAGATGTTAAGAATATAAAAGCAAAAAGAATTAAAAAAAAAAAATCCCCTGCCCTCATGGAGCCCCTGTTTTAGTGAACTTACATTGAATTATTGAGACCACTTAAATTTAATATGTAAAATAAATCAGGAATAACAGTGTGACTCTACATATATTGAACAGAAAAACATTATGATTTGCTAACTTCAGCAATACAATTCAATTCCAATGTATATAATTGAATATATAAATGAACCAATACATATGGCTCTGTCTTCTCATATATAACCACCTTTTTAAGACATCGGTACTAAAAACTCATTGTTCTGCTCTGATTTTCACAGGCTTGAGCCCTTAAAATCTATATAATTTTGCAAGATTTAGATGAATTGTTCTGATTCTCTTGAGAAAAAAAAAATGGGGATTTGTGTGACTGAGTCAGTGGTTTCAGAGGAGTCAATAGCCATTGTACCATATGTGGCCTCCTTCCTCGGGGACAACTTCCCAGCTCGGACGATGCAGGAGTGGACAGTTGGTGTCACTTTTCTTATTCACAGAAGTGTTCTCAGCGGTGCGTGTGGAGACACAGTCCCTGCTAGTGCACCAGGGCCCCAATTCAAGAGGGCACTTGGACCACTGTGAAGAAGGTTCTGGAGAAAAAGAAACCTAGTTTAAAGAGATAGTTAGAAGTTTGATGTGACAATAGTTTGTGATTTGATCATATGTGGAAAGGAAGGGAGAAAAGCTCACTCTAAGCTTTTTTTTTTTTTTAAATAGGGTAGCTGTTAAAGTAGAATTTCTATGTGTGCTCATATCAAAAAGCGATTTTGAACTAAATGGGATATGGATGATGAGATATGAATTGAGTCAGAAACACTAACATTGCCACAACACTAAAATGTCCTTTGGATTTGTTTGACCCTGCCTTTATTCTCTATTTCTACTACCACTCGCAATGGGTTACACATCCATAGAAGGAAGAGACCAGGCTATGTTCGCTAGATGATTCTAGTGTTTAGAATCACACTTAAACCTTGTAGACATTAGATGCATTTTTTTAACTTAAATGAATGAATGAATGAATGAACAAGACCATCAACTGAATCAAATATGAAGGGACTAAGAACTTCGTTTATAATAAACATTAAACTATAGTTCTGGAGCCTCTGTTCTATACATGTGTTGTGTATGATTGCAATGTTTTAGTTGGCAAATAATTAAAACCATTAATCTGTTGTAGGGGTAGAGTATGCATCTATAAATATAGTATGATCTGGGCTGGAATAGGAGGATGTGAGAGAAAAATTACATCCAGAAACACCTTCCACTACAAATAGTTGAATCAGCATCTCTGCCATTTAAAAGTAAGTCAGTGTGTTAAACGGCAAAGTTGGAGGTCTTTGAAGGTTCCTCTTAAAATGCACATTTATTATTTACAGAAAAGGAGAGTGACAGAGACCAGTGTTTTTCCACTAACACATCAATGGTCCCTGACATAGTACTACAGATTCATTTATTGAAACAGTTCATTGCTAGATTAAATAGTGGAGTTTGGGCAGGAAGATATAGACGGACATACAACAATAACGAAAACAAAAAATGAGCAAATGTAATCCAAATTCAAGAAGTGTGAGAAAACATAAGGTTTAACAAAAAGCCTGATTCTAAACCTAGGGAGCTCAAATGTGTTCAGTAATTATGTGTCACTCAACTGATATTCAAAAGTGCAGAAGTTAAGAATGCATTTAACCCCTAAATAAAGCATACTTTGAGTATATCAGATGGGATAGTCCTAGATTGCCAATGGAGCTCAGATGCTTCTGTGTAGAGCAATAACACTGGCAGAGGTCTCAGTAGAGACTTGTCCTAGATCTTTCTCCACTGATCCAGTATCTAACTACTCCACAGCAGTAAGGAGGACACATGTACAAAGGAACAGATTAACTGGGAGGGTCAATTGTCACGGAGGCCTGCGTGTCATGCCCAGAGTGGATCAGGCATCCATCCGGAGCTACTACCAATGGTTTAAGGATCTTCTCATTTACTTCACTGCGTAGAGTTTTGCACAGAGATGAAGTATATATAGAGAGAGTGTAGATCCCAGGAAATGATAATGGCCCTGTTTGGGGATAATCTAGGGTGTGTATGTCTATTTGTTCCAGGGCTTTGCAAAGCATTATAAATAATATACCAAACAGATAATGAATATTATTTGTATCCAAAATAGAAAATGAGATCTGGATATATGAGACACTTTACATAAAGAATAAGTAACTCATGCTCTTGACATATGTATCAAAATACCACTTGTTGGCGCAATGTTGATTGTTGAGCACCTTTTCTTCAGAATTTATACTTTGTCCCCACAGCAACGTTTTTACTCTGTTTTCTGTTATTCTGTCTCCTTCTGTTCTTTATTCTCTTTTTATTTGTGGATCTGATCAGTTTACAGGAAGAAAGAGAATTTGTATCTCCACAGGTTAACTAAAAAAGTTGAAAACATAAATTTAAAACAGCACAATTATTATGTAAATATTTCCACAAATGAAAAATATCCTTATATTTTAACTTACAGAGAGTAAGTTAAAAGTGTACAACTTAAGTGTAAGGTGATCTTTGTGCATTGCAAATTATATATTAGGGGAAATGCCACTTTTTTTACATTCTATTTCATTGCTTATGAAAACAGACCTATTTAAGACAGAGACCAGCAAATATTTTGTGTTATAACCTAGGCTAAATGATATGCTTGTGTATAGATTCTTTGTTGTATTAGCTTGGCTGAACTTTATGTTTCCCCCTGACATCCCGTTGGTTTCCAGCATGTGTGTGCAATCACTAGCGTGTGACCTTCTACTATTTACCACTTAAATATCTGTTCCCTTGACTTTTGCCAGCTGTACTAAGTGATATTCCTAGGTATATTTTTGGTTCTGTCAGCAATTTAAATATCAGGAAGAACATAGCTGTGGATTCCTCAAAAATTCTCCTTTCTTTTCTCATTGAATTAACCCCCCTTACTAGAATATAATTGATTAGGAGTCAAATGTATAATCTGATAATTGTTTATATTTAAAATTTTTCATTTTAATTTTAGTATGCAAACCATATGTCTTCAAAGAGAGTAGATCTGTGCAAAGAAGGGAGAGAGATAAGATGCACATTAAATGTTTCAGATAAAGTGCTTTAAGATAGTCTCATGGTAATATCTGTTGTGTTTTCTGCTTATTTTTCCCCTTTCCCAAAACAAAATATTCTGAACTAGCTGTAATATGAGGTAAATAGCAGCATTAATGGGATTTTTTGGACCTCATCAAGATAGGAAAAAAGTCAGAAGCTCTTAAGTACTGTCTTCTACAAAGTTAATTTCCTTTAGAAGTTATATTAACTCCTTCGGTCACAAGGGCATTATTTACTCTTGAGTTTGTTATTCCTCTCTTTATAAATATCCCTCCAGTGGTCCTAAATAGTGACCAAAATCTTGAAGTATAAAATGAGCCTATATTGTTAAAGCATATAAAAAAGTAATTTACATATGTGAAGAATATGGCTTGAAAAATTACAATGAGCATTTCTTTTCTTTCTGAATGACCTTTTTCTTTCTTTCTTTCTTTTTTTTTAAACTACATTTTCCTCTTCCTTGAACAGGATAAATTTTAACCGGGATACTAATAGTCTCACTTTTACTATCTAATGATAACTATATTCAGATGCAATGGTCTTTGACAAATTGAATTCTAATGTTTAATATATTCAGAATCTCTTTGTTCTGAATGTGGGCAGATGGAATCCCCTGCTTTAAGCAGACAGCTGAATAGGTTGCAATGTGGCATTGATTGTGATTTTAAAAACATTGATGATATCTGATCTACTTTTATACTCCAGATGAGGATTTAAAGCTTGGGAAACTTGTCTGGGTCTCATTATTTTAAAATTTCTAAACTTTTCCTATTAACTGAGTCTAGGGCCATAGAATATGAGTCTACTAGATTGAGTTAGCGTTCCTTTAATTTGAGGCCTCATATATTTTCTTAATTATAAAATGTTGTAGTCATTTTTGCTAAAATGTTGTTATTCCACTCTTCAGTCTTTTGAATTCTTGTTACATCTATCTTAGCGCCTCAATTTTCTTTTAAACACACACACACACACACACACACACACACACACTAATATCTCCATTGCTTCTGTATTCATTTTATATACATATATACATTATATAAACATAACTTTAATTTCTTTCTGTTCATGTTTATAATACAATTTTTGTTGATATCATGTTCTCTTAAATTATTTCCATTTCCTTTGAAAAATCAAAATATACTTTAATAAAAATAAATTTTATGTAATTAAATTTGGAGTATATCGACTAGGTTTTCTTTCATGGTATTATATCATTCATGTTTTTGTGGTTGCAACTCATTCTAGATATAAATTAATTTTCCCTTTTACATCTCTATTTCTCTGTGTTTTCCTTTCTCTATCTAGAAGTTTTGGCAATGACTTCAACTAACTTCAGTTCCTATTAATACAAAAGCTGCTTGGGGACACTGTCACTTGGTGATAGTGAATACTGTAGAGTCAATCACCAAGCAATCATGGTGATTTGTTTCAACTCCCATCCTCCAATATGCCTCAATAATTCATAGCTGCAGAAAGTGATAAGCAGAAACTTTTCCTATTCACTTCTCACAAAGTGTTTTTTACCCTGATACCTGTGTCAGAGTGGGGAGCCTTGTTTTGCTCCTGTGCCTTAAATGGAATTATTTACTTTTATTACAGAGGGAACCTTTCCTCTGTCCTTTGTTGTCTGCCTACTGAAGGTTGGGAGGCTTAAAACTTCAGAACCACAATTTGATTTATGGTTATATTCTGATTATAGATTATGGAAATATTTCTGTTACAGTTGAACTCAATGTTTTTCTAAATCTTAGGTTATGAATTAAAACTATCATGTTCTCTGTGTGTGTGTGTGTGTGTGTGTGCGTGTGCGTGCATTTGTGCGCATGTGGTGTGTTTTGAAATTTTCTTCAATATGTGGTCTTAGAGCATAACCTGATTGACAATCATGTAGACTGCCATTATCTAATAAAAATTATGTATATATTTAAATTATGCCACTGTATGTGTAAATAAAGCTACTTTGAAGTCAATAAGAACTAGACTTCATATATAAAAACATTAGTACTATAAGATTTTTATAAAAATTATGTATGTTTTCCTCCATTAACCTTATTTTGGGCAACATAATAACATCATTCATAAACTGACATTATTTAGATAATTGGCTTATATATTTTCTCAGCAAGAAATTAGCACTAATTGAAGCAAAAGTCTTACCTGTTGATTATGTTCTTTAAAACATTATAGGTGAGATAATCCAAGAATGACCTAAAATTATTTATATATAATGTAGTGCTTTCATATATGTTCTTTTCTATGTAAAGTAGCTGGATAAGTAATAATTATTTAAAGATTTTTGAGATCACTAAAATATTTGCCTTCAATGATATCAGGAGCGCTCAGGTAACATTTTTGTTTTTTTGTTTTGTTTTGTTTTGTTTTTTTGGCCAAAACTTGTGTACTCTTCTTTATCCAAGGTTAACTGAATTTGATGTTTTCTTCCTACTTTTATTATTTCTGCTTAAGCTAATTAAAGGAGTTATTGATTGTTGGATAAAAGGTATATAGGGCTTTAACCCTTTTGTACTATAAATAGAATCCTATACTGTCTTTCACAATATTCCTTGAAAGGTACAAATTAGTATGCTTTGTTCTGAGTATCTCAATTTGAGATACTCAATTTGAGTATCAAATTGAGAGTCACATGAAAATCAGATAGCCAATAATCCAGTAACTTTAGCCATACCATATATATATATGTATGTATATATATATATATATATATATTTTATATGTATTTTGTTTTGTGGAAATTCAATAAATATTTCAATTTTTACCAATTAAAAATGACTAAAGTAACACCAATGTCATTGCATCAAAAGACACAAATAAATATTCTTTGTCATTAAAACAGTTACTATGTTTTTATTCATATAAACATACATATTTCTAAAGTGTTATAAAAATGAGTTTAATAGCTAAATGTTTCAGAATAGAAGAATAAATTGTAAGATTTGTCTTCTCTGACATGAAAACATAGAAGCTATGAAATTAAAATAGTGTCACATGGTTAAAAATAGTTATGAGTCAATGGAATAAAATAGGCGATTATAACTTAGAAATTATCATAAATAAATGAGGGAAAGATAACTATTCAAAACAAGAAGAAAATAAAAAAAACTGATTAATAATGGGCAAAGAACCTGAATAGATACTTTTTTGTGGAAGACATACAAATGGGCAACAGATGTATAAAACAATGCTCAACATCACTAGCTATAAGGAAAATGCAGATCAAAACTATGAGACACCACTTCAAACCCATTAGAATGGCTATTATCAATACGAGAAAAAATAACAAATGTTGGAGAGAAATGTGGAGGAAAGGACACCCTCATGAACTGCTGGTGGGAATGTAAATTTTAGCAGACACTATTGAAGATAATATGGAAGTTCCTTGAAAAATTAAGAATAGAGTTACCTTATGACCCAGCAATCTCTCTTCTGGGTATCTATCTGAAAACATGAAAACATATTTGTAGATATATATGTACCCTATGTTCATTGCAGTATTATTTATAATAGACAAGACATGGAAACAACCCAAATGTCCTTGTCAGATGACTGGATATTATTATTATTATTAAATAGAAGAACAAAGGGGTTCAAAATTTGTTTAAGTTTTCATAATCAGTGGAGTTGGAAGAGCCAGTATTTATTCAAATGTCTGGATCTAGAGGACAAGTTCTCAACCATAATGCAGTGCTTGTAAGTTTCATTAATAATATCTACCAATTATGAACACTACAGTTTGTCAGACATTACAGTAATAATTTATACATGGCACATCAGGTAATCTCTAACATAGAGTTTATATTCTTCTTGGACTAGACAAGAAAACCAAAATCCAAATGATTTAAGTAAATTCTCAAAGTTGACAGGGCTGCTAAGCAATGTAACTGGGTGTGAAATCCCAAAATCTTAGAGTTTCATGTCATTTTTAACTTTGGCTTACTGTCTTTCATTCTCTCTCTGAAGCAAAGTTAGAATATACATAAGTCTCTACTAAGGAAATAAGAAGTGGAGACAGTATTTTTTATTCATAAATGTACTTGGCAACCAGGGCTGCAAAAAAGATAGAAGCAATTTACATACCTAACTATAGAGAATTACTATATCCAAATACTGACTAAAATGTAGCTATTGAAAGTCAGGTGTTTAAAGAATATTTAATGACATATATGTGAGTTCATTTTCTTCATATACTTATGCAACAGAGAGACAATGATGGAGGGTTCACAAAAACTGCAGTGATTAATGAAATAGTTTATAATCTATTTTTTTCTTTGTAATTTTTCTACCTATTAAAGTTTCCAATTTTCTAATATTTATGTGGGTTACGTGACCTAAGAAAATAAGAATGATAGACATAATATCAGTAAGCCAAAAATGAAAGTTAAATAATTAAATAAGTAAAAAACTTAAAAAAAAAAAGGTTTATTGCATCTCAAATAATGAACATCTCAAGGCAATTGGGCAGTCCATTGAGTCTCTAATTTAGAGCAGTTTTGGATGTTTCTGACAGTGTTCAGATTTTGTTTTCATCCTCTGAGATACTGAGATTCACTAGGGAAACCTAGCATTCCAAATGTGTTAGAAAATACATAATGTGTCAACACATGTTGGAGTGATACTAGTAGCTGTTTAGGTCTATTAATAACACAAAACCAGTGCATTCTAATATCATGAAAAATATGAGAACATTGCAGGTTTTCTTTTTTTGTTTGTTTGTTTTGTGCTTATTTGCATCTGTAGCATTATTCTATAAATTAGGAGAAATGGTATATTTTTTTCTGACATATGAAGATTCGTATGGAAATTTTTTTGGTTATTTGCAAACTATATCTAGAACTATTTTCCATGCATTCTTCCCACTCATATTCCCCCCCTTTTCTCTATTGCATCATCCCTAATGCTACCACATGACAAATGAAAGTGTATTTAGCAAAATTCATAATTTGGTTTATGAAATGTGTCAACTGATTTCCTGTTTCTGACTTCATCTTTTCATAAAGTGGTAGAGAAAGGAGAAAATAAGAGCAACAGATAAGTGATCTTACTAAAATGTGTCCAAAGTAGGAATTGTCCACAGATGTAAATATTCAATAGTTTCTTTTTTGGTTCGTGAATGAAATAATTGACCTACTGCTTCCAACTTCACTTCCATTACCAAAGAGGATAAATTACACAGAAAATATGCTTATGTTTCGTTGCTCCACTGAATTATCATTAAACACTTTTATTGCTATTTCTTAAATTTAAACTCGTTTAGATACATCACGTATGTCTTTCTTTTTTAAATTTTTTAACAAACTACTGATTGAACTCTAAAGAGTCTAATCTTGGCTAATACATTCAGTTGCTTCCATTTTGTCAATAAACATTTTGGAGAGATGACAGCAAAACCTGTCTGGATATATACTGATTATTGCAGTTTCTACAGAAATGTGTGTAACTAATGTGATATATGACAAGGTGACCCGGTGATAGTGATGGTAGTGATAACAAGTGAACTAGAAATCTCAGCACACTTGTCAACTCCATTTAGTGAGGCAAAAGAAAGCTCTGCGAGATTTTTTTCCCTTGTTGTTCGTTCAGTTTCCCCTTTCATTCTTATAAATTGAAATTAACTTATTTCCTCAATCTCCTCTTCAATATGCTAAGATATGTCAAACGTGTCCAATTGCCTTGAACAATTGGAATACATCCTATTTTAATCTAATTGATTATATTGATCCCATTCCACTCCTCAAACAACACAGCCAAAAATACTCCATCCATTTCTGCGAATGAAACCTCAAGGTGGAGGTTAATTACAAGGCTTGTAAATGAAACAAGTGAAAAGAGACAATGGTCAATTGAAAATAGACCCTAATAGAATAAGAGAAAATAGAATTTTCTCTTACAACATAATTATAATTATAAGCCACAGATCAGTTCCCAGTTCCCACGCCAGCTGGGGGTACATTTGATTCCATTCTTTCCCATTGGATTTGAAAACTGCTTAATTATCCTTGTATTCTAATGACTGTGTTTGCAGCGAGGCACTGAGATCTAAATCCTTTCTCTGATGCAGAGATGGGTTCAGTTTATCTGTCTAAAGAAAAGATTATTCTTATGTAGATACATGTTAGACTTTGATATAGTAAGAAAAAGACATTTACATCCTGCCAATTACAAAAGTATGAAGTAAAATTAAGTCCGTTTCGTGTGTGTGTGTATGTGTGTGTGTAGAAGAGGTTGAGAGAAGCAAACTGGCACTTTTTCAGGGACAGTCTAGCTATTTGCTATTCCACAGTTGCTTCAGGAGTCTGCTGGGTGCTTCTCTGATCTCTGATCCAGGAAACAGCAGAGAGCAAAGACTTAACCTAAAACAATAAACTCAATCCTATTAACAAAGTACTGCCCCCTCCCAACCCTACATACCGATCCCCTTCCAGAAAACATCTGTCTTGCTGGTCTTCCATTTGTATGCATAAAGTCACCTCTAAAGTTCACAGCTTCCTGAGCATTTTTCTATTCTCTATATAAAAATGTGTTTTTCCCACCATCATCTGACAACCTTTCAGCAGCAGAAGTTGTGCATACAATTTAGTTCTATTGTCTCTGTCAAGAATACTCTGCTCACATACTAAGCAATGAAGAACATGCATAACTAATGAGGAACAAAATTTATTGGGGAAATGCTATGAAATAAGATAACGCCTTTGAGAAATTTAGCGCTAATCTCATTCACCTTCCAATTTCCTGTTTTCTGCTGGCACAGTTTATTTTATTTTACTTTTGTTCCAGGGTATTTACCAGTTTTTCTTTCCTGTATTTTTTCCCCCACTACAGGAATCCTGCCTCTACTTATATCACACATTCATCCATTTAATTAAATGCTTATCAAGACCTGTTGATCATCACCACTGCCACCCCTACCTTTTATCTTCCCTGTTGAAACCCACGTTCTTAATGAAATATATTTTCGTTATGAGTATTTCTTTGAGAATGATCTCCAGATAGATTTCTACAAGGTACTTTCTTTCAATTTTTGTCATTGTTCGAAATGCCTTCCTTTTGCCTGACTTGTTCAGCATGTTGGTTTGGGACATGATAGTTGAATCACACAGTTTGTACTTCTCAATAGTCTATGGTTCATCTTTGTCTTTCACCTTCCATTATTGCATATGAGAATCAATTTATAACATAAAAACATTCTTGCTCATTTGTAATCAGTTGTTATTACCTAGAAGACTATTCTTTTTTTTTTTTCAATTCATGAAGATAGGATTTTAACAAGATATTGCCTCTTCTCTCTGTTCATTTTCCGGCAACAAATTTTAATACATAGTAAACACATGAAAATACTAAAGATATATGAATGAACACATTTTTAGTGACTGCTAACGATAGCTACTCTTAGATTAAAAAAAAAAAAGCATCCTTACTCCTTTGCTCATTAAGTTTAGAGTATGAAGACAGTTACAGATTTAAATATATAAATACTAAGTTGCAGTTGTTTAAGGATTCAATAAAGTTCTCTCTGTGGAAGTAAGTAAAATATTTGTTTTAACAGATTGTATAAAAATTGACTGGGCTTTTCAAATGAACCTTATTTTTCACCTCTTGTTTACTTGAATAGTCTGAACACTTTGCTTAGTTAACAAAGAGATCACTGGGTGATATTCTACTTTGTGTCCTTGCCTCCATCATTTAGGGCATCTAGTTGTTAGTGATTACCAAACCACAGAGAAAGCAAATTCACTGAACCTGAACCAGCATTCATGTCCATCTCCAATCTAGAACAGATTTTAGGATTTCATCCAACTCACATAAGGAACTGAAGGGTCATCAGGTTTAGTAGTGGGAAGGAGTCAGAGATACTCTCAGAAACACTATGTGAAACACTAGAAGCAAGAAAGAGAAGAAAAACAGGTAAGAGATCATGGAGCCATATTAAAAATATGAACTTGAATGCAATGAGGAGGCATTGAATGGAA
The DNA here is from genome assembly GCA_003508835.1 of Eonycteris spelaea. Taxonomy (NCBI): domain Eukaryota; kingdom Metazoa; phylum Chordata; class Mammalia; order Chiroptera; family Pteropodidae; genus Eonycteris; species Eonycteris spelaea. The sequence goes on from PUFA01000021.1 coordinate 14,057,613, forward strand.
ACAAATTTATGATGTGAATTGCCCCGAAAAAATCACTCTAGGAGGCTCTATAGACAGGAGTGATGCTGGGTTGAACTGATGGTTACACGACAAACAGTCATGAAAAACATATAATTCTTATTTTCATGAAATGTTTTCCATTTAATCGAAAACAATAGCATAAGGAAAACTGTCTAAAAAAACCCAGTCTAATAGCTATGCTAGAGACACTAATTGTTTTTTTTTGTTTTTTTTTTTTTTTTTTTGAACAAAGGGAAATATTCTTGTATATTTTTGTACTTCTGGCTGGTGCAAAACATATTAGTCCTTTTTAAAGGTTTAGTTTTTTCCTTTTCAAGAATCTCTGTTAAACACCATCATGTGGTGTGGGAGGTTTCCTGAGACTTCCAGGACATCTGCTTAAACTATGAGATTTTTTAAAAAATAAAATAAACTGTGAGAACATTGGTCTGACCAAAATGGACAAAAATCCCTGTCACAACAGAAAAGCGTCTCTTTTTTATCAATACACTTTAGCACAGTTGGCTAAAAAGAGGGCCATGATCAAAATGCATTTTTTGAGGATTTGTGAAACTTGAAAAATTAATATTTTCAGCTTAGAAAGGAATTATCATTTAGAGTAGTAATTTAAATATTTATATCTAAATATTTTAAGTGTAAATTAATATTAAGTTGTATAAATTTAAAAATACCCAGCTTTTGTGGTTCTTTCAGCATTGAGGAAATCACAGTTTAAACTATTTTAACACATCTGACTCTGTTTAACCTCTCAGAGGTCAAAGTCTATTCAACTTGCATGTAATTTGTGAGGAGATATGTACATGTGTGTTTGCATGTGTCCTGGGTTAGGCTGAAAGCGCCTTCAATAAATAATTCTTCAACACAATTTTTGTTTGCTTTTTTACTTCTAACATGAAACCCTGAAAATAAAGGTTTACTACTACTTTTATGATGGATTGGTTAGCTGATTGGTATATCTCCTAGTTCTAGTACTAGTACTAGTATATTCTAGTACTTTTTCAATTTTACTGGAATCCTGTTCCAGTACATTTGTCTTAATTTTCAAATAATATATGCATTTTTTTAAATGAAAAAGTCAACTATCCTAGGATGGCTTAAAAATAATTTCAATTTTTTTTTTCTACAAAGAAACCACACTCAACAGAGGCAAACATATCCAAGTTTGTTATTAATTTTTAAAGATGTTATTTAGATTACTCTTGAATTATTATTTTTAGGGATTACTTGCTATTTGACACTTCCTTTAATCCAAAATATAATTAAAATACAATATTATTTCCAATTCTTCTCCTCAGGATATAAGGTACTATTTTGAAAAAAATTTGTCATATGGTGATAGTTTCTACGTAAGATGAAGGTATTTTGTCACCTTTTCCCCCTTTGACCACCAAATTTATGTCAGCTACATCTTCAATTTTATCATTTTTCTAAACCTATTTGGAATTTTATTCAGAGTTATGCATTTTCCTTCCTAGAGACCATTATCCTCAAAATGTGTGCGTGTGTGGCAGGCGGGGGGGGGGGGCAGGGGGTCACTCTTAACTTGTATTTAATTGTTTTACCTATATCATTCTATCTCTTTCAATTCAATTCTCTTCCTGTCACAGCCACCTGCAGTTTTCTGTATAATGCATGTTTTACTAAAATTTATCCGACTTTTCCCCCTTCAATATTCTTCATTTGGTTCTGACAACAAAGTAACGTTGTCCTCCTACGAAGAGTCTGAAAGTAATTATTCCTCTTCCTTTTTCTCAAAATATTTGCATAGGACTTGTAATATTTCTTCTCTAAACATTTGAAAGAATTCACCAGTGATGAGCCATCTATGGAAAATTACACATATTTTTCCTGTAGTAGGAAAGTATTTTATTATGAATTTTATTTTTTAAAAATATAAATACAGGACTATTCTAATTTACTTTCTTCTGGAATCAATTTTGATGATTTGTGTAGTCAAGGAATACATCTACTTCTAAGTTTCTAATTTATCCCCATTAAGATTAACATAATATTCCCATGGTGAATATATATATATGCATATATGTATATATGTATATATATACACACACAATATATATATGTAATATATATGTTACATATATAATTTATGAATATACATATATGATTTATGAAAAAGTTTCCTTTTTCACTCCTGATATTTTTAATTTGTGTTTTTTCTTTGTATCTACAAATTTATTACTTTTATTGATAATTTCTAAAAACAAACTTAGTTTCATTTTTTTGTTTCCTGTTTCATTTTTGTCTCTTTATTATTTCCTTTCTCCTATTTATTTGGATTTAATTTGATTTTTTAATTTTGCATTTCTTCTTATGTATATCAGTAGGCAAGAATTTTTCTGAGCTTCCACTTATCTGAAATATAATCAATTTTAAAGTTAAATTTTGTGAGACAGACAATTCTAGATTGACTTTTTTCCCTTTCCCACTTTAAAGACGTTATTCTATTGTCCTCCAAACTTTCTCATATATCATTAAAATTGTTAGTTTTCTACATTTAACATGGTTTATTCATTAGGTAGCCTTTTGTCTGTTTGTTTATTTTTGTTTTTTAGCTTTTATCATGTTAACTATTACAAACCTGAGCATGGTTTTTTTAAAAAATGTATCCTTACCAAACATTAGTCAAACATTTTAATAGGTAGGTTTATGCTTTATCCAAAAAGTGTCAATATTTACTCAAATATTTTTCTACACAATTTTATTTCTAGAACTCTGATTGCAATTATATTAGAATGATTCTCACTGTCTAAAATGAGACATTATTCATTGTTTTCAAACATTTTATTTTTTATGATTATACTTCACTTTTATAGTTTCTATGAACCTATTTACTTTTGCTTACTTTTTCTTCTGCTGTCTCCAATTTACTGTTACGCAAATTTACATTCATTAAATTTTTCATGTTCTACATTATAATCTTCAATTCTAAAATTTTTAGTTGGTTTATCTGTATTGATTCAATTGCTCTGCTGAGATTTTCATTCTCTTTAATCATGTCAAATGCTTTGCTCCTGTAACTGAACATTTTAAAGTTCAGTTACAGCTTTTTAAAGTTCTTGTCTATTAATTCTAGCATCTGGGTCATTACATGGCCATTTTTATTTATTAAATTATTAGAGTGACATTAGTTAAAAAATTATATAGGTTTCAAGTTTACAATTCAACAATACATCATCTGTATATTGAATTGTGTGTCCACTATCCAAAGTCAAATCTTCTTCCATTACCATATATTTGACCTACTTTGCCCTTATTTACTTCCCCCAAGTTTCTCTCTGGTAATCACTAAATTGTTGTCTGTGTCTGTGAGTTTTTCTTTGTCTTGTTCATTTGTTGTTTTTAGTTTTATATCTCACATATGAGTGAAATCATATAGTTCCAACTTTGTCTGACTTATTTCACTTAGCATGACAATATCAAGATCCACCTGTGTTGTTGTAAATGGAACTATTTCACCTTTTGTTATGGCTGAGTAATAATCCATCGTACATATGTACTACATCTTCTCTATCCAGTTATCTATAGAAGAGCACTTTGGTTGTGTCCATGTCTTGACCACTGCCAATAATGCTGCAATGAAAATTGGGGTGCATATAATTTTACATATAAATGTTTTCAAATTTGGGGGTAGATACCCAGAAGAGGGGTTGCTGGGTAATAAAGTAATTCTACTCTTAATTTTTTAAAGAAACTCCATACTGTTCTCCATAGTAGCTGTACCACTTTACATTCCCATCAGCAGTGTATGAGAGTTCCTTTTTCCCTATAACCTCTTCAACATTTGTTATTGTCTTGTCGATACAGCCATTTTTATAGGTGTAAGGTGGTATCTCATTGCCATTTTAATTTGCATTTCCCTAATAGCTAGTGAAGTTGAGCACCTTTTCATATATCTGTTGGCAGTTTGTATGTCTTCTTGCAAGAAGTGTCTATTCCAATCCTCTGGCCATTTTTGAAATTGAATCGTTTCCTTTTTTTTGTCATTGAGTTGTATGAGTTCTTTAGATATTTTAGATCTTAACCTCTTATCAGAGGTGTTGTTTGCAAATATCTTCTCCCATTCAGTTGGCTACCCTTTGTTTTATTGATGGTTTCTTTTGCTGTGCAGAAGAGTTTTAGTTTGATATAGCCCCATTCATTTATTTTTGCTTTTACTTTCTTTGAACTTGAATTCAAATTCATAAAATTCTCTCCAAAACCAAGGTCCATGAGTATTCTTCTATGCAATTTATTGTTTCAGGTTTTATATTTAAGTTTTTGATAGATTTTGAGTTAATTTTGGTATATGGTGACAGATAGTCTAGTTTCATTCTTTTGTATGTGGCTTTCTCATTTTCCCAACACCATTTATTGAAGAGGATTTCTTTTCTCCATTGTATGTCTTTGGCTTCTTTGTCAAAATTTATTGGCCCATATATATGTGGGTTTATTTGGGGGGTCTCAATTCTGTAGCATTCTTCTGTGTGTCTGTTTTTCTACCAATGCTATGCTGTTTTGATTATTGCCACTTTGTAGTATAATTTAAAGTCAGGTAGTGTGATACCTCTGGCCTCGTTCTTTCTTCTCATGATCGCTGGGTCTTTTGTGATTCCATATAAATCTGATGATTTTTTGTTCTATTTCCTTAAAATATATGATTGGAATTTTGATGGGGATTGGATTAAATCTCTATATTGCCTTAATTATGTTGATTCTTCCAATCCATGAACATTGAATATCTTTGCATTTTTAAGCATCTTCTCTATTTCTTTTTATAACATCATAGTTTTTAGTGTATAAGTCTTTCACATCCTTGTTAACTTTATTTCTAGTCGTTTTATTATTTTTGTTGCATTTGCAAAATAAATTTTTTTTCATTTCTTTTTCTGAAATTTCACTGTTAGTAGATAGGAACACAAATATGTGGAGATTAAACAACATGCTACTAAAAAACAAATAGGTCAGAGAAGAAATAAAAGGAGAGATCAAAAGATGCATAGAAACAAATACGAATAAAAATATAACACATCAAAACTTTTTGGATACAGCAAAAGTGGTAATGAGAGGAACGTTCATATCATTACAGGTTTGTCTCAAGAAACAAGAAAAATCCCAAATAAACAATCTAACATTACATCTTAAAGAACTAGAAAAAGAACAGATGAAGCCCCAAGTCAGCAGAAAGAACGGAATGATAAAAAATTAGAGCAGAATTAAATATAAAGTTGAGAACAAAAAGACAATGTAAAAAATGCAACAAAGAGTTGGTTCTTTTAAAAATCTATAAAATTGAGAAACCCTCTGCTAGACTCACTAAGGAAAAAAGGCAAAAGACACAAATAAATAAAATCAGAAATGAAAGAGAGAAGTTACAACAAATACCACAGAAATACAAAGGATTATACAAGAATACTATGAATGACTATAGGTCACCAAATTCAATAACCTAGAAGAAATATACAACCTTCCTAGACTGAATCACGAAGAACTGGAAAATCTAAATAGACCTATCAACAGTATGGAAATTTAAACAATCATCAAAAACTCCCCCCCCCCAAAAAAAAGTTCAGGACCAGATGGCTTCACTAGTGAATTCTATCATACATTCAAAGATGATTTAATGTTCTTCTCAAACTCTTCCAAAAAATTAAAGAAGCAGCAATACTTCATAACTCATTTTATTTATTTATTTATTTAGGTGAGGAAAACCTTGGTTGACTTCACAGATTGTAACGACCTTGTCAGTTTACAATCCCTTATTTTTTATTTTTTATGCCTACAGCACCTGGTCTTCTTAGGTGGTCTCCCATCCAAGTACAAACCAGGCCTGACCCTTTTTAGCTTCTGAGATCAGACGGGATCGAGCTTGTTCAGGGTGGAATGGCCATAGACTCCTAATTCATTTTATGAAGTCAACATCACCTTGATACCAAAACCTGGTAAAGATAACACAAAAATGAAAACCACAGACCAATATCTCTGATGAATACAGATGCAAAAATCCTAAACAAAATACTAGCACATCGAATACAACAATAAATTTAAAAGATTATACACCACGATCAAGAGTGGTTCATTCCAGGGGCACAAGGATGATTCAACATATGCAAATTGATCAATGTGAAACCATTAAAACAAAGTAAAGGGTAAAAATCATGTGATCATATCAATAGATGCAGAAAAAGCATTTGACAAGATATAGCAACCATGTACGATCATAACACTTAATAAAATGGGTGTAGAAGGAAAGTACCTCAACATGATAAAGGCCATATATGACAAGCATTCAGCTAACATCATACTTACTAGTGACAAACTAAAAACCTTCCCTCTTAGATCAGGAACAAGACAAGGCTGTCTGCTATCACCACTCACTCAATATACTATTGGAAGTCCTAGGTAGAGCATTCAGGCAAGAGAATTAAAAGGCATCTCAATTTGGAATCAAGAAGTCAAATTGTTACTTTGTACAGATGACAGGATTCTTTATATAGAAAACCTTAAGTATGCCACCAAAAAACTCTTTGCAACAATGAACAAATGCCGTAAAGTTGCAGTATACAAAATCAATGCATAAAAATCCATTTGTGTGTATATACTAAGGATGTTTTTTAAATAAAATAATTATCATTTTTTTCTAGTTCTTCATATGAAAAATTATTCTTCAACTTTATGCCAGATATTTTGATGATGTGACTGGATCTTGCGGAATCCCTTTAAAGGGTGTTAAATTTTGTTCTGGAAAAGAGTCAAATATCTGGTAAATTATTTTGTTCTGCAGGCTTGATTTTATTGTTTGAAAATGCTGTTCCTGTTTTGACTTTATTCATAGGATCTGGCCTTTATGTAGCACATAATCTTTATTTCTAAGGCCTAACTTTACTCTGGTGCACATTTATCTTTGCAGGGTTCCGAATTTTCCCAGCACTGTATGACTTTTGGTGTTTTTATTCAGCTTGCAGTCCTCGGAGTAGTCCCTCTCTACTAGCCTCGATTGGTTTTACCCCATAAAAGCACAGATAAGACTTAGGCAAAGATTCACAGAAACCCCCATGTAGGCATCTGATGTTCACCTTTGTTTATCTTTCTCCTCTCTTTTCTCTTCAGTGTCTGGCCTGAAAATTTCTACCATTTCAACTACTCTAAGTTCTGAGCTCTGCCTTTTCCCGTCAGCAAAAGCACCAGGTTTTGCTTTGTATCTTTTCCTCTTCTGAGTAGTGTTCCCAAATAGAGGCATGTAGTACAAATGGACTTGTACTTGAATTTTTTCTTCTCTCAAGGATCACACTCCTCTTGTCCAATATCTAAAAATACTCTCCTCGCTTATTTTGCGCGAGGCTGTCACCAGTTACTCTATCACTGCTGGAAGGGGAATTTGAGTTTTTTAATATACTTTGGTTAATATAAAAGTTTGAGCATTAGATGTCATTCTAATAAAGGAAACTATAATCATGCTAGAAGTGATTTTTCAGAATAAATGTGCATTTTTTAAATATTTTTACTTTTCAAATCTGACAATGCTATAAGAAATCCAAAGACATTTTCTAGCCGTTTGTTTTATTGATAGATTTCTCCTAATTTAAATGATAAATAATTGGTATGTTATATTTTACATAAAGCAGAAAATTAATCAAATATATTATTAACTTACTTATTGAATGTTAATATTCCTTATTTCTGTCTACTTCTCTCCATCTGCACTAAAACCAATATACTTCACGTCACCTCTAAGTATGATTTCTTCTTGATTGCAATTTTATTTTCACTTCAGTTGATTTTTCATTCAGGCTATTTTGTCTATAATTTATTCTTCATGTTATGGTTGTAGTGCTTCTTTAAAGTGAGCAGAAAATTATGGCATGTCCACATTAAAACACACCCAATAATTATCTATGATTTCCCAGATAATAGTCTAAGGCCTTGCATAGTATAAGAAACTATTATGAAATAATGTCGCTTTTTAAAAAATATCTTCAACTTCACCTCTCTTTATTCCTCTATTCCTTATCAACTCATAATCTATGGAATAGACATACTTGGATATTGACTGTAAGTCTTAAGCTAAAGCTCTGTTCTTCCATACTAAACTGTTATTTATCCTGTATTATTTTGACTTAGATGTATTTCACTGCTTTACATTTCTCCACTCATTGTACTCTATTGAGGATGAGGCTAGAACACATGGTATTGCTAGTTAGTCAATAATTTCGACCAATGAATAAGATCTATTGAATCATTGAACAATGTTATATAAGGCTTATTGAATTCATTCAAAAGGTAAATGGATAAATAAAAAGTACCTTTTTTAAAAAAAAAATTACATTTTTAAGGTCACTATGAAGTAGTGCAAAAAATCCTTTTAAAATATAAGTGATAAAATAAGAAGTTGTTAACATTTAAGCAGTGAATAAAATCATTTAATTAAATAATTAAAAATAAAGTTAATGCTAACATCCTGGCGAGTTGCAATGAAAAACATAAATGCTTGCTTCCATAGTGAATCATCTTCTATTTCTTAGCGAACATCGTTCTTTAGCTATAGAAAACATGGGGACGGAAGAAGCAGAGGATCCATGAACATTGCTTAATCACACAGAACTGAAAGAAAGACTGGTGGATTACTGGTCCTTACATGCTTACATGTACATGATACCACATTTTAATAGAAGAAAATAATTACAATAAGATTTCAATTGGTCAGATACAGGTAACTATATTAAAGTATTTTTTTGTTGAATGAATCCGAGAACAACAAACCAGTGCACAAATGTACTTATAACAATCCTTCCTCAACGTGAATTTCTTTACAAATGGAACATGAAATACAGATAATTTCGAGTGGCAATTTGTAAGTGCTGTTTTCACAAGAGGCCCAGAAAAGAAGATCGTTCAATTTGAAATCCAGCAAATATAGATTCTGATGAAAGCGATAGATGACCTTCAATTGACGCTGCCTTTGTTTTCCAGTCTGATATTGTCAAAAATGTTTCAAGCAATGAAGGCAGAATGATCGCATGGATAGATAAGAAACAGTAAGTTCTTAAAATAAATAACCATATGCTCCAGTTTTTGAGAAAGGAAGTATAGTTTCCAGACGAAATTAAGAAAATCTTTAAGGAAGTAGGCCAGGAGAGAAAGAAATGAAGAAAGACGAATGAGGTTTCGAAAGCAAGCTTTTAAGAAGTTAGATAAAAATAAAAGTGGCATAATAATAATATAAAAAGATTAAAAGTAGGCATTATTATACAACATAACAATTTTTTTCATCCTCTTCTCATACTCTGTGAAGAATAGTACTATCTTAGCCAAGTTAGGCTGTCATAATTAAATCCCATAGAATGGGTGGCTGAAACAACAGAAATTTATTTCTTTTACGTTCTGAAGGCTAGAAGTTCAAGGTCAAGCTGTCAACATGATTAGTTTCTGGTAAAACCCCTTTTCTTGGTTTGCAGACAGTAGAGTTTTTGCTGTCTCATGTGGCAGAAGAAAGATACAAAGCAAGCTCTCTGGTGTATCTTCTTATAAGGACATTAACAATCAATGGATTATTTGTCCCTTTGGAGTAGAAAAAAAAAATCTGGAGTTAGGGACCTAGAAAAATTAGAGGAACAGGTAGCAGTGAGAATAGAATTCTTGAATTTGAGGTTGTGGAGTATTGTCAGTTATTGGTAACAAGAAGGTCTCAGGTATGGCCATGCATAGTGTGGACGGCAGAAATGTTTATGTGAGTATCTACAGAAGTGATGAATGACTATCGACTCTAGGATATTAGAAAGATCACCTATGGAGATATTAAAATCATCAAAGTTCAGGACAGAAGAAATATTGGAAAGACTGTAAACAAACTCAGGGGCCAAAATCTTCAAGAAATAAGTGGAAAGATAAATGACTACAAGAATATTAGAATATATATATAAAATAGGTGGAATTAATCTGCTAGCATTAGCTTCAAATACGGTTTTCATATTATGTTTAATCAATGCTATATTTTACGCGGGGAGGTATCAAACAGCAACTGCCCAGAGACGTGCACCGAATCACATAAAGTACCTAGAGACACTTTTTTTTTTTTTTCTCACTTACTTCCCATATCCTGGAAGGAGAACTTGTTAGGATGCATAGAAATTAGGCAAATGTCACCTTTAAAATTTCAACATTTTGAACAATGGTGTAGTTTAGAGAGAATAAGCCACAGTCACTGAATGTTCAAGCAAAGTCTGTATGACCATCTGTCAAGGATTCTGCAGAGAAGATAATTATTTTTGTGGGAAGTCTTTTCATCACTCCACCAGCATATTACCCTCATATGCAAATGGTAGGAGCTTATCACATACTGATCAAATAACTTTCTCTCGCTCTCTTCCTCTCCCCCCCCGCCCCCGCCCCACTCTCTCTCTCCCTCTCTCCTTCCCTTCCTTTTATCAAGTGCCAAGCATTGTGCTCGGTAGTGTGAATGAAGACTTTAAAATATGTTCAGTGATTTTAGGTACTATAATTTTAGGACAGGAAATTTAACTTTGGGTAGTGAACACACAATATGCTCTCTCTCTCTCTCTCTTTATATACACACACATACACACACATATATATACACATATATAGTATTATTGAATTATACACTTGAAACCTAGATAATTATATAACAATGTCACCCCAATAAACCTAACTATATATATATTGTGTGTGTGTGTATATATATATATATGTATATACATATATGTGTGTGTATATATATATACATATATGTGTGTGTATATATAAAAATAAGTTCTAGGTACAGCAAATAAAAAAGTAGGTATGTGGTATCCTCAAATAGACTTGTGTATAGGGTGCATGAATTTAAGTCAAGAAAGCTTTACAGAGGAGAAACGTAGAGCTTGCTAGATGAGGAGACTCTTGATGGTTTGAGAAAAGGGGGAGCAAATGTTGGAAACTAAAAAAAGCATTTGCACAAAAGGACGCTAGAAAAATGCCATTGTTAACCTTGGTGGGGGTCACTTGGGGTTGGAGGAGATCAGCGGATGACTGGGAGAAGATGAGGCAGTAGCTAGGTCATGAAGATCCTTGCATTTATACTTTGTAACCAGAGACTTTATGTTTTGTTAGTTGGTTGCTTGCCTGCTTATTTCTCTTAGAATGCAAATGTGTTCATGTTGCCTCTTTAATGTGACAGCAGGGTTCACCAAGCTCTTGTCTCAGTAATTCTAAATTCCATCTGTGTCTGCTCTCCCACATCCTTTTCCAGTGGACGTAAAATCCTCGTGCTCCCTTTCCTCTCGTCAGGTTCTTCTAAAGACGATCATCTCACCCAACACCTTCCACGACTGCTGCTTCCGTTCTCCTCATTTCCACTGGGAGTTACATGCAGCTTCCAACTTACTGTCGACCACAAAGCCTTCGTGTCCAACTCTGAAGCACCGCTAGGTCCCCTGTTTATGGGCTTCCGTTTTTATAGTACATGTTTCTTCCCCAGTCAATGCCAACTAAACTTAAGTCTTCTGTCTTTGACTATAAGCTCCTTGAGATGCAGGGACTCTGCATTCTCTTTACTGCTGGGACTCAGGTGAATGAGTACTGATATGAAGGGACAGGTGGCTTCATGGAAATACACATCAATATGGGGGAATATGGACACTTTTCTACTGGTGATTGAAATTCAGTGGATCAAACAAGGAAGTGATTTGATTCAATGTGTGTTTTTTAAAAAATTCTCTTTGGTGAGCTTGGGAGAAAACTTGGAAAGAAACAAGATTAGAAAATCAATATCAGGATATGATGAAGAGGATATTTCAATATTTTAGGAAAGAGGACCTTATGGAGGTATATGAGAGAGCATGAAGTAAAATAAGTTGATTACAAAGAGATTGAGACAGTATACAATAACTAATTGGATGCATAGTATAAAAGAAGGGAGGTGGTGGCAGTGAATATGAGCATGACATGATTTTGGCTAAGTAGACGGTGGGGTCTTCCATCAAAACAACTACTGACACAGGAATAGAAAGTCTTGGCTTGAGGCAACGGGGCCAGTTTTTATGAGGCTTACGCTAGTTAGGTAGAGAGGAAACTGATTTTATGATGTGCAGATTTATTACTCTCTACATAGGTTTGGATGGGAAACCTAAATTATGGAATCAATGAATAGGAGGTAACTTTTAAATAATAAAAATGAATAAGTTTCAGTAGGCAAAAATATAACACAAGAATGCAATAGGATAGGACATTAGTTTGGAAAGCCTCAATCTAAAAGGATACCCCCCAACCCCCGCAAAAAAAAAAAAAAAAAAAAGCTAAGATAACAAAGTTATAGAACAATCCAGAGAGATATTTTACATGGAAACCATGGGAAAATAAAATTTCCTAGAGCAAGTGATCAAAATACTAGATGTGGCAGGGAGGCCAAATAAAATAGGGCCTAGAATGTCTCTAATTTTCATCACACAGAGATTATTGCTACCTATTGTCAGCCAAGTGGTAGGCGCAGTGACCAGACCATAGAGGCAGAAGAGTAATGCAAGGAGAATAAGTTAATGAGTTAATAAGGGGATTGGCTCCTCCACAGAGAAACGTATCTATGTTATAAAGAAAAGCACCACAAAGCATTCAAGCTAGTGGAAGGGTGTTTGCTAAAATAGTATTAGCTTCAACGACAGTGATATTTCAGAGTAAGAGCACTTGTTTTGCATAATGAAACATTATCTCCCCCAATTTTATTAACTACACAAAGCAAAGTGCTCACTCTAAAAATATCAATGCTTGACCTGCTAAATTTGTAGCATCCATATTTTTGTTTCAGTGTGAGTATACCTGAATTCAGACCCTCACATTTTAATCTGAAGGTTAAAATGATGAAAATGATCGCATAAGTACTTAAAAGTATTTTGTGACTCTGAAACAATGTTAAATCTAAAATACCCCTATTACTTTTTCAGCAACAACTTGTTTGGGTGCTGAATAGATAATGCATATCTATGAGAGCTTACTCTTAAATGCCTATGTACCATTAAAACACAGGATTTCTCTCCTGGTATTTCAGTAGATAATTTATCATTGACAGTCACTTCGCTAAGACTGCAGTCTAATTTTTAAATACTCTTTTCTTCACCTTCAACTAGCTACAATGTCACTTTGTGTATCATCATAAATATTTCATGTTGGAAATTTGTCAAGAAGAGAAAAAAAGCAATATACACATGGTTATTTCCTGAGGTATAGTCTCTAATAGCTAAAATGTCCTATAATAAAGAAATTATGTAAATTACAGTGCATTAGCTTGCTAACATATTATCTTGTCTTTAAAATAATCGTGACAAATTTTGTAACATATAAACTGTATATATAATGTTTCATTAAAAAGCAGAGTATAGAATGATTTGGTCATGACTATTTCAATCATAAAGTATACATATCCTTTTTGATAATATATGGAAGATAATATGAAAATAAAAATAACTGAGATGTGTTTTTTGATTTATAGGACATTTTTATTTTCTTCAGAAGACACTTTGCTTTTCAATCAGAAGAGGATATGTCACAGGCTCTGTTGTTGCTATTCAACAAGGCTAATAAAAAATTGTCAGCAATTAAAACTATATAACATTGTAATAAAGAGGTTTCTTCGCTTCTTATAAAGTAACATTGTAATATTATTTTCTTCATAGTGTACCTATCAATGAATAGCATTTATCTTCATGTAAGTGGGCAATACAGACCTATCTCCCCAGGATTCCACCCGTGATCTCTGTGATGCTGTATCTAGCACAGAAAATCCAGACATTTCAGTTTTCCTGAAGACTGCATTCTGCTCTTGGGTGAAACAGTTGGGCACAAAGTCCCAGCCCCACAGATGGTTATTAGATTTGAGTTGCCCTGAGGCAGAATCCTTATGTTGCTCTGTTATTCTATAGTATTTGTAACTGATTGTATTTTTATCTTAACAAAGGATTTAAACACATACAATTAAAAACAAAGAATTATTGCCTCCTTTGATCTAAATGGAAATAAATCATGAAATTTTTTGATGTTGGTTGCTTTTAGAAATTAATTCTTTAGTTAATTGGCCTTTGATTGGGCCTCAAACTAATCCATATTGTAAAGCGAATTGAGGGAGAAGCGTGAGTCTGGCTTGGATCAGCCTCAGCTCCAGAGTGCCCCGGGCTCCTCAAGGGAGAAGGTGAAGTCATGACCGGCAGGTGTAGGGGGCTACAGGACTCTTGGAATATGGCCAGCAGGACACAACTCACACCGCAGCTGGCTGGCCAGTAAAAGCTTCATAGCTTATTTATAACAGGTCTTTTCTCACGTGTTCTCTTCTCTTAGCTTTTTGATTGCCTTTTAAGGCAATCCTGGAACACAAACATCATTGAAAACTGGGTCTCTTTTAATTCCAAGATTCTTGAAGCCAATCCAGCAGCATATTAGGATTAGATGTGATGTCAAGTAAAAAGCCTTTAAAGGGTAGATAACTATGCCTCAGCCTTGCAGGGAAAGTCCGTGAAGACAGTAGAGGTCGCAACACGGGAAATAGGAGAGCACCAGTGTTTACACCTCTGCACCAGCCATGGGCTAACAGCCACTGTAAACTTACCAGGGGCTGTAAATTCTGAGATATTTCCAGATACTTTCAGATACTCCCTGTGCATGTGGGCAAAGCAGGTTTTAGCGGTGCAGGGGTAGTAGCCCTCTGGCAAGGAGATGCACGTGATGGCTGCTGGGAGAGCAAAGAAACCATAGCAAGTGTGTCAAAATAGTTAGTGGATCTGAGAGGATGTGGGTGGAGCTGTGATAGTGCCTGCTATGCCATTGTGTGTGTGTGTGTGTGTGTGTGTGTGTGTGTACGTAAGTACATACATTTTTTTTTTCAGCTATCTCTTTATAAACATATGTCCTTATTAAAAAAAAAAAATGGTCCCTGGTGACTTTACTTGGAAGAACTTTATACCGCGAGGACACTAATATGAACTTCCTACACTTCTCCCTTTCTCTACGGTTCCTCATCTCACATCCATAACTTTGAGAAACATTTCTTAGGATGCCTGATGGATATTTTTCAGTTTACTAAAAGACATTTACCCTAATCCCAGTCACAGACACTGCATTAGTGTTTGCATGGATTTTTTTTTTTTCTTTTTAAAAGATTCAAAAGGAAGGGCAGTATCACTGAAGGAGCCTGGTCTTAGCCAAGGGAAGCCTGGTGGGTTATGAGCATCACCTCGCTTCTTGGCATATCTAAGGACTGATACAAGTAACTTAAGGATTATTATAATGTCAAGTTTATGATTCTCCTATAGAATATAAATTTATATGAAGTCACAGAATCATATACTTTTGAAGACAGAAGAAACCGTGATGTCACTTACTTCAATTCTCTCATTTACAAATGAAAAAGCCATAGCTGTGGAGATGAAATACCTTCCCAGGAAAGTATAGATTTAAAAATATGAAGCGTGATACTTTTGACTCCCTGACCCTTCTTCTTTACATGCAATTCAATTTTAATAACGTCCCCCACCACCACTCTGCAATATGAACATGTTTTTTATACAGTAGACACTTATGGCTATATTTAAAAGAAAGCCCAAATTCGTATGTTACAAGGGTACATTCATTATGTTGTAGCTTCTGCAGTTTTCAATAGCATATTTTAAAAATTCTTTCTTATTCCATAATTATCTCATATGGTAGTGTGAGATTGATGGTTAGATTTTCTAAGTGGGTATAAAACTTTAAACAAAGGCAGTGGTAGGGCCTTTTTTTCCACTTCGAAATTGCTCTTCATAGTGATACATGATCAGGAAAGCAAAAATCTCAGTTTTCTAAACAGTATACATGCACAAAAGGTCACAGTGAAGGTTACCATGGGAGTTCTAATTCTGAATTTCCTGAATTTTGTGGGCTTAAATCATAACTTTAATGTTCCATTAATGCAGGGTTTTATTACACTGAATTGTTTTATGTCTTTTATTCTGCACTAATGGACATTGTGTTGATTTCTGTGAATATCAAGGAGAGCTCAGTATTCTGGTAAAACTCTTTTTAGTTCATGTTTTATTTTTAAAATCTTCTTATTTGAGTTTGACTAAAACAATTTAAAAGCTTTTCTATCAATAACCATACTTTTTATTTTATAGGAAGAGACCAAGCAACACTGTTTTATGTATTTAAAATTAAGATGTGCCTTCCAAAAACTTGGAAAAATTTATGATTTGTTTTATAGTTTTAGAAACTTTAAAATAAAATTAAATTAGGTGATATCTTAGTCACTCAGATTTAAACACATAGGGCTGTCTATCATAAAAAATGAATAACAAAAATTTCAAATGGACCTGAATATAAATCACACTTATAGTACAATTCTTTAATTCTGGAATAATTTGTGAATTTCTTGATGGGAGTGACCATGTTTTAATATATTATGTATAATCAATCAGTTGCTCAATAAATAAGGTAGTTGCTCAATAAATATTTATTGAATTAAATAGAGTTCTCGAGTTCCTCAACTTATTGTGTTTATCCTATTTTACCTATTCCAAAATAGATGTTCTCAATTTAAGTCAGGGTGGAACACACAACTTCCAATAAGCTTAGTGATAGTTCTGGGCATTATTCTGTAGCAAATTAAAAGGGAAGAAAGATGTGACTTGGTATTATCGACAAACCTATTATGTGAAGGCAGACTCAAAGCTCAGTGAAAGCAAGGACTATGCTTTGTTTGCTATTCTGAGCCAATAGCTGTAATGTAATGCTATTTGAAATTGGCTCCCTAGACCTTAAATGGTGTGTTTACTATTTTAGCATCATGCTGACATCTTCATAATATGACAAATCTAAGATGTTTTCATATATATTTTGCACACATATTTTTTCTTAGAATGCAAATATTCTCTGGTTATAATAAGTATATGAATTTTTGAGGCATTAAATTAATAACAACAGATGGAATAGTTGAAATAATTGATGATGAAGTATGAAAAACAAAGGAGGAAATCCAGATGGATGCTACTAATATAGGTCAAATACTTCCAATAGGCCAAATATGGTGACTCTTAACATGGCACAGGTGTTAATTCTCATGTTCAAAATGATATTCTTTTTTTCAGATGTGAAACTTATTATTCAGATAGATAAAATATCTTGGCAGAGGGAAAGTGGGGAATACAGGAATGGTAGCATAAAAAACTAAAATAGAACTGTTAAAGTTGAATATTGTGTTCTCTTTGATCCACGATTTTATCCCCAAGTTTATATTCAACAGAAATGTGTACTAATATTCACCAAAATTTATGTGCAAAAATATCCATATTCTCAGTTATAATATTCAAAGTTGAACATAGTTGCAGGATTTATATAAACATATATATGTATATTTCATTTATATTTACATTATATTTATATACATATATATTTTATACATGTAAATGTATGTGTAAAATATTTACAAATTCAGTAAAAATGGGTAGTTCATACAATGGAATGTTATATATATTAACACTAATGAACAAACTACAATTACATGCAACAAGAGGTAGAGGTTTTACAAAGATAATATTGCATGAAAGAAGGCAGACACAAAGTTTTATGACATATGATTCTAGTTATGTTAATTTCAAAAAAAACAGAGAAAAATGGTTTGTGGTTTTAAAATTAGGTTAGTGATTATTTGGGAGAGGTGGTTACTGGGAGGGAGCTCTTGCAGGGGCTAGCGATTTCTCTTTCTTGACCTGAGTTTTGGTTACACAAATGTGATCAGTTTGTAAAAAATTCATTGAACTGTACATTTATGCATTGTGAACTTTGTTATGTATGTCTACTCTAAAATTTCAGTTAACAGAAGAAAATACACTAAAATAATGTGTATTATGAGTCATATAGATTTAGGTCTAAATGGATATCTAGTTTTACATTAAGTTGCTTTTAGGTTGGAGGTGGGGAATGAGGCTGAACTACCTACATTATTCAATTGTTTTAAAGATTAAGACCAGAAACAAACTAGTCATGGCACAAAATATTTAGATAATAACTATTAAGTTTTTGTTTGTTCTTACATAAAATTTCAAATGAGCACAGAGTTAGAAATCAAATCTCTGATTCCAAAGCCAAGAATTTTTTCTTAGATCATATGGCCTTTCTTCTACTATGCTTTTACTTTTAAGGAAGAATTACATGTTACAGTAATTAAAGAAAAGAAATAGACTTTTATCAATGCTTTTAGCCTAAATCTTTTAAAAGAAAAATCTAGGATGAAGGAGAAACATGTTTCAAATGTCAATTCTTTTGAACTCTCAATGGCCTCAAAAGAACTAGTCGTGCCTGTACCAGATGTTCTCAGCAGTGATTTTGATTTACCAGTTGGTATTTTCTTCCATGAGAGTTCATGATCTGATGATTTGTAACTTAACTAATAATAGTTTAAAAAAAAAGAGAGAGAGGAGAGAGAACGACTGAGAACAAGAAGGGTCTAATAGATCTCTTTATAACCTTGTCATTATGTCACTGCACTCCCAGTTAACACGGAGTTGTCTTGCATAACAGCTTGTGTATTTGTCTGCCTTATGACAAAACTGAAAGATATTGACTTTTTTAAAAAAAAGATACTCTTTTTCATCTGTGCAAAATGTCACGATTTCTTGTTTGACTCACCAGGTCTCTTGCAGGTGGCTTTTGAATCACTCCAATTTCTCCTTTACCAACAGATTCATTGAAATTGAATATAAGTGGGGTCTACTTAAACTAGGAAAAAGAACATTTTTAATTTTCTCTTAATTTTTAAAATGTGTAAATAAACTTCTTTGGCATATCTTGCATGAAAAGGAAAACTCACAAATTTGACTTTAAGCCAACAAGTGATGACAGGTCAGGTGACAAACCTGGAACTTGGGATAAAAACTGTCTACTAGTTTCAGCTGGTTCTGAAGAATGGATGCAGTTGTAGACGCTAATCAGGTGAGCTAGTGTCAAGGAGATGAAGATTTCTCTAACACAATTTTTACAATGCCTGATACCAGGGTGGTTACAATAGGGTGTCAGAATCACAACCAATGTGTGCATTTACAACCCTGGGCAATAAATGGCTGTCCATTCAGGAAGGTGAGCATTTGACATTTAGAAGATGTATTGATAAGAAACAGAAGCCCACTGTATGTAATTCCACTAGAATTTCTTATGTGGTGAAGCCTTGGGATTGTGGATAAGATTGGAAACAATGAATAAGAATAAAGCCCAGCCAGAGTTGAGTGAATAACCAATTGCAGGAAAGAGGTGTAGAAGAGGTTTTTGTGACACTGGAATCATTTCTGATAAGCAGCTAAGGAGAACTGGAGAATCAGAGATGTCAACTTTTTGTAGCATAGTGCTGAAAGTAATGGCAAATGAGGCTAGGCTCTTGCAACAGTAAGTTAGCATGTTTGCCAACTTTTATTTTTCTGAAAACATAGGAAAGACTGCTTATCATGTACACTCAGATATTTAGAATTCTGGGCAAAAGAATAAAGGATATGAGGTGTGCAGTTGATACTTGTCTGAAATATTTATAAAAACATAACTGTATACATTTTTGGAATATTTATTTTCCTCTAGAAAAGGCAAACCTATGGAGTAAGAGAGTACTTTCCACAAGGTTGGCTGTGGAAATAAAGGATGACTGTGAATGGGACTGATGAGATTTTCTAAACCTGGACTGTGGCAATGGTTACACAAGTCAGTAAATTAAATTATTTAATTGTACAACTAAATGAATTACTATCGTATGTAAATGCTACTTCAATTAACCTGTTTAGAAAGTCTTTAGTATTTCAATTTCTCTGGATAACAGGCTTCACCCTTCACTGTCTTTTCTTTACAATATGCTGTTTTTGTTAGTTATTCTTCCATTGTGTGTGATCCCTGATAGTTAATAGAGACCATCAAGAAAAAAAAAAAAATCCCAAACCAGACTTTGGATTCCTTGACATCAATAAAAATTATCATTTTTTCCTCTTATATGGAAAACAGAATAGAAAACAGATTAAATCAGTGTCTATTTGTCTTAAGCAAGATACAAAAGGTTTCTGGGCTCTTATCAAAATTAAGCTTATGTTCTGTAATGACAATAAGACTTTGCAATGCTTGCAAATCTTCTTTTATAATCCTTCTTAATGTTAAAATCATACTGGATATTTTCATATTTCCATAAAAGAATAGGAAGAAAGCACCTTTTTGTACCTTTTGTGTGTGAGAGAATTAGCATAGAATGTTACCACACACTAACCTTCAAGGAAAATAGAAAAGGTGTCAGAAACACCCACCCTCCCCGCCCCTGACTCCCACACTGAAGGCCCCAGTATCTTATCACTTGGAAATAAGTTTCATACTGTGCCTTTCCAAAACTCTATTGTAGCCCATGGACACATCTTCTTGTCTTCTGCTCTCTTTTTTTTAAGTAAGCAAGGCCAATTCTTTGAGTCAAGACTGATGATTGAATAATCCCACTCTCAGGGAGAGGACTTGAATGGCGACATCCGTACATTCCATGACCCTGAACTTGATAATATAAGAATCCCATGGAAAACACACAACGAATCTTTAATCTGCTTTCTATGACTGCCTTTACTATATTACATTATCATTGAATACCGCTTTGAATAACATAGTATATTGTGATTATATAGCCATCTCATATGTATATACCACATTTACTTTATTCCTTCATCCACTGGTGGATAATTGGGTTGCATCCACTTTTTGGCTATTGTGCTACTATGAACATGAGAGAGTAGATATGCCTTAGGGATTCTAATTTCAACTATTTTGGATATATTCCCAGAAATGGGATTTTTAGTTTATATGGTAGTTCTATTTTTAATGTTCTGAGGAAACTCTACAGTTTTCTATTGTGGCTGCACCATTTTATAATTCTACCAATAGTTCACAGGGGTTCCAATGTCTCCACATCCTCACCAACTTCTCATTTTCTATTTTTTTTTTTGATAGTCACGATTTAATGGACGTGAAGTGATATCTTGTGGTTTTGACTTGCATTTCTCTAATGATTGGTGATGGTGTACATCTTTTTATACACTGGCCAGACATTTGTAAATCATTTTTGGGAGAAATGTCTATTCAAGTCCTTAGCCCATTTTTTAAATTGGATTATTTGTTTTTTGTTTGTTTGTTTGTTTTTGATGTTGAGTTGTGGTAGTTCTTTATATATTCTGGTCATTAACTCTCTATTAGATATATACTTTGTAAATATTTCTCTAATTCTACAACTTGCCTTTTCACTTTGTTGATTGTTAACTTTAATGCACAAAAGTTTTTAAGTTCGATGCAATCTTATTTACTGGTTTTTGCTTTGTTACCTATGCTTTCGGTGTATACCCAAGAAATCATTGCCAAGATCAATCTCATGAGGATTTTTCCCTATGTTTTCTTCTAGGAGATTTATACCCATAGCTCTTAAGTTTAGCTCCTTAATCCATTCGAGTTAATATTTGTATGGCATATGATAAGAATCCACATTCACTCTTTTGTATGTGGGCATCCAGATTTTCCAATACCAATTGTTAAAGAAACTGTCCTTCCCCCATTGAGTGGTTTCGTCAGCCTCGTTGAAGATCATATGGCCATGTATGTGGGGGTTTATTTCTGGGGTCTCTATTACATTTACTGCAATCTCTAGCCTTTAACTCACAGGATAAATTTACTATTTAATTGGCCACCTGCTTGAAAGAGAAGGTTATATCCTGTCACTGTGAAAATACTCTGCTTCTGGTAGAGAGATGACCTGAGTCAGCGGGGGTTTTTCTTTTTATTACTTGGTCTGTGCTTTGGTTTAATGCTTGGCAATCTTCAAGGCACTACCAGAGTATGTTTTTCTTAATTTTTTTTCATCAGCTTTAACATTAACATTAATACATATTACATATTAATGCATATTCCTCTGCCTGACATTATTAATTTTGCATATCTGTGTGAGCTGACATCTAGCATTATAGCCCTCTAGCCATTTTAACCAAGAAAAGGTGGAACTTATTTAGGGAACCTTTACAAATTTCCGGTTAAAATGGTAATTGTTTAAAATATATTATTAGAATATTTTTTTTATAATGATTTTTATAGATTATTTTATAATCTGATGTACAATGACTCAAATTCTGTTAACAGGAAGCCAATGTTCTGTTTTTTAAAAATATGCCTTAAGAATTTTTTTCTTGGCTAACTGTAAACATTAGACTCTATTCAGTTATATTCTTAAGAAGATTGAAATTTGTATGATTCAACTCAGTCCAGATCTAGATTGGTATATAAATTCCATTTTTAGAACATATCATGGTTTATATCTCCATATGGCAAACATCTTTCCAGCTTCATCATCTTTTTGATCCTGCCTACATTCATTCTGGTACAACTCATTTTCTCTTAATTTCTTCCCTACGAGTTGCTTTTAATCCATTCAAATTACTCTTTATTCCATCACTACTAAAAACAAAACAAAACAGATAAAAAACAAAATAAAACAAAAACAAAAACCTCATCATGAGCTTTTACTCTTCTTATTAAAATTAGTTTCTAGGCCTTGAAGTCTATTTTTTGAACCACAGGTATATAAATATCCTCCAGTAACATTATTGGGTCTCTAGTGACCTTGTCCACAATCAGCCACTTCCTTGATGCTATCAAAATCCTGACTACACAGAAGGAATTTATCATGGCAATAGCTTTAGTCTTGTCTTCTATATTTGCATATATGAATTTGTAATAAAATTAATATTGATTAGGACAGGGTAATTTAAAATTACTTTTTATCAAATCATCTGCTCTTTAAGGCATGTAAAAACAGAAATGTTACATCTCAAATACAAGTAATTAAATTTCCAAATTTCCTCTTTCTTTACATTAATCACTTAAAGCCATGTAGAAATAGTTGAGGAATTACACCAAAAAAATAATTTTGTGAGATTTTTTGTCTGAAATCTTTAATGAAAAGTGTTTCTCAACTTAATAAAAGGGAGGTTTTCTTTTGAAATTTTGTTAAGCATGCTAAATTTTTTATAATTTTTTGATAGTTCTACATAATGCCACATAGTAGATAATAGTAGATAGTAGATAATAAGAAAATAAAATTAATTTACTATGATTTTAATGGGATTCCAATTTAATCAAAACAGAAATTCATAAAAATATAAATGAAACGTATGCCAAAATCTGAGTAGTGAATCACAATAATAAAAGCTAATTATCTGTATAATTTTTGCTTTGAAATAAAACGTGGCCATTTATAGCACTGATATATATAATTTAAGATAAAAATGCTACTTCTGTATTTATGAACCAACAATATTGCACTGTGATTTAAAATTAATTTAAGTATTATTGTATAGTCTCTATAGATTACTGTAACTTATTAACTTAAAAGTGAAGTCTCTTCTTGAAGCATCTAGGTCAAAACTTTGTGTTAAAAAATATGTCTTTATTCCCACAATTTACTAACATTATAATTTAACATTTATCTGAATTGCATTTAAGCACCAAATTAACATTTATAATTCAGTCATAGGACATAGTATGAAGAAACACAATAAAGTTCTAAGGTTAGTGAATTTAAATACATATTTGATCCATAGCTTAAGGAGTGGCTCTGGAATCTGCATTTTAGTAAGCACCTAAGGAAATTCTGATGTATATGGTCAAAATGCTCACTTCCAATACTTGTTTCAAAAATTGAAACAAAAGGTATATATTTTAGATCATTTGCCTGATTATCATTCAGCATTTCCAATAACTGCTGAGCAGCTTTGATCTAGGTGTTTTTCTAGTATATTGACACAACATGTCTGGAATGAAGTCATCACTCTCCCAAGAATTCTTTTTTGTCTTTCTTTCTTTCTTTCTTTCTTTTTTTTAGTAACACCTTTATACTCTCTCTACTTTTTTCTTTTTCATCAACCTTTAGCCGATACTTCACCTCCACTGTCCTTAAACTCACTGCCACTTCCCTGAACCATTACATTAAACTTCAATAGACTTTTCAACCTTCTGTTCTAATTCACACAGCACAGTGGAGTCAGATTATTTTCCCAGAGTCATCCCAATCATGTTACATTTGCATAAAAATTTTTAGAGTCTTCAATACATACCAAATGAAATCTACCATAATTTTTATGTGAAACCCAGAATTATGTCCCCAAGCTGACTTTTCCAATCTTAACTAATCATATTTTTCGCCACACAATCTCTCTGTTTTATTTTGCTTTAAACTACAAACCAATTAAACAGTTCACTATCCACTACTTGAATTACTCTACTCATCTATTTTATGTTTATAAAAGCTCCTGGTCAAAACGTTTCCTGCTTTACCCAGCTGGAAGCAATATTCTTCTAAAACCAAATAATAACTTTTGTTCTTTTCCCAATTAACCTTATATTTAATATTATGTTAAATAATGACATACATATAAGTCTAATATTCTTTTCTAGAGTATATATTCTAAGAGTATGGAGTCTATTTCAAATTCATACACCCTCAGAACCTGTTTAAAGCTCTCTACAGAATAAATAGTCTTTAAGATTTTTCAACAAATAGTATCTGATGTTCCATTTTAGCTTTTACATCTTTTGAACCAGTG
The DNA here is from genome assembly GCA_003508835.1 of Eonycteris spelaea. Taxonomy (NCBI): domain Eukaryota; kingdom Metazoa; phylum Chordata; class Mammalia; order Chiroptera; family Pteropodidae; genus Eonycteris; species Eonycteris spelaea. The sequence goes on from PUFA01000021.1 coordinate 14,082,236, forward strand.
CCCACAAGCTAGTACATATTCTTTTACATTAATAAAATGTATAGAAATGCATTTATTAAATTTAATATTTAATAAACACATGTATAGAACTTTTGCTAGACACTCTTTGGATCATTAAAGATGTTATATATATATTCCATGGCAAATTCTTATTGTTATTTTATATATGATGAATGTATAAGTCAAAATATATTTAACAAAAGCAATATTTAATATGCTAATGCATATAGTAAAGATGGTCATAGAAAATAGTTTTGTATGTAAATTGAAAATATTCTTTTATTATGTCAATTATAAAGTAAAACATAGGAATCTAAATTCACTGTAAGGACTACCATTTACTTTACAATAGAAACGGGCATAGGATAGGTAATTTTTAGAGATGTTTTCAAGTTATGAACTACTTGGATTTACTTAAGCTCTTTATGTGGACACATTAGCTTTTTGTACCAGGTTGTGGAGAATTGTATAATACCCTATGTACTGTTAATTAATTTTAAATTACCATTTCATATGTCTTTTCCCCTTAGAAATCCTCTTTAGTATAAGAGTAAAAATGTGATGGGAATGCCTTTATTGAACAATTATGGAATTTAGCTTTCAAATAGATTCTCATTTTTATTAAAACTAGGCTTGCTTTACCTATGGAGGATTTTCATTGTGAATTATTATTCTATGTATGCTAAGAATACTCTCATTCTTTTTATATTTTAAATGTATGCAAGAATTGGCAAAAATATAAATTATACAAGAAAAAAGTATATAATTACAGATTTCAAATCAAATGTCCCCAAAATCAGGTATTAGAGAACACAGTAGTTAAAATTTGTATGGGAGGTAGACAACAAGAAAATATACAAAATATTAAAATAAAGTCTCCTCGGTAATTATTTTGTTGTAAAATTGATTTTAAAAATAAATATTTATTTTCACTTAATGTGAGTTTGACTCTGAAATTTTAACAGTTTTAATAAACTATTGGAAAATTTTGTGTGAATGCCATGTAGATACTTAATTGTATGTGCCAGTTTGGAGGTTTAAAAAAATTTTTTTTAATGGAGTCCATTGCAATGCAGATGGTGTGTAAAGAAGTGGGATTGAAAGTTATTCTAAAGGTGAGGACTATAAAGAAAGAATAGCTGAGGCATCAGTGTTCCTTCTTGGGGCACTCTATCCTTTAGTAGTAAAGCAGTCAATCGTTTCCTCCTTTGTGATTTTATTTGCCTTAGGCAGATAATACTTGGTGTCTTATACATACCTTTAATAAAGATGCTCCTTTAATGTTCCTATAGCAAAAGGTGAAAAACAGAAAAGATCAAGAAGATAAGTCAGAGAAGCAGGAAAACATCAAATGGAGTCTGTAGTTAAGCAGATTAATAAGAGAAGTTCAACCCCAATGCCCCCACTGGGCACTGAGGCTACTACCTCCTGGCTGCCCGAAATAACTAAAGACAATACACACATTGATTACTGTGTGCGAGACACTGTTTTAAATGGTTTATTAATGTTAATATCCTTAATCATCACAAAAGTGCCTGGAAGTGAGAACTATAATTATTTATAAATTACAAATGTGAAAATGACAGCACAGGGAGGTTATAGAGCTGCTCAGCACCACAGAGAGATGGAAGTAGTGGTAATGAGCAATCAACCCAGGTAGTGAGGGACCAACTCAGGAAGAGAGGATCCAATGCAGGTAGTCTGGCTCCAGCATCAAGCATTCATGATCTTTTCACTTCTTTTTTTGTTACAGGTTGTGTCTCCTAAAAGGCACATTAACATTCTAACTCCAGATACTTCAGAATGTGACCTTGTTTAGAAATAGGGTCATTACAGATATAAGTAGTAAAGTTAAGATGGGGTCATATTGAGTACAGTGGGCTCTTAATCCAATGTGACTGAAAGGAAACTTATGGAAAACATTAAGAAATGTCATAAGCTTGGAAAAGATAGAGCATTGGTTGAAAATAGTAACAATTCATAAGAATGAAGAAGACATACATAATACTGGTATCTGAAGTTGATTGTTATTGAATGATAAAATAGAAAATTTGGACTTCATTTTGTTTTGGAGTTCCAGTAAAATTTTCTGAGTAGACACAGAATGTGACAAGAAGTATGCTTCAGGAAGATCAATCTAACTGCAAAGACTGAGATCTTAGGGAGTAGAAAGATCTAGAGGCAGGATGAATAGTTAGGAGACTGTGAGTCTCAGAGGCAGTAGTATGGGTAAGACATATGAAGACAACTTGTATTTGAGAAGAACTTTTGAAAGAGATTCTGGGGAAAGAAAATTCAGAGGATATCATATTGCATATGTAGTAAGAGAGAAGATTAAATAAGATAAGTTCATGTTTGAAAACTAGGCGAATAAAACTTTAGTTGTGGCATTAGAGAAAGCCTGTGACAAGAGAGGTATTTTGTTTTGTTTTGTATTTAATGTGAACTTTCTTAAGTATACATTACTGGTGATACACCTAGATGAAGATATCTCAAAGGTAGGTAGAAATGCATAATTTAATTTTGAAAAGAAACAGAAATCAAAGCAGCTACCATCTTTTGGCTGGCTGTGCAGTCTGGGCCAGACAAAAAGAACATTAAGCTGTGTCTTATTTAACCTTAAATCCTTCTGTGAACTCAAAAAGTTGTTATTCCCATTTATTATGTGAGGAAAAATGAGACAGAGGAAGGTAAAAATAAATTACCAACCCTGCACTATTAGGAAGTGGGGAACCAAGACTAGAACCTAGGTTATTATACTTTAGACTTTGAAGTCATCTTTATTAAAAAAAAAAAAAAAACAATTGACTTAGATAATTAAATGAGATTCATGAATGTTAAGTTAGAGAGTCCGGAAGGCCAGAATCATAGTGTTAAGAATATAAGAAGTAATATTCTCCAAAGAGAGTACTTTCCAGCTATAGAAGAGAGTGAAAGCTTCATTTCTTAGCCTTGGGTGATTTTCCTTCTTAACCTAAGGTTATTTTAGTTGAAATGACCTTCAAATGCTCTAGCATCCATTTTACAACCACTAGATTATATATATCTTGAAATATCCTTTCTATTAAGCCATAGCATAATAAGTTCATTTATATAATAGTACGACTTTTAAATTAAAAAAAAAAAAGACATAAAAGTCTTATACTATAGGGCTAGTCAGTAAAGCTGGAATCCCTAGGTAGCCTAGTCCTAAATGTTATAAATATACACATAAGGCTCAAGTCATTTAAAATGTGTTATTATTTTCTAGGATGGTTTATAAAAAAGTTTCAGTAAAAAGTCAATAAAATAATAATAGCAATGTGACAGAAGGGACATAGTGTTCCATGAATGTTATATTTCCCTGGAGATTTTGACTGAATGGATTACCTTTGCTACTATCCCCTTAACCAGCTTTGACATGAGTGTGGTAGACTGTTAAGTTTCTATATTTAGCCTAAAGCTGAGTGAATTTCACTGAAGTGTGAAGCAATTTTAAATATGTTTGTATAAAAATTTGCTGAATTTTAAAGCACTTTGACATCATGGTGAATAAAATATGACTCAAACCACCAATCAGTGTAGTTAAATATACTGACCAGTTATGCTGTTTAAAATATGAAATTATGCTATTATTTTTGGTCCACATAGGCAGTATCCATCTTTTTTATTATTGTCATAGCTAAACAATTTGTATAGAGAAGAAATATTTGACATAGTAGTAGATTTAAAATAAGTTTCTTCACCTTAACTTAATAGATTCAATAGAAAAAAACAAAAAACCTCTAATTGTTAGCTAGATGCTTTTTAGTTCCCAGCTTTTGCAGAAAGCTATGGTGGTCTTCAGTGTACTGACAGTAAATTGACCTGATTTCTCTGCAAGGCTTAGTCTATTATGAGTATTTTTAGCTAAGCTAGTTTCTGTGAAAAATATAGCATCATAATCCATTTTAGAATATTATTTGGTAAAGATTAGAGCAGAAACATAAATTAAAAATAGAAGGTGGAGATATTACTGCTGTGATGTTATGGCAATGATGGTTATTTAACTTTCTTTTTAGCAATCCACCAATGCAAAGATATTAATCAGGCAATAATGTAAAGACATATCCATTACATAAAGGAAATTCTATCTAGAGCAAAAGTATTTAATGAACAATGAAAATAACAACTTACTTCACTTGTGATTGGACTCTAATAACTAGCAACATACTGGAGGACATTATAGTTTAACCTCACTAAAAATATTAATATTGATAATTTTTCAGCTTTATTGAGGTAGAATTGATACATAGGAATTGTATATGTTTTAAGATGTACAACTTGATGTTTTGAAATATGTATAAGTTTTAAATGATCACTACGATCAAGTGTATTAACATAATCAAGTGAATTAACATACTCATTATCTCACATAGTTATCATATATTACTTTTTTTTGTAGTGAGAAAACTAAGGCTCTATCCTCTTAGTAAATTTCAAGTGTATAATGCAATATTGTTAACTGCAGCCACCACACTGTACATTAGATCTCCAGAACGCATTTATTCGCATAATTGAGTCTTTGTACCCTTTGACCAACATCTGGCCATTTCCCTCTCTGCCTACCCCTGTCAACCACCGTTCTGTTCTCTGCTTCTATGAGATTGACTATTTTCGATTCTACTTATAATCGAGAATTATGTATTATTTGCATTTCTGTGTCTGAATTATTTCACTAAGTATAATGAACTGCAGCTTCACCCATGTCGTTGCAAATGGAAGGATAGCTTTCTTTTTAATGGCTGAATAATACTGGCATCCAACCATCACCAGGCATTAAGGTTGTTTCTATATGTTGGCTATTGTGACTAGTGTTACAATAAACATGGGAGAGCAGATATCTCTTCAATATACTGATTTCATGTCCATCAGATGTATATCTGCATGAAAGATTGTTGGATCATATGGCAGTTCTATTTTTAATTTTTTGAGAAACTTCAATACTGTTTTCCCTAATGGTTGTGTTAATTTACTTTCCAACCAACAGTGTACAAAGATTCCCTTTTCTTCACATCCTCACCAATACTTCCTAGCCTCTCAATTCTGTTTCACTGTTCTATTTGTTTTATGTTAGTACCATGTTGTTCTTAATACTGCATCTTTATAATTCAAAAGTGCTATTCCTATAGATTTCTTTTTATTTCTCAAGATTGCTTGCCTATTTTTGATCTTTTGTGGTTGCATATGAATTTTAGGATTTTTTTTTTTTTTGTATTTCCATTGTGCTGATTTATGCACATTAGATAAAACAACCACCTCTCCCACCAGTCAGATTGGCCAGAGATTGTCGGTGCACCTCAAACCTTTGTGTTCATCCAAACCACTGTCTTTGTTGTTAGTAACTCCCTGGAGACTGGAGTATGCCGAGTTCCATCAGTCCTTGAGACAGGTGCGATATCAGCTCATCTCTCAATAGCAGCCCATTCCTCAACATACACTCCAATTCCTTTTCTCCACAGGGAGAAGCTAGGAAGAGTTTATTACCTACTTTGCACTGAGCTGAGGAGAGGAGTTGTGGCAAATAACTGCTGCATACTTGTTAAGACCACGTGATTGTTCAAACTGTTGCCTTGCTCTCTGTCACTCTCAAGAGCCTAGTAAATGCTGGGCCTCATCAACCCTTAGAGACAGGCATGGTAGAAGCCAGTCCTTTGGATAGCAGCCAGAAAATGTGGGGGGCTACCTGTGCAAAACAGTCCTATCTAGGAGGAAGATGGAGTCTTGGTTTTATTGCTGGAGTGAACCAGGGGGAAGAGCCTTGGGATTTGGCCACCTGCCTGTTCAAACACCTCGGGGACTAGAGATTGTCTGCCCATCAGCTCCCAGTGATGGTGAGCGGGAAGTCAGTCTCTTAGGAACCAGCCAGAAAAGTTGAAGTATTAGATATGCAGTTTAACCCCTTCCAGGAAGAAGCTGAGAGCTGGGCTTTAAAGCTGAAACAATTGGTGCATGGGGAGGAGTCACGGGAACAGCCCACAGGGCTATTCAGAATCATTGTTTTGTTTGCTGCAGAGCCCAGGAGACTAATGACTACCTGGCCCCAGAGCTCCCAGAGACAGAAGAGTTAGAAGCCAGACCCTCAGGCAACAGCTGGAAAAGTCAGAATGCTAGATGTGGGGTCTTAAGTTTTATTGCTGCAGTGATCTGGGGGAAGAAGACACAGTCGGTGCCCACATGGCCATTTAAACTCCCAGTGATTGCGTGCAACTTCCAAAGACAGGTTCCTTTTATGCCAGACTCAGGCAGCAACTAGTGAGTCAGAACATTACATGTATAGCCTACAATTCTTTTCAGGAAGTAGCTGAAAACTGGGCTATATTGATTGCCTTCTCCCTCGGAGCTGACCAGGTTGAGGAGACACAGGAAACGTTAGTGAACCCATTGAAAACCACCTCTTTTTCTTTATGGTCCCAGGAGACTAGTGAATGCAAGGCTTTTAGCCTTCAGAGAACAGGGAGATATAAGTCAGTCCCCTGGGCTACAGTTAAAAAGTTAAAAGTTAAGGTACTGGGTATGTGATCCAAAACCTGCCTTTCTCAAGGGGAAAGCTGGAAGCTGAGATTTCTCTCCTGGTGCTTGGCACCGTCTGAGAGAGGGTTTTATGTCAAGTTATGTATCAACTTTTCCTACCAGTTTTGATGTGGATATTGTCTCAGGTTAACCTGGTGTGCAATAGTCTATCGATTTAGTTCTGACTTACTTACAGATGGAATTAATCCAGTTGTAGTTATATTCGGTGTGTCCATATTGACAATTTAATTTTAAAAAATCCAGCAGCCATATAATTGTGTTTTTATTTCGAAGAAATATTTTAAATTAGCATTCCTCCTTTTAAATCCAATGTTAAATATATACAACAGGAGTGAGTACTCAATAAATATGTGTTAACTGTGTTCCATTTATCTTAACTCTGATTTGACTTTTATTTTTCTTAATAAAGATAAACTTACTGAAAGAGGGACATAAAACAAACGATTGGTGGTATGATCTCTGTGATCTCAAAACATCTTCTGGTTATATATTAAACTCTTAGACTCAAATGTAACTTTCTCAACGTGCATAAATATACTTGAATTTCACTTAAAAATCAATGTTTTGCATCTTGGACATTCAGTCTGCATCCAAATGAGTAGTTTATAATTGAATTCCATGAACTTAATAAAATTTTAAAATGTTGACAGCTACTACATATATTTGTCCTGTGATCTCTATAATTTCATTGCCATTTGTTATAAAAGGATGTGCTTCAGTAAAAGTGAAAACTGATTATGTTATTTGAAGCATTAATTCTATTTGCATTTATTGTGAGGAAAATGTATACAGGAAATTACAATTTTTGATTGTGCCTATCTAATATAGAGCAAATGGTTCAAATTTTCTAATTCTAAATTTTGAAGACCCAACACATTTGAGGAATTATGAGTTAGAATAATTGTAGAGAAAACAATTCATTCCAAAAATAGGCTGATATTCACATATATACAGTTATCCTTTGTAACTCCATTTTAAAATCAAGTAAGATTCTTGCAATTGCATTATATATGGTATTCTCAGGTTGCATTTTATTTTTTCTGAAATTGCTTTTCCCTTCAATGTTCTTTAATTTTTATTTACACTGATATTAAGCTAACAAGTGAAGCATATCATTCTTATATATATAATATATATATATATATTATTAAATATATATATAATTTTAATCTGCAATCAGAAAACTTGAGTTGATAGAAATCTTTTGGATCATTTAGTCCAAATAATAATGTATCACAGCTGAGGAAAAAGTACAGAAAACAAAAGTATTTCTAAGTTTTTTCTAAGATCGTTTAGGTAGAAATCAAATGTCCCAGTTTCTTAGCAAAAACACACCTACTCTTTTATTTTTATTATGTTGGTGTTCAATGGGCAGATATTTAAAAATATATCTGTTATTCTACTATGGTAGATAGGATATACTTATTGATAACATCAAGCAAGTAATTTTGCAGTGTAGGAATAATAAACCACCTTTAAAGTCTCATTTAACTCACTTTCATAAACAAAAAAAATGTTTCAAAAAATTTTAACTGGGCAAAAAAAACTAAGCAACCAATATAACTACACAATGCTTGAATATATTACATACTAATGGATGGATTATATATTTTTTGAGCTCTATATCAAGATTAAGGTATAATATTAAAATGTTATATATATAATTAAATTCTCATTTAAAATAATTTCTTAGGTGAGAGAGAGAAATTTAATATAAGAAATTGGCTCACACAATTATGAAGGTTGAGATGACCCAAGACATGCAATTGGCAAGCTGGAAGCCCAGGAGGGTCAATGTGTAGTTCCAATCCAAGTCTGAAGGCCTGAGAACCAGGAAAGCTGGTAGTGTAAGTCTGAAAGCCACTGGGCTCAAGATCCAAAAAAAGCAGATGTTTCAGACTGAATCCAAAGGCCGAGAAAGACCAACATCTAAGCTCAAGCAATCAGGGAGGAAGAGTTTCCTCTTATTCTGCCATTTGCTCTATCCAAGTCTTCATTCGATTGGACAAGGTCAACCCACATTCAGAAGAACAATATATTTTACCCTGTCTATTGATCCAAATGTTAATTTTATCCAGAAACAAGCTTACAGACACACCATAACAACATCTACCCAAGTGTCTGGGCATTCCACAGTCCAGTCAAATTAATACATACGATTAACCATCATGCCAGGCAAATAATATACGTGGTTTGAACTAGGTTGTTGTCATTGGACTATAACTGTTGAGAGTAGAAAACATGATATGGAAGTCATGGAGGTGGATGAAATCACTTTCAGAGAATACAGAAAAGGTGGGACTTTGACAGAAACCTGTGGGCTTTCAACACTAAAGTGTAAGAAAGAGGCGGAGAGAGGACAATGAGATGAACATGGAAGAAGACAGTGGGTAAGAGGGAAACAATGATAGCATCGGTTGTGGAAGCCATGTGAGAGATTTTAAAGGACAAAATAGGTGAATGGTTCAAATGGACTAAAGTATATTTCTCAGATTTAACTGCAAGGGAGTCATTGCAGACCTTATTAAGAAGAGGATTAGTGGAGAGATGGAGAACAAAGTCCAGATGGAAGTATGTTGATCTGTGAAAGAGATCTGATAAAAAAAATAAATAAAATAAATAAAAATGGATAGAGTGACAGTGTGGTGTTTATGCAGTTTAGCGCTGATGTAAAGACGAGACAGTTAACTTCAAGTTTGAGAGGGGAGGACCATGGGGCAAAAGGGACAATTGAATAAGATGAAAATTTTAAGAAAAGAGATGCTAATTTTGACTATACCCTAAATTTTTCAAAGATAATGTTATGAGTTATCTGCATTTAAAATGAAGGTTTCTAGAGTTGAAATAAATAAGTACATACTTATTTTTAAAAGAGTTAGTATGCACATGTTACCCATAGAATTTCATATATTGGATATTTCCTTTCTGGGTTTCATACCCAGAAAGTTCAGAAATGATTCCTTAAATAGAAAATAATCGATATAATTCTGGAAAGTCTTACCTTGTATTATATTATTGCTGGTTTTCTATAATTCTATCACAGAACCTTCCTTTGGTTTCTAAATCTCTATAAACTCCATCAGGGAATTTGCCCAAGAGGTTCCCTCTTCTTGAAATAGTTTCCAGAACTCTACTCCACCTCTATCCTCTCTCTAATTAATACCTGGTTTCAGATCAATTGCCATTTACTTAGAGATGATTTTTCTGACCTCTCTTACTAAAACAACTTCCTCTAATAAATACTGTTATCTCATTAATGCCTCTCCTCTTGGAAATTTCCTGAGTTTTATTTTTATGTTTATTAGGTGGTTCTTTAATTAATGTATATCTAGTCCACTAGAATATAATCTTTATTATGATATGGCCAATTGTATTTTCTTTTTTCATTGTATCCACAGCACCAATGAGCCCATCACAAATAATGAGATGTTCAATAAAAATGTGTGAAAGTATTAAATATATAAACCAAGTTTATATTTAGCTAAAAAATGGAAATGTGTGTGAATAAGCTAGCTAACAAAATCTATATTAGCTTTCACATGTAGTAACTGTCAATATTACACTTAAAAGATGAAAATCATTTTTCTAAAATGAACCACAAAATTTTATTACATTTTTATTTATTATTATAACTGCTACAATATCAAATTTATATTCGATATTTATTTGGGGGATAACAACTTATACAAGTTTCCTTTTCTATGAGCTTTCTAAAATATTTAGAGCCATTGGACATATTTTTGAGAAAAACTGAAAGAAAAAGTCTCAGATGTAATATGACATATAATATGTAATATCTAATAATTTGTTTCAAGTGGTTTGAATCATCTAAGTTGCAACATTGAGAATTGTATAGCAAACATATTTTACTTGAAACAACTGTTCATATGTTTCATGACCAGCTAGTGAATTTAAAAATTTTCCTAGAATCAAACAACAAATCCATAATCATAGAATTATAGACTAATAGATTTTCAGGGGAAATTTATGCCACCAGCGCAATTTCCCTGAGAGCAGGGAAATGAAAGAGGTCATTTGCTTGTGTTTTACAGATAAAGTACTGAGTTATTTTTCCTTCCATTGTAATTTATTTATGAAGTTGATATATAAAATCAGAGAGACTAGAGAAAAATATTTAAATTTATTTCTTCTGCTTCTAGGTCAAGAGTCTTTTATGTTTGCAACTCAGTCTACAATTGACTGATTCAAGCAACTGTGAAAATACGAATCATGATAAAACGCACTTTACAAAACTAATATACTGTCATATTCTATGCTGTCATCACGTTACCTTGCATTTTTGCCATTTTCCAGATATAATCCTTCAGAAAAGGATGCAAATTTAGATGTTTATTGCTGCTGCTTCTGTAAGCTATGTTTCTGACTGTGATCACTGTTTCCTTATTTATTTAAGTCAGCATGAAATTTAATATTCTATTCCAGAATTTGGAAAAAAGTTGACATCAAGTTTATTATCCTGTATTTTCAGAATCTGTCTTCCCACCCTATCCCTTATTTAAATAAGAAAGCAATTGGGTTTTCTTTCATTTCTTAATTCCTAATTTGTAAAAACTAATTATGCATTTAAATAATCATTAAGATTTATGTTTAAACCTACTAAAATTATGTAGGAACTTAAAAAGCCATTACTGGTCATTAGGTGTTTTATTTATATTTTTATTCTCCAGTTTTTGATTTGCAACTAATTGTTCTCTAAAGTTCAGAAGAAAGCGAAACAAAAACAGTTACTTTTCTAACTGTTTAATTTTTCATCATTGTGCATTTGGTCTCAACATTGGTTTTTTCTATCACATTTTTCTTTGACTATAGATTAAAACAAATGAACAATCTTAAAACAAAACAAACATGATTATTGGTATTCCTTAGAAGCTTTTACTTGACATTTTCAATTTTGTTTCTCTGTTCTTTTTACCATTCTTTAACTTTACTTCACACAATTTCTGCCTTGCTTATGCACATAGCAGTTTTTTTTTTTTGTACAGTTTATGTTAAGAAATAAGTTTATTATTCAGGTTTATTTGCATCTCCTAATCAAAAGTTTTGTAAATTTGCATAACAATATTATAATAAAATAAATTATTGTTTTGTATGTTATATAAAGCAGAGACATTTAATTTTCAAGATGTTTTACAAGTTGGACAGATAAGTGTGATATGCTTAAGTTTAACTCCTATTTCTACAACTACTAAGTTTATGATTGATTTTTTTCAACTTACCTAAGTATTTTGTATATCTGTGTTTTTGTTGGTAAATAGAAGTGACCTCCTCATAAAGTTATGGTAAAATTTTGAATCATTTAAAGCTTTTTAAAGTGTGATAACCCTCCTCTGTGGCCTCCAGCAGCAGGCCTAACCACCCTCCTGAGGCCCTTCACAACGGAACCATCCTACTGAAGAACCCTGTCCCAGGCCTAGCGACGACACTGGCTTACCTGTAGTATTCAGCTTGAACACAGCATAAGTGGATAAATAAATTGTGGTATATAATACAATGGAATATCATTCAGTCTTGAAATACAAAGAAGCCCTTACATTTGCTATGCTATACAAATCTGGAGGAGATTATATATACTAAATGAAATAAGCCAGTCATAGAAGCACACATACTATATGACACCATTTATATGAGGAATCTAAAGTAGTCAAATTAATTGAAGCAGTTAGTAGAATGATGGTTGCTGAGGTCTGGAGCAAGGGGAAAATGGTGAGGTGTTAGTCAAACAGTACAAAGTTTCAGTTATACAAGTAGAATAAATCTTAGAGATCTATTGTATGACATAAAACCTATAGTTAATAATACTGTATTATTTACCAAAAATTTTGCTAAGAAAGTAGACCCTCATGATAGGTGTTCTTATAAAAAATGACAATAAAAAAGGAGAAAACTTTTGGAGGAGATAGATATATTCATGACATAGATTGTGGTGATGGTTTTATGGTTTTATACTTGCCTGTGAACTTATCAAGTTGCATATATTACATATGTACAACTTTTTGTATGTTAATCATAACTGAGTAAAATGGTTTAAATATTGCAGTAATCTTTTTAATATGTATGATAATGAAAAATGTGATTTAATGATACCTTATCAACATTTTTCCACTTCTAATAGCCTATTAATAATTAATAATTTATAAGTGCCTACTTAGTTCCAAGTGGGCAATGCCCTCTGTGTCTTATATGTATTCAATAATTTTATCTTCATAATACCTCTGATTTGATATTATTATCATCATCATATTATTATTATTATTATTATTATTATTATTATCATATAGATGGCTATATGATGGCATGTATATTTATTAGGTTTTACTGTGATACCACATAACCCTTTGATTATAAATAACTTAATTGTATCTATCCTTTAAGCCGCCTGTCCTTTATGGCCTGGGTGTGTGATGTGGCTCATTCCACATGGTCACTCAGGGATCCTGGCTGATAGAAGCTACCCCATCTTTTAGCTGCAGCTTTTGTAACACACAGCTCCTTCAGCCTCCACAGCATTAGAGAAGCATGCTGAAGATTTTCATGATGGCTCTTCTGCCTGCACCTATGGGCCAGAATGAGACCATCTGTAACTTCACAACATCTGCGAAACATGGAGGAATTGCTGATGTTAAGCGAGCTCCACTGTCTCTGCTATAGGTAGGAAGTATTAGAATTTGGATCCAGGCTGTCTGACCCTTGAGTCCCATTAGCTAAGCTGCTGTACTCATTCCATGAATAATTTTAACAATGAAGTGTATGTGTGAGTGCATGTGCGCACATGCATTTCTGAAATTGATAGTTATTGCCGAAAATGTATTTATTCTTCTTCTTGAGCACACAAAAAAAGGTTTTGAGTTCTCTCCAATGAAATGTATGTGCTACTTCTGGGCCAAAATTTATGTGAAGCCAGTATGATCCTTCATGCTTTCTTTCCATGTTACAGCACAGGATAGAACTCACAGTGAAGTGGCTGTGTTTCTGTGTCTTGAGGAAACACATGGATGGTCTCCTGGAGACCAGGGATAGGCAAGTTCAACTCTGTTTTGAGAACTTCTTTTTAAACACTTTTATTTGTATTTGAGCCATTTCAAATTTAGGTCTATTTGTCTCATTAATTTGCATGCCATAAGTATTTTGTTGAAGCATTTGAAATTGTTGACATTTGCCTAATTTTGACATATGAAAATAAAAATTTCATAAAGTTTAACTTAATAATGTGGTTATCACACTTTTTACATAAATACATTTACTGTTTTCTCATTAAAAGGCAGTATAATTTAATTTCTACATTTTTTGGAAATACTATCTGCTAATGTCATTGTTAAATTGACTACGTAAAATATTTCTTTCCTTTATTAAATTCAAGAGCACATTTTCCCATTCTTCTCAGATTTTGTGTATGTCTAAATTAATAACACTTCTTACTTTTTCACGAGATTTTGTTTCAGAACAGCAGTTTTTCTCAGTACTTTCATTACATATGAATTCAAACCAAGAAATAATTAAGTCACACCTCCCTCTGCACTTCATGTCTAGTTGGTAGAGTTATAATGTTCTTACCAGTTTGTTTTGTTTCCCCCCTAATTCTTGTCATCATCCATATATCTATTCTTAAATGAATTACTTTTCCATCTAGGCAGATGCTTTCTTGATATATATACAATTATATATATATATTTTTTATAAGATGTGATTCTTTGAATAAAATTCATTTTATTAAAAGTCTATGAAGTCCTATTTTCCACACTATACAAATTTGGTATTTTCATGTGATATTTATGTCCGGTGTTAAAATTTTATGCTAAAATTGTTGATTACTCATAATCTCTCTGTCATTATTTATATCTAAAGACACATTTTGTTGCATAATTATTTTCCCTGTAAATTACTAAGAAGCATTTTATTTTGCTTTTACCAATCTTCTGGTGCCACATCTGTTGTCTTCATCTACACCCAGTTTTATAATTCTTCCGGGGTGTGTTCTTTCTCACCCTCGTGCTCACGTTAAAGGTCTCTTGGTTAGAATGGAAGTTGCCAAGCCAAACACGTGAGCTTGTCTTTATGCCATGGAACTTCCTGTTGTAGCCCCCGTTTGAAAAACCTGTTATTTGGCATGACAGATACAGCCAGCTGTTCGCTTCCTTTACTTTTTCTAAATTAGACCTTTAACTGGAAGGAAAGATGAAAACTCAACTTGAGCCTTCTGTCCTTCGGTCTCATTTCTACCCAAAATGGAATAATTTTCTTTCCAAGTCAAAAACACAACCTTTTATGTAAAATTCTATTTGGTTATTCTTAAACAAATTATTTCTTAATTTCTCAAAAAAAATCTTTGTTCAAAAAAACACTGGCTCTGACCTCTTATTTATCTGTAATCGTTCTTTATAAACTATGCTACAGGCATTAAGCAATGTGAAGTACCTCGAATTTATCGTATGATTTTTTTTTGTTTGTTTGTTTATTACGCTTCCACTAGATTAAATTAAAAAAAAAATTGGAAACTTGTTCCACAAACCAGCTGGTTAGGGAGAGCACCTTCTCAAAGAAAGGTGTCTAGATGCTATGCTCTTCTACAGACCACATGCATAGCCACGGTCACCCTTTAATCAGCCATATCAGTGGGAGGATATTACTCAAAATCGTTACACAAATCTAGCTCTGAAGTATATTTTCTGAAATGAACTTAACTTGCCAAACTAAACCATTTTTCCCACTATGAAACCAATTTCCATGCCCATCCATACCATCTGTTCTTCATGAAAATGGAAAATGAGCTTTATATTGACCTGGCATGTGTTAGTCAATTGTCTGCAACTGGTTCATTAAAAAATACTAGTGTTTCTTCTACCACTTTATTTTCTTTCTTCATTCAAAACAATTGTAATCATGACATTATCTTTTTGCTTCACATATCACATCTCTCCTTAATACTTTATGAGACCAATTTATTTGGTTTTATGGTCTTATCTAATACTTGCTGTGCTGGTAATATTACATACTCTAGTTCCTGCTTTCTGGGAACATGGACTCAACTTCCATCAAGCCATACTCAGTGAAAGCCCAACAAATTTTTTTATGTTAGAATTAAATTATTGAGTAGGTATAAATATCGCATTATTGTAAAACGATTTTCGTTTGAAAATGGCTTCTAATTTTTTTTTCATAAAGTTAACTTAGAGAAAGCTACAATGAATTTAACAGATTATAACTAAATACATAACATTTGCGAATGAATTAAATTAATTTTTCAGCTGTATACAATCTCTTAGAGCTAAGTTTTGAGTAACCAGTCATGATAGAATGGGAAGATTGGTTACTTGAATATTATGAAACACATATTTATATATGAAAATATAAGTAAAACACTGAATGTAAAGATGGAATAGTCACGTTTTAATAAGAATGCTCACAAAATTATTTTAATGACCTTTCAGTAATACATTTAAAATTGTTTCTTTCAAAAGAAATATATATTCACTACTCTTATTAACTCTAAATCAATGTTTGTTAAATATATGAAAAATTTAAAAGAAATTTCTAAATGGCATGGAGACAGTAATGAAACATGCATAATCTATATTGAATGGCCATATCTTTAAAGGTGAAAGAATTGTCACTTACAGAAAAATAAAGTTTATACCAGGTTTATTCATGTGTCCAAACTTTGAAGCAACAGAGATGTCCTTCAATAGGTGAATGGATAAATAAACTGCGGTACATTTAGAAAATGGAATTTTATTCAGCAGTAAAAAGGAATAAACTGTCAAGCTATGAAAAGACGTGGAGGAATCTTAAATGAATATCACTAAGCGAAAGAAGCTGATCTGAAAGGCTATGTGTGTGTGTGTATATATATATATGATTCTAAAGTATGATATTCTGGAAAACGCAAAAATATGGAGACAGTGAAAAGATCAGCACCTGTCAGGGGTTGCAGGGTATGAGACATAGGCATAGGCAGAGCGCAGAGGATTTTTAGGTCAATGAAAACACTTCGTATGCTATTACCATGATGGATGTATATATCACTCATTACACATTTGTCCAAACCCACAGAGTGCACGTGAGTGAATCCTAAAGTAAACTATGGACTCTGAGTGATTACCATGTCTCAATGTAGATTCGTCGGTTGTAGCAAATGTACCATTCTAGTGAGTGATAGTAATGGGTGGTGGTGGGGGGGGGCTATACCTGTGAGGCGGCAGGAGGTATATGGAAAATATCAGTACTTTTTCTCTTAATTTTGTTGTGAACTTAAAACCATTCTAAAATATAAATTCTTAAAACAAAACAAAAACCAGAAGGGGAGGGATAGGAATTCGCACTAGGTACATAGGGACCTGGAGAGACAATCTCCATACATGTTTAACAAAATTGTCATCGTGGTTATGAGAATAAGTCGTATGTCCCTAATTGGGCAGAGCTTGACAACAACAGGCCCAGGCCAGCTACTAGGATATCCGGCCCATGGCCTCTCAGGTGCACAGAAGGGTGGCACAGGGGGCATGGGAAGGGAACCAAAGCTCTGTCTGTCACCTGCGAGTGGTGAGTGAACTAGAGCTCAGGAGCCTTTGTTTTCAGAACAGCAGCACTAAGTCGTGATAAGGGGCGGGAGTGGAAAATGACGGTGTTTAATTTGCCACTTAGAGAAAAGTGCAGGAGATAAACACGTCCCTGTTCTAAGGTATTCAGCATGTAACGATCAATTCCGATGCGTTCAGTTCTTTTGAAGTAATTTTCATTTTTCCTCCTAAGCCTATCATAATGTCTAGAATCCTTAGATTTTAGTGATTTTATATCCTAATTGTAAACTTGTTTAGGATACTTAATTCAGATAAGCATACATGGGTTTCATTATTTTCAATAATAACTATTTCCAGAAAAAAAAAATGGAGAAAATATTTCCCTTTGAAGACAATTCTATTGATACCCCCCGCCCTTTTTTGTTTTTGTTTTTTGTTTTTTCTGTGTATGCCTTACAGCCAGACATTTTCATTCTACAGAGTTCTTTGTATTTATCTGATTTCATATCTGTCCAACTTTCTCTTTGATAATCACGTGGCTTGGAGAATACCTCTATCATCTAATTGAATTGGACTTTCTTCTTTGAGATAACTTTTTAAAATAGAATATTGAAGAAATAGGGGAGTTTCTCTAAATATCAGTGTATTAAATATGCATTTTTTTCATGCTACAAGTGACATATTACATCTAAAAATAAGAAATGTAAGATTAACAGATATGACTGTATTTCTCTGTGACTAGATGGTTTTGGATAATACTCTGACATCACTAAATATGCGAATATATAAATATTCTGTGACATCACTAAATATGTGAAATAAATATTCTGCTATTATTAAATAGAGGAAAAGTAAAATGTTGTCATTTTGGAAATAAAACCATGTGCACAAGAAAAATTTTAAATTGGTTCATTTCTAATAATTTCTCGGCAGAGATGTCAATCTCTTTGCTGCCTTGAATTCTAGGCATGCTGGCGGGTCTGAAAATACATTCAATCCAAGTCAAATGTTTACTCTGATAGAAAGCTATCATAATACAGAATGACAGACTGAAGATAATCTCTATAATTGGCAAGCATTTGAATTAGTTTGACATTGTTGCTGTAATAAGTCACCACAAATACAACACTATTTTTCTCTCTTATAGTTATGGAAGTCATAATTTTAAAATCGAGGTATTGGCAGAGCTTTTTCTGTTACTTCTGGAAAGTTCAAAGAGAATTCATTTCCTTGTATTTTCCAGCTACTAGAGACCACCTACATTTCTTCATTTTTATCTCCTTTCCCCATCTTCAAAGTGCATCATTTCAACCTTTGCTTCTATCATTACATGTCTTTCTAATCTCAAACTTGACTCTACTGCTCCCCTTTTAAAGGGTCTTATGATTATTTTAGACTCATTTGGATAATCCAAAATAATTGCCCCCTCTCGAGGTCCTGAACTAAATCATATCTGGAAAATCTTTTATTCCATATAAGGTCATATATTCTCAGGCCCCACGATTGAAATGAGGACATCTTTGGAGACCTTTAATTATTTTACCACAACATAGAGTATGCAATTTTTATCACTAAGCCTTAAAAAAAAAACAAATTAAATATGTAAAATGTAATAAAACTGGAACTAAAACATTTACAACCTAAGACAAAAATAACTTAAAAGCCTCTGCAATCCTAACATTCTAGATCATTGTTTTATTTATTATTCCTTGAACACTGGTTAAAAAAATGTTTGTAGCCTACATCACAATCACTAACACAATCTGTATTACAAGTTAATTAAATTATACTTTTTCTTGATGATAAAAAGAATCCTTTTTAGCAAAATAAATCCCTAAAAAATATTACATAAGAAATATATTTATATTAAATATATTTATATACAAATTATAAATATTAAATATATTTATATACAAACAAATATTTTTTTAAAATACTGTTCCAGATCACTTTAATCAGTAACCTTTATTATCTTTTCAATCATGAACAAAAATAATAACATAAAAAAGCCAAAAATCTGTCCTAAATTATGTACAAATGCATCGGTGGCATGTTATGTAGAGACATAAAAAGAAACACAAAAGATATTTAAATATTAGAACCAATAAAGCAGTTTTACCTTTTGGAATTAAAAACAGGGGTAAAGAAGAATAAAATAAAGATTCCTAGATAGTGGTGTTTACTGGAATGAGGGGTTTAAGATGGGAAGCAGTTTACAGACAAAATGTCTGTTTTCCGTTTTAATAAACTGTCCCTGGAGCATCCAGACTGCTGTGTTCATAGGGTAATCATGAATCATTCCCACTCAGCATCCTGGCTTACTCCTTAGAGCCATCTACCTCCATTCAGAGGCTGCAAAAGCTAAAACAGCCTTTCTAACATACTTTGCTTTTCCCATTTTGATACAAAGTAGGTATCTCTAATTAGATGCACTTATATAACATTTATAATGCAGAAAAGAGTTGTATGGCGTGATCATCTTTTAATTGGTAGGCTCTTCCTCCTGTCTCATATAGCTGTGAGGACGCTGTGTTTTTTTTCTACAGCAGTCTAGTCTCTATCTTCTATGTTTCAACAGCTGGGGGTGCAATTAGAGTAACATCCTGATAGGTGGATCATAGCTAACTTTGTGTGTTCTTTATCTTAACAACTCCTGTTATGCCTTCCGGGTCTTAGCCTTGAGCTTGTACCTCCATTCCTTCCCAAAATTTTAAAAGCATTTAATCACTGTATTGAATCACTGTCTGTTTAAAATAGAATGGATTCTGTTTCCTGTAAATGGTTTCCAATTGACAATATTTGGTTGGAAGTTAGTTTATACATCTGGATTTTAAAGCAAAGAATAGAATTGAGGGTACCCATTTGGAAATCATTAAAGTGTAGTTCTTAGTGATGGACAGAAATTGAATGAGGTCACCCAGGAAGTGTTGCATGCATAGAAACATTGGAGAGAATCCATACATAAAAAGGCATGGGAAGAAAAGCCAGTCAGAGGAGCTGGAAATGAAAGAGAAAGTATATTCTCGAGTCTTAAAGAAGATTTTAAATCTGTTTTAGCATTTTCCTTTCTACTTCCTAAATTTCCTCTTTATTGTCCTTGTGTGTTTCCAAACTCTCATTATCTCTTGATTATCACTATTTCTAGCTTCTTTTGCCCATGGTGAGGCCAATGGTAAACCATTTCAAATATGCATAATCTATCATTATGAAATCATTACTTTATTCAGTACTTGTAATTATTTCTTCCCAAACTCTAAGCCAAGGCTTTTTCATATATTCCTCTATTATTGATTATTAGATAGCTGAGCAATTATGTGGAAATTTATAAAATCTAACTCATCCAGTTCTCTACAAATTCATATTATTTAATGTCAAATGTCAAACAACAGTGTTTGCTAACCCTTTTACTAAGGTTATAACTAGGTTATTTCCTATTAACACACACACACACACACACACACACACACACACACACACACACACACACACACTTTTTACTCTTTTGCCTTTACCTCCGAAAATAGCAGGTCATTCTTTCCAAGCTCATCCTTTTGTTATTTATCATGCCTCTTTACATTTTATCCTGAATTCATTCATTCATTCATGCCACATATTTATTTCAAGAATTACAACCAAGCAATGCTTCATGAGCTAGGATATAATAGTGAATTAAACGTAGAGTTACTGATCTTCTAGAACTTGCAGAAAATATACAGTGAAAATCAAACTAAACTGTTCAGAGAAATTTTCAGGATGCTCTGTTTGTGCAGTTGTCAGGAAAGACCTCTTCGGTAAGGAAATATTTGCACAGAGACCTGAAGTAAAGCCCCTTGTCTTTCTGCTGCTGATCTTTTATATTGATCTGCATAAATTTTTAATATATTTAAAACATAGATCTATTTCTTATGTGTGATACATACTTACTTTTAACTTGGCTTATGTATGTTAGATATATATTAGGCTTCCAACTGTATAACCTAATTATAAAACTTATATGACTTCTGGACTTTATAAGGACTAAAAAGAATATTCTAATCAATAAGGAAAATAATATTTTATTTAGTATTTATTTAGCATTTAATATTTACATTGTACTTTACTATTTCTTTGATTTTTATGCTTAGAATTTGGATACGTTTGGAATTTATTTTGCTATAAAGTATAAAATACTGATCTGTAAGTCTAATAGATGATTAGAAAGATAGATGGACAGATAGATAATAGATCTCCAACTGTTTTTATAACAGTCTCTGAATGATCAATTCTTTCCATACTGATTTCAGATGTCATCTTAATTTAAACTAAATATCTATATATTTTGAGTCCATTCTGAGCTTTCCAATTTGTTCTGCTGAACTGTAGGATTTAATATTATTAATGCTAAGTTAAATAATATTTAAATACAAAATATTATTTTAGTAAGTGATTATCAATTCAGTAAATATGTAAAATGTAACATAGGACCAACTTGGCTATACAAGCCTTTGAATACATCTTGGTAGATGATTTACTAAGAAGTTGTG
The DNA here is from genome assembly GCA_003508835.1 of Eonycteris spelaea. NCBI lineage: Eukaryota > Metazoa > Chordata > Mammalia > Chiroptera > Pteropodidae > Eonycteris > Eonycteris spelaea. The sequence goes on from PUFA01000021.1 coordinate 14,103,846, forward strand.
TTGATCAATAAGTATCAAAAATTTTTCTCATGACAGATTACTGTTTTGGGAATTTTGAGTTCTTTATCTTAGTAGAGTTCTCATGACCTTTACAGCTATAATAAGGTCCAGCGAACACAGTGTGAATAATTTGCTGCATGCTTTTTTTTTTTTGAAGTAACATTTATGCTTAAAACTTTTGTTCTGTTTCAGTAAGGCACTTTAGCATATGCTGGTTAAATTCTGTCTTCTTGTTACAGTCTAAATCTGTTTTCATTCAGGTTGTTTGCTTTATGCCTCCAAGCTAAAAAGGATATTTAAAATCTTGAGAGAAATGATTCACACTCTCCTTGGCAGCTAAAGCTACAATCCTTGCCTTTTGCTCACTCCTTGGAATTTTATGAACTAAAAGATTAAGACAGCCTTACCACATGTATAAACCAAATGCTTTTAGTTCCCCTACTGACAACAAAATTACTTGTGGTTTCTCAGGGAAAAGTCACTCATCTCCTTTATTAAAACTGCTTTCATAGAATGAAAATGATGGGAGCCTGTCTTAAGAATTCTTTTTTTATCTTTCGTTTGTTTGTTTTTTGTTTGAGTGATACAGAAATCATTTTTTGTTTGTTAGTTTGTTTGTTTTGTTGTTGTTGCTTTTTCCCTATCGACGAATATAAAAGGTCAATTCTCAGTGGCAAGTGTAAAACCTAAGCAGTCACTTGCCACTTCACTTCTTTGGGATCTCCTTGTGAGGACCCATTAAACGTTAAAGTTGGATAATGTCAAGGAAAGTTAATCATGAATCAAGAAGACATTGTGATATATACCTATAAGACAAATCATTCTAAAAAGGAAATGAAATATAAGTAATTTGGTTTCCTAATTAACACCACTGTCATGTAAGCATTACCATGTTATTACTATGAGAAAGACATCTCAGAGAATTTACATCTGCTTCCAAAGGTTGTTCATGAAGTGAAAGAGAAGTTATGGATAGAAAGCAAGGAACTGTAGAATTCCAGACTCTTTGTCAAAACAGTGTTGTAAAATAGTACAATCACAGCACCGGCATCAAGGGTTAGAATCCTATTAGTGTAATCGCAGGCTGATTGGACAAGGAACTTCGCCACTTTGGGCTGATAGAACCTGCTTCCTGTGCACATGATATTCTAGAGCATAAATATCATGAAACTTAGCTGTTTCCGTTATTATGACATTCTTGTCCATAGACTTAATGTGCTTTCAAAGAAACCCATTCTTGTCCTTAGGGATCTTAAATTTAAAATTTGAACAAACTGTCTAATAACCACAATATATGGTATTATCTTATGTAATAATGAAGGTGAATAATAAAGACAGAAAAAGGTATTCTACAGAGACTGAAAAAGTGAAAGATCAGTTCTGGCCTGATAATGGGTCAGAAAAGTTTTTTAAAAAATGATCTTGAAATGAGAATTCCAAAGTTGAAAAGAAAAGTTCAGTAGGTGATGGTGAGGGTGTGATCAAGAAAAACTCTAGATGTAGGAAAGAAACCTGGTATAGAAATACCTTTTTAAAAATTGTTGAGAAAAATGTGTTTTGAGTGAAGTGTATAAAAATCCACCGATATTTGTAAAATAATTAATAAAAATCAAGTTTAGAAATATTAATTGAGGCAGTTTAAGAGGAGCTTTATGCCAGTCTGTATTACCATCAGTATTGCATGCTGGATGAAGCACAATTTGGCATTAAGAATCACTTCCAAAGCAGATTGCTTTGAGATTTGTATTTTACGGTTTTAATGTTCATTTGTTACCAAATATATGACAGTAGCTAATATTAACGTGCTAAAATAGCACCTCTTAATTTAACATATTATCCTAGACATATGTCACATATCATGGGTAGATTAACACAAATTATTTTCTTTATAGATTTGTAGATGCTTTTGATAAGCATTTTGTAAAAGGCAATTTTTGCCAATTTATATTTTTGGTAAAATTATATGGGCAAAAAAAAAAAAAAAAACAAACCCTGCAATGTGGAACACATTTTAAAAATCATAACTTAATTATTTTCAGGAATTCACTGATCTTTTATCCCGGCCCCAGTCTCTCTCTAACTAGCTACATGACCTTGCATCTCTCATGCAGGCTCCAGAGACCTTTGTTCCAGTATCTCTAAACCAATTCTTCACTAACCGACAACCTGGTCATTTGTGGCCAAATCATTATATGGTTCGTTACATTAAATATGCTTTTGATAGAAATAAGAAAATCAGAAATTAGCTTATATAAATCAGAGAGATTGAGGAAGGAACAATAAACAGGGTTATAAAATGAATTTACTTAAAAATAGCATTTTAACTTTATGGAGAAGCATCAATTTTCCTGTGTAAAATAGCAGCAATTTTTAATAACTTTAATCCAGATTAATAACAGTTTGTAACCCATAATGCTTTCACCATTTAGGAGGAAATGTTTTTTAAAAGAATTTCCCACTTTTGCCAATGTCATGCTTCCTTCTTATACTGCGATATAACGTATTATTGAAGAGGTGCTCCCCAAACTTTTAACAAACATACGAATCACCTGGACATCTTGTAAAAATGGAGACTCTGATTTAGTGGGTTGGGCATAGAACTGAGATTTTGCATTTCTAACAAGTCTTAGGTAATTTCTATGCTTCTGTCTAAGGGCCGCATTCCATGTATTAAGGCGCTGAGACTTCTCAAGTTTCCCTCTTTAACCGCTTCTCTCTCTGGTTGTGATGCCCTCTTAGTGGCAGCAACTATTCATGTTTTTGGAAAACTCTAATCAAGATCCACCTGGCCCCAGAAGTCGGGAATCATCCCTTCTCTTAGATCCAATGTCTCCAATCTTGTTGGAATCATGTTGAAACATATTTGGAACGTGCCTATTTTTACTTTTTAGCAGTAATTCCAACACCATATGGTTCCATATTGGTCAAAATCCTTTCAGCTTCTTCCTGGTTTATTATAATAGTTTTCTAATGGCCTCCAAATATATGCTCTTGCCCTGCAAGGTCTATTCTCAATCTAGAATCTTGGGTAATACTTCTGACAGCTAAGTCAGATCATGTCACTCTGTCATTCAAAAGCATCACAGGGCTCGTTTCAGTCCAAATGAAGGTCATTTAACTGACAGTGTCTTACAAAGTCATCCAAAACCTTATTTTCTATTACCTCTGTGAACCAGTCTTCTGCTATGCCCTCCCTTACTCTATCTACACTGCCCTCTTTAGTGTTCCTTGAACATGTTGGACACGTCCCCTTGCTACTCATAAAGCTGTTTTCCTCACCTCCCACAAAACTGTGTTTAGATATCACTTTCTCAATAAGATTTATTATAACCACTCAATCAAAACTTGTATCTCCCCTTCCAGGCCAGTCCTGATTCTGCCTACCGAAATGTTCTTTTTTCACATTTCGCTCCTTAACATTTTCCACAAATGACGTTATCTATTGAGTATGTTCCTTGATTATTAAAAATCTTTTCAGTTCAGTTGAATATAAACTGCTTAAAGGCAGGTGCTTTGCCTGTTTCTTTTATTCTTTCCACCACTGATTTAATCTAAGCAATTCAACAATTCCTGATACACAACGGGTACTCATCAAGCACATGTCGAATAAAGTGATCAAAATATGATTTGGAAACCAAGGCAGGAGAAGCTTTCTTGATATCATTCAGGCAGATGTTAGAAAGCAGTAGTAGATTATCAAATAAACGGGAGATTAAGAGATCAAGATAGTTTACGACTAGAAGAAGTATGTCTGAAGGAGAAGCAATACATGGAAACCAAAGTATGGTATTTATTTCCCTTCTTTTTAAATAAAGCAAGACATGTGATCATAATGATAGATTGAGGGAAAAACCATCAAATATAATGATGGTTTTCAAGAAAACCAAGAGCTCAAGTAAAAAATTCATCCTCAAACAAAGATCAAAGAACAGAGACCTCATTATTTTAAAAATAAAATGAATAGAAATAAATATATATTTTAGATTCAAGGTCAGGGCTTGAAAAATTCCAGTGCAGTTTATTAATTAATTCTATTAATTAATGATAAAGATTATGAAAAGAGAAGCGTAAGGGAAGGTGACTGAACATGCCAAAGGATTTCTGCTTATCACAGAGAGAAAAGCTTAAAAATTATGAGTGTTAGAGATATCAGTCCTGTATGATATCTCTAACAAGGTATGGGTATCTGCGTTGCTGGGATCATGCTGAGTTGGGGCTCTGCTGAGCAAGTTGTGCAGAAAAACAAAAATGGTTCAGGAGATCAAACATTTGGTCTACTAAGTGGAGAGTTGCTAAAGCCAAGGTGAATCTTACCAACTATTTCCATCACTGGAGTCAAAAACGGGAAGACTATGACACTGTACCTAGAGCCTGGGATATGGCAGTTTAAAATCGCTAGAGTGGATTAGTTAAAAGGGATAATATTTTCCAGGTTATGACCATACACATGGGTAGCTAAAGAGGATAAAGGAGAAGAGAATTGAAGAGTTAAGGAAATTAAGAAAGCCATCTCTTAATGTGAAGATAGTGTTGGTTTATAATCTGCAAGAAGGTTGACCATGCATCCTGATCTGCCCAGGACAGTTCGGTTGTGACTGTTTTTTCATTTTAAATATTAATAAAGCCTCCTTTATTTTCAAATGGATCTCAAGTTGAATAATAAACTATCTGGTAAACATATAGAGAGAATGTATCATTTTGTAATGCAGATGCCAAGTTCCTTTCAAGTTTTGAAAGGTTATCAGTCAGTAAACCACAGCAGTACAGAGGAGTAGGCAGATAAATACAGCAAAAGGATAGACTTGCACACTTCATGTTAGTGTAATTCTTTAGATCAATCTTCCTAGTACTGCTGTAAGTATGTCTGTCTGTATTTAGTATGTATCTGACAAATCTACCCGAACATTATGTTGAAAAAAAGCAAATCTTAAACCATCCAAGACTTCATATTGTGCCCACTGTGATTCTATTTCTTTAAGCTAAGCATCCTCAATTTCTCCCAGTATTTCGCATTTCAATAATTTTTAACTCTTCACTGCTTGATCATTTTAAAGGTAATGATTAAAAATAAATATAATACTTCATCTGTGCCATGAATAAAGAATAGAATGTATTGTAATAGTTTTTACTAAGTGTTACTATCTCTACTTTTGAAGCTCAAGTCTGAATTTATCTTTTTGACACTTTTTTATTTTAGATTTGTTTTGTTTTTGGCTCCCACAATACAGTTCTAACCCAAATTTTTATTGGTTTTAGCTAACTCTCCTAGTGTTAATTTTGTATTTCCCTGGAGCTTCAGGTGTATATATTTCACTGCCTTTTTGATAGCTCAACTACATAAAATATATAAACAGGGACCAAACAGAATCCTTGATTCTATTTTTAAAATAAAATTAAACCTCACTTCTCTCTTTCTTCATTGTCATACTGTTTTTTTCAAGACATTGTCATTTCTCGCTTACTTTATAATAAATATTACTAACTTCTCTTTGTTCTTTTGACTTCCATGTTTGCACTTTCATATATACAATGTAACACAATAATATTTAGAAAATACATGTCATTTAGCAATGGTTTCCTACTGTACTTATGAAAACTATAAATTCTTTTTTAGGCTTTTTAGTTCCTACATGAAATTGCCTGTCCCTCCAGCTTTATCACTTCCCACTCTTTCCTTCACTTCATCACTTTTGGCCATGTTGGCTTTCAGTCAGTTTAAAATTATGCCAAGTTCATGCATACGTTAGAGATTTCACACTTTCCTCTGCCTAAAATGCACTCTTCTGCATATTCATATGATTGGTCTCAATAAGGATGTCAATATTTCAGACAGTTATATTCTGACCACCAAATATAAAGTGATACTTCACTATATATCATAACAAGCTGTTTTATTTTCTTCGCAATACAATAAAAAATGTTATTTGTGTGTGTGTGTGTGTGTGTGTGTGTGTGTGTGTGTGTGTGTGTGTGGATAGTAGACTATGTTTAGCTTCCCAACTAGAATAAAAGCTCCATAAAATTGGGAAAAGTTAGAATATCATCTTCACTGTTAACAGTGAATTCCCAGTATCTACAACTGTGTCTGGGACTATCTGTCTAGCAAGTATTTATGAAAATATATATTGTTTTTACATAGGGAGAATGCCTGAAACATATAAGTTTAAGATACATCTATATAAGTTAACCGTTTTTTATCATTTCTTTAAAATGAAATGCAAAACAAGTTGGAATTTTTTCCTGATATTTAATGAAAGAGAGATTAAGTAACCTAGCATAAATAACAAGAATCTATTTCTTAATATTTGAGATGGATTTTTAACTTATTTGAATCTTTTATACATTTATGGAAAAAGCACAAAAAAGAGAATTATGAAGATATTTTCTTATTAAAATCAAGAGGAATTAGAGATAGCAATATTCTAACAAGCTTTGGTAAGTCACGGATTTGGGATTTCTCCTCTTGAAAGACCTCTGAGCATTCCTTAATATATTTTAGCAAGGATTGAGAATTAAGGAGACCTGCTACACAAAGATTGACCATATGCCTTTTACCATGGACCAATTTGCTCAGTAATTATATTAATGAAACCTAAAATCCTATAGTGAATAATTAAATTCAGTGTATATATATATATATATATTTATATTTTCTTAATTATATGCTCATTCTTTAAAAAACTTGTCTTAATCAAATCTACTTAATTACATTTTTCTTTCTTGTTTTACTTCTTTTTTCTTTTGCATCTCAGGTGTGCAGAATTAAGTTAATCATTATTTGGTTCATGGCACAAATAATCATCAATCTGTAGATATATCCTCTCATTTTGATCATAAACTTATTCATTATTAATCTGGCATCTTTACTCCCTAAAATTAATTTAATTATTATAGGAAACTCAGTATATATATTTAAGGGATTAGAAATTTCAGACAAAAGTGTGAAATGAGGTTTTACAGCTAAGTTTATCCATTATATTTCATTTGAGTCTGACAAATCAAGATTTTTTTCTTCCTTTTTCTTTCCTCCCTTCTTACTTTTACTAGCGCTCTGCCTTTTCTCCTTCCTCCTTCCTTCCTTCCTTCCTTCCTTCCTTCTTCCTTCTTCCTTCCTTCTTCCTTCCTTCTTCTTCCTTCCTTCCTTCCTTGTTGAGCTATAATTGACATATATCATTATGTAACTTTAAGGTGTACAGTGTCTTGATTTGATATATTTATATATTGCAATGTCATTAACACCATTGTGTTAGCTAAGTCTTTATCACATCATATAATTATCATTTATTTCTTTTGGTGAGAACAATTAAGATATAGTTCTTAGCAACATTAAGAGACTATTCTGTGTATTAGAGATCCAGAATTTATTTATCTACTAACTATGAGTTTGTACCTCTAAACAATATCTCAATCCCCCACTCCCTAATCCCTGGTAACTACCATTTTACTCTCCGTTTTTATGACTTTGGCTTTTTTAGATTACACATTTAAATGATATCGCATACATTTGTTTTTCTCTGTCTGACTTATCTCACTTGGTATAATGTTCTCAAGGTCCATCAAGTTGCTTCAAATGGCAAGATTACCTTTTTTCTCATGGCTCAGTAATATTCAATTGTATATATGCCATATCTTTATCTATTAATCAATTGACAAATACATTTTGGCTATTTTAAATAGTGTTGTAATAAACGTGAAAATGAAAATATTTTTTCAACATCCTGTTTTCATTTCCTTTTGATATGTACTCAGAAGTAAATAGAAATGTCTATTCAGATCTTCCCATTTTTTAATTGAACCATTGTAGGTATCGTTGGTTTCTGCTATTGAACTCTATGACTTTTTTGAATATATGAATTTTAACTCTTTATCTGATATATAATTTTTAAACATTTTCTCCTATTCTTGTAGGTTGTTTCATTTCATTGATTGTTTCTTTTGCTTTGCAGAGCTTTTTTTTTTTTCTTTTTTAGATGTAGTTCTACTTCTGTATTTTTGCTTTTGTTGCTTATATTTTTGGTGTCATATCCAAAAAATGTTATTGCTATGATCAATGTCAAGGAGCTATTTCCCTATGTTTTATTCAGGAAATTTATGGTATCAGGTCTTATGTTTGAGACTTCAGTTCATTTAGAATTCATTTTTGTGAGTGGTATAACATAGGGGTCCAATGTCATTTCTGTGCATGTGGTTATCCAGTTTTCCCAACACCATTTGTTGAAGGGACTGTCCTTTCCTTACTGAGTGTTTTTGGCTCCCTTATCAAATTAGTTTACCATATATGTATGAGTTTATTTCTGGGCTCCCTATTATGTGCCAGTGGTCTATGTGACTATTTTTATGCCAGTATAATACCGTTTTAATTACTATAACTTTGTTGTACAGTATTAAATCAGGAAATGTGATGCTTCCATCTTTGATCTTCTCTCTCAGTACTGCTTTGGTTTTTCAGGGTTTCTTTTGGTTCCATATGAATTTTAGGATTGTTTAATTCATTTCCAGGCTAAATGTTATTGGAATTTTGATAGGGGTTGCATTGAATCTATAGATTACTTTGGGTAAGATGGATATTTTAACAATACTGATTATTCCTACCAATAAACATGAGTTATCCTTCCATTTGTTCAAATTTTCTTTAATTTTTTTCATCAATGTCTTGTAGTTTTCATTGTACAGATCTTTCATTTTCATGGTAAATTTATTCCTAAGTATTTTAAGGTTTCAATACTATTGTGAATACAATAGTTTTCTTTATTTCTTTGTAGTGCAATCCTACCTGGGATTTAATTTGCATTTTTGATCACTAATGTTGTTCACATTTTCATAATTTTTTGGCCATATGTACATTACCTTTTGTAAAGTTTCCATTGACATTGTTTGCTCGTTTTAATTAAATTGTTTGTATTTTTATTATTCCCTTGAGGGAATTATATCTTCAATATAATTTTTTTGGTCAGATATATGTTTTACCCAAATTCCTCCCTGTCCATGGAATTCATTACCTTGATGAAGTCTTTTGATGAGCAAAATTTTTAATTTCAATAAAGTCTAATTTATCACTTGTATACAGTATTTTACAGTTATTACTTTGTGTGTACTTTCTAAGGAATCTACTCTTATGACACGAAGATATTCTTTACTATATTCTCTAAAACTGATGTGATTTTAGTTTTTTTAAAATATATATATTTTAGGCTTATTATCCATCTCAATTTACTTTTGTGTGTGTGTGTGTGTGTGTGTGTGTGTGTGTGTGTGTGTGTGTGTATGGTTCATTTTTTAATTTTTTTATTTTTTTACTATATGGATCTAGTTGTTACAGTGTCATTTGTTGGAAATACTGTCCTTTCTTAACAGAGATTGTTTTCACATGACTCTTTGAAAATAAAAAACTATATCAATTTGGTTCATTTCTAAGTTCTCTATTAAATTCAATTGCTTTATTTGTAATTTTTTAGTCTAATGCTTTTCTGTATAGATTATTGTGTCTCTAAGTAGAGTAGTATACGTCAGACAATATTGTTCTTTTTAGCAATTACTTTAGCATCTAGGTTCTTGGCATGTCCAAATCTATTTTAGAAGCAGTTTTTCAATTTTTACAAAAAAAAAAAAAAAGACTTTGGGAAGTTTTTAATGAGATTATACTAAATATATAGATCCATTTAGAAAGAGTCATCTTCTTAACAATACTGAGTCTTTCAATTCATGGATAATTCTTAGATTTCTATTTATTTATGTATTCTTTAATATTTCTTAATAATTAAAAAATTCATAGTCCCTGTTTGCATATTTTTGCTGAACTTAATTCTCAATATTTTGTTTTGATGATAATTAAAACTTCATATTTAAATTACTACTGAAATAAAATAAAATTTGTATGTATTGACTTTATATTCAGCAGCATTGTTAAATCTGCATAACAGTTGTCGCAGTCAATTTACATTATTCTTAAGTTTTCTGTTTCTTTTTCTCTTCCTCTTCTGCGCCTTCTCCTTCTCTTTTTTCTTCCTCTTCCTCCTCTTCTTTAAGCTTTGTTTTCCACATCAAATAATACCATTGTTTTATTGTCAGGCTCACTGATTCTTTAAACTTTCACCTTTATTCAGATGTTGAGCTCATTGCATTAGGTTTAATGTTTCTGCAACAAATTACCATACACTTATTGGTAAAGCAACACAAATTAGTTACCTTACAGTATGTACTTTAGAGATCATAACAGGGGTTAACTGGACGAAAGTCAAGGTGTCTAAAGGACTGTATTCCTTTCTGTAGCCTCTAGAGGGAATCTTTTCTTCCCTTTTCCAGTTTCTAAAAGCCTCTTGCATTCTTTGGTTTATAATCATCCATCTCAATTTTCAAACCCAGCACTAATGAGTAGAATCAGTGTACCTCTGCCTCTTCCATAATAACTCACTCTTATCTGATTTTCTCTTCTGCTGAAGACTTGTGATTACAATGGAATCACCTGATAATCCAGGATAATTTCTCAGTTTCATGATCTGTAACTCTAATTATATTTGCAAGGTGTCTCTAGTCATGTACCTAGCATATTCAAAGGTACTAGAGATTGGGACATGGAGATTTTTGGAGGGTGTCTACCATATCTAATCAGTAAAATTTTTACTTTAGAAATTTAATATTTTGGTTCTAGAATTTCTATTTGTATTTATATCATTTTTTTCTGCTAATTTCTTCTATTTTAATAAATTATGAACATATTTTCCCTTTTACCAATAATTATAGTTATGATGACTACTTTAAAATTCTTATTTGCTAATAATTCCAATACCTGTGGTTAGTCTCTGTGTATTACTGTGGTCATTTCCCTAATTTTTCATATACTGTGATGATGTATCCTGGACATTTTGCTATGTTTTGGAGACTTTGGATTCTGTTATATTTCACCAGACAGTATTAATTTTTTTTGTGGGCTGGAATTTTTAAGAGGCATTAACTTGATTGTATCAACTGCAATCTCTGTCTCTTGGACATAAGCTCAAAATTCAGTACAGCGATTTTAGCCTTTGTTGTGCCACTTAGAGTATGCTCTGTGCATGTGGTCCGTAAGTCAGGCAGGAATGTGAAAATACATTACACACATAATTTATCATTCTTCTCCGTTGTCCTCTCCTTTTTTAGGATTCCTCCATTATTTTAAAGCAAAGTTTATTGTTCCGATGCTAGTCTCTAGTTTTTCAAGACAAAAATATTGCAGGTTTTTTCTTTAAGAGTTTTATTTGCCTCTTAGCCTTAAAGACCAAATATATAAATATTTCATTTAGGGTCATTCCCTTCCTCAAAGTATCATTCCTCATTTCAAGTAGTGACTCCCCATCAAAATAATTTTCTCCTTCTCTTCTCCCTCCTCTACTCCTCTCTCTGCCCCTCCTCTTCTTTCTCCTCCTCCTCCTTCCCCATTCCTCTTAAAAAAAAATCTTACATAGGATATATAGTTTTAATCTGGAGGAGAGTACTTTTAAAAATAAGAATGTCTGAAGAATGCTAAAACACTTTCTAAATTTTATGCTCAAAGTTTACATTTCTCCTATTTTCAAGTTTATTCTCATTGAAATAAACAAGATTTTGGAAAAAAATTATCTTTTTCTTCTCAATGTGTAATTAAAAATAAATTTTTGTTTTCTAGTGCCTTGAAACATCTTTAAAGACATCATCAAACAGAGACTATAATGGCTCAATTTATGTCTCATATTCTTCTTGTTAGACACTGATCCTGATATAAAGAAAACCTACTTTACTTATTTATTTATTCACTTAACCAAATTTATTAATCAGCTTTGACTATGTTTGATTTATTTTTTAAGTGATAAAGATATAAAGGTGACCCCAAATGGCATAGTCCCTGCAACTAAGTAGGAAAGAATAATGTTCAATATAGTATCACATAAACAACAACAAAAAATTCAGAGAACATAACAGTTATAAAGAATACAGGCATGCTGATAAGAGAAAGTATTCATTAGATGAAATCATTTAGGTATGGAGCCTAGTATAGACTTTCCTGAGGTAGTGACTATTGAATTAAGACCTGACAGAAAGTAAGATTCAACTAGACAAGAAGTGGGTGCAATGGATGAGCAGGGGGAGAAAATTTCAGGCAAGCTAAATAGCTTGAGAGGTTTAATATGGAACTGAAAAGAGGTCAGAGTAGCTAGAGCACAGACCATGGGGTGAGAACATAATGCTAAATGAGACTTGAGGCAGGTGGAAAACAGATGATCCAGATCTGTGGGCTGGGGTAAATTTCAGTCTTTGTTCTTAGAACAATGGCTATCAACATAATCATTGTTGTTAGCTTTCATAATATTCACAGGCTGAGAGTATGAGTTTATTGCATTTTTAGATAATTAAGAATAACAAGTCTTTGCTGTATTTAAATCATGGAGATGTATTTGATTTTAATGGAAGGGTGACTAACAGTTTGATAGAGCATGGTACATATATGAAGTCTTATTTCTTTTGGGTAATATTTAAAGTATATTGATTAAGTACAAATAGGAACATAATTATAGCATGTCTGGAAGAAACTGAGTGGCTGCAATGTTTTTCAAAATCACAATTTAGGAACTCACTGAGGCATGGTCTTCTTATATTTCTTAATCTTGTAAGAGATATGATTTACGCACATTGTTCTGGTGGGGTCTCAGAGGAGTAATCATATAGTCGCATACGAGCAAACTTGAACCTATTACAAACAGTATTTAGAAATGTATTCCTTATTTCTGAGATGTCAGCTTAGATACATGAAAATTATTTATATTCAGGGAAATGAAACAGAATTTATAATTGATGAATAGTTTAATACTTCAAACTCATCCAGATACTTCTTTTAAGTCTGTAGGAAATGTGTACTGTTGAGAAGTATCAGATGAAATCCAGCTGTATTTTAATCCCATTTCAATCTATCATCACAGAAAATATTGACTATGTTTTTCCTTCAGACATGCAGCTGCCAACTATCCAGCTATGAGTCTAGATTTACATTAGAGTTTTATTTCCTACCTATTCATTTTCATCTAAACCTCTTGTTTCGTAAAACAGCTTTTACTGTCTGAAGAAGGAAAGTAGCATGTGTGGTCTCATCAAACGTGTCAATGAATGTTCATGGGCACAGCAAATAATATTGGCTAAATTCAAGGGAATATATTTCTCCTTTAAGAAGTGGTAAAATCACTCTACATCCAAGTGGATTATTAATGTTGTACTCACCATTTCAGTAAAAAGATTTCCACCGTGTGCCCATAGTTATGACTCCCAACTCTAGCCCCTGAGCTATTACATATTCACATACCCACAAAGTGTGTGCATGCACTTGGAAAGTAAGCCAAGATACAAAAGCCTCTGGATAGTTGTGTGGACTTTGAGATCTTTGTAAAATTTGAAAAAGCTTCATAATCAGTAGCAGAGAAGATAGATATATGAGTGAGGCTAGGCAAGAATGCAGTGATAATTAGATCCAAATGTAATGGCTCAACAGAATGAAACATTATTCCTTTCTCCTAAAACAATTCTTGGTGACTGGTCAGGCTAATGGAACCACTCTCTTCCATGTGGTTTTGCAAAAATCCCTGATCCTTTTGTCTTATAACTTAACAAACCAGTAGGATATAATTTTCAATTAGGTCCGTTGGATGGAGAGTGAGAGATTACGGAAGAGAAATACTGCATTATTAAAAGCCTTGATCCAGAAGGAGACATAGCAATTTCATTCATTTTCTATTGAGAAATATTAATCTTATGATCACCCATAACTTCAAGGGAACTGGGAAGTATAGTTCTTGCCTTAGTATTCATTTTCAAACTACAACTCTGTTTTATGGAGAGGAAAAAATTTTGGTAGATAGCTTCCTGTCTCTTCCACAGAGAAGTGTTTCTATTCAATTGCTCTGGATATAAGAGTATTTTGTTTTTTGTTTTTTTTTTTTGTTTATTTTTCTTTGTGAAGATCATAAAGGCTAAGTAACTTATAATAGAAACTACAGTTTGGAATAAATCCACAAGAAACAAAAGTAAGCACATACAGCTCAGATCACTAAACAAAAGAAGTGATTATATCTTAACATTCCACATCAACCTAGAACAAAATAACCACAAATTTCTGTGATTAATGTGAAAGGCCCTTAGAGTTAGAGATTAATGTGGCATTCCCAGTGATGGTATAATAAAATACTTTTTATTATTTTACTATATTTTTATAAAGACTCATTATATTATTTTGTATTATGAACACCACTCTGTATTTTGAATATTTGGGGAAATTCTAGGAAAAGAAATATGTCTCAAGCAGTCATGCATGAAATGAATTATCTTCAGAAAGTAAATGCAAGATTTGGTTTAAGATGATTGCAATGAAGTATGACTAACTAAGATGGTTTTAAAATTAGAAATGTTTGCAAACGGCTGCCTGCCCTACTCGTCTAATTGTTTTGTCTGCCCGTAGAAATACTCTTATAGAGGTAAGTTATAATAGAATATTTTTGAAGAATGAACACCTTTTTTTTTCATGAGCTAAGAAGGGATGGAGAAGGGTTTATTTGCATCTCCGAACCTGGATTTTCCTCAGACAGCATGCCAGCAATGTGCACGAAGCCATCGGCTCAGCCGTACTGGTCGGCCTCAGTAATGAAAGCCTTCCCTGCTGGCTTTAGTCCTCTTGAAAATTGATGCATCTTGGTTATTTTTGTTTTCCTTTCACTATAATTGTTTTCTGGATTTCATTTTACTGTTTTCTATTCAAAAGCTGATCTTCCTCGAATGTCACCTTGGTCCCTTTGTGAAGGCCCAGAGGTAGAGGTCAGGGGGACTCCTACATCTGCAGGTACATGTGCTGTTGACGGTCACAGTGCAGGTTGTTATTAAAGGACATGTAGATCATGCCAGTCATCCTCAAGTTGTGACAACTGCTTTTGGAGCCCTGGGACATCTGCTCTAGGACCAGGCTTAGAATGCAGTACTTCAATATGTCCTTGCCATGGATTGTGAGTATGTGAAAAAAACCCAACTTACGTTTCTCTGGAGGACATCCCAGCACATACCTGTTTCTTGTGGTGGAGCTTTTTCTTGACTCCCTCTTGTGGTACTTGGGAGAAGTCCACTGTTTAGTTCTAAATGAAAACAGCAATTTGGTTAATAATGAAAGCTGCTTATACTGCCATATGTCTATATACTTGCACTCACCTAGAATAAATCTAAAAGTTCACTAACACATTTGTTTTCATGTGACAAAATTGATTTCGGGGTATTATAGTCTGTAAACATCTTCCAGGCAGTTTGAAGATTCGTATTGTTTTCAGGAATAAATGAGAAATGTGTAATTGATAGAGTACTATATGTGCATTAATACTCATTTATATGGAAATATGTGGAATGTCAACTTAAATATAAATCCCAAATTTTATTTATGATATTTTATCTTTTTATATAAACCAAAATAGTCCAGGGCTGTGATTTCTTCTTTGAGGTCCTGTAGACATTAGTGATCATCCCAATATCTCAAGTTCAAATGTATGTTTGGCTGCTTGTTTACTGTAGGATCTGGGGCAAATTACTTTTCTCTCCCTCCCCCTCTCTCTCTTTCTTTTTCTCCTTTAATTTCCCTATCTGGAAAATACAAGTAATAATAGCATAATAATAATAATTCTTGGATTAAGTGAAGATTAAATGTATTCATACATATAAGGAACTTAGAAGTATGCCAATAATAATAATTAATAATAATAATAATAACGATAATAAATTTTATATATTATTTTTTTTGGTTTTTTGGCTAACAGTTTTATTAAAGCCAACGGCTACACAGAGAAGGGTCATGATTGCTTAAACAGCAAGAATTTAAAACTAGTGAACATTTATAAAAACAGACATTAACAAATTGAGGTAATGAAAATATTCTCTTAAATTATTGGAGAGCAACTTAACTTCAAGGAATCCTTTGAAAATAATACTTTACTAATGGAGATATAAAAACCCATCTTTTTTAATCTTCAGAATATTCAAAAAGTAGTACAATTACAGGTGTATATGAAATCTGGGTCAATTGAAGATAAAGTGAAAAAAAATGATTCCTTTAAATAAAATCTAAAAGCTCTATTTTATACATAGTAACAAGCAAGTAGGTATACTTATAATATAAACATAGTCTATTACTCAGGCTCTAAGATTTCACATCTAACTAAAATTTGCTTATTTCATCTATATTCTGACATTAAGCACTACTAGGTTTTGGTTATCACAAACTTTTTAAAAAAGAAATTTCCACTTAAACATGTTTTCTTTTTCCTCCAGTTAAGTTGACATTTCTATCAGTGTTTACGTGTTCCACTGCTGACTGTGTATGAGAGTGTCAAGATCATTAAAACTTTGAGAACAGAAGCCATCGTAAGAGACAGCAGGTAAATAAACAGGAGCAAAGAAACTCAGATGAAATAGCCAAGTTGCAAAAACAAGTCTAGAATTTATTTTGAAAAATTAATATTCAAAAAAGAGAATCAAACGTAAGATGCTATAAAAAGAGAACAAATGAAAAAAAATTAAAGAAACTCAGGAATTAAAACATGATAAATTTAAAAAATCAAAACTTTAGTATAAGGTAGGATTATAGAAAAGTAAGATAAAGAAATTTCCTTCCAAGTATGAGGATAGTAGGAAAAAAATAAGGTAATAAAGAATATAGGAATTCAAACATGCACCTTATCAAAATTCTATAAAGAAAAATATTAAAGAAAAAACATATTACAGAAATAATGTAACAATTATCCCCAACATTAAGTTGCATAAATTTCTATATGTATAAGTACTCAGAATAATGGATGCAAAAAAACCCCTCCTCGTCATAGCATATCATTTTTAAATAAAAAGAGAAAGACGTAGAGATGATAGATGATAGATTAAAAGAGATAGATAGATGATAGATAGATAGATGATAATAGGTAAAGATGAAAAGCTTTAATAGTGAGGAAAAAAAGGGGAGTGATCACAAAAATTTTTGCACATAAAAATCTTAACAGCAATACTGAGAGTTAGAAGAAAGTGGATAAATGTTTCAAAAATGTTGAAGGACAATTAATTTAAATTTTAAGTTATGTAACTACATGAAATTATTCATCAAATTCTAAAGTAGAATTTAAAAAATTACATAAACAAGTCTCCAAAACTTTCATTCTTGTGACCTCTTTTTCAGAATGGTGAGTTCCACAAATCATTGCTTAAAACTAGGAAAATGAAAATGTCAGACACTGAAAATGGAACATTTGACAAAGGAAGATGGTAAAGAGACCTTTCAGAATGAGATTAAAGGAAATAGCAGGAGAACTGGGGCATCCTCGCATGCATAGTCGGTACAGATTTGAGCAAGAAAACAAAAGGCTCACTAGGAGGGAAAAAAGTGCACGTAGTGAACAGACTAATGGGGAGAGTTTTTAGTTTAGAGTACTATATTGAGAGGTTGTTTGAGGCTGTTGGACAGCGGGAGAATTAGCCATAGGTACATGGAGAAATAAACATAAATAAGAGGCAATCAATTCCTAAGTAAATGCAAATGTAAACATAGTGAATCACTTGTCTCAAAGTAAATGATATTTCAAGTCATAATATTGTAAATGTTAAATACTGACTTAAACAAAAATTATGTCCTTTCTGTATTGTACAGGAGGGAAGGGAAAGAGGGTGATGTGATAGTAGTGTACATGAACTGATCAAAATAATGATAAATCAAGAGATTATGCTTGCCAACATTAAATAAAATAGCAAGATAAACGTTATCATTAAAAAGTAGAGGTAAATATTAGGTGAAAGAAAAATATAAAATAATATAATAATCACAATTTGAGTATGGAGGATATTTCACTAACATCTTATTAGAATTTTTTTAACTTTTTAAACTTGGTGCATGTCTTAGAAAAATAAAATTACTTAAAATCATGTATTTTTTTCCTTCATAATTGGCTTAAAAAAAAAAAAAAAAAAGCAGACCTCTTGTTCTACAATGGTACCAAGCAGGGCACTGTCAAACTCGCTTTCTATTCTGGGTCTTAGTTAATTATCTCCTCTATGGGATATGGAATAAATGAACACTAGCAGATTCTCCAAATGTAGCTAAGAAACCATGCAGACAGCCATTGCCTTGACAGGATGGATAAAGAATGAAGGCAACTCACTTCCAAGTTGTCAGGGGCCTGAATTAGAACTGGAGCAGATTTTTAAAGTATGAGCCAAGGAGCTTTGTGGATTTTTAGCCCGGGGTTGACAGATCAGAGTGGCCAGTTCCCACTTATTTCCATCAGTGGTTTTTTTTTTTTTTTTTTTTTTATATCCACAATAAAAAGATCTAATGCCTGACTATATTTTCTAAAATATAATTTGAAGTTTGTATACTATAACAGAGGTTGGCAAACTATAGCCTGTTGGCCAAACCTTGCTTGCTGGCCATTTGTGTATGGCCTTTTACATTTTCACATGGTCAAAAAAATAAATAAATTCAGAAGAATACTTTATATATGTAAAAATTATTTGAAATTCAAACTTCAGTGTCCATACTGTTTCATTGGAACACAGCCACATTCAGTCATTTATGTGTCGTCTCTAGCTGCTTTTGCAGTCCAATATCACACTTGAGCATCTGCCGAAGAAACTATAAGACCCACAAAGCCTAAAATATCGACAATCTGACTCTTTATTGACTTGCCAACCATCATACTATAAGAAAAGAGATTCCATTAAGATATTTAACTGTTTGACCTCTTCCTTGCATATTCCATAAGAGAAATCTGGGCAATTTTGATGAACAGTGAAGTTGCAGAACAAGTTATAGAAATTAGTTGCAACAAGCATTCAATATTAGTTTAAACTCTCACTGTCATTTGATAAGTCTAATGAATGTGTATACACAAAGCTCATCCCAAACCAGATAGATATTTAATTAGATTTTGGAGATAGTTAAAACTTTATTCTTTCTTGACCAACTCAGCTGCCCCCCAAATGGGGTTATGTATGAACTAGCAGGTTTAGGGTGTGCTTGTGGACCATGGGGAGGTCCTTTGGACATGAAGAGGAGCAATTCGATGAGCAATGTTATAAAGACTACCACTTTGTAGGTGCGGATCTCCTGTGCAATTGGGAAATGAGTGCATATTATTTTATTCTAAATGAAGAAAGTGACTATTCAGGTGGCGACTCAAAATAAACAAACAGGAATGTAACTGGGGAAGAATCCTATGAAATAGAAATAAAAAATTATGTGAGCTTTAGAGACTTTAAACTTCCCAGTTACTGTTCTCTCGTATTTGAAAGATGACAGGGGAGTCAGATAATCCAAACTGAAGCAACACTGTAACAAAGTGCTTCCAGAGGAGTAAGATGGGTGATTGATGATTAAAATGGTACCCTTGTTTTCTTATAATCAGTAGTTTTGAGGGAGCCCTGATAAGAATCTTCATATTATCTTAACTTTTCAGTTGAGTCATATATATCCTTTATATCTATTACAGTTATTCCTAACTCTAGCCAGCATTCCCTTGTTCTTCACAGACATAAAAGGAAACTAAGAAGACAACCCACCAGGAGACCTTCACAGGACTGCAGAAAATGAATGTACACCAAAAAAGAAATGAACATATCAGAGGATGGCTGCTTGACAATTGTTGCTGGAAGCCTGAATAAACAGCCTATAATCTGCCTCCTCCAATGAACGTCTGCTGGATGTTTCAAAACTTAGCTGTTCCTCAATAAACCACAGGTAGTGCCTAGTAGAGGATGTCTCACAAAATAAATGCACAGCTAGCTTTGCTGCCAGCAATATAGCACACAGATCCCAAACCCTTCGCCCTGCTATCGCAGTTGGTAGTTATAAATCTGGAGACTATGCCACTTAGAGAATAAAATTTCATGAAGGGAATACATACTGTCTGACAGAAAGACAAACACACATGTACATACACGTACACACACACATATCAGTCTGTTCTCTTATTCAACAAATGTTTTTTTGAGTATCACAGTGTCCGAGGTGACATAATAATTTAAAAGTGAAGGTACATCTACTGGTACTATTACAGTTAGAGAGGTGTTATTGGTAGAGATGACAAAGAAGAGCTTCTGACATCTCTTATATTGTGGACTTAGTTGGCTCCCGGATCATCAGTTCTGTGACCACATTCTCTGAGTGTAACTATAAAGGCAAATTACGAAGTAAGAGAACATGTAATTCAAGAAAAGAAATATAGTAAATTAAAATAATCAAACTTAAAAATCGAAAGAAAAGAAGACAAAGATCTCAATAACTATGTCTATGGAACTGTAAGCAGAGATTTGTTGGGCAAAGTTTTGAAAATATCACAGAGCAGGCAAAAAAGATGTTTTTTATATTTGTAGGGTAAGTAAAGTTAACATGTTCTTAAAAATTACAGTGATTCTATTTTTCAGATTTTCTGTATGCTTGTTTATTTTTCATCACTTTGAAAGATAAAGGACTGAGTTAGCTTATGAATATCTAACATCATATTTCATTATTATTAGTGGCTCTGTGAGTTTCAAACACTTTTACCTACATCTATATAGTTATGGATTGTTCAATCATACTCACAACATAACTTTATTACAGTTTGCTCCTGTAATCATTTTTAAAGGCTCACATGTATTTTTTAATTTATCTGACATAAATATTGTGATGCTTGATTTTTAAGGTTTTCATTTGCCTAACTCATATTAATAATTTTCTTAATTTTAACTTTCAGAGTCCTTTGGTTTTTCATGTGAGCTATACAGCCAAACTTTTGCTTTTCTAAGGTGAGCCTTTTTTTCTCTTAATAGATAAGTTTATCATATCAAATGTATAATGTGTTTGATATGCAATATTCTATGCTTTATTTTCCTCAATATTTTTCATATATTACTATATATTTTTTGTTATTAAATCTTACTTTTGTCTCATATAACTTAAAAGCTATAAAACTTTTTTAATACAAAGGGATGACATATATAAACACGAATTATAATTATTAACTTTTTATGTCCAGAAAGAAATGTTAACAATTGGCACTCAAATAAAATAGGAAAGCATATTGCATATTTTCAAACCTGATCTTCCTTCTCCAAACCCATAGATAATCATTCTCTTTTTTGGCCTAGTCTTTGGCTTTACGTTAGCCCATGAATATTAATTTTTTTTATTGAAAAAGTCATTCTGCTTTGAAGCCATAATACTGTAAATTAAAAAAATAACTATTTCTATTCATTGACTTCTGTAAATTGTTTCATCATTTATTTTTTCATTATTGAAATGTATTTATCTATTGGCTGGCTTAACTTCCTAATTGAGTTTTTAGGAATGAAAGGTATTCTTTAAATCACTTTAAATTTCTGTTTCTATTTTCTCAGTCTTGAATAAAAACTTGCCTTAGTATAGAATTAATCAATCTTAATCTTGCTTTCTTCAGAAATCTGCAGACCCTGCTCCTTTGACTTCTCCAAGGAGAAGGCTGAAGGACAATGTGACCAGATTTTTCTGAAATGATCTCTGGATTTTTTAAGATTTCACAATTCAAGTTTAATAACTTTATTTATCATCTGTCTGTCATCTATATCTATCTTCCTACCTATTTATCTATCATCTATATCTGTCTATCTATCATCTATCATCTATCTATCTATCTATCTATCTATCTATTCTATCTATCTATCATCATCATCATCATCTATCTATCATCTGTTACCTGTCTATCTGTGTTTTCTCTTCACTGTTTGCTTTTCTGAGAAAAAGTTTAATACTCATGGTTTTATTCAAATCAGATAAAAATGGTTACTTAAAATTTGAATTTGTTGCTGTTCTCGTGATTTTTCTTGGTCAGAAATACCAACAATCTCTATGTTTTCCATTGGTTCTGCTCCCAAATTATAATTTTCTTTTTCTGTCTTGAATTAATTTGTGTATTTTTGTCAGCCTTTCTGATATTTTTCTCATACATGTTCTCAATGTCTGTGATTTATTTTGGTGCTTTAATTCTGCTCTTTGCTACTCTTGACCATTTGCAAATTATACAATAGAACCCCTACCTCAATTCCTTTCTTGAATCCCCTTTTAATTGAA
The DNA here is from genome assembly GCA_003508835.1 of Eonycteris spelaea. Classification (NCBI taxonomy): domain Eukaryota; kingdom Metazoa; phylum Chordata; class Mammalia; order Chiroptera; family Pteropodidae; genus Eonycteris; species Eonycteris spelaea. The sequence goes on from PUFA01000021.1 coordinate 14,125,942, forward strand.
TTCTTCTGTTACTTTATTATTTCTTTTTTTAAGAGTACTTTCTGTTGAGAATTCCTCAGAGTGAGTCATTTTAGCCTGCAATTTCATTTCATTTCTATTGCATTCAATACATGTTATTTATCTCTATACAGTCTAAAATTTCCTTTTTCCCATTTTTCTTTGCTGCATTTGAGAAGGAACTATGTAAAATAAATTTTTTTTTTGCTATTTTTTCCTTCAGTTTATTCGTCTTTGAAGGGATGTAGCTCTAGTTGTGATTAATCTTTTATCAAAAACACTGTGATTGGAATTTATTCTTCTCCTTGTTTATATGGCCAATTTTTTGATATTTCTTGTAGAGATTGAAAGTAGGTGGTCTTGGGGTTGATATTTTATTTATTGTGTTTGGTACTTGGAACTCTGGATTTGGAGAGTATAGGAAATTGTGGTTAAAAGAAAACCAACACACTGGGAAACTGCATTTTAGAATGATTGTGTTTGTGTTTATCTAAATTTCATGAAATTTGCATAGTCATTCCAGTGAGATCAAGGCACACCCTTATACAACTGTCAGAGCCTTTTCAGTATGACTTAACCTTCATTAGCACCTTTTTCATGGAATTTTCTTACAAGTACTATGTCTTTGGTCAGAAGTTCTTGCCTTTATGCTCTCATAGATTGCATTTTACAGATCATGTGAAGATCGACAAAGTTTTAAGACCTATTTTGTTTCTTAAAAACCAGGAAAAAAATGTGAAATAAATTTCAAGATGAAGTTAAATGTCAGCCATAGCTTATTGATTTACCTATTTTTCCTGTTTGCAATAAAATATCACACAACTTATACAAATATGAAAATGTTTTCACCCTTCTGTTTCAGAAATAAATTTTTCTTCCTACGTTAAGTACAATGGAACCAATGATGTTAAAAGACAATAGACTAGAACAGGTATTATTTCTAATTAGACATGTGCTTCGAATATGAGAATTGTTCTTTTTCATGACATATCTGGTTTAGAAATGATTGAACATAAAGAGCAAATCATATATCTATCCTCTTTTTTCAAGAATTTCAGGAGTCAGGTTCCTCTTTATCATACTGTATTAGTATAAAAGCTAATTATTTTTCAAAGGAAAATTACTCTGAGAAATTAGAAAATACATAATTGCAATAACTTTTTCCACTATAAAATTTTCATTTCTCAAAAAGTTAAAATCTTTGTAGTCACATTTGTACATTTTTAATTTTTGTTTCCTGATAAAGGAAAGGAATAACCATTACAAGTATGGACTATGAAAGGCTTGCTGGATTTTACATGTACTGTAATAAATACATTTTGGTTAAGGATAGGAAAGTAATGATCAAATAAGCAAACTATGATTTTTGACAGAGAAGCATGCTCTGAACAGTAATGCATTAGATTGAGAATCCTGTGGCATTTCAGAAAGATAAACTCTGAGGTGATTATATTTTATCTGAGTTTTTCTTAGTAGATATTTGGATTCACATTTTTGGTTCATGAGAGTCTGTGAAACGTTATCATTAATATACAGACTTTGCAGATCACGGGATCATCAGAGTTGAGAGAATTAAAACTGTACACGTCATACTTAATTGTCATCAGTTTCATAGCCATTTGTGTTTTGCATCTGATTTTTCATTTGTAAGTTTTGCTAGGTGTATTAGTTTTCTATAGCTTCTCTAAAAATGTACCACAAACTTACTTATTGACATCTAAAGACACAAATTTATTATTTTAGCCCTTTAAGAAGAAAAATAAAACCTGAGAGCTTGATCAAACTGTAAAAAGAGATACATGTAGTGTTTAATTTTGATAATGGCATTATAAATCATCTGGAAATATTTTTTTTCCCACAGAGATACTTTGTAGAAATAAAGTAAAACAAGTCGATTTTCAGGGTCATAAACAAGTGGATTTTCCTCTGGCCTGGTGAACATAACAATGCTCCATCCCAAATGTCCAAGTTCTGATGCCCAGAATCTATAAATATGTTACCCTACATGGGAAAAGGACTTTACAAATCTGATTAAATTAAGGACTCTGTGATTATCCTGGATTATCCCAGTGAATTCAGTCTAATTACATGGGTCTTTAAATTAAAGAATTGTTGCGAGAAGGAGATGTGACTATGGAAAAATAAAGTTGCAACATTGCTGGCTTTGTAGAGGGAGGAAAAGGGCTATGAGTCAAGGAACACAGGAGGCCTCTAGTAGCTAAAAAAGGCAAAGAAACTGATTCTCTGCTAGAGTGTCCAGAAAGGAACATAGCCATGCTGACACCACGGTTTGACCCCAATGAGCCTGGGATCAACTTGCGACCTAATAATTGTAAAATAATACATTTGTGTCTTTAGAAACCAATAAGTATGTGGCAATTTTTTTTTATAGCGGCTGTAGAAAACTAATAGGTCTATTAAAACTTCCCAATGAAGAACCAGATGTAGTACTCAAACAGAAAGAATGAAAAAAAGTAGTGTTATCTTGTAGATATTCCAGACCTCTGCCATTTCTGCTTTCTGCTCTGTCCTCAGCTACATTCTTCAGGAGATTTTGGGGTAAGAAATTTGATATCTACACTTGTTGGGAAGAGACACGTGGCAGGCCCAGACTCCATGCAGGTGATTTCCAGGGAGAGGGGACATCTAACTGGGCAGGATCAGATGACACAGATATTTCACTCATAGGGCTATTCTTGGGGCTGCCACGAATAGGGGACTTATTTGAGAAAAGAAACGTCCATGCAGTGGATTGTTATAAACATCTGGCAGTGTGTCTCACCACCTGTTCTTCTCTTTCATAAGATTTGTTATGCAGCTTGAAAAGATAGCTCATCTCCAGGCCTTATTCCTCCAAGGTAGGAAGCTAGATATGAGACCTGTTTTTAATATGTATTTTGGCAGAATGGGATTTTCCTGGCTCTTTCATTACTGCTGATGACAATAAAGTATCCCATCCACACAAAAACCACAGGACAGACTGAGTAGTGTACTTCAAATTCCACGTTTATGACATCGCACCTTGACTTACCATATAGAAAAAGTATAGGTTGGTCTGAAAATCCTTTTTATTTCATTTTTCTTATATTGTATTGCAAATAGCAGATGATGGTTAATATTGATAATATAATACATTTCCGAGTTTCCTTGTTAATAATGTTTCCTTCCATTTAGTTCTTGTTTTTTAAGTGAGTTGTAGGTAAAGGGATTTTTAAGAATGATTTTTTTTTAAACTACCATCTTTTCCAAAAATTCAAGCAAGCTTGTCAAATTGAGTGTGCCTGTCATAGAAAAAAACAGCTCCCTCTGTACTGAGAGTCATGACTTCCCAAATTATCTGAACCTCTCACCATTTTCACGGGAAAGGTGGAAATATCCAGACCAATGGATGTTCAGAAATCGTTAAAGAACTAGGTCAACATGATAACCAGGATGAACAAAAATTTAGTAGGAAAATAAAATGTGAAGAGAGACGGAATGATTCAAATGTCGTGTTTCTTCTTTATGATATATCTTTATGACCAAGAAAGACTCAGATGATCTCTTATATGTATATTTATATAACAGACAATTAATTTTTTGGTATTTTCATGCTTCCTATCATTTTACTCTTATTCACACAGAGCATGTACGTTCACCTATTTTAGATATTTTTTAAATGTAAAAAATACTCTAAAACGTTCTGTAAAACCATAATGTTTAGCAAATGAGATCATGGTTCATGTGCTTACAGGTAAATATAAAGCATCTGATGTCCTATACATTGTAAAGCTTCTGAAATGAATGTTCTTAGCCCCTGACACAATTTAATAAAATTTCAATATAGGTTCAGTGAAATAAACATTGTATCAGGAAAAAAAAAAAAACTTGTCTAAAACAATAGCCACATTCTAAAAACAGATTATTTTCTTTCACTGGTGATTAACACTGGCAATGAACATGTTGTGGGGAGTGAGTCTGCTTCAAACCCCACCCCGGCGGATAGAATCTGACAACAGATGGTTTCATACTAACAAGGAATTAACAATTTGTGGGCTGTTAATTGTTTCATTATAAAAGTACTCTTGTGAAGTAAATAAGAAATACATTTCCATGGCATACAGCTGAAAATATAATTGTAGGATAAAACAGAATGTGAATAAAAGTTTGGGTAATTGCTGAAATGTGAAGGAAAAGGCAAGGGTGAATTGCATTGTTGTTTTAAGTCACTGCTTTTTGTTTCCATTCTTTTCCTCTTTGGATTTTTTGAAATTATAATCATTACCACCATAATTGAAAAACATACAGATACTAATGAACAGATACACTATATTACTGAATTTACCCTCTTGCCCATTTCAAGTGTCATCGATTATATTTTTTGACACGTTTTTGACTCTATGTTCTTCCTATTTGATCACACTATGAATGTTAGGCATTATATTTGACAATTATGACAGTGACAAGAGTCTGACTTTAAAGATTTTAAAAACCAAACCTGCTGATAATTTTTATTATAACTACTTTTTATGAGACAGTGCATACATTTACAGGAGGTAGAACTTAATGAAAGGTCAGGAGAGAAGTTCCCAATTTTTTTTTCTTTTTGTTTCAAGACATTTCTGTACTTGCAAAATTTATCAAGGACTCCATAGAAATTTGTATCATGGTGCACATATTTTAATAATTGCCATATGATAGAAGAAAACAGATTTAAAAATACTAATTGATTAATTTTTAAAAATCAAGATTAATCCATTACATGCTAACCTAAATAATATACCTTTTTAAAGACACATTTTTTAAACCAAAAATAATTGTTGAGCAGAGTACCATTTTTCCATATTTTTGCAAATCTCTTACATATTTGGTTTATTAGAGGAGAGCTGTCTTCTGATGAATACATTCACCTACATTTAATTTGTTATAATGCATTGTTTTGGTTGAAGTACATGAAAATTCAGCCTCACACAAAATTGTATTGTAAAGGGAGGGGCATCTTAATCATGTCAAAAACAATAGCAAGTTTGAGACAAAATTATAAAAGATATTTATTCATGAGCTTGCTGCCCTAAGGGAACCCATGTATGGCCATGTTCTTTTCAGTAGGGTTCAAAGGTGTTTGAAGGAGGAATTAGTTTTATGAAGGAAATGGAGGAAATCCTGAGACAGTCTGTGGTTGGCAAGTGCTCCATTATGGTAGGAGTTTTTGGAAGTGGTGAAGACTTTCTAATTGGTCTTCAGGTACCTTTTCTGTCCTTGGTTGGCAGCAATTAGGCAAATAAGAAAACTATAGAGATTTCAAAAGAGGAAAACATTGTTTAATCTTCAGAGTGAAGATTCTCGATGGCCAATCATTTTCTGGAAGAAGTGGGGGATGATAGCATGCCTGTTTTCAATCAAACACATGACATTCTTTATGGCAGGCATTTATCAATAACTTTGGGTGATGGAATATATTCTTTCGATATTACACCAAAATTCCACAAGAGGTAGTTTCTTAAAGTCTAATTGCAATCTGTAAGTCAAAATCACATCAGTAAACTTTTCATATTCTGGTACATTAAAATTCATTTATCTCTCTCACATTTGATTGGATCTTTTACCTGCATGTGATTTTATAATGCCGTATATTTGTCAATTGGAAAATATTGGTTCACTGATTTATGCAAACCTTCCAGTGGAACATTTAATTATAAATAAATATTTTAAATGCATCTATTTATATAATCTCCGACCTCATCAAACATGCTCCAATACTGGAAAACTGTCAAGCTTATGGTCATGGTTACATGTTTTCCAAATTTTGATTTTCACAAAACCCTCAAATTTTATCGCTAACAACAAATAATTTTAGTTATTTCCTTGGAGTGACATGCTCACCTTGTTAATTTTCTAGAAAATACCTGCCAAATACCTGAGTCTGAATGATAATTTTATGACTGTAAGCTGTTCTTTAAAATGCTGTTAGAAGAGAAAAAAGTCAGTTGGTTCGGCTTGCAACTCCATCATACAGTGCTTTCTTCAAGACAACTATCAACCATCACTCTTCAATAGGCAGATGTTTTTTATGAGAACTTTTCGTATGACCACACAGAAAATTAAAAAAGGCATGTATTCAGAGGTCACTTGCAATAATATTAATCATTTTCTTTTACTGCTTCAACAATAAGATTTTTCTCTCCCTCTGGTTTTATGGGGGTGAATAATACAAAGGCTGGCTGTAGAGTTTTGTCTTCACTTCCCTGATGTGTGTGAAGGCACCACTGTTTTATCCACTACTGCTTTCGCATTCTAAGTTCAAATATCAACCCACTACAGAAAGGCAAATAACAGCTTTCTATCATTGTGGAAATCATTTTCTCTCAAAGACACCCCCTACAAGAATCTCGGCATATCAAACCTGCATGGCCCAACTCTTGAGAATTGCCATGCTACAGGAAATGAGATGTGAGCTAGCCTTGGTCCCATATCCTATGTCCCATAAAATAAAATGTGGAAAAGTAAATAAAATTTGAAGTTAATTAACATGTTCTATTAATGGCGAAGGATTCTGTAAATGCAAGTTTGTAATAGTAGTCTTTATTGTTTAGTTGTTACAAATGGTTAAATGCACTTGACACATGAGATTTATATGTATTATAAAACTTTAAAGCTAATTTGTTTTGGAAAATGTGCCAGAATGCCGTTATAGTTTCTATTTTACCAATAAGTTTGAAACACCCTTATTATCATTTGAGAATTAATCAAGCATACGAGTACTTTCTCCTCAAAGTAGAGCCCCAAAATGTTTCAGTGCCTCTTTTGCATCTTGGTCGCAGACACTGAGTCTATGCTTCACCAATCAGATTCACCAAGGTGAAGATCCAGTTCGAATTGACGTACCTTGTGGAAAGTGTCCCCATGTGGATCAACTTTGTCAGTTAAAGGTAACTGTAGATACTTGTGGATTCTGAATGAAGTATTGGTTGTATCATTGGGTTTCTGCTGTGGCAACAGTGGTGTGGATGCTGGTAGATGACAAAGCAAGTGAAAATCCTGATGGCAGTGCACATCGGGGTCCTGTGGCAGCCATGGCAGTGGTTGTGATTTCATCTTTAAGCAGATCTGCCTGTGGTTCTGAGCATTCTTTCTGAATGTTTAGACTTTAATATATTCTGGCAGTTATCTCCAATATCCTTTAAAACTATTTTTATGCTTAATAATTTACAATCACATTCTCCTTTCAACAAAGTATCCTGTCTATAACAGATAATGCTTTGTGTGGGGTATACTCGGAGAAATATTTCACGATATGCCTCTTTAGTAATAATAAAACCTTATAATCAAGATAAAAAATGTGCATATCTTACTACTTTTGTGGCCAGGTTTCATGGGTCCAAGTCATAAAAACAAAATTGCTTTTAAGGTAAGTTATTTTTTAAAGTGATGTTATATACGGCACACTTGCTTAATTTGGAACTTTGATCTCACCTGTCAAGACAATCTCCTAAGCCGCAGTGTAATATTTAATGTACATTTAGTAAAATGCATTTAATAGTTTAGGTTTGGATAACCTCACAAGAGAAATTTGGCCTAAAAGTAAAAGGCTGTTAGGAACTCCGTGAAAGCTACAGTAGTTCCTATCATTTATGTGTTTGATGTTTTAAGAGTTTCCAAATAATGAAAATACATGAATAATTGACAAATAGTACCATAGCTTGTGCCAGATATTCTCCTGCTATACTTACAAGGTATTTATTTATTGGACAGAGACTGACAGCTGTTTTATTAAAGAAAAGGTTGCCTTAGTGCTCAGAGATAATTGTTCAACGGTATGAGCCCACAGTTATGAGGCGGTAGTTATCTTGTTCTTTTTAAATTCTTCTTGTGCATAACATCATTAATTTGTCTTTATTGATCTAACAAATAGTTTTAGAGCATTTCTTGTCATCCCAGAAGCTGTGGGAAAAAGGGGCTCTGACTCCCACTTACTGAATTGCTAAATCCTCCCTCTCCTTTCCATTTTCCCTTCTTTGGGGAAATTAGAGAGTGTTTTTGAAATATAATGTTGATTTTGTTTCAAGTTTTGCTAAGAGAGTCTCTGTTCTAATCACACGGTTTTTGGGCTAATAAAATAGTTTAGAACTAAAGAGAGTGGGTTTAAATATTCTACACAGCTCATTGATAATCCTTCAGTCTGAAAAGATACAGTCACATCTATAAAAATATAGCAATAAGAGGCAGTATAAAATTATTTTAGAAAATGATTGAATAAGATCTTGAGAGCTGCAATTGTATGAGTATTAATTATTGTTATTCCTAGTAACTTCCTTTGAGGGATTATTTAAATCCAATAGAAAAATTTATAAGTGGTACCTTCTAAAAATATCAGTAATAAAGTCTGTCAGAGCATGTGCCTTTCCGAAACTTTGGACAGGATTTTCAGCCTCAGTTTGCCTAATATAGGAGAGAAAACTCTGTAACTCTTTAAAAGTACATCTAAAAAAAGGGGATTTTCTCTACTTTCTCCCTGTGCGTGTGTGTCTGTCACCTGAGTGGAAGATGACAGAAGCAGATAAAGCTACTGGAGTTTTCTAAAAATAAAACGCACTGCAGAAAAGCTCTGAGATCTTACTGGGAGTGCCAAAATACAGTGTATCAGTAGGCAAGGGGATAAAAAGGATATAAAAATCCCATTTCCTTAAACTCCACACTTTCCTGAAACAATGTAGAGAAAAGAGCAGTACTGCCAAATAAAACCTTAACTTGAAATGCCAATGTCTCTTGACGGCATTTTCTCAAAGATGGTATTTTAGGGCAAAAGATCAGCAAGACTTTGCTTCCTAGCGTGACTTTATGTTATTTATGTGGCTGCTAAAGCTGAAAATAATAAATTTGGAAATTAGATTTGAACATATAAAATAGGGGATTTTAAACGACAGTATCAGGCACAAGTCACCTTTCTTGTGTTTTTCTCCCTATTACTGCTTTTAGGTATCTACCAGTTTATACATTCTAATTCAAATCTGTTCCTCTGTAAAGCCATCATGTCTCAGCAGAAAAACTCCCTCTCAGCACAGTAATTCCAAGAGCATTTATTTGTAGCGATTCTCATATGGCTGCTTTATAGAATCTTGATTAACTATAATAATGACTTGGGTTACAGATCTCCCTTTACCAGGATGAATTAGCGAGTGATGGGAAGGTCTTACAGAATTTAAGATAAAGATTGAGACCAAAAATTCAAATACGAGTCCTTTTCAACATGTTTTCTTTCATGGCATAGCATTTAACTCAGTAGCCACAGCCTGTGGATCTTCTCCAATCTCACTATTTAATCAAACTATTATATCTTTCTCAGTGATTCCTGGTTGTTTTTTACAGGAGTAGAGAAATAATGTGCCCACTCACTCAGCTTTACATTACGGTGGTAATTCCCCAACAACTGTGACACACTGGTCAAGCATAAAAATTCTCTATGCCAAGTGTTCTGCAGATCAGAGTTTGACTAATGCAGGTCATGTTTAATCTTTTATTATCACTGTGTGTTGTACTTAACATTCTTTAACTATGTAACATAAATATAATGATAACATATAACAAATTTTATATATGTACATGCATATAATTTTATATCACTATGAAGAAAATTTTCATTTTATTGGATCTAGGGCACATTAATAATCTTGCATGTTTAATTATTTCCAAATAACTACACAGATGGTTTTTATGTGTGGTATTATGTGTTCAGTAAGCCCAAATACCTCATGCTTGGAAGTTAGGAGAACCTTTTCTTTCTTATCATACACTTTAAGCAAAATTTCCATGTGTTTGACACTGTATAGTAACAATAGACTTATTGTCTGCCTTCCCACTAGACATAGATTTTTGAGTTCAGTCTATATTTAATCTTTTTGTCTTGCAACTAGAATTTAATTTTATATCTATGTTTATTTATTTATAACAAAGTTTGATAAAAGTAACACTTTCCCCTATACATTTGCTTAGGTGTTAGTTTGCTAATTATGACACGTAGAAAGTAAGAGATGAAAAAGGAGGAGGAGGAAGATAAATAATTTACTATAAAGATTTATTTTTGGAATAAAATTTTGATTTATTATTGAAGTCTTCCTAATATTTGTCTTTTATTTATGGCATCTCAGATTTTTGCTTTTATTGAAAGAAGAGAAAGTGTGAGGTACATTTATCTTGAACCAATTTAGCAGAGGTGTCAGGAGTCAGGCACAAGGGTCTCACACTGAGACTGTGTTATTTCTTTTTCTCATTCAAGTGGGACCTCAAATATGGTAGGCTACCATTGTGAACATTTAATCATCAGTCACATTTCCTTTACATTTTAAGACTAAAACCTATTCCATTAAAGAGTTGTTAATCCAATTATAAAACTCAACCAAGACTGCTCCACATTGATTACTAGTATCTCTAAACTGGAAATCCTCAAAAATAAGTTCATCGCCACCTTCCTCCCTACCTCCAGTTCTTCTGTTTTACAATTACCTTTTGAACGTTTCTGTGTTTTTACATTTGAGCAACTAATCGTACATTACAAAACAAACAAAAAAAACACACCAATACTTTCCAACCTAGATCAAATATGTTCTCTTTCATCTAAGTCTCTTAGTGCCAACCCACCCTCTTTACCCCGGAGTTCCTCTCCTCCCTCTTTACATCATTGTTCTGGCTTAAAGCCATCTCTGAGTGCCCTTTGCATCTCCTTCATCTTAATCACTCCTTTCTATTCAAAGCAGTTATCATGGAAACTCCTTTCTGAATGAAAATTATTATAATCACTTTTCATTACCACTGCCAGTGTTCTTGCTCAAGGCCTACATATTTCTTTAAAAAGTGAATTAATACATATATACAGTATATATTAATTATGAAGAGATAAGTCAATGTACTTAAAAATCAATGCAGTAAAATAATAATTACTTAGCATCTAGGATTTTGTTGTTAGAATAGCAAATCTTCCATTTGTAAGTTCTCTATGTTTAAAATAATAACAGTAACAATATTAATAATTTGAGTATCCTCATCATTATCATCATCATATTGACTAGTAAAATGTCTGTGGTTTTCATTTTTCTATTTTATCAGCAGGAACTGTATAGATAAGGTCTTATATAAATCTCGACATGAAAAACAGACAAAGAAAGCCTTGATAAATTGGAGCAGAGGATGCAGAGATTACATTACTGTGATCTTTCTACCTTGTTCCACGTGAAAGAGTCTACTCAGGGCCACCATAAAACATCAGGTCTCTGAAGAGCCTGTTTCAGAAACTATTGTTGTAAATAACTGATGTTTTGCTGAAAGAGTTGTAGGTAAGCGATAAAAATTATTTAAAAATTGTATAGAAATGAGAAAACTAGCTCTACGAAACAATGTATTGTTGTTATTTGTAGTAGTTATACTCCATATGTTACCTTCAAACACTGAATTATCAAATACTAATGATTCTCTCTGGGGAAGTACAGAAATAGGTTTCTGTGATCTAGCATCTGGCCACAACATTTTCATCAACCAGTCAATACATAACTTTATGTGTGTTTCTGTTTAAAGACACCATGTCTATAATATTGTGGACTCATTAACATCAAACAACTGGTGACTGAATGAATCTTATCTAAGACATACATTTTCTTTGTAGTGCACATCACATAGCCTCTTGCACTTAGGAACACTAGATAGCACTCTAGCACTATGCTGGGGGCCGTTTTAAACAGCGAAATCACTTACAAAATGTGAAAAATAATAAAATGTAACGCTAAGTAGACCATGAAAAGGATACTTGTTTACTATGAGAGCTGACACAAGAAGGTGCCTTGTTCAACTTCAGCGAGGAAGATGTGTACTAGGTGACTTAAATTTTTTACTGATCTGTACAAGTCCTCGAATGATAAGAAAGAACTATGATCGTTGATTTGGGGTTCTGAATATATTTTATGGCGTAGGTAAATTTGTAAATACCAAATCCATGAATAATCTAGACTGCAACAATTTCATGTGTTAGGAATGGAAAAAAATGTTTTATGTTGACATATATTCAATGTTGACTTTACGTTAGTGAATTTATCCAGCTCCTTACTATAATGCAAAGAGAGTCATTTGCAGAGAAAGTAGAAAGCTTCATGTCTGTTTTCTCATTAAGATCACTCTCAAGCTTTTCCTTTAAATAATAGTTATTTAATGATATATAATTAAATATATTCTTTGTAAAATGTGAGAAATACAAAAATTCTTGAGAACATAAATCCCCCAATTAGAAAATCGATGATAAAAAGTTCATTCTCGTTGTTCATTTCAGAACGTTTATAAAAATTTAGATATTTTTTTCTTTTTTCAATAAACTTCAAAGAGTGAACAACTTTCTCAAACATAAGAACTTTAAAAACACAATTTTCAGTAGCGGCATTGTGTTGCCAAACATGAGTGAACTGTATATGTAACCAGTCAAGGACTTTTGAACGTTTTAATGCTTCCTACATTTTCCTGTCTCAAAGAACTGTAATTTATCATCTCAAACCCATATATTTATTGCATTATGTTTTTAGGATGCAGTCCTATGAGTAGAATTCATACTTACATCAATCAAGATCCCATAGTTACATCAAACAAAACCCATGCCAGGTGGTTCATATTTAAAACGAGAAACTAGTTACAAATCTACTTTCAATAACTTGTTTGGAAGACAAATGGGACAGTGAGGCAAAACTTAGAAATTAACAACAGCTTGAAGCTTCTGACTCCATGTGGGTTAAAGGGCAACAGAAGAAACAGTGTTACTGTCACTCAGTGATTGAGGATGACTGCTGGGTAGGAGCTGGAATCACCGTCTGGGCAGAGAATGGGAATTTACAGCCACAGAGATTTTCATCCAGGTATAGAGGCAGAATACCCTTGCTACTTTCCTTTGCCTGTGCTGCAATTTCCAAATCACTGTTTTCCACTTGGTTCAATCTTCTCTGAGTAAGAAGTAGGGACAACAGGAAGATGGCATAGATCTGTCCCATTTAATCTTATCACAAGTTTACTCAAAAGCATAATTAAACCAATTTATAAAATCCCTTAAGCAGTATATAAGAGAGCGCTATCTTCTCCATACACTTACTGTACTCTGGTACAATATTATTCTTGTGAGTTTAGTTCCCAATCAGTGGACAAAAGGCGCAATCTCATTCCTATTTTCATATAATGTTTTGGTGATTACTAGAGCAGTTTACTAGTTTCTCTTACTTTTTTAGACTATTATTTTCTCCCAGTGAAGTCTTTTTAGCTATCTTCATATGAGCCCTGAAAATTTCTTATAAATTTCTCTTATAATTGCTGTTATGAATATGGGAAATTGCTTCCATTTTTATTTTCCCAGTGACATTATTTTTTAATTATATTTTTAATTTGAAAAACATCAAACCTTCATTTAAATTTGCAAAAAATTATTTCAAAATAGCTTTGATATTCCTTCTAGTGTGTTAATATTCTTATATTTTACCCACTTCGCCTATTGCATTTTTTGAAAATTGACCAAGTAAGTTGCAGAATCAAGAATTTATCTCTCAAATTCTTTTGCATATTTTTGGTAATAATAAGGACATTCTCTTACATATCTGAGGAAAAATGATCATATTCAGAAAATTTAACATTAAAATTATCCATAGTAATGGTAATGGAATACAAATCAGTTCCAAGTTATGGGCACAAGCAGTGATGAGACTATGTATTCCTCTAGATATCTGTTGGCTAGTCATGATGATATCTGAGCGGTTGCTAATAATTCTTGCTGGACTCACATCAATAAAACAGGCACGATACGACAAACTATGCATTACCTTATTTCTATATGACTCTTAAATTTTATACTGAGGGCCTGTGTAATGTATTTGTCTTGGCCTGGATTGGGCAACACGTTTCCTCATTCCAAGTATCTTGCTGACTCCTACACTGATATCTCCTTCTCCTATGTCAGTCTCTGATTCACAGAGCTGAGCTGTCCTTCATACTCTGCTTGAACTTCTAAATCCTATTCCAGAAAATCACTTACATGTGGATGTTCTTCCAATCAATCTTGGGCTGAAACACAAGCTCCAGGCTGCTGTGGGTTTTCTCTATACCTGACTTAATCCTATCTACAGGCTTAAGTTTCAAACTGTCTCAGAAGGGAGGGAAATATAGAGAAGGGACTGAAAAAAAAAAAAAAAAGGACATGGAAGATCCAAGGTATTTATTTATACTAAGAATATACACATGTGATAATGTGCCCTTCTCATTGCTACCCACTGATACAATTTAGGGGGCCAGGGGGCTTCTCTTTTCCCTATCATCTAGTCACCAGCTTTCTGAGCTTCAGGAAATGTCTGTACATCCTGTAACTCTGACCCTAGATTTTCAGGGTGTTTCATCACTCTGTGAGTACCCAGAGTGCCTCAGAATTTCTTTGTGCTTCCCTGACCTACCTCCTACGCTGTAATGCTTAGGAAGGACTCTGCTCAGCTTTCCGTTTTTCTCAGCCTTTGGTAGTTGAGAACATGAAGTATCTCAGACAGACGTCTTTCAAGGCTCCTGAGGTGCCCCTGCTCTCTTGCCCGCTACCCACGTTCTCAGTGAAAACCATGGGAAACAGTAGGTGGATAAAGAGATGTTCACTCTATAGCTGAGACTTCTCAGAAATTTAATCTATTCCACCAGCCTTTATGCAACCGGAACACATGTCACCATTACATTTTAGCAAAGGTATGGAGTTTCTCTGTACCACTGAATATGGCAGATTCTTCTGTGGCTATACCAAGAATGGATTCTTCTACTATGTCTGTAGTCTCTGCTCTCCTGTAAAGAATTTGTCACCTGCTAAAATTTAGTTTATTTTGGTTTCTTTGCATCTTTAGTTCTTGATATGTTAAACACAGCACATCATTTTCTACCTTATTGGACTTGTTGGTGATTAGAACTACAGCAACAATTTTATATTTTCTGAAGTCATGTAATAAAAGAAAGTTATCTCTTTTTTTAATTTGCTTTTCCTTTACTATAAGTGGATTTGTAAGTGGTTGCTGAATTCAGATCTGTTTTACAGATTCATAGCCCTGATGCCCAGTACTGATATTTGCATTTCTCTGCACAGTAATCTACTTGAGTCTCTGTTCCTATGGAATACATTCATTTGCTTCATCCTTACTTCTCTGCTTATGGTCACACACCAATTCTCTTACACACTATTCTTCAAGAATTTTCCATTCATATTGCATTTTTTTCTGTCCTGCAAAACATTTACACCACTGTCTAAAATGTTCTTTATCCTAATCTTACATGCTCAAATTCTATGTATCATTTAAGAACTGATTTGAATGGCAGCTTCTCCAACCAGGCTACCCTAATCACACTATAAAACATCTTGGTTTTTATTAAACTATTTTTCCAGGTCTAATATTACATAATTTGCCTTTCAAAAAGTATTATATTTACATGTTTACTGGCTTTATTTTCCTTACTAGATCTTAAGCTTATTAAGAACAAAATCAGCCATCTCTATTTTTCTATCTTCAAATATGCCTTGGATCTGAGTAAAACAATATTATGAATGCATACATGAAGGAATATTTGAATAAATTCATAATTTACTTCTTTACTGATCTTTTATGGACTCTTCACTATCTGTCACTTATTTAATATCTATTTGCTACATATGTATGTATTATTTGCAGCTGTTTTCTGTCCACTTTTTATTATATTTTCATCAAGAATAAATAATTCTTTATTTCATTTGTATGTGTTCAGAATGTAGATTATAATAAATGTTCTATAAATAGCAGGAGGTCAAAAGTAGCATTTATAATGTATTAACTTAAAAATAAATTTATATTTAATGTTATTCATCATAGTTATCTATCCAAAGTTATGTGGAGCATTACGAATATTATCTGGAAATTAAATTTTTTAACACATGCAACACTGTGAATATATACTATATGAGATGCTACATTCACAGAAAATGTATTTGTGAAATAAAAATTAAGACCACAAGTTATCAAAGAGAAAATAATCTTAGCCAATAAAAATATACGTTCTTTACATAAAAATAATCATTACTGATAAAAATGATAAATAGACACATCATAAGGCCAACTCGAAAGTCCAGTATTATTAACATTAAATTGTTGTGTTTTCTAAACTGTATTCTGTGGTTATAATTTACATACTTCCAGTTTTCATTTTTAAATATGTATCTACAGCTACCTTTTGGTAGCATGCATTAATATAAAATAAAATAGTTAAATATGACAGTGTTTACTCCAAAACACATTATATAAAGTTTTGTGACACACTTGAGAAACAATATTTTGTAGTAAACACTGACACATACCCCATAACTTTCTCTACACATTGATATCTCTTCAGATGTTAGGTCACATGAGAAATATCTATGTAGTAGAGATTGTACATATAGAGTTTCAGAAAATGACTAAATGTTTTATTTCTGCAAGATAAGTTCTACCTAACATACAGGGTTATTTCTTAGTAACATTTAGATTAATAAGATTTTATTTGCTGTTATCTATTAGGTAACTTTGTAATGGCTTTTCTTCATACAAATTATTATCTATATTTTATATTGCTGATTAAATTGAAAACCAGATTCCTAAAAGTGGGATTATAATTTTTTTTTCAAATTGGGTTTTTTTAAAAGGTACTTGATGCATTTTCCAAATTTTTCTCCAGAAAAGATGCATTGATTTGAACTTTAACAATAATTTTAGAAATGTTCAGTTTACTGGCTACAGTCACTTTTAATAATTAGTGGTTATTGATAATTATACTTTTAGGTGTGATGAAAACCACCTAGTATATTTGGAAACTAAAAATATTTATGTGATATCATGACCAAATATTTTCTAATGTTTATAAAATATTTGTATGTCTATTTTTATAAATTATTTAGAATATTTTCCAACTTTTCTAATAGCGTTTCTTAATTTTCTTATTTAACAACTCTCCGGGAGGTTCAGAACATATGCTCATTAAAATAACTAAAATTATTTTTGCTTTAATGGAAGAACATTATTTTGACTCAAATAAATTCCTGTCCCCTTCCAATTCCAGCCTGCTGAACACTGCATGCTCTGAGAGATAACATAATTCAGCAAAAGCAGGCTTTTATATGTATCTTTGTAAATTACATATCATATAGCTTAATGTCTTTTTCAAGTGATACTCTTCTACTCAGTTGCTGATAATGTTCATTTTGCTGCTACTAGAGAGAAACTTCAAAAGAAGTTATAACATTAAATACGTTTAAGGTTTCTTACTCTTGAATAGACTCTAACCAAGGCATCTTTTTCTTTAGAAGTTCTTTAAATAACTAAAGAATACTTATCATTTTTAGAAGAGTCCCTTCAAACTTCTTCTTAGCATGAATTTGTTCAACCCTTGGCCATTTATTTGATTGACAATAGTTGCCTTATTTGACTCTCTTATCTTCATACACAGTAAGGGCTGAACATCATTTTGACTGATGCCCAGTTTGTCTCTAATGTTTTCTGGAAAAATAAAATTATTGACATATATAAATGATCATTAAGGAAAAAATAAATGAAGGCTTATCAATGAAGAAAACTAAGATTAAATATAATGTAACTCTGGTCTCTTTCCAGTTAAAATTTATACTGTATACTTACTTACTGTGTCAAAATACCATCTCAGTCCTAACAGTCCTAAATTTATCTCTGTAATAGCATAAAATTGTCTTCTTGCTTTGTATGTATTCTATATCCTGTAAGGTAAGAATAGTTTTTACATTTTAAAACTTTTTTGGGGGGAAGTAATAAATGACAAAGACTGTGTGTGACCTGCAAAGCCTACAATATTTAATATCTGGCCTTCTACAGAAAAAGTTTTCCAACTCTGGTAGAGAGCATATGTGAGGTTTTTAACTTACTTATGATGGCATGGCAAATTCATGATTTTATCTCTCCAAATCATACCAAAAATGAAATATTAACAGAAACAGTTAAATAGACTTATCTAGATTAAAATCAAAATTAATATACTCATGGACAAATAACAAAACAAAATCTTAGGAGAGGATGTCTATGCAAAGGCATTCAAATATTTAGCTCCTACAGGTTAACAGAAAGACTAGCGCGTGTGAGTCAATGGATGGACCAAGTTCATGGTTGAAATCAAAAAATAGCATGTGCACCCAGACCACAGAGTGCAGCTAGAGAAAAAAAAAAAAAAAAAAAAAAAAAAACCTCTTCTGACTACTGCCTACAGCTATGGATTTGATAATAGTTCATAACGTGGTAGGTGAAAGGAAATATGCAGAAACTCATTGCAAAGAACTGGGCTGAGCTTCCATCTTATTCAGTGCTTAAGAATTAAAAATGAAATATCTTGATAATTGCTGGGTTAGATGACAGTGCCATCAATATGAGTATCTTCTGAGTTGGCAGTCCTGTATAGGAGAAACTCCTGGACAGTCTGATTGAATACAAAATAATAGAGAAAAAAATATAAAGAAATCAAACTTCAGGTGAAGGTGAAACAGAATGAGAAAATTCACCACAATTGAAAACAATTCATGCTAAAAGGGCACACTGACAAAATTAAAGATTAATTCTTGATAAAAAGAAAAAAGAATACAGCAGTCTAAATAATTTTTAAATGTCTGCTGAAAATCTTCAAATTCTTAAAAAGATAGACCGTAAATACTGAAAAAGTAAGAATCATGAACTAAAAAGAAATAAATGAGGACAATTTTTTTAAATAAGTAAAAAAAGAAGAAAAAAACAAATATTTTGAAATGATAAATATGTAGAACAACTTGACATATGGGATACAATCTAATTTGAAAATTGTAGACAAGTGAATTAATTATTTTAAGAGTTTTGAGAAATTATATCATAATGTTTAGTCATAAAATAATGACTAACAAATATTCCAGAACTGAATAAATACTTGATATATCACAATTTAAAGAGATATTAGCTTATGGCTATGCTACCCTGAACAAGCTTGATCCCATCTGATCTTGGAAGCTAAGCAGGGTCAGGCCTGGTTAGCACTTGGATGGGAGATCACCTAGGAAGACTAGGTGCTGTAGGCGCCAAAAATAAAAAAAAATAAAGGATTGTAAACTGACAAGGTCCTTGCAATCTATGAAGTCAACTAAGGGTTGTCTCGCTTAAAAAAAAAAAAAAGAGAGATATTAAGTGCTAAGTAGCACGAATAAATAAATTAATGAATGATGAGAAATAAGAAATCTACCATGGCTCATTCAGAGAAGGAGTGCAATCTAAGTAATATAGATTAAGAGATTTATTGTAAGTTATTAGAATACATACCATGTGGGAGCTGGTTTAAAAATCTATGCAATCATAGCTTTTTTATATGATATGGGCCTAATGATATGGGTTAGGCAGGGCAGGGTTCAAGAAAAAATGCTGAACATAAATTGTGAAATAGCAAGAAAAACTTAGACAAACTGTGACTTACAAGGATAAACTGGATTCCATATCTGATTACATTACCTCTGACTGTAATTATGTGAGTGACCTGCAGAGCAAGCCAGCGCCCTTTTCCACAAAACTACACATTCATGTATATTCAAACCAGGCCAACAGAGAGATTCTATAGAAAGTGGAGCCGCCGAGGGCTTGGGTGCTGCCCAGGTCAAAAAGGCGAGCTGCTGGATTCCCAACTACACAAGGCCTGGTGCTCTTCCCAACTTCCATGCAATAAACTATCTGTATCTTTACTGCCTTCCAAATTGGATGAAATTTATTTTGTAACCAAATCTAAATGGGCTCTGGGAAATGTAGTTTTAGCTTGGACTGGCTGACGACACTGCACACTTAGAAAATTTAAAGTCAAATTGCAAAACGTCAGACATAAGTAATCTTAAGGTTTGCCAGACACATGACAGACAGTTTAAAAATGTATAAATATTATATCAAAAGCAGAAACATCAGCATAGCAAATGATGTCAACAGCTAATGGAATAATATCTTCATGGAGGTGAAAATTATTTGCCTAGGATCTCATTTCAGTCAAGCTATCAAGAATAAATCATAATAAACATACTTCCAGGTATTCAACTACAGACGGAATTTGAATACAAAATAGAACTTCAGTGAAAATGTCATTTTTTGGTTTAAAGATAGTTTCCAAATAGTGTAACTGTAAAAACAGCAATCCAACCAGAAAACAGTTACCTAACATTGTAATATCAAAGCACAAATAGATAGAAAATAACTGACGGGATTATATTTCCAGGAAAGTTCTTTAGATAGAGCGGCCTGTGGTTTTCTTTGGGCTGTGGGTTTGTCTCACGTTCCAAAATTGTAAACAGGATTTCCATGGTGCCCCATCAGTACTCCAAATCTGGAGATAAAATCACACGTTAAAGATGGAAGTGCATCAATGTGGGAGGAGCCTGTTCCTCGATACCTTTGGGGGCTGCCCTGGCTATATATGGCCCGTACCTTTCATGGGAAAATGGTCTGTTTTTATTACTCTTAACCAGGTTTTCTGTTGCTTGTGTCCAAAATATTTCTAAAAGTGATTAACTGTAGTCATTAGAGTCAAATGGTAGGAAAAAGCCTACTTATATGTAAAGTAAAAGTCACAGGGCAAAATGTAAAAAAAACAAAAAACAAAAAACAATATATCCACAATCACAACAAGCGTTGTGGTAAAATTAAAGAGAGAAAACAGACAATAATTGGCTGGAGGATGATGCTGAAGGTTTCTTTTATTTTAAGATGAAAGAAAAGAGTTCAGAAGGAGGAGTGGATGTAGGAAAAGCAATGAAGGTTAAAATTTTATACTGAGATTATATAGACTGGTAGGAGGCAGAAGGTTATCTGAGCTAGAATATAGGGAGCACGTTTTTTTTGGTTTGAAGAATTTCTGTTCTAAAAAATATACGTGATATAATTATTAAAGAATGATCTAGATAGAAATAATTTGGAGTAAAAGAATAATAAGGATTTTGCTATCAATGCATTTACATATTGGTATTTTTCTATTTACACTATTCAAAAAAGTTTCCTGTTTCTTCATACTCCTAAGAAGAATTCTATACACAATTTTATATACAATTAAGTAAGCAGTTTCCATGTACATGTGACACATACATTTGTGTATAAAATTATCTTTACTATATTTCAATAAGCAATCTGTTAAATATGTGAAGAAAGTATTAAAGAAGGACAAAAAAAGCATAAGCAATTATATTCTAATAAGTGATCTTGCATAGTTATGAAAAAACTATGACTCTAAAAACAAAACAGTGACTCTAAGGGGCCAAAAAAGAGAAGGTATCACAGAGGTTGTTACATACTGAATGAGACTTTCAGGGTGATTATTTTTATCCTGATACAGAGCAAAGGTGAGAGTATGATAGCTTTGCAGTGTTTCATTTAGGAAACTACATTTCCCAGAATTCCTTTACCTGCATTTTCAGGTTTGCCAAGACCACAAGAGAGTTTCCTGAGTGAGATCTGGAGGGCAGAGGTAAAATAGCAGCCATATTGTAGCTTACATGGGTTGCCATGGACATGCTCACTCATATCAATTGGTGTGATGTGAGGCACCAGCAGGGTTGCAACTTCTCAACTTCCCTTAAATATTCCTTCAGCTTCTCTCCCCCTCAGCTGTGTTATATATATTTTCTCTCCATAATGAAGGATCGTGTTTCTACAGGACTCCCATACCACCAAGGTGTAAGCAAGTTCTGTCTTTGTGGGTTCAGGCTTACTGGCTACCTCCTACTTTGCATCCATTGTCCTTCCATACAGCCTGTCCTTTGTCAAAGCAAAAACCACACTAAACACAATTAAATAGGCAAGTAAGACTTTGATCAAGGCAGCTGCTGGGGTAAGGAGAAGATGGAAGACCATCTGTGTTTGCTAAATGAATTTACCCAGTGGAAAAATAAACTTCCTCTTATCTTCATGACAAGAGGTAGTTTTAAAACTTGGAACAAGGGGACCACTGAACTTAAGTCCCATCCTCCCTCAGAAACTAGGAGATAGGGGGCAGATCTTCCTTGATTATATTTTAAAGACCTGGTTTCAAGATCCTTGAAAAAGAGATTACTGGGTTACAAACCTGGCAAGTGGTTTTTTAAAAGATTTACATCTCAAAGGAGAAATAAAGGATTCAGGATTATAAATTCTCTAGTATAAATGTTCAAAAAAGAAAGGAAGGAAGATCAGGGGCCTAGAGTCTGAAGGAGCTTAGATAAAGTTTAGTTAATCTAAGGGGAACTTTAAGGCCATCTTGGTCAATTTCATGCCAGCAGCTTCAGAGGCAAAGACAACAGCCTGAGGGAGATTGCTCAGCCAGCTTACATAGGTCCTGCTTGTGCGAAGGTTAAGTCCAGTGAAGAATCCCCAAATATATGTCTATCTCCCAGTAGTTGTGCTTCTCTGATTGAACCCTGACTGATAAAGATACTCGAACAGAGGGAATAAACAGAAATGAAGTTTATAGAAATGTAAATTGTATGAAGAAGCATGCATAGTCAAGCACGTAATAAGTAGTATGAATGTGTCAAGAAGCATTTGAATTGGGACTTCTGCCTGCTACTCATCTCTAAAGCTGAAACTGTGTGAGGAGAGGAGGAGGAATACTAAACACTCGACTTTGTGTCTGAGACAGCTGATTTAGGCATAGCTCATCACATTGCTGCAAACAGGATGCAAGTCCTAGACAAGTGTACGGGAAAGCAGTTTATAGGATAGAGTGCTGGGATGCTGAACGGCACCAACAAAGAGAAAAAAAAAAAAGGCAGTGATTCTCAAAGTAAAAAAAAAAAAAGTGCAGAGATTTTAGACATTCCTAAAGAAGCTTGGGAATGTAAAGAAGGTCGGCAAAAAGAAATGATCCACTTAGAAGACAACTGTGCTGGTGGCTAACAAAGAAATAATAAACAGAAGTGTAATTTTCCACATGCTTGAATAGAGGAGGAGGACAGGAAAAATGAGAGGTTAAAGCACAAGTTCTCCCCAGGATTTCAAATTAAATATATTAGGAAAAAAAAGCTCTACCTTAGTCTGAGTTTTAGTTTTTGGGATGAAGCTGACTTGCTGCCCATTCTAAGCCATGCCTTGCAAACTGTATTCTCTAATTAATAAAGGTCTTTATGTGAATACAGACCTTCGTCAGCTACTCCTTTGTGACAGTCTTCAAATTATTCAAACTTCGTACAGTAAATAGGGGCCCGATGAATGCAGACCCTCTCTGATACTCAAAGCTTTTTATACAAATGCTGGAAAAATTAATGAACAAAATATGAGTGCAATTTTGGAGATCAAAAATTACCCACAGTAAGATTTTTGTTCTTTGTATTACAGGGCCTAGACTTTAGTGCACCTCTTTCCTGGCAAGCAGTTTTTGTTTTGTTTTGTCTTTAACCATGTAGTTAGACCTTTGTAAGACTTATTTTTTAAAATCAGGTTCATTGATGCATAACTCACATACAGTAAATTGTCTTTTTTTTTTTTTTAAGTTTGGAGTTCTATGAATTCTTTAAAATCCTGCAGATGCCACCAAGACATTCTGTCCCTTATAGATTGTTTCTTGTTTTGCTACATTTTTTTAAATAAAAGTTCTATTTACATACGGTAAAAGCCACTTTTTTTCTGTGTACAATTTGATTAATTTCGGTTTAATTTTTAGTGTCTGTGAACTGTGCATTAAGCTTTAAGCCGGTTGCAAGCAACATTGACTTAAGAGAAGGACTATAGTTTATGGTGGCTCAGTCCACAAAAGGCTCTTTCTGCAAAGGTTAGCTACCTAAGCTAAGACATATATGACCTGCATTTCAGCAAGGTCCATAAAAGAGTACATATGCAGGGTCACAAGGAATTAAGTGACCTCAACAGATGGTAGCAGGTCACTAAGAGTATACTGGACAAGCTAATGGAAGGAATTTGATCCCAGGGTCAATATTAGTAGCTGTACCCATTTCTGGTGCATAGTAGACATGCGCAAGCAAAATCATATTGGGTCTGGAGAATTTTTAGTAGGTGTGGCCAGCCTCTGAGTATAGGAGTCTCTGAGTATAGGCTCCTGCAGCTTAGCAAGAAAGCATGACTTCTCTTAAGCTTGCATATAAGAGGCAGACACTAGATTCTAAAGGACAGAGGGTATTTATATGCTTTGGAAGTGGGGTCTGGGGGCTGAACAATGTTAACTGCTTTTCAATTGCAAGTCAGCAGAGTTTTGATATGATCATGTGTGCTGCTGAAGTTTTAGCTATAAATCATTAGTGCTAAGCTAGCTAAGAAATTTAAGTTACCGATCATGAGTTCTGTCCTCCATTCAGGGACCTTCCATGCAGAAAAATATGGGACTAGCTGACCTTGAGTTTGATAGTAGCTTCTCCATATTCTGAATTACCATCTCCCAGTACACAGTCTGAAGGTGACCTTTGAATGCTTAGCTACAAATGACAGAGAAACCTTTCCTAGGAGGTAGGTTTCTTAGTCCTAAGGAATTCCACTGCCACATAGGACTGAAAACCAGCTTAAAAATAGGAATGATGCTATGTCACTTCATAGAATTCACAGCCAATCCAGTACTGTCATGTTAGAAACAGGGCTCAAAGGGAAATGGACATTATAAGATTAAGCATAATGGAATAACCCACATAGGTAGTATACATGTATAACATAAATATTAATTTTATGCTAGTTTTTCTCTCAACAGAGTTTAAAATCCACAGAATGTGAATTCAAGACAGCAGGTATCTACTGGCTGTTAATTTGGTGGACCAAAGGCCAAGATTTTTCTTTCTTTCCTCATTTCTTCATGATCAGGTGATTTTATTCTAAATCCACAGGCAATATTAAGTGTCAGCTCCTGGCAACATAATTGTATCTGTGATAACTGGGTTGGGTCCTGTGTGGCTGTGGTATATGTAGAGGGTGTATGCTGGTAGGTGTAGAGGGTACAAGGCCAGGGTAGTAATACGCTTTTGTGACCTTCTGATTTTTTGGATACTTTGAGTGTGAAATACATCAGAGACTGAAATGGAAATAAAACACTTTCTGAGGCCCTGAAGGAAACCCATATATTTCTGTGAGAGTTAGTGCTGTGTAAGGATGCTGAAGAGGCCAGATTCTACCTAGGCATTGAGCAAAATACAAAGGTGGGGAAGACAGACTGTGGTTTTTCATTTCTTTGAAATGGTAATCTCACCATTATGCAAGAGAAATAGATTTTGAACTTTCTTCCTCTATTTTGTGATTTAACTTTAAATAGAATTTAACACAGTATTTAATTTCACCATGGTATGTGATATTAGGGCAGGATATATATTCAAAAATAGCATATCTATTTACAGGCATTTTAATCACTCAGTTAGCTTTATACATCTGGCTTTCAGACTACCATGATATTTCCATTATTGAAGAATCTCAAGCTTTCATAGAAAATGAAGCTCGACATAAATTGGAAAAAAAGTGGATTAGTCAGTGAATTTTCAGCCTTGGTAAAACAATGGCTTTGAAGTTAATGCAACCACTGTACTGTTCCAATATTTCAGAAAACTTTTGGGTTAATGCAAACAAGTACTGATCTTATATTTCAGAAACCCTTTAGGGGCAAATAAATATCCAGGCTATCTCACATTGTTCCAGGAAGGTACACAAACATGCAGTGGCTTAGTAGAGGGACAAAGTCTCAGAAATACTGATTCAGATCCACCTCCACCCCTAAGCAGGTTAACCACTTGTCTATTCACACCATAGGCTTAATCCCAAAGGCCAGTGGTTGAAGAGAATGGGAAGTTGGGGAAAAACAATTGAAGAATGCTTTTTCTCTACTCCCAGTTTCCAGGAGGATGAATGCTGTTTTCTAAACATCTGACTTCTCCTCAATTTATTCACTCTTAACATAGAGAAGGGGAGTGAGTTAGTGATTGATATATTTGAGAATGGCTGGGTATTCTTGGTCACCTCCCCATTCCTTGCCATAAGGGGAGAACGCATTCAGAATGATTTTGATTTGAGTGAAAGCCTTTTCCACTGCTCTTTTACAAAAAAATTTCACTTGGTGAATAAGGGTACCTGATTATGGAGGTGTGTATTATGAAATGAACTTGCCCAAATATATATCACGAACACCAACTTGGCAATTATTAGCTATTAATGTGAAATTGTATACTTAATTTGTGACTCCTTTTTTCTATTTTCTCAACAGAGAAGAAAGTACTCTTTATTCAACCCTTCTGCTGATCCCAACAAGCATTAGTCTGCTTGTAATATTACTCACCTCTTTATAGAGGTAATGACATAAAGGAGGAAGAAAGTAAAGAAACTGGGAGAATAATTGTGTAGTATTTTAAAATTTTAACTCATTAAAGAAATATTAGCCATGATAGATATTTTTAAACTAACAGACTGAAGCTTATTTGTAATGAGATATTACACAAAACTATTTCACTTTCTCAGTTTTGCTAAATGATATAAGGAATGAGAGAAAAAATTAATATTACATACTTAGAAACAGGAAGGATTGTACATGCCTGATTTTTCTAAAGCCAAAAATGGATTCCTGGTGAAAAGCTTCTGTAAAGTTAAGTGAGTACTTATAAAGATAAATAGAATACTTGAGGACAACGAGTGAAGAAAGTATAATTGAAAAGACTATAAAATGTCAACATAATGAATCTCTCTAACATTAGATGTTCAGTGAACTATACTTTTTTGTGAATGTTGTAAGTTGCTAAATCAAGAAAAGGCCAATGATGAACAAATGAAGAGGCACGATGAAGAAATAAAGACCTTGAGAATTAAACAAATGAGTAAGAAAACTAACAGCTTTAGGGTCAGATGAATAAACAAATTAAAACTATTGAATAAATTATAAACTAGTCAGTGTTAATAAACCCTAGGCAGAGCATAAGACAATTCTATGAGATCCTAACATTAGTCTGCATATGCCTGATTCGAAGTCTAAATAAAAAATGTACATGAGCAAAAATGATCAGATCACTCAAAGCTGCAAAGAAAAAGTTTGATTCTATAGGATTAAGGCTGGAGATAACCAAATGAGAAGTAAATTAAATTTGAAAATAATTAATTTTATGCTTTGCATCTCCTCAGTGAAAACAATAACAATAACAACAAAGACAAGAAATAAAGAACAATATAAGAAGTGGAAATTTGAATTTAACTAATGATCAATCATTTTAGGTCAGTTCTCAAATTTATAAGGTTAATATTTTTTCTTAATGTCAAAATTAATTCACTTTTAGGAATTGTAAGTAGGTTTGAAAACACAAAATCCAATAATTGTATCAGTTACATTTTTCCTCATTTAAAAGCAATATTAATGACAAGCTCTAAATTTGCGTGCTTTTTTCCTGTCCATTCATGATAAAGATATAATTTGAATATACCAAAAATGTATAAACAACATTTTCACCACTCTACTGAAAAACAAAAACGAATGCAAAACTTTAAAGAATTAACATGAATCAACAACTGAGAAAAAATTAAAATTTAGATGCTAATGAGTGGAACATCAGATACAGTTAACATTTTGCCTGTCTCTACAAAGCACATGTAAAAAGAAAATAAGACAGAACCTTTTTTAGCTCAAATTAGTGATTATGTGGATACACAGTCACTAATATTATATGGGATTTCTGAGAACACAGCACATGAAAGTGGTGATAAAATCCTTACTTCTCACTTACTCAACTGAAGATCTCTATTTTGCACATTTTCATAAAGAAAGTAAAGAAAATTAAATCTAAGGATTCTGTCCCTACCCATCCACATCACAACCCACTAAAGCATGCATATTTATGATCCACAAACAAACAGGTGAGGAATTTTCAGGATATTACATATGATGTAAATTTTTCATATTCAGGAGGAGAACTGCTGTATCAAATTAATCACTGCCAATTATTAGTGTAATTCATATTTAAGCACTGATATTTTTAACATGAATTAATTCATTAGGTATTCACAAATACTTTTATTCTTATAATCTGTATAGGAGGCCTAGGCATTGACTTAGAGTCACAAATTCTGAGTTAAGCATAATATTAACAGTTCATTTCCTTAGTCTTACACTGTCCTAGTATAAGGTTGAAATGCCTTCCAATATTAATTATGCAATGATATCTGTAGGATTATCACAGACTTAGACAATACAATATATTTTTCAATAGTTTGGGCAACTATTTCCAGAAGAAACTATTAAAATCCTGAACATAAAAGTGATTCTTATCTCCTGCATAAATAGACATTTATTTCATCAGTGTAAGATAATACTCTTTGGTAATACTTAGTGTGATTTCTTCCTATTAACATTTGATTCTAAAAATGTAATATTTTACAAATTATTTATATATCCCTATAGATAATTAATCTAAGTGCACATACTTTAAATAAAATTTTATTTAAAAACAATTATGTATAAATTTTATGCCAGAATATTAGGCAAATCTTGGAATAATATGAAGATTAATATGGAAATATTCAGTGACTTAAGCTTATAATAAAATTTTTAAAAACACTGATAAACATCTAAGAGTATTGCAAAATGGTTTAAAGGTTTATGGAAATTTTAAAGTATAAACAAGTATTATGGAGAATTAATCAGGAGAAAAATAATTTTCCTTTGTGGATAATCAGATAATCTCAGTAGATTTTATATTCTGTGCGCACATACATAATTTGAAATGAGCAGAAAAATGTCTTTGATCTCCACTGAAGGCAAGATAGGAAAAAAAAAAGAAAAATGTATAGAAAAAATAACTTACTTGAAAGAAATAAATCTCAACATAACTAACTATAGTAAATATAAATGTATATATAATAAATACATATTCACTAATAAAGAACAGATTCTCAGAGTGGATTTTGACATTAAAGAATATGTTGTGCACAAGAAACATTAACTTAAAACAAAGATATAGAAATTTTGAAAATAGAAGGACGGACAATTACAAAAGCAACTGTGTAACCAAATACCAATGGTAGCATTATTTCCATTGGAGATATACTACATCTCTCTCAAATTCCAATAAAATTTATGGTTCTTAATCCACGAGTGGTTAAATTTGAATTTCACAGGAAAGAATTCTACACAGAAAAATGTAATTCTTTCAGACCTACTGTGATTTTTTAAAAAATTATATGTGAAAGAGATCACAAATCAGGTCTCAATAAATTCCAATGAAATAGTACCATTTTGATTATATTCTGGTAACATTGTGAAAGATTAAAAATCAACAAAAGATTGTATAATGAGTATGACTGTAAACAATACCACATATTTTCAGGAAGAACCCAGTTAAAAATTCATTAGCAAAATTATAAAACTTAAAAGGCAAATGCATTGAAAACACAGCACTTCAAAATGTCTGAGATATAGCAAAAACAGTATTTCAAAACAACAAATATATCGATTTTTTAAAAATGGTTATCGCATTATATTTAATATTCCATATTACACTCAAAGTTTACAGAGACAACTTTCAAACTTTGGTTTCTAATGCAACATGGTCGATTTTATAGATCTCAGGAAATTTATAACATAAATAAGGTCATGAAATCATCTTAACATGTTTGTCCCTTTTTAAAATGCTTTATTTGTTAATCTTTCCTTTTAAAAAAATGTATTATAAATCAGGCTATTATAAAAATAGTTGAAATGGATTATTTTTAAAAAGCAAAATAGGATCAAAAGTTGTTCAAGTTATCAATCAAATTCTATATACTCATGTTATAAAATCCACTGAGATGTCTGTAAATGTAGCCTATAAAATTAATATAGTTTTTTAAAACTTCCTCATTACTTAAATTCTCATAATTTTTTTATTTCTTTCACCCCTATCTACCTCTCCCCTACTCCCTTCCTTTTAATATAGGTCTTTGGGTTATAAAATTTTGAATATGAGAATAAATATAGTAAATAGCATTTAATTTAAATTGGCATATTTATTTATAATGGCAATATATTTTTAAACAAATATCTTTAGTAATTTTCTTTTTCAGTTTTTCTCTAAATAGGAACAAATAACTTCATGAATCTTTTCTTTTAGTTAAAATTTACTTTTATTAAAGTTCATATATGTTAAGTGTGTAATTCAACGAATTTAGGTAAATGTAAGATTTATATTTAAGATTAAGATTTAGATTTCTGTCAACCTAATAATTCCTTTATATGCATTTCCAGTCAATACCCATCATTATAAACAATTGCTATGATATTTTAATATTATAATTTGATTTTTATCTCTTCATTTCCAAAGAATTGCAGTCATACAGTACATACTCTTTTGTGTTTGACTCTTTTCATTACCATAATTGCATGCATCATAATGCATTCTATTTTATTGCTAGAATGTATTCCATTGTATATAAAAATCATAATTTATTTGTGTAATAAACTATTAGTAGACATTTAGCTTTTTCACAGTTTTGCCTCTTTTGAATAAAACTATTAGATGCAATTGTGATTCTAGCATTTTCACCCAGGATATTCATTTTTCTATTTTCTTTTTAATGTGTATTTGGATTGTTTCCTATTTTGGTTGTAAAAATCTCTACCATAATCATTTTTGTAAAAGTTTTGCTGTTGAATTGTTTATTCTGGGTTAAATACCTAGATATGGGAATATTGGCTCTTAGAATAAGTTTACTCTTAACTTTATTAAAAAAAAATATGTTGCCAGACTGTTCTACAGTGTTCCAAACATTTTGTACTTCTACTTGAAAGATAGGAAGTTTCGTTTGTTCTCTGGTATTTCAGACTTATCTTGTCAGTTATCTTTTATTTTAGCATCCTATTGATATCTCACTGTAGTTGCATTTTATCATGATTTAATGTTACAACATTTTAATTTTCTTAGTGACCATTCTTTACTTCTTTTGTAAAGTGTCCTTTTTGGGAGCCTATTTGGAATATATTTATAATTTTATTTTGAATTATAGATTCCAAGTCTTCATTATAAATTTTATATAATAATCACTGCTTAGATATACATGTTGTGAGTATTTTCCCTAAATCCATGTCTGGTACTTAATTTTATCAAGTGTCTTTTGATGATCAGACACTTTAATATTAATGAAGTCAGTTTAGCAAATTATCTTTATAGTTAATAATTTAGGTTTTTCTTATTAAAAATCCCCCCCTTTTTTTACCATGAAAATATTATTTGATGTGTTCTTCCAGAAGTTTCATAGTTTCAATGATAAGGTATAGGTGCATAATCCACCTTTAATTTTAGAGTCTGGCATATGGTAAGGTTTGAAATTATCTATTTTCTGTACCATCCAACCGCTACTGAACTAACTTGGCATCTTTGTTTAAAATAAATGTGGGGTTTTCTCTAGTTTTTCTTTTTTGTTCTATTGATATATTTGATTTTCTTTACACATACCACACTCTAGTGGTTAATGTAGCTTTACAGTAATTCTTAGAAACAAGTTTATTCATCATTTCAAGATGATTTAGCTATCTAGTTCCCTTAATTTTTCATATAAATACTATAACGACTTGTCCATTTATACAAAAAATGTTTTTGGAATTTGTGAATGCATAAAATAGATTAAAAAATTTGTTGAGAATTGACATCTAAACAACATTAATTTTTTAATTCATTAGCCCATTGTATCTGTCCATTTATTCATATCTTCTTAAATATCACCTCTGAGTAATATCGAGTGTCCCAGTAATGTTTTTGCATGTCTTTTGCTTAATGCATTCTTAAATATTTTATACTTTTGGATATTATTTTACATTTATGTATAAAATAATCTCTATCTGAAAATATTTTTAAGGTTTTCCTTGTAGTATCGAAAATGTAATTGTTTTTGTATGTTGACCTTGTATCCTGAAAGTTTGCGAAATTCACTTACTGATTCTGGTAGTTTTTGCAGATTCCATAGGAGTTTCTTTGTACACAATCATGTCATCTGTCAAAAGATAAGCTATACATCTGTCTAATTGTTCTGACTAATTTTTTCTTTTTGCCTTATGGAAATGGCTAGAACCTATAGGATAGAAATGCATAGAATCAGTTTAGTGGATATGCTTGCTTTGTTTAAGACTAAAAAGTTCAGTATTTGACTAATAGGTAAGATGTTATTTGTTTTATATAAGTAATCTTCTCAAAATTAAGAAATTTTTCCTAATTTCTCAGCCCTTTTATCAAGAATATTGTTGATCTTTGTCAACATGCTTGTTCTGTAACTGCTATAATCTGAAATTTTGTTAATGTAGACATTTACATGGTTTTCAAAGTAAATTGACCTTGCATTTGTTGTGTTTAATTTGCTAATATTTTGTTAAAAAATTTTCTGTTATTTTCATAAGGGATACTTCCTTTAATCCTCCCATATTATTTCCCTATATATAAGTACCAGATTTAGGTACCAGGGCCATGATGACCTTATTAAAAAACACTGGGGATATCCCACTTTCCTTTATTGTCTGGAAGAGTTTGAATACAATTGGTATTAATTATTCCTTAACTACGATAAAATTTACCAGTCAAGCCATCTGGAGCTAAAGTTGTAGGAAGTTTTGTTAAATTTAAATAATTAAATGGCTTAAGAGCCTTTAGTTTTTCATTTCTCTTATATTAATATTACTAGGTTATGTCTTTTAAAAATCTGTCCCTTGATAAAATGTCAAATTTGTGTCATGCATTTTATTATAATATCCCTTTGTTAACTTTGTAATGATTCTAGCACTTAGGATATCTATTCTTTTATTCTTGATATTGGAATTTTTTATTCTAATTTTTATTAAGACCAGTTTTGTCAGGGGATTATTAGTTTTATTAAACTTTCAAATAATAAAAGTTTATTTTTGTTAATTTTCTTTATTTTATTTATTGATATCCACTCATGTTTATTATTTGATTATTTCTACTTATCTTGAGTTTAATTTCATATTTCATCTTATCTTCCAAAAGTGAAGACTTTAGGTCACTAACTTTGAAATCTTCCTTCTTTACCAATTCCTTCTAGTTTATCTAATGTTTTAGTAACCCTTTGAGGATGGGAAAGTCTAATAAGAGTAACTCTGTCATCACTATAGCTGGACAAATGTTTTTCTCCCTCCCTCCCTCTTTCTCATTCTCTTTCTCTTACGTATAGTGCTTTTATAACTATAATAAATTATTTTTGAAAGCCAACAAATCCCACTGAAAATTAAAATATTTCAGTAATTAAAATATTTACTTTCAATATATGTATATGTAAACCTGACTGACATAGTCTTCTAATAACATAGAGTTTTGACTTGTGTGGATTGAACCAAATGTTAATTCAATAAGAAAAATATATTATTTATAAGAAGTTTAGTGATGTATTTGCTGTGTAAGTAATCTAAGCCAAGGGATGTTCTAAATTAAAAAAAACAAATCAGAATCCATAATGCTTTATAATTCTATACTGATAAAAAACTGTTGCTAAATAGATAAATTTGTGCACCAATTGAAGAAGTTCCGTACTTTAAACTGCTGTATTTTGTAATATAATCACATCATCATAACAGAGGAAAAAGTAAAAATGACATTTCTTAGCCAGAATCTTGAAATATTTAAATAAATTTTAAAAGCAATCTAGGTTTCTCTAAGGAAAGAATATTTTAAGTAGAGACACAAAATATGACTAATCTGGTCATGTTCAACTCTAATTAAGAAAATTTGTCACTGGTAACCTGATTCCTTTTCTTATAATTGCAATTGCATAAAAATGTCTGATCCACATAAATGTTTGATTAAAAACATTTTATTACTTACAATAATGCATATCATAATTGGCTCTGTACGTAGAAGAGTGTTTTTGGTGGGTACGATACTTACATAGTGAAATGTTAATTAAAACGGAAGTACTAAATTGTTTGTTCCAAGTCCAATTACTTAATTATAAAATTAAAACAATGTAAAGCTAAATAATTAGCCACTTCCACTCTCACTGGTATAATAAAATGATATCCGAATGATTTCCAAAATGATTAGCATGGTTCTAACTGTCATGAACTGCAGGTTGCCAGGTTATTGAATTCTCAAAATAGCTCATAACTATTTTTTAAAATTCCCTGTAGTGGCAGTCAGTGCACCAGCACAACACAGCAATATAGGAAAGCACATATTTTGGAAACATTAGAATGGAAAAGATTATTGTATTTCTTTCATTAAAAATTGCTATTGTAATGGCAGAGATCACAGGTTTATTTATTTTGGTTTGCTTCAAATTTGACTTACAGCTCAAAGGTCATACCAATATAGCGTACTTTTAAATAATGCTTTGAAAAGTAGGCCATAGTTAAACTAACTAAAATTTTAGTTCAGAATTTACTGCTTTTAATCACTTTGTGGAATAGTGCTTGTAAAGAATTACATTCAAAACAAACATACCTTTTTCTGCCCAAGAGAATGCAATTCTTCTGATGAATATTATTGCAAAAAAAAAAAAAATTAAGTGATATGCATTTCAATAGTAAAATAATTATGTGGTTGACCGTATCAAGAAACTAGACCCATTCAATTACATATGATTCAAAACTTTTAGCTTGCTCAGTGTTAATGGAATGGAAACAACAAAACCAGTTAAGCAATCTCAAAATGTTGCTTTCCGTTTACTTCATAATGTGCTACTAGACTTCTTTAAATGGAGACTATTTTACATATAATTTATTGAATAGATGAAATGGACTATCAATGACTTTAGAATAGGGCTAGAAGAAATAATTGTTAGTCTTTCAGTGTTGTCATAATATCAAGGTACAGAATAATATAGTGATCACTATTGTTGTTGCCTGTTATTTTACTCCGTAAGCTTAGAATAGCTCTCAGCAATATAGGATGGGTAATGTACATATTCTAGAAGGACATAAACACTTTAAGGAATGCGAATTGTTGCATTATCAAGACTTCAGGATGACCTCCAGTGATACCTGTACTTATAACCTTGCCCTTTTCTTCTCGACTGTACCTGGGTTGGTCTGTGTGACCAATAGAATGTGGTAACAAAGAGATGGTATATCATTTTTGAGTTACATTATAAAAACTATGGAAACTGTCTTGGGCTCTCTTTGGTCCTTCCACTCTCTACTTCACTTGGGTTACTCACTCAGGGGAAACCCTATTGTGAGCAGCCTTATGGAGAGAGCAACATGGCAAGAAATGAAAGCCTCCTGCCCACAGTCAGGAATGAGAGTAGAAGTGAATTCTCCAGCCACACAGTTGAGTCTTGAGATGAGTGCAATTAGCAGCTTAGTGAGAGACCCTGAACCAGATCACCAGCTAAGCTACTCTCAAATTCCTGACCCTCAGATAATTGTGAGATGATAAACGTTGGTTATTTTAAGCTACTAAATCGTGAGATAATTTGTTAACACAGCAATACATCACCCATGCAGTAAGAAAATAAAGTGCAAATATAATCATGTGTCACTTAATGGCAAGGAGACATTCTGAGAAATATTTGTCAGGCAATTTTGTTGTGCAAATGTCATAGAGTGCAGTTGTATAAACCTAGATGGCACAGCCTACATTTCAGCTGTAAGTTATAGCCTACTGCTCCCAGGCTACTAATCTGTATAGCGTGTTACTGTACTGAATACTATATGCAACTGTAATACGATGGTATTTGTGTATCTAAACATATCTAAATAAAGAAAGCTACAGTAAAATACAGTTTTAAAAAAATGATAATCTTGTAAAAAGCTACAGTAAAATACAGTTTTTAAAAAAATGATAATCTTGTAAAAGTCACTTATTCTGAATAGAGCTTGCAAGACTGGATGTTGCTCTGGGTAAGTCAGTCAGTGAGTGAGTGATGAGTGAATATGAAGGCCTAGGAGATTTCCGTGCACTATTGAAGACTTTACAAACACTGTACACTGAAGGGTAGACTAAATTAAAAAAACAAAAAACAAAAAAACATTTCTTTCTTCAATAATAAATTAACCTTAGTTAACCAGACATTGTTTACTTTATAAATTTTAATTCTTTTGTTAACTTTTTGACTCTTGTAATAACACTTAGCTTAAACACAAAAACTAAGAACAGTTGTACAAACATATTTTGTTCCTTTATGTACTTATTCCATACACTTTTTTATTTTTAAAAATTATTATCATTTTTTTTACTTTTAAATTTTTGGCAAAAACTAAGACACAAACACAGACATTAGCTTAGGCCTACACAGCGTCAGAATCATCAATATCACTGTCTTCCACCTCCACTTCTTGTCCCACTGGAAGTTATTCAGGGACAATAACAAGTATAGAGCTGTCATCTCCTATGAGAAAACACCTTCTTCTGGAATTCCTCCTGAAGGACATGCCTGAGGCTCTTCTTGAAGAGGCGTCACTCTTTTCAGAAATATGTCCATCGTGGTTTGCATGTTTTTTTTTTTCTATTTTTCATCATAAATTTGCTTGGAAGCAGATAGTGAACATTCCTCTCTATTTGAAAATCTTTCAGTGTTGGAGCCCATGTTTTTAAACTTTTTAAGGAGCTAGTTGAGGTCTGCAAAAGCTTCTGTTGAAGCCTTCATTGTGAATTTTTGGGGGTTTCTTTTTCTTCTGCAGTTTTTTTTCCCCCTTGTTTCTTCTTCCACTAGGCGTTGCAATTCCAGTTCCAACTACTCTTCATGACTCAATTTCTCAGGAAAAAACTCTAAAAGTTCCTGAGTGTGTCCTCATCCACACCCAGCTTGAAGTTTGTCATCTCAATCACAGCCTTATTTTCGCAACCTTCTCATCTTTGGAAAATCCTTTGAAGTCATGGACAAACTTCTTGAGTGTCTTTTTCCAGATGCTACTCATAAGCTCCTTGGTAACATCACTTTAAGCCCAAGCATGTTTCTGGATGCAGTCATAGGTATCATCCTTCTCAAATTGCATCAGTGTCTTCTCAGTGTCTTCCTCAGTTGCAGCAATAGCCTGGGCAAAGGTCTCCCTCAGGTTGTAGACTTTAAAAGCCTCTATGACTCTTTGACTAATGGTTGCATCAGAAAGGCAGTGTTTAGAGAGAGAAACACCACTATAATATCAGGGTGAAAATCAAGAATAAAAGGTGATGCCTTGGAGCATTATAACAATAAATTCTTGGAAGGTGTGTTATTCTCCAAACAATACTTCTCCATTTTTGGCATAGAAACTCAGGAGAGGATCTTAGAGAAGGAGCTGTGTCATCATGACTTCTTACTATTTCTGTAGTACGCTGGCCGTATGTGCTTCTTTACATGATTGAAGGCCCTGGGTTCTCATAATGCCATATTAAATGGTTTTAATTTGTAGCCTGTAACATTGCCCCCAAGTACAACTTTTTTCCTGTCTTTAAAAGCCTTGCAACCTGGCATTGAGTTGGTCTCCTTATGGATGAAAACCCTTTCAGGTATCCATTTCCAGAGAAGGGAGATTTCATCCATATTAAATATTTGCTCTGGCAAATATGTTTGCACACTTGGCTTATTTAGTTAAGATTTTGCAAAAACTTCTTCAGCTGCCTTTACATCAGCACTTACAGATTCATCACTCAGTTTTAAATTATGTAATAAATAATAGTTCTTGAACTGTTTAACCCAACCAGAGCTAGCAGTAAATTCAAAATCATAATAAAGTCCAGGCTTTCCTTTCAACATCACAAACTTTTTGCTTTGGCCATGACTGTCATGGTGCTGAGAGGGATATGTTTGACGTCTGGTCTTCAGTGCAGATCATTAGAGGTTTCTCCATTTATACATCTATATAAAGTACCTTCATGGCATACATTTGAAGCCCTTCTCAAATTTTTGTTGCTCCTGTTGTCTTCAATGAAGTAGATCCATTAATAGCTTCTATTACTTTGTTCTTGTTCTTCAAGATCACAGCTATGGTGGAATGGGACATGCCTGACTGGCGAGCAATAACCATCGCTCATTTTCCTCCTTCGTGGTCCTTAATCATTTTTAATTTTGTTTTCAAGTCAGTCACTCAATGTGACCTATTACTGGCAACATTAACTGTAGATTTTGTACATTTGGGGCCATGATGAACAAAATGACAGGATATTAAATCAAGCACAAGAGAAAACGATGCAATCCAGAGATAGGATTACAGGACACGTACGAGGCTAAGACCAGTGTAACGCAGCATATTGTTTACAGTAATTTTTTAAAAATAGGTAGAAAGCATACATTCTATAATAATAATAAAAGATATAGTATTGTAAATACATAAACCAGCAACATAGTCATTTATCACCATTATCAAGTATTATGTACTGTATATAACTGTATGTGTTATACTTTTATATGACTGGCAAAACAGTAGGTTTGTTTACACCTGCATCACCACAAACACAAGTAATACCTTGCACTATGATGTTACGACAGCTGTGATGTTAACATGTAATAGAAATTTTTAGCTCCATTATCATCTTAGTGGACCACCCTAATCCACAGTCCATCGTTGATCAAAATGTCATTATGTGACATGTGAATTAAATTAACATTTATTCCTTTCTCCCTATGCCATGTACTAAGAAGCCTGGGCACTGTTTTAATTATAGTGCTGTGGCTAACTCCATGGAGTTTTACACTTGAGGATATTCCTGGCATATTACATTTTTAGGAACGTATTTGATAATAATGCAAATATATTGATATAGATAACATTAATAACACTTAAGTAATATTAGATTTCAAAGTGTTTATCCATTTATCTAGATTATTGAGGTTTAAGTGTAAAGGATTATAGGAGTATTATGTTAATCCATTACCCCTTTTGTGTAATCTGGTAGTTTTTAGTGTTATTTTAAGTTAAAAATGTTCACTCACACATTCATCTAACTTGTTTTGGATTTATGTGGAAGCAAAGCTAATCTACTTACAAATGCTGTCTGTATACACAGTGGAAAATACGCTAATATCAGAAAAAAAAAAAAAATATTCTGAAATTGTTTTTGCTTGTGACTTATTAACATTAATTTGATTCTTTTATCATGTCTTATTTCTCATAATGCTA
Organism: Eonycteris spelaea; assembly: GCA_003508835.1. Classification (NCBI taxonomy): domain Eukaryota; kingdom Metazoa; phylum Chordata; class Mammalia; order Chiroptera; family Pteropodidae; genus Eonycteris; species Eonycteris spelaea. The sequence goes on from PUFA01000021.1 coordinate 14,164,915, forward strand.
GCGAATGCTATTATTTCTATTGAAAATATTGACATCCATGTCCTAAGGTATTATGAAAAATAATCATTGTTTAAAATTTAAAATAATTAGAATACTTTATTATTTTTGACTTTAATTTTGTTAACTAGTTTAATTTGCCATGATGATAGATTATAGAGAAAAGTATTCTCTACAAATAAAGTACCTTAAATATTGCATAAAAAATGGTAACATATGAGTAATTGCTTTGATGATTGCAAGTTTATGGTTCTCTGTTCATTAAATTGTCAATCCAAAAGAGTTTTTTCAAATATTCAACTTATGAACCAATTTGTCAGATTAGTTTTTATTATATGTACTTTAAAAGAATGTAATCTTTTCTTGAAGAAATAACAATTATTTACTTAATCTGGCCTCTTGTTAGAGTCTGAATAATTGGTATTTTACTACATTTATCATAGGTTGAATGTTCATGCACGAAACAGAATTTACTGTGGTTAATTTTTTTAAATTTATTTTTACATTTTATTTTGCTTAAGAGTTCAAGCTTTCTACATGAGTGTTTTGTTTTATCAGAAAAAATTCAGCTCCATGTATTAAATTTTACTCTAGTTCTGCTCAATAAATATAAATCTCAAATTAATAGAGGTCGATTTAGTGAATTTGTACTATGCTTATAATAGTAGAGCTAAAACTCAAAGAGTTCATTCTAAATTATTTAGCTAATGATCATTTATTTTAATATACATTTTATGGATTTCAAAATTAAATTTTATTTTGAATAACACCTTTATTTTATAATAGTCCGTAGATTTACAAAAAATAGTTGCAAGATAGTACCAAGAGGTTTTGTATCTGCCTCACTCATGTTCTCCTATTAACACCTTATGTTATATTGATACCTTTGGTATATGTGTAATGAATGGTACCTTAACTGTGGTATTTTGCCACAACAAAAGAATCAACACTGGTATGTTACTCTTAACTAAACTCTTAGAGTTTACTTGGATTTTACTTGTTTTCCTTAATGTTTTTGGGTTTTCTGTTTTTTCTGTTGTAGGTATCATCCAGGATACTACATGATATTTAGTTGTCATATTTTCTGAGGTTCTCTAGATGGTGACCATTTCTCATACTTACCTCCTCCCTGCCTCCATTTTTTAATTTTATTTTTGATGACCTCGTTTTTGATAACCTCTACAATTTTGACGAGGGCAGGTCAGACATTTTTATAGAATGCTCCTCAACTGAGATTTGTCTGTTTTTTCTCATAATTAGACTGGGGTTATGCATTTCCAGGAGGCGATATTAAATTTTTGAATTACTATATATTATATAATCATCTATTATCATATTTGAAAATTAAATTACTGTCTACTGCCATGCTACCCTGAACAAGTCTGATCCTGTCTGATCTTGGAAGCTAAGCAGGGTTGGGTCTGGTTAGTTTTTAGATGGGAGACTATCTCGGAAGACCACGTGCTATCGGCAAAAAAAATAAAATAAATAAGAAATTGCAAGCTGACAAGGTCCTTGCAATCTGTGAGGTCAACCAAGGGTTGCCTCAGCTAAAAAAAAAAAAAAGAAAAAAAAGAAATAGAAAATTAAAATTAAATTACAGGATATAAACAGTTCTCAAATCAGTATATTCACTCACTAATAGTCACATGCTATATTGAAGCCATTTATTTAGTCATTCATTCATTCATTCATTCATTTATAAAATGTTTTTATAAAAATACGGAGCTATACATATACCTATAAATAGACTGCTATATCCATACTAACATTTAATCCAAGACTGTTCATTTTAATGCGATGGGTTTTGCTGGTAATTGGTAACACAAAGGCATCATTAACCAGTACATTAGGACTTTCTGATTCACTCCTCTAGATTTCAGGCTTAAGAGGCCATTACATTCTTAATGACCCTAGCCAATGGAGGCAGTAGTTTTCCTCTCAAAGGAGAGTCCTAGATAGAGTTGTTTTCTTTGATTTATATGCTAACTGGATGTAGTTAATTATAAAGTTCCAATGATAAGACCAGAAAAACACTGTAGATACTGCTTGTACTTTGGCAAGGATTCCTGAAGAAAGGCTCAATAAGGGAGATCTGTTTGCTACAACTTTCTATATTTCAAAAAGAACTAAAAATATTATGATAAGATTTACACATTGAATTGTCTCAAATGTTCCCTATGTCTGAGGGTAGAGAGATGTAAAAATTTGGAAGTAGAATGTCTATTGTATAAATTAACCACATTTTTAATTCTTCTGATCTAGGGCTTGCCCAAGAATTTGGACTCCAGAAGAAGGTTGATTATCCAAATTTGTGTGCTTCACAGACTTCACTTGATTGCCCTCTAAATGCCAAAACATATTGATTATTTCTTTATTTGAGTGAATACATTCTTACTTTATGCAATCAATAAGAACAAAACTGTAAGGGACTATTTGTTGTTTGACTACAAACTAGTAAACTTTAAATTTCCATTATGCTGTTTTACTTAACCATCTTGGTTTATTTGCTGTTTCTCTGTTTCATTTTATAACAACTTTCTACATTTTATGCTATTTGTCCTCAATTTTTTTAATCTCTGTTTTATTGAAAAGACTTAAAAGAAGCATTAACAGGGTCCTGAAAAGGAAAAGCACTCCCTCCACTCTATTATTTCATGCTATTATAAACCAGGAGGAAACCAATTCAAAGACTTGTCGAAAATTATAGGAAGATAGAGTGGGGTCAAGATGGCAGGCTAGGAAAAAGCAGGGTTTGCTTTCTCTGAGAACCATATTAAAATTACAACCAAATTATAAAACAGTCAACTTGGAAAATCACCTAATATCTCCCTGATTATAATGCAGACATCTGAGGATATAAAGAAAAAGTGACATCGAGACCAGCAGGAGAGGCAGACGCAAAGCAGGTTGATCCTGCGCCTGTGAATGGCTGTTGAGCACTGGGAGGAAGAACATGATACAGAGGTCCTCTTGAAAGAAAGAGCGCTCCTAGCCCCACACAGGGTGTCCAGCCCAGGGTTCCAGTCCCAGAAAGAGGAATTCCCACAAAAATCTGACTGTAAAAACCAGTGGGGCTTCTGGCTGTTTGAGTGAGATAGGAGGAACCTGAAGGCCTAGATGTCCCCCTAAAGGGCCTGGGCACAGACTCACTTGCTTGCAGACACTTACCCTGGGAACCGGTAGAGGGTCAACAGCTTGGGACACACAAGAGACATAAGAGGAAAGACGGACTTATGTGGTGCCAGGATGAGGGTTGGAGGGACAGCTGCCATTGTTCTTTCATTGGGCCCCCTCTGGGCCATCTGCAAAGAAGAGCCATATTGACTGTGTTGAGCTCTCCCCCTGCACGGCCATTTCTGAAGCTGCATTTGCTGTTGCGACCTGGCTGCTCCACCTCATGTCTCCCTGGGATCCCACCCCACCCAACCCATACATTTCCCATGGTGGGCTCATTGCCAGCTAGCCAGCCCCACTCTATACCTCCCCTGAGCTGCACATTCATTGCAGACAATAGCCCTCAGCTCCTGTGGCCCATTCTCGGCCTGCACATTTTATGGGAGACTTGGTGGTGGGCCACTGGTGCCAGCCCAAGCTGCACTGTCTCTAGGGAGTTCAGAGTAGGCAGCCTCAGGCCTTGGGTGCCCTGGACCTTTTGCTAACCTGTCCTGGTTAGCAAGCGGACTCGATTCAAAGCATGGTCTCTCCCACTTGCCTCTAGGTTCAATATAGGCATCAATCACCTGTGGATTGCTTTGTAGTTCTTACCAGGTAGGCCTGAGCAATCAAAGGCAGCAGCTGACCTTGGCCTACACAGGAGTCCCTCTCAAGGGGCCACAGAATCAACACGCGCAGAGGATAGCATCAGACCACGACAGAGTATAGCCTGATTATTCCCATAACCAGCATACCCAAAGGGTGGCTGCAACAAGTATATGAGGCAGCTGGGGTAAATCCCTACTCCACACACGTCGACTGTGGGTATAGCCCATCCCCACAGCCAGTCAGCCTATAGTCCATCTCATCCACTGACATGCTAATAGCAATCAAGGCTTACCCACAAGAGGAGAACACACACAACACGCAAAAAAGAACGGACCTAGAGCCCTGGTACAGGTGGTCAGGGAGATTTGGCCGCTGTGCCACAGGATACCAACTACATAAGGCCACCTGGCCAAGGCTGGGGGACATACAAATTCAATATATAGAAACAAACACTGAGAAGCAACTAAAATGAAAAAAACAAAAAACAAAAAACAAAGAAACCTGTCACAAATGCAACGAAAGGAGGAAATACTAGAAAAAAGAAAATAAACAAAACCAAAGCAAGCAACCTACCAGAGACAGAGTTCAAAACACTGGTTATAAGGATGCTCGATGAACTTAGGGGAGAATAGATGATCTCAGTAAGGACTTCAATAGAGAGATAGTAAGCATAAAAAAATGACATAGAAACCATAAAAAGAACCAGTTGGGAATTAAGAATATAATAACTGAAATAAAGAATACACTAGGAGGAATCAACAGTAGATTAGATGAAGCAGAGGATCAAATCAGCATGTTGGAATAAAAGGTAACAGAAAACACCAAATTGGGAAAGCAAAAAGAAAAAAAGAATTTTAAAAAATGAGGAAAGTTTAAGAAACCTCTTGGACAACATCAAGTGTACCAACATCCACATCATAGGGTGACCAGAGGCAAAGAGAGAGAGAACAAGAAGTTGAAAACCTATTTAAGGAAATAATAACAGAAAATTTCTCTAACCTGACAAAGGAAGTATGAAGAGTCTTAAACAAGAGGAACCCAAAAAAGATCCACACCAAAAGACATCATAATTATAATGCCAAAGGTTAAAGACAGAGAATCTTAAATGCAGCAAGAGTTAGGCAGTTAGTTACTTATAAGGATAATCCCATAAGAATGTCAGCTGATTTTTCAACAGAAACTTTGAGAAGGGACTGGCACAAAATGAAAAACAAGAACCTACAACCAAGACTACTCTTCTTAGCAAGGCTATCCATTAAAATTGAAGGTGAGATAAAGAGCTTCCCAGACAGAAAAAAAGCTTAAGGAATTCATCACCAACAAGCCAGTATTATAAGACATATTAAGGAAATTTCTGTAAAAAGAAGGGGGCAAAATCATAAATATGATAATAAAATAGTGATAACTATGTCCCTATCAATAATCACTTTAAATGTAAGCAGATTAAATGGTCCAATCAAAAGACTTAGAGTAGCTGAATGAAAAGAAAACAAGGCTCAGATATATGCTGACTACAAGAGACACACTTCAGATCAAATGACACACAAGAGTAAAGGGATGTGAAAAGATATTTCATGCAAATGGAAATAATAAAAGCTAGAGTATCAATACTTACATCAGAAAAAATAGATTTTAAAATAAATGATATAATAAGAGACAAAGGACATTATATAATGATGAAAATCAATCCTAGTAATCATTTATGCACCCAACATAGCAGTATCTACATATATAAAGCAACTATTGACTGACATGAAGTGAGAGATCGACAGTAATACAGTCATAGTAGGAGACTTTAACACCCCATTGACACCAATGGACAGGTCATCCAGACAGAAAATCAAGAAGGAAATAGCAGCCTTGAATGACACACTAGATTAAATGTATTTAGTTGATAGTTTTAGAGTGTTTCACACCAAACAGTAGAATATATATTCTTCTCAAGTGCATATGGAACATTTTTCAGAATAGATCACATGTCAGGCCACAAAAGAAATCACAATAAATTTAAGAAGACTGAAATCATATCATGTGTCTTCTCTGACCACGATGGTATGAAACCAGAAATTAGCTGCAAGGAAAAAATTAAAAATACACAAACACATGGAAGTGAAGTAATATGCTACTAAACAATTAATGGGTTAATGAGATCAAGGAATAAATAAAAAGATACCTAAAGACAAATAAAATGAAAACACAATGCCTCAAAATTATGGGACACAGCAAAAGAAGTCCTAAGAGGAAAATTCATCTCAATATACACCTACTTCAAGAAACAAGAAAAATCTCAAATAAGCAATCTAACCTTACTTAAAAACTAGAAAAAGTAAAGAAAACAAAACCCAAGATGTGTAGAAGCAAGGAAATAATAAAGATCAGAGTAGAAGTAAACAATATAGAGTCTAGAAAAATAATACAAAAGATCGATGAAACCGACAGATGGTCCTTTGAAAGGATAAACAAATTGATTAAATGATAAGCAGACTCATCAAGAAAAAAGAGGTCCCAAATTAATAAAATCAGAGATCAAAGAGAAGTAACTATGAACTCCAGATAAATACAAAGGATTATAAGAATGCAATTAAATGCCAAGAAATTGCACAACTGAAAGAAACAGATATATTTCTAAAAACATTCTGTTAGGCAGATAGACATGAGTGACAGGGGAATGAAGGCCCAACCGAGATGTCCCTTAGGACCTCCCTAAATCATCCATTTTATAGTTAAAAATTACCATTACAGGAAGTAAAAATCACAGAAATAACCACTGGTTTGTCTGGCCGCGACAGCTTGCACAGTTAGTACATATGCTGCTTTTGCTTGACCTTAATCTCATTATACCATCATTATACTATTAAACATATGCCCAGAAGTTCAAGAATCTTATGACAGACTGAATTCTGAGCAATCGTATTTGCTGTAGACAAAGGGTTATATAACAGCCAAATATCAATCAAATGACCTAATGTGTCAATTATCTAGCACCACCTCTGTAACCATCCATCACGGCCACAAAATAAAGTATACTCCCAGAACTCTGTGGGGCTGTGGTCATCTCTGGTGTAGCCCACGTCTCTCTAGAAACACACTTTAATAAATCTTACTTTTCCTAAATTTCACTGATCTGTAATTCTTTACTGCATTTACAGAAAAAAACAAAGTCCCCTCATGCCACTGGGGCAATGATGGATTTAGATTGCCTCCAATGGTAACAATATAATCTCCCAAGACTACATCAAGAAGAAACAGGAAATCTGGACTAACCAATTACCACCAATGAAATTGAATAATTAATCAAAAAACTGGACTGGACAGCTTCATAGCTGAATTTTCAAACATTAAACAAAACAAAACAAAACAAAACAAAACAAAACAAAAATCCCTGTTCTCAAACTATCCCGAAAACTTCAAGTGGAGGGAAAGCTCCCTAATTCTTTTTATGAGGCCACCATTACCCTGATTTCAAAATCAGACAAAGATATTACAAAACAAAAATTATAGGCTGATATCTGTGATGAACAATGATGCAAAAATCCTCAACAAAATATTAGCAAACTGAATTCAGAGATCCATTAAAAATATCATGCACTGTGATCAAGTTGGATTTTTCCTGGATGCAAGGTTGGTTTAATATCCACAAATCAATTACTGTAATGTACCACATTAACAAATTGAAATATAAAAATCATATAATCAGACCGGTAGATGCAGAAAAAGCATTCAATATAATCTACCATCCATTTATGATACAAACTCTCAGTAAAGTGGATATAGAAGGAACATACCTCAACATAGTAAAGGCTGTATATGACAAACATTGTATTCAGTGGCGAAAAGCCAAAAGAATTTTCCTTAAGTTCAAGTATAGGACAAGGATGTCTACTTTCACCACTTCTATTCAACACAGCTATAGCAATCAGATAAGAAAAAGAAATAAAAGCCATCCAAATTATAAAGGAAGAAGTAAAACTATTATTATTTGCAGATGACATAACACTACATATAGAGAACCCTAAAGATTCCACCAAAAAACTATTAAAACTCATAAATTCTATAAAGTAGCAGGATACAAAATTAATAATCAGAAGTCAGTTGCGTTTTAAAGCAACAATGATGAACTATCAGAAGAGAAAATTAAGAAAACAATCCCACTTACAATTGCATCAAAAACAATAAAATATCTAGGAATTAAATTAACTAAGGAGGTAAAAGATAAGATGAAGAAGTACAAATTAGTCGTTTTAAAACAGTCATGGGAACATAGAGCACAGCAAAGGGAATACAGTCAATATTAATTGTAAGGGCTATGTGTAGAGACAGATGGGTGCTGGGGTAATCAAGGACATCAATTCATAAGTTATATAAATGTATAACCATTGTACTATATACCTGAAACTAATATAAAATAATGGGAAAAAAATAGCAAGATAAATTTTTTTAACTTATTTAATATATGAACATTGCGTTAGTATGGGGCTACATCTAAATTTTTCTTAAATGTCTTATTTTGAATAATCTGTAAATATTTATACTGCTCACTGTTAAAAGGAAAAATAAGGTCAAAATATTTGTAAAAATTTGATGACTTTTTTCAATTAAAAAAGATATAGTTATAAAGACCATTTGGGGATTCTAATGGAAAAAAAAGTAAGATATGCTAGAAAAACACAGTAATCTGGAGAGTACAATCATTATTTTCATAATATCACCCAAGTTGTTCTTACCTGAATGAAGTAGATATTTTTTTTTATTTTTTTTCACTTTTATTATTCAAGCTCTTCTATTATGGTGAATAAATAAATCCTGCCCTATCTTAGAGATTTTGCAATTTGATTATCCTCAATTTAAACGAAATTGCTCACCATGTTTAATGTAAAAAGAATGTTGCCTTTAGATTTGTCTATATTTAGTCACTATTTTATAATTGTTAAGTTTTCATTATCTTTCACAATGCATGCCTTTCTCTATTGAGTCACTGTTTATTATTGATTCTACGTAAAAGACACCTAAAATAACATTTGTGGTATTCTACAGCATAACTTCACATTGCTTAGATGAATAACACAGGTTCTGCTCCATCTGGTTTCTCATCTACCTCTCCATTTGTGGGTGGTGTTATTGCTCCTCATCAGGGTTCTATTTATGGAACTAAAATGGTCTGCTCCCTTAAAATGTGTGTTTCTTAACATTCTGTTTTCCCTAGCATGTCTCCTCTTTAATATGTTCTCCAGCTTCTATTTTTTGTTTATCAGTTCTACTTCCCTTAAGGTTTAATTTAAATTTTATCCTATTTATTACACTATAGCCAATTAACCAGCCTTCAGAGATCATTCCTTCACTTAAATTTCTTGTAGCTTAAAGGCTGTGCCATGTATTTTTGAATTAATTAATAAACTCAGAGTTGTATATCTATATAAACATTCATTTTTAGGCCCTCCTTTCAGGAATGACCGTAAGGAGCTAAGTTATATAAGATGGCATATATATATATTTTCGATCTTTACCCTTTGGTGTTTGTTTGTTTGTTTTTGTCCTATGAGAGTTTGTTGATAAATAGGTTATGTCTTATTTAACTCCTCAATTGATCCTATATGAGATGTGTCCATTGGCTCTCCTGGATGTCCACTCTGGTAAATGTAGATCTTGGGAATTTTCAACCTTCATAATCACATGAGATGATTCCTTATAGTAAATATAAATATAAATGTGTGTATACATATATATATATACACATATACACACATATGTATATATATATATATATGTATACACACACATATGTGTGTGTGTGTTTCTATGTATATATATTTCCAATTGGTTCTGTTTCTCTGGAGAACCAAGACAAACAGATATTTTGGTACCAGGAGTAGTTTTAGAAAAATAGAATAAGGATAAGTTTCCTGAATTAATTCTGGAGTTTCTGGAATTGTCTCTCTAATCTGATGAGATTTAAAAACGCTCATTCTCTATTTCTGATAGTAAAGAAAACACTGTCCGTGGCATAATCTTGCAATGGAGATACACAACATATTTCCATTAGATATTCCTAGTCAACCATGTATAAAAAACAAGAAAAAAACAGGTGATTGGATATAATACTTTCTAACATTAAAAAAAAACAACAACTAAGAAATATAATAAGGTTGTCTGTTTGTTCCTAATATTACTGGGCAAAGAGATGAAAAACTGGATAAGCTTAGGAGTTTGAATTCCCAGCTCAGGCATCACATAAATGACCTAAAGGCATCTCTGAAGAAGACCTTATCTCTTGTAGCCACAGAGTTGAAATTGCTGAAAATCAAATCGAGTCTCATCCTGAGACAAGCTGACTCACAACGCAAGTTAAACTCTAGCCTGGCAAGGTGTCTACTATTAAAGTGAGGACAGTGACTGGAAAATAATGGGATGTTAAGTTCCTCAGGGTGATAGCCAGATACCTGGTGGCAGATTGATTACATTGGACGGCTTCCATCATAGAAGAAACAGTGTTTTATCCTTACCGGAGTAGATATGTACTCTGGATATGGACTTGCCTTCCGTGCACACATGATTCTGTCAAACTACTATCCATGGGCTTACAGAATGCCTGACCCATCATCAGGATATTCTAAAGAGCATTGCTTCAGATCAAAGAACTCATTTCACAGCAAAATAAGTAGGGAAATGGGCCTATCCTCATAAAATTCACTGGTCTTCCTAGGTTCTCCACCATCCTGAAGCAGCAAGCTTGACAGAACAGTGGGATGACCTTTTGAAGACTCAGTTACGATGCCAGCTAGGTGGCAATACCTTGCAAGACTAAGGCAAGATTCTCTGAAGGCTGTATACCCTCTAGAGCAGTGCTCACTAAATGGTACTATTTCCTTAGCAAAATGGAAGTAAAGAAGAGAATGTCTGGAATACAGGAGCTCCCTGAGGGTACCTATTAGTATCACCACATCCTTTGATTACGGTCAATGAAAACTGCAACAATCCAATCGAGATAGGACTACCAGTGACCCAGACCCTTTGGTATTTAAGACTTAGATGATCTTGCAAGGTAAAGAACCATGAACAACTGAGGTGTTGCTGAAGACAAAGAGAACATAAAATGGGTAGTGGGAGAAAGTAGTTATGAATACCAGCTATGATGACATGACCAGTCAGAGATGTGAAAATTATAAATTAATAGCATGGACAGTGAAGTAGATATGTAGAAATTTTACATAAACAAGTTGCTAAACATTTCAGCAATCCAGCAAATCTAACCGTATGTGAGTAAAGCCATCTTAAATGGTGTCTACACTGAATTTAACTTTCTTCTATTAACATGCATTTTAAATTATTTTGAAGTTGACTTTTTAAAATTTTAGTTTATTATTTTCTATTTTAATTTTATATTGTTTAGGTCTAGCTATAGGCTTCTCAAATACATTACTTAACCACTTTACCCTTAAAAAAAAAAGATAGTTGATGTGGTTTCAGATATATTTTTCTCATTTTTTTCTATGTTGTTTTACAATATGCCCATTATATATATATAATATATTATATATATATATATATATATATATATATAATATATAAAGCCAAATAAAAGCTAAAACTTAGCAATATTTTTTTCTGGAAATGGGCAGGTAGTAAATTTTTTAGCTTTATGGACCACAGGGCCTCTGTTGTCAGTATTTAACTCTGTCAGTTTAGTACAAATGAGGCCACAGACGATATACACACAAATTAATGTAACTGTCTTCCAATAAAACTTTATTTGCAAAAATATAGAGCAGCGGATGTGGCCTGTAGGTTGCAGTTTCCCAACCACTGTCCTAGATCATTTAGGGGTATCTTGCCCATGAGCCTAGATCAGGAACTTCAATGATTAATTCTTTCCAGAGCACAGAGACTCCAATATGACAACCACGAGTTCTATTTTCTACAAGAGATACAGAACACCTCATGCTACATAATCCTCATAGTACAAAGCATCCCTTTCAAATTTCTTGGTGTCTAAAGTACATGCCTTATTTTGGAGTTAACCATGTTAGCAGCATTTCAGAATCCTGGAGTGGGTGGAACTTGAGGGACGCATTACAGGAATAATCTTTCACATAATGCCCTAGGTGTCCATGGGAAGGTGGTAATGACTGAACTTCCACACATCGGTGGGAGACAGCGCATCACAGGATAAGCAAATTGTTCTTGGCACCTGGACTGTTTACCTCCCTGACTGGGAGAATCATTGCACTAGTACTGCTTTTCCAGCAGGCAGGTTGAAACTTCATACAGGGCTGAAGCTGTTGGTGATTGCATTCAGCTGTGAGAAACAAAAAACTTGTTTATCACGGCTTAAACAATTACGGGCTTATTTTTCTTCAAACAATTAGAAGACGAAAATCATTTGATGGCTCATGAGAGTCAGAGCTGAGATTTCTGCAGTTTTCTTGGCTTTCCTCTCAGTGTCCTACTGCTCAGGTTGCTTGAGCTCCAGCCACAAGGTTTATATTCTAAGCAGGCAAAAATTGTAAGCAAGAAGGGCACTTGTATTAAGAAAGCAATTTTTACCCTATTTATACATTGTCAAATTTATACGTCATACGTCCTTGCATTGGATATTGGAAAATGTGTCTGTAAGCCTGGTGCATGAGAACTACTATAAAGAAAATTGATCCAACTGACCATTGACTGGGTGTAGCAGGGTCTGCTGAAAGCCAGCACACAAGTGTCACCTCTCCACATGTAATAGAGACCTAGCCACTGAGGCCAAGTATCCCTCCTCCCCCTTTTAAATTTCTGGTCTCAGAAACATTTTCAAGCATAAAAACAAAATAATCAATCTTAAGAGAAAAACTTGGGGGAATTTGTTAACTTAAGTGATACCATAGGTGTTACATAAATATTTGTAAAATTGTAAATGAACTTAAAAGTAAAATGACACCAGTAAAGTTTAGCAGAAGAAAAAAGTTCATCTTCATTGTAGCATTATATGTTATACTGTGCCTGGGTGGGGATGGGGGGCAAAGTAAGTACAAGATGGAGAATTTTATCATGCAATTTAGAGGGAAAAATCATAAGCTTTCTCATGAAACAATGTAATTCCCGTGAAAGGTTCAATACTAAATATTGGTCAATATAAGTAGGTAGCAGTTATTATAACAGCAATCAAGAAGAGTAATGTTATTAGGATAATACAAAGAGATACAGATATCCTCTACATTGCTATTAGTCAAGTACTGAAAAGAAGTTTCAGTCTATGCTATTAGCCATGAAAAGCAAATGAAAGAAAGGAAGACAATGATCATTATGTGCAAGTATTGTAGCTGTTGTGTCCTTTTTATAGTTATAAATTTAAACATTTAAAATGGTATTTACCTTTAATTTTTTATTGGTTAAAATTTGTAAAACAAGCCAATCTTTCAAATACCAGAAAATTTAATCTAGATTTGCTGGCATTACTCAATTCCACTTTATCAGTCATATTTATATTTGACATTTGCTCTTGATTTATTCTGGGGCCCCTCTCCTCCGAAATCAATTCTAAGTAATGGCAAGGTGTGAGTACAACTTCGTGTTGTCTATGGGAAAAGAGTAAATCCACTTCTTGGTTAGTTCTCCTCTTGTCTGCATGCTCTTATTATCCTCTGCAAATGTCCAGTCTCTTGACTTTGAAAGCATTTTTCCATTTCACGACATATTCAAAGTCCTTTCTAGGCTCAGATTGTGTGATATGTCGGCATGTATGTATGCATGTGTGTATATTTAATACAATATATAACCATATACTATTTATTAATAAGTAATATATATAATACAAGATAAATTACATTTTATTATGTATTATACATTAAAAAGTAATATATAATGTATTAAGTAGTATATACTATATCACTTAAGTAATTATGTATTAATAATATATATTATTATAATAATATGTAATAATAATATATATTATATACAATCTGTATTATATATTATATATTAAGTAATATATTTTATATGCAATATGAGATATATTAAATTATTTTATACATAACATGTTTGTATCTTTGCTTTTATATTGTTTATTTCTGAACTTGTGTTTTGGGTTATATAAATTCGAGTACATTTTTCCAAAATGCTAGTCAGTTTTTCTAAATGATTGTCTCTAAATTGTTATTGTTTCAGTAAGTTGGCATATGAACAATTCTCTCAGGGTTTCAACCAAAAAACAGAAGTTCCTGCCCCAGTCTTTCCAAATCCAAGTAATTCCAAACCATTATTTTAAGTTAATGTTTCTTCTGTCTTTTCGCTGAGTTTCTAAATATAATGATACAATCGATTCATTGTTTATTAATTATCCTCTATTGATTTATTTTTATTAAAGATGGGCATTTAGCATTCTTAAATCTCCATCCCAAATTTCACTTTCTACTTGTTCCTATTATAGGTTCGACACAATTTTTACATATCAATATTACAATTCTACACATTTATGTCTCTGTTAATGTTGTTCACTAGTGATTTTTTCTAGTATAACTCTGATTTTATTTCAGTTAACTATTGGCACACTTCTGGTTTGCTTATTTTTTTATGCATTTACCACTAATTGCTCCCACATGCTCCATAATCACTATAAAAACTATTTTGATTCCATTTTATTGAAGGTTTTGTTGAATTTGTTCTCCTGGTGATTTCTGCTCTCTGCTTCTTATATGTAATATGTAATAGTTCTAGAAATTTTTAGAATTTTGGTTGCTATTTATCATTCCATTCATTTTTTTCTTGGATCTCATGTTCATACTTTCTGTTTGTTCATCATTCTGCGTAAAATGTGCTTCTTTACAAATAGTGCATATATTAATTGAAAGCATGCAAGACTATGAGTTTTTTTTCTACCTGCAAACTAGATAGGTTTTTGTTTGTTTACTTTTTGTGTGTGTGGATGCCATTACCATGCTGAGGAAATTTTCTTATTTTACAGATTCCTGTCAATTTTTATTATGAATAGATGGTGGATTTTGCCCAATTTTTTTCTGCATCCACTGAGATGATCATATGTTTTTCCATTATTTTGTACATGTATAAATTATATTTCTTTTTATTTTTTTTAATTTTAAGTAAACAAATATATCTATATTTATTGTATAGTTCAGTGAGCTCTGAAAATGATATACCTATGTAATGACAACTACAACTAAGAAACATTTACATCACTTCATAAAAACTGTGTGCCTCATTGCAGGCAACATCTCCTTATATTTGCCTGCTTTTGGTACTTTTATGAGTTACACAAATTTTTATTTTGTAACTTTGAACTACATTTAGTCTTTTGTATAGCACTTCTTTCCCTCAAAATAATGTTAAAAGTTTTACCCAGGCTGTTGGGTATATTTTCGATTTATTCCTTTCTCTTGCTGAATAATATATTATCTAATGCATAGATCACACATCATTTATTCATTCACCTTTTGATGGACATATAGCACATTTCCATTTTGGGCTATTAAGAATAGACACTGCTTTGTACATTTGAATACAAGTCTTTGGGTAGCATCATTTTTATTTCTCTTGGATAAACACCTGTGAGTTGAATACTGAGTCATAGAGGAGATATATTTATCTTAATAAGAAACTGCCAAATTGTTTGTTAAAATGGTTACACCCATCACCAAAGCAGTCACATTTCTACCAGAAGTATAAATAGAAGTTCAAGTTTGTCCTACTTCATGTCAACACTTGATATTGCCATGTTTCAATTTAGGTCATTTGAATATGTCTGTAGTTGAGTATGTGGTTTTCATTTGAATTTTCTTATGGCTAAGAATGCTGACTATCTTTTTTTGTCGTTATTAAATGAACATTTGCATACTTTCTTTTTGGAAGTGTCTGTTCAAATCTCTTGTTCATTTTAATAAGGAGGTTTCTTACTATTCATTTGTAATTGTACATTATATTATGTCTCTTTTCGACTATATGTACTGTGTTGTGAATACTGTCTCCCAGGCTATAGGTTTGCCTTTATATTTTATTAATAATTTCTTTTGGAAGCAGAAAATTTTAATTTTGATGAAATCAAGATTATTAATACTTTCATTGTTTTTATTTTTTGAGTCTTATCTAAGAAATCTTTCCTAATCTGTCACAAAGATTTATTCATTTTTCTTCCAGAACATTTAGTTTTAGTGTTTATATTTATTTAACATAATTTACATATATATATATATATATTTCAACTTATTTAATGTGCATGATATAAAGAAATTTATTTAATCTATAGGGTCTATTGGCCCTATAAGTGATGTACATAATGTTGATCACTTGGACAAACAGAACACTGCACACAAGGAAATCTGATATGATTATAAAAATACCTACCAGCCATAAATAGACACAAAGTAAGTTAATTTCCTAGTTTAGGCAGATATGCAATTAATTAGTATATTCTTTACTAATAATAGTTGATATTTACATAATTTATATGTTTTCTCATCAGTTCTGCGAGTACTATTCAAAACTTTAATCCTGATGGCAACATCAATTAAAATACGACAAAATGAAAGCCCAAATAGAAATATGCCTTAAAAGGCATCCAAGTGACTCAGAGTCAGGACACAATACAGGACTCCTGTCTCACAGACTAGTCAATGTCATACCCATTGTACTTGCAGGATTATTTAATGCTGTTTGGCATAGAACATATTAAAAATGCAGTTTTAAAATTATTTTGATAATTTTTAAAATAAGTTAAACATTCAAAAAATTAGAATTTGAGTGTTTTAAAAATCTCATTTGCATTGTCTTTTCACAACTTTGTTCTAAAGTACACATTGGTAAATAATTAAAGAAAAAGATGATTGAAGCTAGTGGTATCTAGGTATTACAACAGTCTATTATTCAATTCTTTAAAGATCAGCACTCTCATTTGGAAGAATTAAATGACTAAAACAGGATTTATCTGCTTCGATTTATCGTAAATCCTTCATTTTTCATTTTTTTCTACAACTGGATACTTTTTCCATTAAAAGATTAAAAAAAAAACAAAAAGCTACATCACCATTCAAAATATATTTGAGTCAAAGCAATATTTTTCCCTGTTCTTTTCAGGAATTAAAAGCAAAAATTACAAATCCCCATTGCGATTAATGACGTCATGTAAAGCTTTTTAAATTTTTTTAAAAAATTCTAAATGGCATTTTTTACTTAATACTTTATTGCATTGAAATAGAAGATTTAGGCACGAGTCTTATTTCTATTCTCTCTCAGTTACAATTGACAATGCATAAAAAAATTCCTTTGGACTCTAAGGCCAATTCATCAAGGCAAGAATGGTCTATGGTTACATCATCATGTGGTGTGAAATCAATGTCTGTGCTCACACTAAATGTGGGCACACATGAAGTGTGTGTGTGTTTGCTAGCATTCCTTACTATGACTATAACAAACGAAAAAAAAAATTAAGAGTACTTAAGTGCATAACATTTTTTCTTTTCTCAAATATATATATATATTATTTCTCATATATACATATATATTTCTTAGAACTTGCAAAAGAAACTGGTGATGCATTATTGTTTTGAATATGAAAATGAATGATTGATATAGTAGTTACAAGGTTCTCAAATGCAATTTGTTGTATAGGAACTATCCTCCATAACCAAAGGTCAGAAATTTACATCCTAGAAGCTCCCGTGTTTCTCGTGACTAGGCCTTCTAATACTGACACTATGATTATGGTAACTTAGAGAATTAGACAGATAATAGATTTTAAAATAAGTTTATAAATTACAAAACTTACTTCAGTGCTTTGTGAAGCATTTTCTTGAGACCACCAGCTCAGCACCACTTGGAGAAATGTTAAAAGTGCAGATTCTTAGGCTCTCCCCTCCTCATAATCTAAAAGTTCAGAAAACCTGCGGATGCGACCAGGGGTTGGCTTACGAATCCTACAGGTGATTCTGATATGCACCTAATTGCAAACCACTGGCCTATTTGATGAATCAATGTGTTTTGTCTAGCTAGGTGATCATAAATAGTTTAGGTTTTTGTTTTTTTGTACCCACTTCACTGAGCAAGTTATTTAAATTTCTAACTGCAAATAGTTCATCATATTTATAATGTACAGAGTTATTAAGTCTTTCTTGAGCTATAAATCATTTAATTCTATCTATACATAGCATAAGCCATTTCCAGTGCTTCTGGCTTTGCCTTCTGTTTTAATGTACCTGCAATCACTTATTATTATAAACATCTTCCCATATCCAGTGTACAAATTTTTATCACTCTGAATACTTGTATATTCTTCAAATTTTCATAGACTCTTCAGACCAAGTTAGCTCTTCAGTTGTCAGTTTCTAAGACTTTCGGTCTTATCTTTCTTGCTTTCTTCTCTCAAGTCAGATTATATTGCTTCTTAAGGAGAGACAGGTGCTTGAAGCACGCCTGCCTAAGGCTGCTGTCATTTCCTTCACTCGAAAAATAATACCATCCCAACTTTTAAAGAGTCCAAGACATTATTCCTTCTTTTCATACATTTTCAATCAAATAAATATATTTAGAAACTTAAAAAAAATTCTGTAAATTACTAACAGCTGAAGAAAGAATTGATTCTGGATTCAGAGCTCTGGTTTAAATTCTAGGATGGACAATAATTAATTATATTGCCTTGGGAAAGTAAAAAACATTTCTGAGACTTCATGTCTTCACATGTAAAATGGAATAATCATTTCTGACTTTCAACTTTGTTGTGAGGTTTAAGATAAATTTAGATGAAGCATGCTGCTCTAGACACCAGACATTGCTCTTGAGAAGAACCAAGAAATGGTCACTCTGTGTAAATATGACATTGTTGAAAAGATTACAAAATTAACAGAAGAGTCCCTATACTTTGCCATAGATAAGCTTTTTTCCCACACTGATTATCGAATGATGCTCTATTTTGCTACACACTCTTTTAGTTAACAATATTCTAAAGGATGGCTTGGTACACAGATGTGTAAGAAAAAATAAAAATTCCCATTACAATATAAATTATTGCAGCATTTGTCTGTAAAACCTATATACATTTGTCAAATACAAAGTCGAGATTTGGATTCATAATAATAGTTAAGGCACATTAGGCATCTCCATAAAGGACTCGTGCTACTGCATCTTATTCTCAAACAGACCTATGGATAGATAGTATTATTACACTAGTTGTATAGAAAAGAAAGTTGAATCACAGAGACTGTAAGTAATTTGTCCAAGGACACAGAGCTTGTGATTATCAACCAGGGTTTAAATGCCAGTAGCTGCTCTCTGCAATCTATGCTCTAAACCAAAGTTCTCTGCTATATTACAGTTCTCTGCAAGTGACATGCACTAAAAATAACCAACAGTTATAAAAAAATATTTCTGTTGTGCTGTGTAAACATATAAACTATAAAACCTCTGTTATATATCATAATCTCCTAAAGAGAAGCCATGCATTGTGTTGCACGCATGTCTGTGTGCACGTGTGCACACACACAAAGAGGGGCTGGAAAAAGATTAGTGGTGACTACTAACAGGATAGAATCAATCGAAAGCAGGCCAAGGTCCAGACATGTGAGACGTGAGAAGGAACTTGAGGTAACAGTGGACATCTCTTGTTTTCTTTGGTACTTCCTCACCGGTTTGCGAGCACTGGTTACAGGGTCAGAGTATTGATGTTTTGTAGGAAAAGCCAGTGGATTATAAAACTAACAGCGCTGAGGCAGCTCCAGACCCTGATGCCTTTGGTTTCTTTTGGGAATGGATGTTGAAGGTTATGACTGATACTGATATCCAGACATTTTATTCTTAATAGCTTTTTTGAGATACAATTAAAACACTTAGGCTTAAAGCTAGAAACAAGATAGATGCTAGGGAGTAAGACCCTGATTTTCTTTAGGTTTTTGGCTCAAGGGAAAGAAGAAAAAGAAGACATGCTTATTTTCTTCCAAACTATCTAACCTATTTTCTCAGGAAAGAAAAATAGACAAAGAAATGGGACAACTGCCTTGTCAGGAGATATAAATGGGCTCTTGGCTGCAGTTATCTCTTAGGAATCTGCGAACAGAGAGAGCAGGGCATTGATAAACCCAAATAAAATGCAACCTAAAGATCGACTATTTTTTTCAAATTTATCTCTGCCTTAAGTTTTGCCTTCCTTATGCTATATCAACTCTGACGCCAATGTCTTTTCTCACAAACATATCTCTGCATTAGCACTTCAAGGTCTGTGCAGAAGAGAGCTCAGTGTTAATTTATGGGTCTGAGCACTCTTCAGAAATTGCTATCATTTCAAATCTGTTTAAAATGCCTGTGTGACATTTTCCATGAGATTGACATTGGGATCAACCTGATTGATTGGGTATAGGGGACAGATGGGGTATCACACTCCAAGCTGGTTTAGAAAATAGAGCAGATGATTTAAAATAGCATAATAGAAAGAGGATTGGACTGTTGGCTGAGAGTTGAGTCTCACTTTCATTTCTGCTATTTAACCTGGAAGGCTGGAGTCAGTTCAATATCCTTACATGTAATAACAAATACAAGACAAATAACATCTATGGATATACCACACATAAACAGCCAGACTCCCTGTAAAGTAGTTTATTACATCTTAAATTCAAGGTAAATTAAATATTGGTAAATATCTACCCTTGCCATTTATTTTCATTTCCCACCAAGTCTTCCTTATTTACTGATACTTCCAGAGTAGCCCACCCCCACAGCCACTGAGGTAATGTTGATACATTCTAAATCAAGGTTTGCCACTCTGCAGGGTATTTTTCTCTTTTTCTTTTCTTTTCTTTTTTTTTTTTTTTTTTTTTTTTTTTTGCGGTATCTGAACATTAACATTTGCCTCCTGGACCATCATGTTAGAAGATATACTCACATACTGTTATAACTATGTCCTCAGGGTCTTGTATTTAGGCAGCTTTATAAGATTTACAACAAGGTCCTTTGGCATCACAGGACTTGGCTGGGATTCAAGGTGAATTTGCCTTACAACAAAATACCTTTGAGACTGTCGTAAGAGAATTTCAAAGCATTTTTGGACATTTGTTTTTTTCTTTATCACGATTTCAGTTTTAGGGATTTAGAGATTTCACTTAATAATGCTTTCTGGAGGTTAAATATTTTCTGCACTTATGTCTATTTTCATGTGATGAGACAAATGCCCTCTTTCACCTTTCTAATATTCATGATAATTAGTGTTACAATACTATTTTTTCACAACTTTGATTTAGTCTGTTTGTACTCCAAATTAATATATGACTTATGCAATTCTCAAACCCTTCAGCACCGATTGGGTTTCCAACAATTCAATTCTCACAATAACTACTGAGTTAATGTCTGTCAAATGCTGCACGCTTTGGAGCTCAGTTCTACAAGACTGCCACACACTTCAATTGTTAGCTGCAAATGGGGTGCCCAAACAGCACTTACCTCTGCTCAGCTAACTACAGATTTAGGGGTTCTCCCCATCTCTTCCTTCAAGTTTGACATTTTACTATAATGGCTCACAGAACTTAGAAAAAAATAAAACAAAATACTTCGCTTATCTTTACTGGTTTATTATAAAGAATGAAACTCAGGAACAGTCAAATGGAAGAGATAGAGCAAGGTTTAGCGGGGGGCGGGGGTTTGGGGGCAACATGAGCTTCCCTGCCCTCTTTGGGTCAACATAAATATGTGTTCACAACTTATAAATTCTCCAAATCTTATTGTTCCAGAGATTTTAGAGAGCTCAATTTCCAGCTCCCTTCTTTTCCTTAGAGGTCATTGGTGAGACTGAAATTTCCCATCTCTAATATTTTGGTTTTCTTGGAGACTAGCTCTATCCTGAGTCTATCTAGAGGACTTGACGGGTGGTAGCCTTGCCACCTTTAGCATAAATCCCATAAATTCCAGTGTGTTGGAAAGTGGCTTCTTATGAATAAAGAAAGACTGTCAAATCGCTTAGAAAATTCTAAAATTTTTAGGAGCTTTGTGGTAGAAACCAGGGACAAAGATTAAATATATTTCTTATTCTACCATGTGGCAATATTTGACATTACCTATTCACTTTGATATATAAGTTCTCCCAATTACAAATTACAAAGTCAACTCCAAGAAATTATATTCAACTCCAAACTCTTATATTCAAGGTACTACTAACACTTATTTATTTATTTATTTTAATTTAAAAAAAAAAAATCTCTGATTTCCTCGGTTGTAGAGTTTGTTTGTTTGTGTTTCTTTTTGTTTCATTTTGTTTTTATTCCCTGGAATGATTTAAACATGAGAATGCTGACTGACATCTTTCTTGCTCAACACTGCCCCTTTAAAGAAATTACACATCTTCTTTTTTCACATTCTCATAATCAACTGACACCCTCCAGGTCATACTTCCTAACTCATTGATATTTTCAGAACATAGATCTCAGTTTTTCTTTTAACTCAACACTCGTTATCTTTCTAAGTGGCTCCATATTCTTATGAATGGCACATCCAGCATCTGGGCACTGATCTAATTTTTCTTTACTACACTGACTTTTCTCTCTATTTCAACTTTGACCATTCCTGATACAATCTATTAATTGTACCACTACCTATAAAATCACTATTTCATACATCTCAAATTCCATCAACAAACTCCTTAATACATAGTTCACTTGCTCAAGTATTACTGTTGAAATAGTTCTTCAAAATCATCAATATTTCAAAAACATTCACTCTCTTCTCTCTCTGTCACTTTTTACAAATACCAATAATACCTTTAGTACATTTTCCTTCCATTTCTCTTTGCTGAAATCTGATGAAGACAATGTTGTTATCAGTGGGAATTCTTCTTAGAGAGCACACTTTATTTGTTTTTATTCTAATTAGCTACTCTTAAGAGCCTCAGAAAGTACACTCAAATAGAAGAACAAAATAAAAGCTGTGAAACTCCAACTCAGATAACAAATGGAAGATTAAAAATTTTTAGGAACAACTTTAAGGAGTTCCTTATCTCTTGCTGTTGTAGAGCCAATATGGCTAAGGACCAACCACCAGAGCCCTCTGTAAGAGTGGTACTGTCAATAAAATACTCAGCTCAGAGCACTGGTGGGGAATGAACTGGTCTCTGAGATGCGAGAGAGGGACAAGTAAGAAGATGCAAACATAGCTGACGATTTCTAACCCCTACTGCCCATACTCCTGAATCTCCCATGCTCTCAGGGGCAAAACTTTTAAACCCTTTCTGAGGGAACCAGACTTTCCTTTCATAAGAGACTTTCCTTAAATGTACTTGAAAACTGTTTACTATGCAGCAGCTATGCTAAATGCCCTTCGTTACTTTCAGAGACATAGGAGTTGTCACAAGGGAATACCAAATGGGAAGAACAAAGTTGACTTCGGGAGATGATACACAGAACAAATACAAAATTTTACCAGCTTTAATTGACGGGAAGCTGGAAAGCTTGTATAAGAACATTAGATATTCTGAGGGTGTTAGACAAAGGAGGATGAATTAAAAAAGACTGATACTACCCAATCTAGTTACAATGTGTCCTCACGTGGAACTTGGGATATGATGCTCGGATCCAGCTCCTGGGAAGGATATTAATAGTTAGCAGCTACTTGTTGAAGCCTATACACAATGGGGAGCTGTGGCAATTAGTAACGTTGTTGAAATATCAGAAGTTTCTTGGGGGTATGTACGGAGGAGTCGGAAGTTTTATTTGGATTGTAATGTTGAGATTGAAATATTATAAGTAATCCGATCAATCTTTAACAGTGTGCTCTCCAAGAGTGTAAAGATTACTCCTTTATTAGGCATTAAGAAAGGACTTGGTAAGAAGGACATTAGCTTTTTAAAAGCCTATATATGACCATCACCTGTTGGCTAAAGATTGTGGCAAAGGATGCTGTAACAGCCTTAGGTGCCTTAATCTTAATGGAACACTGGGATCTATGATTGCTAAAAGCAATTAGTGGTGCTTGACCTTCAGAGACAAGGTGAATACAAATATATCAAGAAATCTGAAGGTGGAAGTAGCAATAAAAATGTTTTAATGTGTAGAGACCTATAGTGAAGGTTAACGAAGCATCAGGGTCCTCAGGGATGATGAAGAGTGACAGCCTGCTAAGGGGTTGCATGGCATATATTAGCAGAAACGTTCTATGGCAGCAGGACAAAATGCTAACGCAGGAGCCAAACCTATGCCCGTTCACACACTCGCCGATCCTCGGCTGAGGGAAAAGTCTGGGCGTTTTGAAGAAGGTCTCAGCAAAATGACACGTTTCTAAGATGAATCTTTCCCTCAAATTTTCACAGAAGAAACATCAGACATTTAACAGAATAACAGATGTACTATATAGGAAAAATAAAAAAAGTCTCCAAACATTTCAGAAGTTCATGGTGCTGCCTCTGAATTGTCACTAAAATCTGGACTTTTGCAATTTACCGTAGTCGCCTCAGAATGGAGGTTTTCCATGATTGACAGAGTTTTGGTTTGATTCTTTCTTGCAGTAGGTCCAGTGGGACCACGGATTCGTTCCATGGGTGTTTTTTTTTTTTATTTTTTATTTTTTATTTTTTCAGTGCATAGTGGGAATAGACATGCTTAATAATTGGCAAAACCTCTAAAGTTTCTTCTACATAGGAACTAAATGGAAAGCCCTATATGTTCCCACACAGTAAAACAAAATATTTGGTCTTATTTCTACCTTTACTGATTTGCCTATGAACTATGGCAACTCTCTTGTTTTCTGTCATAATTAATTTAGGGTGTGCTTAAATTGTCTTGATATTCCTCCAAATATCTTCCTGGTTCTTTGTACTTTAGACATTAGCTATTGGTGAGAAGGAAGTAACTTGCTACCATTGTTGAGGATGTAAAGTTTTTTTGTTTTTGTTTTTGTTTTAACCTGGGTTAAAAAACAAGAGCAGATGCTGATGGAGGAATGGAAGAAATGGGTACTCTAGAGAGCTGTCGTGTATAGACTACCTCACCGACTTCTCTAGACACCAGCATCTGGTTGTGTACAGTCATGAGAAAGTCATCAGCAAGAGAGCTAAGTGCTGGAGTTGTGTGAGCTCTGGATACGCACTTTGATGAGTTCCTTAGAGGCACAATGTTATTTATTGGCTGCGTTGGACTGTTCTACATTTTCTGCAGATTTGGACAATTGATTTCTCATCTTGATCCTTCAGGATTAAGAAAGTGAATGGTTTCTTTTTGTTACTAGTCCCAGAGTATTGCACTATTGCTTTTGTATTCTTTAATACTATCCAAACCTCTATAAAAAATAACTTTATCATCTTCTCTAATTACCCCATTCGAATTTGCAGTGTCTTAGAGGGAACACATCTGGTAGACTATGTATGTCTCAACTAGCTCTAGATATCACAACTTACGCAAGATGCCACAACTACTTAACTACTGATGCTAAGTTCGGGCTACTATATTTTTTCCACTTATAGTATTTATCTATATACTGTGTTCCCTTTTTAGAATATAGCATCAAAAGTGTGGATTCTTGGATCTAGTTATACTCTTTCTATATATAACTAATTTTTCCTGTTTTTAGAGTTTATTATTGAACTATAATTATAAAAATCTCAATTGTATTAGATACATTTAGAAAAAAATGACTAGCCACACAAATCATAATACCCCATCAATAATGTGTTGTATTTATACTAATCTTCAAATTCCATACTTTCTATGTAGATACTGAAGTCTTCCTAACTTTAATTATTAATTTATTGTAAATTTCCCACACTAATGAGGACGTTTATATGAATTAGACTTCATATAGAATCAAAGAGCAGAAAGCTATGTTAACTGAGACTCTGAGATTATATTCATTTAAGTGGTTATTTATTAGTGTTTGCCAGAACCGTAATCCAAAAGATAAATTTATTCTAGCTATTCATTGGGGAAAATCACTTTCTATATTATTACCTGTATACCTGTTTGAAGAGTAGTCCAAATAAAAATGGTATTAATAGATGCTTTCTGTTTTACTTTTAGCCTTTTTGTGATAAATGCTATAAGATTTCTGAACCCTTAAGCTTTGTCTTCCCAGTCATCTGTTTGGAGAATTCATCCTTCAATCTGTTAGATAATCTCCTTTTCTCACTATTCCACTTTGAGTTTATGCTGCAGGAATACTAAATGATTTGTGTTCTTATGAGTGTATCTATCAATCTGTTCATATCTTCCTGACTTTGCTCAAATTCCCTCCGCCTTTGAAAGACTTTCTATTACTATCTCTCAAGTTAAATATTTTCTATATTTAAAGTCTTTTTTTTTTTTTTTTTTTTTTTTACCTACCTGCCTACCTCAGTCAGAATGAATCATTTCCTTCTTTTGCTACTTGTGTACTCAGTGAATAACTCCTTATATTTCATTGACAGTATGAAATTATTCAGAAAATAGATTCAGCACCTGTTTAGCACACCAGTTAAGCAAGCACATCACAGGGGAAAAATGAAAACGCTGATGTTTATTACAGTTAAAAAATGTGAAGTATCACATTTTATCAACTCTTATTTGCACATTTTGTAACATTTTAATAAATCTAACATTAGAATATATGTTATAATTTCATTGGTATAACATTTTCTTTGTGGTATATGAGATAATGATGCATATTATAATTAATAGAAGAAATATATGAGAATTTTTAGAAACACATATTTTTTTACGTTTATCTCACAGCGCTCTCTCTCTCTCTCTCTCTCTCTCTCTCTCTCTCTCTCTCTCTCTCTCTCTCCCCCATTACTAAAATAAAGATGATTTTCCCCTCCTAATTTTGTAGTAACATATTCAAGGACATTTACCTCATTTTATGTTGTTTCGTCCAAAGTACAAAATGGTGTAATTAATTCTTTTTGTTTTATTTCAAAGGGCTACAGCACAAAAATACTGTCATTCATAAGAATGGCAAGGAGAATTTGGAGTGTTAAAATGTAACTTATGTGATCATGGCAAGTAAATTTAAAATGCCTACAGTTTTTTTCTTTGTTTCTTTTTTCTTTTTTGCTTTGAGAGGAACTTCAAAGTATTAACCTGCTACCTCATAAGACAATGGAATAGACTTCCCTATGACCAGAAGTCTCCAAATAGACTTACTGACCACTTATAAAGAAGTTTTTTGAGTTGCTGTAGGAACCAGTTGAAAGACAAAGATGTTGAACAGGTGATTTCTCTTGTAATTAAATTTCGATGTTCTGTCTTTTTAAATCTTTTCAAAATAATCTTATTCTAAAACATGTTTTATTTGGGGTTAATTTCAACTACAGAAGCTCCTCAACTTACGATGGGGTTATGTACTGATAAATTCATTATAAGTTGAAAATGTCGTAATTCAAAAATGCATTTAATACATCTAAACTGGAATCATTGTCAAGTCAGGTATCATCCATATGATGAAATATATAATTTAAAGATAAATTAAGTAATAACAAGGGGAATGTGGTACTGGGAAAATTATAAGTGAGGATGGGTCACAAATTTTCTCCTAAAATTGAAATAAACATGATATATTAAAATGGTAAAAAAACATAGCAGTAAGTCTTAATGAAAGAAATACAGATTAGCGCTCAATCTCTATGAAGATGCCACAGGGTGAGAAAAGGATTCTAGGAATCCCCTTATGTTTTTCTTTGGGAAAATGCAAGTAAATACAAATAAAATGCAAATGAATATAAACAAACAAACAAAAAAGCTGTGTCTTTGTTTATTCAATGCTACTACCTGAAGCTTTAGCTTAATATCATCAAAATAAAATTTTGAAGCAAAGACAACCAGGTTTTAAATGAAATGACTACAAAATAAAATAAAATTTACCAATATTTCATCTGAACACTGAGGGGACCCACACAGACCTTTCCTTAAAATGTAAGTACTATTAAGACAGGACATCACTTGTAAAATTCTTAATATTTTAGCAGGAAATGAAATAGGACATCTCTTGCAGAGTTAATCTTTTTAGTAAGCCTAGTTAAGTTTTCTTCCCTCTTTTCTTTGGAAAAAAAGGCCCTCTTTCTCAAATCCTGATAATTGCCCTGGTGACTCAGATCCTCTGGCTATTGATAAGGGTCATCAGCTCATTGTTAAGCAGAAATGGTGTTAAACCGGGAAGGGCCCTTAGGTCTGAGGGGAATGGACTTTAAGCAAAAGGTCTTTCTTGCTACTGTTTAAGAAACGTGTTAACCGAAACTGTTTCCCTTTACTCACTTAATAGGCAAATCAATAATAGAAATTAATAGATGTATGATTTAAATAATGAGTTTGTATTTTCTTTTCTTTGTCTAGGAACTGAGGTGGCACTTCAGCAGGAAACCCAAGACCCCACCCTGACTGAGGCAGAAAGGAAAAGAGCTCCATGAAACCCCTGTAGGTAGGGACTATGGCCATTCTCAGCAAGAAGCAGATACTGAAGGAGAGACCTCCCATCCCTCAATATCCATACTAATAATAAGGGGATTCATGGTTCTTAGAAAAGAGAGGCAGGAAAGTTAGTTAAGGGGTTTCCAGTTTGCCAGCAAAGACACTGAGGTCATCCTATCTCAAAAGGGGTCCGCCCTAATCCACCCAATTAAGCAAGCCTGAAGGCATTTTTTTTTTAAAACTCAAAGAAACCAGTAGGCAGAGATTTATTTAGGTACCAGTTAAGCCAGTCACTTGCACCTGTGCAATGAAGACCCCCCAAAGACCTTCAACTCACCTGAGTCTCATTATACCATCATTATAATAGGATGAATATGCCCAGAAGTTCATTAATATCGTTATAACAAACTGATTCTGGGAACAAACATGCACAGAAAGCAAAATGATGAATCCCTGAGTCCTGTCAACCTTAGCTGTCAATCAAGGAAGTCCACTGTAAGTAACCACCCACAGCAAAAAGGGATAAAAACCCTGAAGTCCCTGTTACCAGGCCTTTTGAGCCACGCTTCTCTTGCTCAGGCCATTTCCATGTCTGGAAGTGTGCTTTCCCTTCTGATAAAACTTTTATTTTCTACTATATTTTGGTGTCTTGCTCAATTCTTTGTTTGAGACATCAAGAACCTGGACAACGCGGCGGGAGAGGACCCCACTCTCTGGTAACACTATGAGAGAAGGAATATTTAGAATTATAACAAACAAAAAAATGAAAGAACATAATATGGGTATATACATGTACGTCCATGTGTGCATATATATTCCCGATAGAAGAAATATATCAAAAACACAAAAGAAATTAATTTTATAAATATATACCTCACTAAACAACTACACAGAAGACAAAATAAATTGAAAATCAATCACATATAAGATGATAAGAAAATTTAATTAGTTAAAAAGATTAAAGCCAAAGTTAAGGATATATATGAAATACTAAAACAGTACCTAACAAAATTAATAGAAAAGAGTCATATCAAGAGAAAAGAATTGACGTCTTAAGTATATTGACATGATGCAGACACTTAAGAAAACAACAGAATGCAGGAGCATATCAAATGTTAGGAAGCAAAACACCAAAACACAAGAAAAGCACAAAACTGTTTTGAAAAACACTAATATTTCCTGTTAAAAGCACAACCATAAAAAAGTGTTCAAATTTATAGAGATAAAACATTCTAGGAATGGAAGGACACACGAAGCTGTAGAATAAGTTTGTCCAAGCCTCTTATTTTGGGATACCATTCTCATTGCCATTTATGTGTATTCTCTTTCATTTTCCAACATGTTTTCTTTGTGTAAATCCTATCTTTCTTAATTAGACTTAAACTGATTGAAGATGAAATGGAATTCCCCATCGGAAATCTCTCACAGTACTAGACAATGAACAGCTATAGAACAACACAACAGGAATAAATTGAGAATTTAAATATCTTTCTTCATCTTGTCCTTCTCAAAATAAAGGTTGGTTATCTGTTAAAAAGCCATATTTCCTGGAATTGACTTTTTGGCTGTAGGTGGAAGAATGCCAGCTCACCTTCGCCATGTTTCCCTTTTACATTAGCCTTTCCCAGGAATCCATGGTGACTTTTTCTTTTTTTAACTGAGATATAATTAATGCACCACAATACATCGTTTGGAGCGCAAAATCAGTGGTACTTAGTAAACTCACTGTGTTTTACAACCTTCATCACAATTAACGTAGAACATTTTTTTTTTTCTTTTAAATCATTATTAGCAGTTTCTTCCATTTCTCACTCCCACCTTTCTGAGCCAATGGAAAACAATACTCTATGTTTCTATGAATTTACCTCATCTGGCTATTTTGCTTAAATGGAATCAAATAACAAATGACCTCTTATGTCTGGCTTCTTTCAGTTGACATAATGTTTTCAAGGTTTATCCATGTTGTAGTATGTAATACTTCATTAATTTTTAATGGCCAAAAAATTCCATTCTATGTATATATGATGTTTTATTTTTATTCTATTTCAGGCATTGTTCAAAGCACTTTTCTTAGGAAAAACCATTATAAATTGCTTGATGTGCCTCTCATGCTGAGAAGAGAAGACACAACTCGTGAAGAGTTTGCAATTGAAATATCAATAAAGACACAGAAAAATTAAGCAAGCAAATAAATGAGGCAATTATTACTCAGAAAAAAATATTCCAGATATAAAAAGTGACTCAAATTATGCTACATGGCTTGGGTATAACTGGCATTTACTTAACATAATAATGTGTGTTGAAGTAATGAGGGTGATGAAAGATGAGAATATCCTTTGTTTCTATTGTGGAAAGTAAATTGATGATACCACAACTAAAAAACCAATAAGAAGCAATGTAGTATGTTATTTAGACAAGGGGAGGTAAGTACTAAAAGAGCCAAATAACTTTATTGTTGTTGCTCAAGTCATCATTCATTGAATAGATTACTATGGCTAAGTTTCATGGGAAGAAAAGCAAGATGAAGAGAGATATCTGAATTCTCAATATATCTTTTCTATGTTCAATGGTAGGATGTAAGATAATAAATTAGCCATATATCCCTAACTACTAAATAAGCAAACTCAATCTTTTATCTTTTGATAGATTAAAAAATCTGGGGTGATGCTCCTTAAATATAAGATTCTGATAGGATTTATTCTGAGTTTTCAGTTACATCAATGTTCCAAGTTGATACACCATAATCCCAGGATACTTCATAGATAATATTGCTGACCTTATGAAGTTAAAAAAAAAAAATCTGAAATATTTCTGAGAAAGCCAATATTGGGATAGAGGGACCCATACTATACCAAGAAAAACAACTATTAAAATATAAAGCAGGCACGGACGAATGATCACTGGCTTGGGTTTGGATTTCCCTGGACTAGACAACGAGGCATTATGTTCAGTTTAAGAATCAATGTCACCTACACGGCTTTCGCAGACACCTTTAGATTGAAGGGGAGCCTGCCCTTCAGCCCTTTGACACTAGGTAACTTATTCTAAACAAAGAAAATTTGAAAGAGTATCAGAATAAATTACGAAAATTCTGTGGTGTTAGTCCAGGGCAAATAAAGCCACAAGAAAACAGAAAATACAAAATATTAATTTCAATTCAGAGAAACTAAATTTTGAAACCCAGTTTTCATGAGAGTAGGACAACAGGCTTTATAGTTATCATAATAAAGATTTTTGTCTGAGTTTATAATATCTAAACATTTAATGTAATTTGACTTTATGATTTTTTTCTGATGTTGAGAAAAATAATTTGGATATATTTTTAATCAATGTTTAAATATTCAGTAGAAATTAATTACATATTCTTAAGTTGTTTTGTTAGTTTAAATCATCTGTTAATAATTAGAAGCCTGATGAATAATGTTATAATAACTTCATAATGTTATAAAGAATAATATTTTTAAAAAATTAAATAATTTTGCATGTTTCTCTTTGTGCACAAAATTTATTCTGATATTAAATAAACTATCAATACTTTTTAAGCATTGAAAATATAATAATATCTTTTAGACATGATGTATTATTTAGGAGCCATGGAAAAAAGATCTTATGATAATTCCCAGTTATACGTTCACTTAAAAGAATTTAAAGTATATGCATATTTGGTCTTCAAACACTAATTAGAAATGATGTAAATAATGGAATATCAACTTGAAGGCAGAAAAAAAAATACAGTGTTTTTTCCAGGGTAGACAGAAAAATAGGAAATGTGGTTTATAGAAGTATTATTCACTGAATTTTTTATTTTTATGGAGTCCAGAAAATATTTACTCATCACCATTCGATGTTGACCATTATCATAGATTTTGGGAAGATAATGATGAATAAGTCATGAATAAGCTCTACTACACAGATTTCTATTTGGAAAGAAAAAAATTATCTATAATTTCATCTTAATATTAATTTTAGTAATATTTTCCAATGAATTTGGTTAACATATTTTAGATATAAAACATAATCACTTGATCAAAAAACACAAATTTTACCCTAAATACCCCTTAGTTACTTAATGTATTTGAGAAAACTAATGATTTAAAAACATAGACAAATAGATACATTTTGCCACATTAACCAGGAAAGTCAGGAAAGAGGAATTTGTTCCAGAAATGAATTATGATTAGTTAAGAGAGAGAGAGAGAGAGAGAGAGAGAGAGAGAGAGAGAGAGGACAGAGAGAGACTTTAACTTATTTGAGGAAAGTCTTGCCTATCTTGATAAAAATGTGAGACTGTTTTACTATTTCGAAGCCAGGCCTAAGGACTTATAAACTAAAACTTAATTGGATATTGGAGGCTGCATAGAATTACCTCACTTAGGAAACAGCACAAGAAATTTATTAGCTAAAATCTATGTGCTTCAGGGAACTGCTGATTCTCAGTTTAATCAGAATTTTTATTATTATTATATTAATTGATTTATTTTTTTAATTTTAAAATCTCTTTACAATCTATACACTGTCACTAATATTTTTTCATGTCCAGCTTTAACTAGTGTGCATACTCGAAAATAATGATATTGCATTACTTAAATTATAATTTGTATTTCCATCACTATAGCAAGGATATTGAGTCCCTTCTTAGTTAGTATTAGTGAAGTTTTAAAGAACAAAATCCTTGGTAGAATATTATATGATTTACAATATTCTTTGGGGCTAAAGGTATATTAAATTCCTGTTGGAATAAAAACCATAATATGCCTTGTGGGATTCTCTAAGGGTAATTAGTAGGTAATCAGTTACTTGACCTCAATTACTAGAATGTGTGTTAAAAGTATAAATGTTTTTTAAGTCTAAGATTTTAATAAGTAAATCTGAATGTATTTTGCTTAAAAATGGCTAAATTTTGTTTGCTTCTTGAATTTTTATGGCACTAAAGTGTTGCTTTGTGAAATTTGTAATCTATAGTTTTGTAGATTCATTTGCATTTAAGAAATGCATTAAAAGTAATTTAAAAAAATAACAGTCACATTACATGACTGGAAAAAGTTCAAATACATTAAACATGCTGGTATGCCATAAATCTATTTAAGTTTTAAGACAGTAAGACCTTGAATCTCAGGAAAGTACTGTAAAACAATATATTAATATAAAGGGAACTTCTATTAACTTAAAAATCATCTTCAAATGTACGAAAATAAATGTTATAGTTTTGCAGGAATATATATATATATACACACACACACATATATATGTGTATATATATATATTTTAATAGGAATTAGACTTTTTGCCAAATAATTGAAGTCATAACATTCTCCTCTCCACATACCTTAAAAAAAGAGAAAGAAAAAAAAAAAAAAAATATAATAAAAGTCCAGATAGACATTCACTAGTAATAACCAAAAACAAAAAGGGAAACAT
Organism: Eonycteris spelaea; assembly: GCA_003508835.1. Taxonomy (NCBI): domain Eukaryota; kingdom Metazoa; phylum Chordata; class Mammalia; order Chiroptera; family Pteropodidae; genus Eonycteris; species Eonycteris spelaea. The sequence continues at coordinate 14,198,421 of PUFA01000021.1, forward strand.
CATACTACCAAATCTCTGACATCTAGATATAAATAAGTTAATGAGAAAATTGTGGAACTATGTAGATAGCACAGTGATGATTCTGCCAGCGCTCCACTATTGTCTCTCTATCCATAAAATTTTTATTGACATCCCTGACACTAAAGGAAAGTCATCAGAGTCGAAGACATTACATTTTTCTCTTATGCTAGGTGGAAAGGCAAAGTTGGGGTGAACAGTAATGAGCATAATGGCTGTGGAGAAATGCACAAAAACAGAGGAAGTGGAAAGCGAGGTTACGTTCTCTGATTCAAGTAAATGTTCCTATCACACACACTGAGTATGTGAGCTTATCATACACACGGAGCATGTGATGCATCTTAAGCCTGTGAGCCTGTCCACTTTGGATTTGTTTGCATTGTTCAAATACAGTGAAGAAACAGCAAATTTGAGATGTCAAAGCAGAGAATGTCCGCTAAAACACTAAATGCTACCTCTAACTTCTCTTAGACTACATAAAAATAGTGAACAGAAAGATTGTAGCTTTATCTGCACCATAAAATGATTTTCACTCTGGTAGGAAAGAAGTAAAACAAAAACAATCTTCAAGTTATCAGAATATGAGAAAGATTAAAAAGGTACAAACATAATGGAAATACACTTTGGATTGGAAAACCAAAACCAAAACCAAATGATAACAAAAAAAGGAATGCAGTAAGAAGGAAATAAAGAACCTTAGTTTAAAATTAACCTTTTCCCATAGCTTTACGGAAGGAAGTTTGTCCAAGGTCTTTGAGGAATAAATTAAAAAAAAAAAAAATCAGAGCCTAAATAAATAAAAAGAGAATTAGAAAATTTAAGGAAAAGTTGTAAAAGGTTAAAACATCTAACATAAACTCAAAACAAATGAAAGAGAATTATTGACATGAGGAAAGGTTTAAGACAAGTCGAGTGGACCACAAATTAAAAAAAAAAGTAAAGCAGTAAAACAGAAATATATTTTATTCAAAATAAGGGTGATGAATTGGTAGTTACAAAATAGTCATGGGGATGTTAAGTGTGGCATAGGGAATATAGTCAATAATATTTCAATAACTATGTATAGTGCAAGGGGATCACTTTGGAAATCTCATAAACATCTAACCACTATGCTGGTCACCTGACTGTCAACTGTAATTGAAAAATAAAATAATAATAATAAAAAAAAATGATGATTGATTTCCTGAGGAGTAAATCTCAACATCTAAAAATTAAAAGATCATTTAACACAGTAATAAAACCAAAATCTCCCCTCCCCCCCCCCCCAAAAAAAAAAAAAGGCTAATGAGGCTAGATTGGTACTCAGAGTACTCTGGATTCCAGGTGACACCTAGGAGCCTTTTAGTTAAATAGATAGATGTTTACAGGTATGGAATACCTCACACAACAGGGCAGACAAGGTGAGAGTCACTTAGAAGGTTGGGGTTTCAGACAGGTATTAGACTTCTCAACAGTAACATTCAATGTTAAGATTACAAAGCTCAGAAAAGAATATGGACTAAAAGATGCAGTTGTTCTCAAATAAGAAGCAATTATAGACTACAAAACTTTAATTTCCTGAACAAATATTATTGGTGATTAATTATATGCAATTAAAGAAGTTAATCAAAATCAATACTCTCCTAAACAGGGACAACGTGCTCACAAGAATGAGTGAATTTAAATACAAAACAAATGTTTTATAACTAAGGTTTTAATAGTTACAGAATAAAGTGTAAAGCAATAAACTTCAGCAGGTCACACGAGTACTGTATATATCAAATTTCAGAATGGAGGAAAAAAGTGATAGTGTCAATGACCTCATCCTTTACAGCAAAAATTATTAAAATTGCTTAAAAATACATATGGTTTAAAAATAGTAACAATATTTCCAATCTGTTAATGATTGTCACAATTTCCTTGTTTAATCTTAATATCTTTAAGAAAATATATTTGAGGTAAAACAATATAATTTAAAAAATTTAGTTGTTTTCAGGTTTACCTCAATTTTATTTTTTCTGGTAATTCAAGAAAACAATTTTGTTGTATGCTTTTATTAAATGAATAAGCAGAATGCAGTCCTTTCTTATAGAAGTATGTTTATTTTCTCATCGTGTGGAAAACTGTGTAATGGTTTTCATCTAAAAGTAATTAATTATGTATTTAATTAAAAATATGTCACATGTGCTTTTATAGTGGTCTCCCTTTAGCCACTGTTTCAATGTCCTGTTTCGCTTTTCACAGTTTCAGTTACTTACAGTTGACCTCAGTCTGAAAATATTAAATAAAAAATTTCAGAAATGAATAATTCATGCTTTCAATTTTGCACTATTCTGTAAGTAGCGAGATGAAATCTGTGCTGCCCCTCCTGTCCTACTGGGGTGTGAATCATTTCTTCGTCTAGTGTCTGCACGCTGTATGTGCTACACACCAATTAGTCACTTAGGTGCCATCTAGGTTATCAGATCAGCCTTTGAAGTCTTGCACTTCTTGTGTTCAAGTAACGCTTATTTTACTTAATAATGGTCCCACAGTGCAATGATAGTGATACCGGCAATTCAGATACACCAAAGAAAATCCATAAAGTGCTTCCTTTAAATGAAAAGGTGTATAAAAGAAAGCATAGTCTAGATAGCGTTCAGTACTATCTTCAGTTTCAGGCATCCACTCGGGGTCTTGAAATGTATTTTCGGTATATAAGGGGGGCAACTAACATGTTACCTTTTTCCTACACATTAATATTACAATTTTTTTCAATATTGGTTTATAAGTGTACTTGTTATTTGTATAATATTAATTATATGGTAGTAATTGTATAGTTTTAAAAATTAGTAGCTTGAAGAGTGATACAAATTTAAATCCATCCTGGTGAATAACATATGTCCAAACTTGGAAAGCATGTCACAGATTCATATATAAGTGATAGAGTTTACAATGTCAACCGGAATTTAATAAAATCTATGAACACAAGGCAAACTAAATATTGTATTCCCAGATGGAAACATGTAGTTAAAAAAGGAAAATTTATCTTAAATGTTGAAGTGTTAACAATGCTGTAAAGAACTAATAACTATGTGAGCAAATGTGTCTGCATGCATATGGGTAGAAACTACCTACATAAATCCCTTGAACAAATTAGTATTCTCTACTAAATGTGTCTGAGACATTAAACTTCAATTTTAGATTATTATGTCAAATTCGATAATGTTCTTCTTGGCCTTCCCATTGATTTATTCATCATGTTATTAAAAAAATTAACTTTTTGTAGTTTTAGATGTTTAGAATAGTGACCAGTTAACCAGTAAGCCCTGGGAGTACTGTCCATTAAACAAGCTCAGGGAAATGTCAGGAGGTAGAGAGTGAAGACAAAGGTCATGGGAATGTTTTGTCTACAAGAACGATGAAAGCGTTTTCTACTTTTAATTCTTTCACTTTCTCTGTGATTATGCATTTATTTGGTAACTATATCCTCCAATCACAGACTTAGAATGCCAATGACCACTGTCCGCTCTTCATAGTGACATAAAATGACAGTGACACTGGAAGATTTCGAAAAGAAGGGGGCTCTAGAATAACCTGGAACTTAAAAAAATTACAAGTAAGGGCAAATGGAAACCAGGCTTACATAAAAAAGATGAGTAGTAAGATATAAAGCAATGACCTTCTCTTCTTTGTACCTTCTCATTTCTCCCTGTTTTTTCCCCTTAGATTCAGTGGACATGTTAAGATACTCTAAACACAATCAAGGTCTGTAACGACTGGGTCCCCAAGGTGCCCTCTCCCTTACTACGTTTAATAAGATTGTGTCCTTCCTAGTGGCAGTGAATCAGCCAAGTTTCTGAGGTTTCTTCAGGTCATTGAGCAGAGTGATCTCTAAAGGCTCTGCATTCTTCTTCACTAAAAGTACAAAGCTCAGTAGCTCGCTGCAGGCTTTCCATCGGCATCAGGGACTTGCTTAGAGATAATAATAGCCACTGGGCAAAATTTCATGCGTGGGGTCTCTGAGGACTTTTGGTTCCACCACTGCAGAACAGTAGGCAGTAGCCAGGTAGCCGCTTCCCTGGCTTGTTACGTACGACCCCTCTGTTGGGTCTCTAATCTGCCACCCCACACCGCTCCCCAATGACCTTCGCCATCGCCCTTCAGAGACTGCAGTGCATTGGCTGTGCACAAAGTCTGGAGTAACAGGCATCACCACTCCACGTGAGGCCTTCCAGTTAAAGCCTTTGTGATTGCCTATCAATGGGCCTGAAGGATCACAAATAAGTCTGACCAGAATCTATTCTCTTTACCCATTATTCATATTGTGCACATCACACACACATTTAATTTTTTATTTGAGATACTCAAGTAGAGTACATTAAGTGTGTTAATTTTGTTGCACTGTTTGATTAATTTTTGCAAATGAATAACCACATAATCACTGCTCACATCAACATTTAGAACATTTATGGTACCTCTGACAGTTTCTTTATGACCCTTTTCAGACAATACTCCCTGAAGGTACCTAGTATTCTCACCTTTGTCACCTTAGGGTAGTTTGCTTCTATGTGTTTTTATTTATTTGTTTGTTTGTCATATAAATGGATAATAAAGTATGTTCCCCTTTTCTTCATTCAGTGCACTGCTTTGACAGTTCTTTCTTGAGCTTCTGTATATCTCATTTGAGCTTTTGGACACACACACACACATACACACTTTTTTTTTTTTTTTTTTGTCGAGGTTCTATATCTGCTATTTTTGGTTTCTATTTCTTCCCTCTTACATTCAAATAGTTTTTTTTTATGTCTTGTTCAAGGTATGTTTTTTTCTAATTAGTTATTTGCAGAAAATATGTGTAGATATTAGGAGAAGATGTTCAAGGCAGAAAAGTTTGTGTGTTTGAATGATTTATTTTAGCCCTTGATTTTTTCCCAAGGCAATAAAGTCTGACAACTTTAGTGACTTTTTCCAATTTAGAGACTCCCTGAATAACAAATTTGCAAGAATTTGTGTATTTCCTCATTCATCTAAACATCACTGATTCTACTCTGTTGTATCAAAAGGGAGCCCACAGAAGCTGTCACCCACCACCAGCCCTTGAAAGTCTTTTTCCTGTCTTAAGGTTTTTTGTCTGTTTGTTCATTTGTATGTTTACTGTCTTTCTTAGTGTGTGCTTCATGCTTTAGAGGATTGTTCTTTTTGGCTTAGTGTGGAAATTGTTCTTGAAATTATCCTTGTTAGGCATCTTTCTAAGACCTTATTGGGCATTCTGTAGCCGTTCTTCAAATGTAGTGGTGTAGAATCTGTGTAATTTGAAGCTCAAGTTTTCGTTTCCTTTTATGTTGCCATTGTATTATTTACTTGATTTATAAGATACGAGTCATGTTTTTATAACATAAAGTCCTATTATATGTTTACCCCAGGGCTCATAGTTACAATAGTGTTTCTCCTGCTGCACTGAGTTGGCTAACACTATGGTACCAGAGCTAGCATATTTTTCAGGGCAATTTTATGTGGCATTCAAGTTATTTTTATGTGTTATATGCACATTTTCTACTATCCTATGACCCCGGTGTAGTTAAAAGAAGGTCACATTTATTTTAACTTTATTCACCTTGAAGCATAATGTTTAAATTGTAAAATTAAGAGGCTTTTATATTTAGTGTATCTTAAACTTGAAGCTCTCTGATAGTTATAGACAAGCAATGCTTATCATTGATAAAAAGAGCAATCTCAATTACTTTATTCTTACAAGACTATGCAATCTGCTTTAAAATTGATACACTTCAGAGAGTACTCTGAGGTATCTACTGTGATAAAAATATGAATGACCATATAATACACATCTTTACTATAGCCCAATTTGAGAACCTAATAAAAGCCATAGATATTCTACCCAAGGGTGAAATTAAATGTATAAATCACATACACACAAAAATATTTCACATCAAAATTCACAGGACTTTGAAAACTTCTTGATACTAACCACGTGCAAGGAATGCTTGTATCCCAGATTATGATGTCTTCCGGGTAAACTGCAAAATGTATAAACAGGTTTTAAAATTAAACATCTTTCTTAATGACCTTAGGATATAACAACTAACAATTTAACTCTGGTTCTGTGACTGAGATTAAGTGGGACCTATCATACATATCTATTTATATGTTCAACTTTTCACTTTGTAAATTCAATGGCTTTGCCTTATTTTTTTTTAAAAGATGGAATGATTATAAATACCAGACTATGTCATTTTTAATTGTTACCATAAAATAGAGTAGTTGCTAAGTAATCTATATTTTTGGTAAAATATCTGTGTTAAAGTCCTTAGCATATATCACAGATCACAAATTTTGTCTAGGAAAAATAACTCTTTTAAGATGTAATTAAGTCATGGAAAACAAAGAAGTTTAGGGATATAACTGTGTTGAAGCATTTAAAGTTAAACGTATTTGATTTTAATTTAATCTGTTTTATGTATTTAATGTTCATGCTCATATCACTATAACTTATGGAATGTTAATTGTCTCATTATTACAATAGGACTGTATCATTCTCTAATCTTTATATTGCTCACAAGTAACAAAATATATTACTTCCTAATGTATTATACAGAATTTTGTTTTGAGAGCTCAGTTTTTGTTACCATTCAGATAGCTATTTTTTTTCCTAAGCAGGAATAGAGTTGAAACATTATCTTATTTCCTTCCAAAGCCTGGGGTAAATCAAAACAAAAACAAACAAACAAATAAACCAATAAATAGAACATTAAAAATCACATTTGTTGCATCTAGGGGTAGATAAAGCTCTATAAAGTTAAAATCTAGCACAAATCCATTTTATCTCCAAGTAGTATAACCTCTGAGTGAACATATTTGCATATGGATGTATATGTAATTGTGCACTTAGGAGGTGTAGCCTAGAGTCTGTATCTCTACACTTATATTTTTTAAAACAGTTTTATTTTGACATAATTTCATCCAAATAAAAACACTACAATATAGTACAGAGTATCTCCATGTATTCTTCATACAGAATCACTAAATGTTAACTGTTTCCCACTTTTTTATTGTCTCTCTGTCTCTTTCTGAAATGCTGAAATTTTTGAAAGTAAGTTGCAGACATGATGTCTGGTTACCTCTAAGATGTGTTAATATGTACATACTAAAAACAAGAACATTATCCTACTTATGCAGATCATAATTGTAAAGGCTAGAAAACTTATATTGATACAATGTTATTACTTCTACAGCTAGTCAAATTTTAAAAATTACTTACTAATTGATTTTTTTAGCAAAAGAAAATTTAGTCCATGGATTCGATCACTGAATATATGATACATTCAGTTGTCATTTATTTTTAATTTAATCTGAAATGGCCTGTCAGTCTTTCTTTATATTTTATGAGCTTATGACATGTTCTTGGAGTGGCAGCCAAAGAGAAAGTGATCAAAGAATGATGAAGAGGTGTGAAACAAAAACAGGAGTCAGCTTGATGTACTCTCACTGGCTACAGGGGGACTATTTGAGCATCATGCAAATAATGACAGTATTAGATTATAATACATAAGTAAAATAAGAATCCATGAGTCCATATTGATGTAAAGTAATTAGTAAATAGATGTGTCACAGAAGTGAAAGACTCTCCTTACAGTATAATTGTAACCTAAAAACCTAGAAGCATTTCTGGAAATAGATCACAATTTGGTAACTACAGTGGTTATAAAAGATTTTGGCAAAAATCATCAGTGGATGCAAAAAGTAGGAGTTGAAAATATGATGTAAAAAAAAGATATTTACAAAGTCCCAAATAATTTCCTGTAAATATTTATTGGTGAAAATGAATAAAATACAGTAACTGTATAATGGAAAACCTTGAGACACTACCTTAACCAAGCAATAAAAGTTAACATCATCAGTAATGAGATGCCAAATAAATGTCTACTAGTGTGATTCAGTGAGAAGGACACAGCAGCACTTTTGTGATATTCTGGCCAAAACTGAATTACCAGAATTTAATGATAGGAAACATAAGGTAAAGCCAAATTAAAGGTATATGCTACAAAATTACCAGCCTATATTTTTCAAAAACAGTATTTTAAAAAAACGTGTTGTTTTGTTTTGCCCCTTTCTCTCATGGTAGTATATTTCTTTATTTAGATTTACAGATTCTTCTCTATCCCCCCGACCCACTATATAAAACTGTTGCGTATACATAATAATGTATTCTAGATGTCACCATGTGAAACTGCATAATGGACTCCAATATTAGATGAGTTCCAAAAATATTTATTGTGTGAGTGCCCAGGTTATAGATATAATTGATCTTTTCCCTATTCATACAAACAACAACAAAAAACCCTTTCTCTTTACCCCACCATCATGCTCTGCTTTATAGTATTATAACAGTAATGATCAATTTACTATATTGAGTTCCTGAAGGGGATGGTCCATGGTTTAATCACTTTTGTATCCCTAGCAGTGAACATAGTTGGTAAATAGACTGAAGTTGAAAGCTGTGTTGCATTTTTGGGTCTTGACGCTTTCCCTGCTTTATGTGTATCAAAACAGGACATAGATCCTCCCCATCTCTTTTAGCTCAGATCATGTTTCCATATCCTCCCAACTCACTTAAACAGATTCACCTGCAGAGCTCACCATTTTTCCCAGCACTTACAAATTCAGTTTTCTAAGGGAAATCTATTCACATTTTTCTTTCTGTAGGCCATAGAGGCATGTATATAAATATAGGTCAGAGAAGAATCAAAGTCACTGTTACAATACTGTTACATACAATATTTTAAAGTTGCATTAAAAAACAAACTTAAACAATATATAGAGAGAGTTACCTTTCACAAAATTCCTCCAGAACATTTCCTTACTTACGAGGTACGTTTCTGGCTAGCCTAGGTTGCAAACTCTTTAGCTTTTATTCTCCTAAAGCATTTAAGTGAAACATTTTTTTTTTCCACTGTGTGATTTTTCACTCTCAACCAGTGATCAGATCAATTATATAGCTAACCCTTTTTTTTTTTTTTCTGTTTGCAGGTAGGATGGATATATTGATTCATACTCCTTATGGTGTTAAAATAAAGTTTAAGAGAGATTTAAATCTGAGAGCGTCTTCTATTTTGAAATTTTTTTATAAGAAAATGCATACATAGGAGAAAAATATGCTAATATAGATTCTCTGTAATTGTCCACCAGGGAGGCTGATAATTAAAGCCAACATTGGTTACAGTTCATCTTTTTCAAAACCGAGTTTCTAATATAAAAGACATAATTTCTGAAGTACTGCTTTTACACTTAAAAATAATAAACCTAGGCTCTAATTTAAATGACACTGGTCTATAACTAGTTTTAACCCTTTTCCTGTTCAGCCCGAGAATACTCACCAGGGGGCACGTACTGCTGCAGAGTTTACCCTGAGATAACATGCGGATTACAGTCCTAACCTCGCCCCCAAAGTGTGCAGCGAAATATCACGCTTTAATTATTATTTTCTCATCACTCTAGTATATCTATAGTCTTTAAAAACAAATGACATCATTCTATTTACAGCATTCTGTTTTTAGTAGTTGTATTTCCATTTACACAATATAGTAATACTCAATTACTGAAAATGTCAAATCCTAGAAAAGGGAATTCCTACGTGTGATGGTAAATGATTGCTGACAGCGAGCTACACTTTTTTTTTTTTTTCTAAATGGGGAGAAAAAAACAAAACAAACAGGTAAGCCCCTCAGCTGTAAGTAGTATTAAACATTACATGCATTCACATGTTTTGTTGGTTGCAATTTTTTCTCTTTATTCTCTTTACAGAGTTAAATAACCAAATGAAACTTCTAAAAATTTGAAAGTATTCTGTTTTTTCCTTAACAAATAAGTGGAATAAAATGTGTTGAGTTTTATAGGAATTAGTAAAGATACAGTGACGTAGATGTTGTGCAAAATTAGAAAAAAACATTGATACTTATTGATTTGAGTTGACTTTGTGTTGGGAATAGCTAACAACAGTATTCATAGAAATAATTTTCAGTATTGCATGTCTTACTGCATTAAAGTGGGTCAGCAAGCTACCAACTCTGGGCCAAATACAAAGTCCAGATCTGGCCTGTGACTTGTTTCTGTAAATAAAGTTTTTTTTTGGAAAACAGCCACACTCATTCTGTATGCAATGTTTATGGCTGCATTCATACTATGATGTCAGTTGTCATATATACCAAATGGCCAGCAAAACCTAAAATATTTACTATCTCACCCTTTACAGAAAAAATTTGCTGATTGACTCCTGTATTACAAGGAAATTTCCACGCAAAATAGTTTCTGATACCCGAGGATAGGTTAAAATGAATGCCCATTTGCCTTGCGCTTTCATTTAATAGTTAAAAAATATATATATATAGATTCAGTAAAATTTATAAATGAATATCAAAATAAATAACTCCCTTGAGAGTGCAATCTATCTTAAATTGAACTAGTTGATAAAATACTGTCAAATGTGCGCTTTATATTTTCTAAAGCCTTGATCTTTGCAAGAATATATTTTGCCTTATTTTTGCATCATAAGAAGTTGATTGTTTAAATCACTGTAAAAGTTCTGGCATATTTCTTTTATTTGTACGCTTTTATATAGATTTACCTATATATCATTTTAGTCACTGATGTATACACTTATTTAGCAAAATTAATTTCCTTTCTCTTGAAAATAAAGAGTAATATTCAGTTTAGGATTCCACCAAGTGGTATTGCCGAAGCAATATTTGAAATTAAAGACACTGCTAAGAAAATTTCTTGGTCATTTAAACTGGGGTGAGACCAATATTTTTCAGTCATGATTATTGATTTTTATATTGAGAGTTAAAGCTAATTTTTCTCTTTATGTCTATAATGAAACATCTACATATGATAAAGAACTCTCCTAAAAAATTTAAAATATAGACGTAAAAATGTTTAAACATTCTCGGCACATGCTATTTAAAGTCATCTTGAAAACCTCCATTTTCTAAAATTATATTTTAGAAATTACTAATCAAACTCAATAGTTTCTTTAAGCACTACGGGATGTAAGTAACTTGCTTAATGTTGTCTAACTTCTCATTGCAAAGCTCTTTCTTGTATATTAACCTGCTTCTACTGGTTATGCAACATTTATGAAAAATGGTACCTGACTAGGAATTCCATTTTACCATAAATATTTCTGGGAGTTTCCAAAACAATCAAGATTATATATATATATACTAAGTGGTGAAAAGGTATTTAAAAATAGAAAACTCTTCTATCAACTTGGCATGTGAGGACCACACATAAAAATTCACACCTCTGTTTCCAGATCAGCTCACTACTTCACCACATTTAAAGGTGGATCACAGGTACTGCCTGAATATTTGAATAGCAAAATTAGGCTTAGTGTGGGTTACCACAAACTTACTCGACAAATCCAGTTAAAAGAGCAATAATTAATAATTAATTGACTTTCATCAGACACTGAGTACGTATCAGCCTGTTTTTAAAAAATCAAATTGTTTCTTGTTTTTGTTCAAGTTACAGAATGTGGACTATTTTATGTATAATTAATCTCATATGTAAGAATAGCTAAATTTTATAAGTAGAAAAAGTTGACTCATAATTAAATCACATGGGGATTTTTTTTTTCTTGGCCTCCTTAGGTATTAATGAAAGGCCTTGCAGGTGAACACATTAATTAACTTTTAAATAATGTTTCTTGCAATTTATAATTTTATTTTAGCTTTAAATTATTATCTTATTTCAGTCCTGAGATTTTTCTTCCTTAGAGGCATAATTAACCAATGAAAAATTATTTCCGAGAAAGTGAAAAGTAAATATAATATTTGCATACAAATGAAAAAATATAGTCAACATATTTAATAGAAACAAAGATTTTAGATTACTTACATGCAGTGTAGCTTTATATATATAAAACTTTAGAAAAACAAGAATTAATCATTGTTTAAAGATATATAAAAATATTCAAATAATTTTAAAGTAGAAAATGGATTTTTAATATCATTATCATTATTTTTGTTTTGACTCCAAAACATTCCTTTCAATTATTTCTTAGGGCTAATGTAAGCATATTTTTATCATAAATTTTGTTTTTCTATTTCAGCAACATGCTTTTTTCTACTCCTATGTTATACTCATCTCTGTTCCTTGTTACTATGAACACTGTTTTTCACAAACTGGTTTTAAAAGTCAGAGGTAATCACATTTTATAAAATATTAATACCTCTCTTGAACTTTCCTTCTTCCTAAATTATATTATCTATTTACCCTGTAAATCCTGTAAAAAGTCAATCACATTCAGACATTGTAAAATAGATAAAGCAAAGAGATAAAAAATAATTCAGTTTGTATTAATGAAAAAAAATAATTAAAAACTTTTTTCCATGGCTGTACCATTCTAGTAAGCACACATTGTAAGATGATGTGGTTAATTTTATGTGTGAACTTAGCTAGGCGATAGTGGTCAGTTTGGTCAAACACTATTTTCGGTGTTGATGTAAAGGTATTTTGTGATTAATAGCTACAATTGGTTGGTTTTAAGTAGAGAAATTAACTATGACTATGTGGACAGGCCTCATCCAATCATCTGAAGGCTTTATAAGTAGAAGCAGGTTTCCCTGAAAAGTAGGAATTCTGCCTCAAAACCATGGTATAGAAATTCTGCCCAGTTTCCATCCTGCTCACACAGCTGTGGCCTCTGGCAAGTTTGAAAGCCACAGGTCAGCCAAATGGAAACAGGCAAGAGCTGAGGCAGCAGTCAGGGGTCTGAAATTTGTAGGGCGGGGCAGGAGGGCAGGCTAAAAACTCTGGCAGGAAATCCACGTTAGCGTCATAGTAGCTTCTGTAATCACAAAAAGTAAGTTTTCCTATCCTATTCTTTATCATGACTGTTTGGACATGGTTTCCTTGAATTTGTATAGAAATTTTAGGATCTTCTGTAAAAAGCCAGCTGGGATTTTGACAGTGACTGCATGGACTCTGTAGATCATTTGTGAAATATTACTTATCCAAGAACTCAAGATACCATTCCATTTATTTAGGTCATTTTTATTATCTTTTCAGTGTGTCTTGAACTTCTTTTGTTAAACTTACTCCCAATTATTTATTCTTGGTTATACTACTGTAAATAAAAAAATGTTTTTCTATTTTCACTTTTGGATTCATTTCTAATAAGTAGAAATGCAACTGACTTTTATATATTAATATTTTACACATAATATATCATGTACAAATAGAGTTTCCTTATCTCTTTCTAATCTGGAGGTGCTTTATTTCATTTTCTTGTCTAATTGTCCTCCATAGCACCTGTGGTACAACGGTGACTAGAAGTCATGAGAGTGGACATCATCGTGTTGTTTCAGGTATCAGCGGAAAAGCATTCAATCTTTCACCAATAAATACCGTTAGCAGTGAGGTTTTTTTTGTTTTGTTTTGTTTTTGTTTTTTTTTTTTGTTTTTTTGTTTTTATAGTTGCTCTTTATTTGTTTGAAGAAAATCTCATCTGTCCCTAATTTTTGAGTGTTTTATCATGAAAAGACACAAATTTTATTAAATGCTTTTGTTATGTCTATTAAGATGGTAATATCCTTGTCCTATTAATATGATATTGACTTTGCACTCCTCAAGTCAATTCCACAGAGTATATACATTTTTTAAAGCACCAGTTTATTTGTTTTGCTAGCATTTTATTGAGAACTTTTTATATCTATCTTCTTTGACAATATTGACTTCTAGTTTTTTTCTTGTTTGTTTTGTTTCTTTATAATGTCTTCATCTGGCTTTCATAATAGGGTAATACTAGCATCATAGAGTAGTTTCTTCTCAGTTTTTGGAAGAATTTCTTAAGGACCAATGTTAAATATTCATGATGTATAATCTTTTAATATGATGTTGGATGCACAATTTGTTGAGTTTTTTTTGCAGGTATATTCATACGGGATGTTTGTTTTCTTTATTTTTGAATTCTTTGGTTTTCTTATCAGGGTGATGTTTGCCTCATAGAATATATTGAAAAGTCTTTACCCCTCTTTTACTTTTTGGAAGAATTTGATACAGACGGGTGTTAATTTTTAAAATGTTTGGTAGAATTTACCAGTGAAGCCATCTGGTCCTGAATTTTCTGAGATGTTCGTGATTATTGATTCAATCTCTTCACTTGTTGTATGTATTATTTTTTATGTTTTTGAGGCAGTTTTGTATGTTTCCAGGTATTTGTTCATTTCATCTAGTTTATATAATTTGTTGATGGCAATTGTTCATAATATTCTCTTTTAATTATTTTTTTCACTTCTTTAATATTTTTTCTCTTTTTTCATGGTAAGTTTGATAAAGTTTTTCAATTTTAGTAATCTTGTAAAATAAACCTTTCTTTTGTTCTTTATATCATTTTTCTATTGTCTATTTGGTTTATCTTCAATCTGATATTGAGAATTTTCTTCTTTTAGCTTTGGGTTTGGTTTTCTTTGTTTTTCTTTTTTTGCATCCTTGCCAGCATTTGGTGTTTTCACTATTCTTTATTTTAGTTATTTTAATAGCTGTGTAAAGGATCTCATTGTGGTTATAATTTATATTTCCTTTATGATTAATGATATTGAATATATTTTCAAAGTTTATTTTCCCTATATATGTCCTTATTGAAGTATCTTTACATGTATTTTGCACATTCTTTTTCATTTTATTGTTATTCTTTTTACTATTAAGTTTTGGGAGTTCTTTACATAGTCTAGATACAACTCCTTTATCAGGTAGGTTGATTAAAAATATTTTCTCCCTGATCTGTAGCTTGTCTGTTCATTTTTTTAACATTTAGCATAATGACTTTCTACTTTTGATGAAGTCCAATTTATCAATATAAATTTTCAATTACACTTTTGATATCAAATCTAAGAACTTTTTCTAGCCCTAGATCCCAATATTTCTCCTTATTTTTTCTAGAAGTTTTATAGTTCTACATTTAAGTCTATTATTCATTTTGAGTTAGTTTTTTATTACCGTGTAAAGTTTAGTTCATAGGTTCAGGTTCTGTTTTTGTTTTCTCATTTGTTTTGGTTTTGTTTTGTTTTTGTCTTTGGGTGTTCAAAATGCTCCAGCACAACCTGTTAAAATGAATTAAATTGCTTCAAAAAATTAAATTTATTGGGGAGACACTGATTAATAAACTACATTTCAAATGTACAATTCAATATCGTCTGTATATTGCACTGCGTGTTCACCACCCAAACTTAAATCTTCGTCACCATATATTTGACACCCTTTACCCTCATCTACCTCCTTTTCCCTCCTTTTCCTCTGATTATCACTATTTTCTGAGTCTATGAGTTTTTTTGTTTGTTTGTTGCTTTCAGTTTTATATCCCACATATGAGTGAAATCATATGGCTCTCAACTTTTTCTCTCAGACTTATGAAACTTAGCATGATAATCTCAAGATTCATTCATGTTGCCATAAAAATAACCGTATTTCGTCTGTTCTTATGGTTGAGTAATATCCATTGTGTATAGGTATCGAATCTTCTTTATCCAATCATCTATCGGAGGACACTTTGGCTGTTTCCATGTCTTGGCCCTCGTGAATGATGCTGCAATGAACATCGAGGTACATAAAATGTTTTCAAATTTTTATGGATACCAGAAGAGGCATTGCTGGATCATATGGTAATTCTATTCTGAGTTTTGTAAGGAACCTCCATACTGTTTTCCATAATGGCTGTACCAATTTGCAATCCCACCAGAAGTGTATGAGGGTTCTTTTTTCTCCACAACTCTCCAACAGTTTTTACACTTGTTTTGTTGATAACAGCCATTCTTACAGGTGTAAGGTGGTTTCTCATCATGGTTTTGACTTGCATTTCCCTAATAGATAGTCAAGTTGAGCATCTTTTCTTATGTCTTTTGGACATTTATATGTCTTCTTGGGAGAAGTTTATGCTCAGGTCCTCTGCCCATATTTTCACTGGATTGTTTTGTTTTGTTTCTGTCATTGAGTTGTATGAGTTCTTTATATATTTTGAATATTAGCCTCCTAGCAGAGGCATTGTTTGCAAATATCTTCTCCCATTCTATTGGTTGCCTCTTCGTTTTGTTGATGCAGAAGCTTTTTAGTTTGATATAGTCCCATTCATTGATTTTTATTTTTACTTCCTTTGCCTTTGTACTTTTGTCAGAACACAGTTGGACACATTTGTGCGGATGTATCTCTGGTTCTCTAGTTGGTTCTATTGATCTATGTGTCTATCCCTCGGCCAGTATCACACTCTCTTAATTACTGTAGTTATGTAGTTGACCTAACTTTCAAGTACAGTGAGTCCTCCCACTTTATTTTTACTTTTCAATGCTGTTATAATTATTCTAAGGTCTGTGCCTTTCCATATAAAGTTTAGAATAACTTTGTTGATGCCTATAAGAAAGAACCTTGATAGATTTCGATAGGAATTTATTAAACGTTCACATATCTTCTATGTTACATCTTTAAATCCTTGATCATACTATGCCTCTCCATTATTTAAGGTTTCTTTGATTTACTTCAGCAGTAATTTGTACTTAGCACATAGATCCTGTTCACATTCTGTTGTTTTTATCTAAGCATTTCAATTTTTTGGAGCGATGGTAAAATATAGTAAGTTTTAAATTTTGGTTTCCACATGCATATTGTCAGTCTATAGAAATGAATTTTTTTGTATATTAGCCTTATTAATATTTTAGTTTTTTTCTTTTTAACATAGATAATCATGCCATCTTCAAATTGTGAGAGTTTCCTTTCAATTTATATGACTTTTATTTCTCTTTTTTAACTTTGTACAGTTGATTCCACTTCCAGTACTGTGGTGAATGGGAATCGACATTTTTATCTTGTCACTAAACTTACAGGGCAAGGATTTAATTTTCAATGTTAATCATGATGTTAGCTATAGATTTTTTTGTCAATTTTCTCTATCATGTTGAGAAAGCTTCCTCCTATTTCAAGTTTTTGAGAGTATCATGAATGGGTGTTGATTTTTTAAACACTTTTTCTGCATCCATTATATGCTCATATGGTTTTCTTCTTTAGCTTATTGCTGTGGTATATTAGATTGATTGATTTTTCAAATGAAGAACCAGTCTTGCATATCTGGAATAAATCTCAGTTACATAAAATATAATTATTTTTAAACATTGCTGGATGTGATTTGATAATATTTTATAAAGGGTAATTGCATAGCCTTTGAGTTTGCCTACTTATAATGCATCTGAGATTCACTTTTGTTGCATGTATCTGGAGTTCATTATTTTTATTACTTATATTTTATTGATGAATAGAATTTGTTCATTTTCTGAATAAGGGACTTTTGTATTGTTTGTAATTTCCAGTGGTTATGAATAGAGCTATGATAAACCTTTACATAAATGTTGTGTGTAAACATATTTTTATTTCTTGACTAAATACCTGGGAGGGAACTGGAGTTCACATGGTTAATGTATATTTAAATTTATTAAAATAATCAGACTGTTTTCCAGATACTAATATAATTTTACAGTTCTCCCAGCAATGTATGGGATTTCCAGTTGCTCTCCCCATATTCATCAACTATTGGTATCGTCATTTTTATTTGTTTGCTTGCTTTAATTTTATCCATTGTCGTAGGTGTGTAGCAGCATTTCATTATGATATTAGTTGCATTTCTCTAACACTTAATGATGTTAAACATCTTTTTACATGCATGTTTCCTCTCTGTAATTCTACTTTGTTATAGTATAGTTCAAATAGTTTGACCTCCTTTTTTATTGCATTGTTTGCTTTCTTATATTGAATTTTAAAATTTGTGAATATATTTCACATATCATTTCTTTATCAAATATTTTCTCTCCATCTGTGACTCATCTCCATTTTCTCAATCCTTAATCTTTGACTATCAGTAGGTATCAATTTTTATATAAACCAATTTATAAATTTGATTTTTATATATCATTCTTTGTTTTTTATAAGAAGTCTTTGCTTTAGTCAGGTTGCAAATATAATCTGATTCTTTTTATTCTAGATTCTTTATAATTTTGCTTTATATATAGATCTAAGATCCATTTTGTGTTAATGTTTGAATAGGTTATGAAAAATAGACTGTGATTATTTTTTCATGTGCATATTTGTGTTTATTTGATCCCCCAAATACATCATTCATATATACATATATATGCATATATACATATATATGTGTATATATAGTGCTAGTTTTTAATATAATAAATAATAAAATTATAGTTCAATCTCTCAAAAGTCAATGAATTGTTCTTGACTTAAATTTTTCAAAGTATTTGAGCAGGACCTCTAATAGCAGGGTTTCCAATCCATAATTTATTCCATACTGAGCACTACCAGGCTTTTCCCTAATGCAACTTCACTAATATATTTTAAAGACTTTTTAGCACTAAGGTTTTTTTATATATATATATATTTATAGTGATCTTGAGTTGACTGCTATGTGACTAAAATATTTAAGCATGGTTTATAAACTTGATGTATACATCTATATATTTACGTACTACATTTAGAAAGTAGGGAGGTCAGAAGATAGCATCTATTTTTACAGATTTTTTATTTGAAATTTTGAACAATTAGTATTTTCAAGATGTCTCACTTCATGGTTTTCTTTCTACCTTAAGTAATTGTTTATATTTATAATAATTTAAAAAGAAATCCTTCTACTACTCTTAGGATCGTGAGGAGAAGAGAGCCAAAATTATAAAAAAATAGATATATTCTATACTATGTAAAGATTGTGTATACATACTATAACTATTTAACACAGTCTAATATTTAAATGTAAAATTAAAAGTAAATGAGCCTAAGATGAAACATATTTAAAGAGATAATTGAAGCTGTTGATATTCAAAATATCCATATTACAACATTCAAATGGAGCAAAAGATTCAAAATGATCAAAAGATATACACTATAATTAAAATTGTATTCTTACCACTGTATGAATAGGAACACTCTAGAGAAGAGATTTCCAAAATAACGAAAAAACATGAACATGGACTATAGATTAGTGGTTACCAGAGGGTAGGGGTAGAGGAAGGAAGGAGGTAGATGCGGTAAAGGGGGTCAAAATGTGGTGACAGAAAAAAATCTAACTATGGAAGGTGAACACGCAGTGTAAATATATATATGCCTTATGGTTGAAGTGTACAGCTGAAACTTATTGGATTTTATTAATGTCACCATAAAAAAAATAATAATGATGAAAAAAGGTTCCAGGCATCAAGAATAGGGGAATGAGAGTTTCAAAGAAAAGCTGACAGAGCAGAAATAACAATTGCATTATTAGCATTGTAAATAATGCCATTCAATGAATAATCCACACTTTCCCCTCTAATTTACATGCCAGTTTTATCTAATAATTTTTTTCTTTAATTAATAACTTGTCTTCTGTTCATCGATCTGCATAAGTGCTGTGGGCCAGCATTACAATTATTTAATCAATAAAGCTGTACAATACTTTTTATATCATTTATAGTAACTGTACACATATTATTCTATTTTTTATGCATTTAATTTTCCATGTGAATTTTAGAGTGATTTTTTTTATTATAGTTAACATATATACAATATTATATTGGTTTCAGGTGTACAATATAGTGATTCGACATTTATATAACTCATAATGTGATCACTACACTAAGTTTAATAACCGTCATCATGCAAAGTTACTATAATATTATTAATCATATTCTTTGAGTTGTACACTACATCTCTATGGCTGATTTAAAAAAAATTGGAAAATCTAGTATTTCAAATAAAATCATAAGACTCAATGAATTGAGGAAATCTGATCTTTCTACCACTTATTTTACCATTTAAAAATTATTAGTCTCCATTTATTGAAATGCAAATTTGGTATATTTCTAGATTTTTTAACCTGTAAGCTTTGTTTATTTGGTTATGACCTAATTTTGAGTGCTATTTTTAAAAGTATCTTTAATTTTCTCCTGCTGAGAAGTAATTGTTAATATTGATGAAAGCTTTTAATTCTGGTAGTAGATTCATAAGTGTCCAAATAACTATGTTCTGTCCATTTATTTTCAATTATTCTTAATAAAAATTACATAAAATTATGATATGTTTCTCTGAGAAGTTATCATCATAACCCCCAGAACTTTATATTATTTTCCAAATACCTTTATAACTAATTTTCCATTTGATTAAATAGGTATTTTAAGGTTGTCCTAATTTTCTAGTGATTATGCACTTTTAAATATTTTATTAATACTTTTCTATTTTTTTTTATTGTGGTAGTGTTAACTTTATTAACAATCCAAGAGAAATACTTTTTTTCAACATGGTTTATAAAACACTTCGATCTGTTTATTTCACCTGTTAATTAGTGATATCTGTTTACATTTTTATTTTTCAGCTCCCATGCTCACTTTAATTTTTAAAAATTCTATGCTTCAATATATCTCATAGGCCCAATGGAAGATCCCTTGATCTCTCTACTGAGAAATAAAATAACAACTAGGGCTCTTTAGACTCTTTTGTGTCCAATGAAGATATATATGCTTCTGTCTTTGTTTTTCTCTGTTCTCTCTCAAATTAAACTCTTCATTATACAAAGAGTGGAATCTCTGAGTATGTTAAGCTTAACATACAATCTTCCCATGCTCTTTTAGGAGCCAATGGACTGAGAAAGTTACCTTCCTCAGATTTACTTTAAATATCACAACTTATGTCTGATTTCTTTCCCCTGCCCAAAATGAATATTTGTCCTATATAATTTTTAAAATTTAAATGAAAGTAGGAATGAGTTTCCCACCAAATCACTATTTTATTTGTACTATTGTAATTCCAAAAGCCATTTCATATAAAAGTTCAGTGTAATTATGAAATGCAATGTTCCAATTGTATAAATAAGTTTGCAAAAACATAGAATTAAAGAAAATGCACTAAATTCAAATTTACTGTCTACATATAACTGCTTTTAAGATAATTATCTTTATATTGTATTTTTTATTATAGGAAGATAATTGAAAAGACATGGGTCATAAATGTATATCTATATTTACATTTGTGTGCATGCGTTTATGTGCCTATTTTATTTATTAATAAATCTATGTAGTAACACTAGTAAGTTTACATTTTGATACTGTTTGAACTTTAATTGTTGAGCTATACCAAGCTGAATTTTAACCTGTATATATTTATAGATTATTTTACAATGAAATTTTGTATCATAGATTCTAGTAACAAGTCAAAAATAGTTACTTAATACCAAAAGGGCATTAAAACAAATTTTATCCTCATGTGGCGCAAGGGATTAGAAGACTGGCTAAAAAACTATTAGAGGGAATGAATTAAAATAAGTTGAAAGCCACAGAGGTAACTTTATGTTTTGTTTAATTTTAACAAAAATATGAAACTGGTATGGAAAGATTCTGATGTGATGAGTACCATCTGCTCTTATTTTGTTATATAACAATTTGCATAAAATCTATTAAGTTTGTTGTATTGCATGCTTCAGAAATTTAATAACCAAGAATTATAGATGATATACAGTACTTGGCAACAAATGTTAATAAACAGAAATTGTACTTCCAGCTATAAATGCATATAGAAACTAATATGTAATTTTAGGAAAAATGAAACTATTGCAAATTGTTTTCATCATTTTTAGTAATTAATTTGTTCTAATTAAGAAGGCGTGATTTGTATTTCTATGCTCCTAATTCTTTTAGAGTACTAAAAAATATGAAGTTTCATCATTAACTTGGTTGCACATAATGGGCATCATAAAATTTCTCTTCTTAGTCTTCATTTCTCTCACTCACTTTCTCTTCTTTATAAAGCAATGAATCCACATGACATTCTCTATTAGCTGTAAAATGAAACAGTTTGCTCAAAAAAATTTGTTTGTTATCCATGCAAACATGATATCTACAAGGTCTTGGGTACAAAAACAAAATCACAATCCTTTTTATGCTCTTAGAAAAATCATTATTCTTTCTCGTCCAATCTAAATTATTCCTAGGTTTGCTCTTCTCTGGGGATAAAACACTGAAGACATATTTTTACATCAGAAAAATCTTTTAGCATAATACCTATACTTCAGATACATATATTCCCTTCCTCCAGTCCGCTAATGGCAAGGTTATTACACAATGCAAATGTATTCAGCCTTTCACTGCTGTCCTCTATTATAAATTGCAAAGGTTTGAAGAGTCTGCATAGGTCTTTCTATGCAGATCTTTCTTTGCATTCATAGATCCTAAAACCCAAATTCGGATTTCACTTCATATTAGCTGGGGGACTTTAGGCAAAGTTTTTATTTAATCATAAGTTTCTTTTCAAGAAATATAGAAACCCAGTTGTAATAACTACACAGAATTAATGTGTAGATTACGTGGAAAATAAAAATATGTGGCCAGTGCCTGGCACTGAGAAATGACACAGTAAATGCTAGCCATTCATTCTGATGTCTGTTCAAAATCATGAAGCATTCTATCTCTGTAAACTATAATTTGTGGAACCAAACAGAAATCTTTATAATATTCCTGACATGTTTTACAATTTTAAAACATTCAAAAAATTTATTTTGTCAAACAATGGAACAAGTGAGAATATGAGTCTGTTCTGTGTGTGTGTGTATGTATGCATTCTCTTTTTTATATCTGTCAGCCCCATTAGCAATAAATAAAAATGAATTTGAGTGATAGCAATAAAAAGTTTCCGGTATATCCTTGTGATTTCAAATCAATGTTTCTGATATAGTCTTGTTATTTCAAATGAAGCAAAGCCCATTATTTCAACCCATTAATATTTGTCAATACTGTTATTTTTGAAGGGAGCTAAAAATAATGTTGCTTTTATTTTTGAGATTTTCTCTTAAGTCTCCATGCTTTATTTACTTTGCAACAAAAATTGAGACAAATGGCCTCAGCCAACTAGCCAGCCAACCAATCAACAACTGAATATTCAGTACGTATTATGTGCCAGACATAGATAATAGGCCTTCAGTAAACAACCATGAAACAGTCACAATGCCTACATCAGGAAGGTCTCAGTTTAATTAAATATAGACCGGTACAGTGTGGTGAAACATGTTTTATATAAGATATAAAAGATACTAAAAGAATAGAGAAAGTGGTTGACCTTAATCTGATAGTCAATACATTCCTTGAAATAAATCTTGAAGTATGAATAGAATCCATGTGGTAGAGAAAAAATATGTCATTTTTAAAAATAAAATAAAAGGCTTGACGAAATTAGAAAAAAGATGATACTTCAATGATTACGACTCAATACATCTTTTCAACATTTGTACAAAATAATTATATATTACTCTAATATAAATCAGTATAATGTTTAGATTGATTATTTTAGATTACTAAATTGAGCTAATTTTTTGCAAGTTTTTTCTCTTTGATTAGGCCATTTGTGTTTGCTAAATTGGTGCTCGTCGCAGTCATTCTGCTATCTTCTTGCTGAGATAGGTGGATAGGGGTGCTATTTTCCTATAATGATTTAGAGGGAAGGTTCCCAGGTCCTTGAGGAAGACCTTTCTGGCTTGTAAAACTAGCAAGAGGCTTTTTTTGGGAGATTTGCATCTCAAAGGGACAGATAAAGAATTTACATGTTTTCCAGAGTTAATGCTCCAAGAAAAGCAGCCAGGTTCTAGAGTCAGGAAGAAGCCAGTCTGAAGTTTACTTAAACTGTGGGAAACAGTAGATGTTCTTGGTCACAAAACATGCTGGATTGTGAGGAGCACATTTTCAACATGCTGTGTCTTCCTTCTTATCGCTCTTCTATTATTCCATACCCTGGCCACTTGTGTGGTAGAAAAGTCTTGTTTAACATATTTTGCTTAGTTGGAAATTGTTGTTCTAAAACTAACATAAGAACATTTTCAATTTAGAAAATCCCATGTATGTTAATATCTAGACTTTTTGTTCCCCTTAAAAAACTGGAAAATCTGGCTTCCTCGAGTACTTGTATTTGTACCCTTATCTTATATAATCTAAGGGAAATCACAAACTCTCTGAGCAAGTCATAGGAAGCCCTAGTGTCTAATAGTCTGCTGCTGCCATTTCTGTCACTGATCCTCTCCACCATGTGGTGTAACTGTTGGATGTTAATTAGTTGCTAAGTGTTCTTAGGCTTTCACTAAGCCCCAAACAGTGTGATCTTCCAATGAAGATGTCTATGATAAAACCTTGTACTTGCATTAACCACAGTGAATTCACCTTGTTCAAGTGAATTTACCTACAATCAGGGTATAATCTGTATTTACTATAGATAATTAGATTGCAGAGTGTATTTTAAGAAACTGTATGTAAGAAGTGGCTATGTACACCAGACTATGCTCTTATATGGAAGATGTTTTTCTAGTTGAAAACTGTTGAATAATGGGCCAGTTTTAAATGTCAGTGTGTGTGTGTGTGTGTGTGTGTGTGTGTGTGTGTGTGTGTGTGTGTATACTGATATATTTCTCTCTGTATTTTATTCAGTGATTTACAGGCAGACATGGAGAGTGTTATATGATAATATTGGCAAATATCTCCAAGTTGTTTAACTCATTTATATTGTTGTATTGAACTAGACCTCTTTGCCAGCTTCTACAGAACAAATTTAATAGAAATCTTTTAATACAATTCTTGAAAAGTAAGCAGTCCACATGAACAAAAGGTCTTAGAATTTTAGTTCATTTGCTTTGAGACTCTGTTTCCTGAAATAGCTGATCAAACTTATTTACATTATTCAACTGATAGTATTAGATTTGAGGATAAGAAATAGCAATCTTCTCTTAACTTATATTCATAAAATATTTCAATAATGCCTAGTTCAGTTTACAAGCAATTTATGAGTGAGATCAATAGCTTACAGTAAATCCACTAGCTATATATAATTAAATCAATCAATACATAAATTAATATGGAGACATGATGAGAGGTCTGGAAAAATTATGATTCAAGAAAAAAACCCCTAAAACCGTTAGTTGGTAATAAGATTATAGCTGTAGAAGATCAGCCTATATTTTATAATGTTCTCCATAAAATATATTATGTGCTTTTCTAGACAATATTATTTTATTTTACATTTTAATAGTCTATAGAATAGTATTTTACATCTCTGTATGTAATCCAATGTTGGAAGCCAAGGTTAATATATGCAGAACAAATATGCCAGACTATTGGGACCAACTAATTTGTAATCTAACACATAAAATAATTGTCTTAAATACAGCTCAATAAATTAAACTGAGACATAGATAGTTTGAATTCACATCAATAATCCTAAACATAAATAATATTTCAGAGTCTTCATATATAGGACCAAATTTTTCGTAGTGTTTATATAATAGACGTTTTAAAATTTGTGTCTGGAAAAAATCAATAAAAATAAGATTCGGGATGTTTTTGTAGTTTAATTTTAACCCAGAGCTTATAAGATTTAGACTAATAAAATTGGGGAAACAAGAACAAATTAAGTTTGTAAAATCAATTTTTAAAGAGCAAAGATTTTTCTAGAGCTCAGCGGGTATGTGACGGGATTAAGATATTTTCATAGCTAAAAAATATGATTCAAAAAACAAGGATGTGTTTAACATGAGCATAGATGTTATGATTGTCTAGAGAATCAGGATTTACCTATTATTTTAAAATTATACATCTTAAAGTGATGATATAAATGTGCATATGTACTTGTATATTTTAACATAAAATATGACGAATGAAAGCTATCCAGAGGTTAATTTCAATTGAGTTGCACGGAGAAGCAAAACACAAAATCATTTCAGGATCAGAATCATGCCGACTCTCTGGCAGAGCATTGCATAAGGAAGATTTAAGAGAGAAGCTTTTCTAGTCACTGTTATTTCTGTATTTGCAGAAAATGGGACTCCTCTGGGTATAGCAAGTTTGTAGAAAACCTACTGAAAATTCTGTGGCTGTTATCAATATCAGCTCTTCAAAATGCAAATAAAAGAAAATTCATATTGGCTTAAGAATAGAGGATAATTTATTGGCTTAAGTAACTGATCCAGTAGGGCCTACAGATGAATATTCAGATGGTCTAATAAAATCATGTCCTTGTCTCTACATCTCAGTTCTAAATTAAGCTGGATCTCCCCACCATGCAAGGTGACCTCCAGCAGCACTAAGCTTACATTCTACTTTTTTGGCAACAACAGTGGCAACAGATTGATTACAACAGCTCCAGCAACAATTCTAGACTAGATTAGAAGTCTTACTGATCTAGAGTTGCATACCCGTCCTATGAGAGTTGGTGAGGCTTGCTGCAGTTAGAAACACATGGCCTACCTTATAGTAGGTTAAGAGAATGTGTTACTTGTTGCTCAAGTATGACTGACGCAGGTCAAGGGTTCTCTTCCATCCTGCAGTCATGTCATTTTTAATTTATGTCCTTAAAATGTCTCCACAACAGGAAAAGAGAGGAAACACAGGGAAAACACTCTGAAGTGGCGTGCCAAGGTTTCAATAACAGGGACCCACCTGAATGAAGGGAAGGCTGGAAAATACATTTTCCTGTAAGCCAGGAAAGAAGGAAATGAAACAGGATTTTCTTCTGCCACATCTTTCCTTTCCCAAGCATTTTCCACAGAGGTTTGGCACTCTAAAGGACCAGGATAGCATCACATCTGCTTTTGAACTTGAGGAGAATTAGGAAAAGTCAACACTGCCAGATTTACAAACAGTGAGAATGGGGCTGAGGATTGACTTCTCAGAAGAAATCAGAGTTGTTTTTATAACAAAATAAGGAAATGGAGACAAAGATACTAGACTCAAAAAAACCAAACTGTCCAGAAATATAAACAACTGTTTTTACATGGTGAAAATTGAGAAAGATATCCTTTTTGATTTTATCAATTAGTAATTCTATCCATCATGTGTGAGTTACTGGTTCCTTTATCACCTTTGGTTCCTCCAACTAAATATATGCAATAAAATTGATAGGCTAAAATAATGATAAAAAATGTGAACATAGAAAATGTTATGCTTAATGCTTCTATATTTTATTAGGTATGATAAAAGTAGAATTTTCACTGATAAATGGTATATTTATTTTCATGAAGGACTCATCAGACTACACAGCTTAGAGGGTACCATGTGCTACAAGTAATTTGTGGCATTAAGGAGGACATAAGAAGAACCCAAGTTGGTGAAGGTACATTTAGATCTTTTTTAAAGAATAATACATTCATAGAATCTTTCAAGTTAGAAAAATGCATCAAAGTCATCTAACTTAATAAAAATAAACTCATGTCTAAATTCGTTGTCTATGATTCCTTGCACTGTGTATTGAATACTTGGTGACTGTAATATTTTTTTATATATTTAGATTTAAGCCATATGCTAAAATATTAATATCTACCACACTTTAGTCATAAAAGTATCAGAATTGAATGAAAATTGAGTTTTGCCCAAAAGTTATAGTGAGATTAATAGAATATTCTAGTCTCACTTAATAAATGTGTTGTACAGACAAGAATCAGAAGTTCTGAAAAATATTGTATGCGAAACTAACACCACTGTTTCATTTCTGTCAGGCCTATTATCTTGTTATTTTATTCTTCAAGTATAAGTTGAATTGATCTGCTGTCTCTACCAGAAAAAAAAAATTATCTTAATGTGTTATGTAAATGAATGTCTAATCCATCATAGTCTCATTTAGTTCTTTAAAATACAGGCTTAAATGAAAAACACGTGCAACTACTTTCAGTCTGGATGTGCCTCACGTTATCACATTTCCCATGCCTCTGAAAACATTCCATGTAGCAGTGGACTCTCGGGGATCCTGTAAAGGTGGGGAATTGTTCGAGGCCACAAGGGAAGGGATCCTGCTGCTTTTGCTATGAGGACATGGACCAGCTGAGGCTGTGTTGCTTTAGTTACCAAAAAACAACAATATTTATAAGTATTTATTTTAAGAGAAGTGCAGAGATTAATAATGTATCTTTCAGGATGATGCTGCAACGTGAAGTATAAAAAGGTTACTAAAAGACAATAGTGTGGCTGTGTTTTCAACTCTAACAAGACACAGTCTGCAGGTAGATGTCCCCTTGAGAGAAAGAGAACAGGGAAAGCCACGCTAATTTATATTCATTTACTTGTTTTCTGTGCAGTCAACTAGCGCATCTTCGGTTAATAAATCAGAAAGAAATATGTGTTTATTGTCTCTTCCCATCAATCCATATCTCATTTAAATTTTTTTGAAGAATATTCATTGAATTTCCGTTTCTATTACAGTTTACTCCTGTAAGTTAACTCAGTACCCAATTCTTGTCCTTTCTGAGTAACTCGAAATTGCTTTTCTGGAATTTATCAAGGTCCGGAAATCGAACTGTCCATTCACAGAAAACTTAGGCAGTGGAGGGATATGGCAAATGACACTATGTGGATGAAATTATGTAAATCAAGAAAGTGGGAAATTCTACAGTACAAGTGAGCACATTTAAATAATGAATAAATAATAGGCACAAAAAGACAAATCAAGGAAGAGGCTTTAATAAATTACAAGATGGGCCATATTTAGATCTTAATTCAAATAGCAAACAAATAAAATAAAAAAAATAAACATGAACTGTTATTACATAGTATAAATGCATGATTTTTAAACTTTTAGCTGTGATAATGGTACTACATTCATAAAATCCTTACCTATTGATGATATATATTGTAATGTACTTCTGGGAAAAAGTCTTGTATAATCTCTTAATGCTAAGGATGAAGTTGGGAGAGACTGGTATTTAAATGAGTTTCCTAATTTTATTTATGATAAAGGCATTCCGGAGTGACAGAGCCATGTGGCAGTAGTTAACTGAGAGAGAAATAAGGTTATGCTTAATATATCAGGCAATTTCACCACTGTGGCAATCAAAAGGGTCTGGCAGGTTCAGTTTCTAGTAACAGTCATCACTAATTTGCATTCACAGTATAATATATGTAAATATGTATATGTATATACATACACATTCATACAACTAGACATACACATTTAATTAGGTTTTTTCTTTTGACCTTAAATATTTCTCAAACTTGGCAAAAAAAACCCTAAATCATTTAAATTGACTATTTAAGAAATTCTAATATAAAGGCTGAAGGAAAAAAAAAATGAACTTTGGAATTTTGTCTCTGCTTAAAATTTTTAATCCCATAAAGTCTGAAAGGGATATAGGTCACATAAAAATGAAAAAAAAATTTTTTTGCACAACTTTAAGATTCTTCCATATTTTTATATCAAGATGGACATACTTTATTTGATATATAGTTTTAATATAACTATTGACATACAAACATCATTAAAATCTCAGTAGCTGGACATTTAAAAACCTACAATGTTTTGATATTTTTAGTATAAAATTCAATAAACATGCTGTAGGTAGGTACTTTTATAACCCTACAAGAGCTTTAAATAAATGTTTAGACATTATGGGCAAGACACGACCAAATGCTATGATGAATGTTACTAAACAGTTTCTATTATAAACTTCTGTTTTCAGAACCTGACATGATTCTGAAAAAGTCGCGGTTTGCACTAAAGTGTTGCATGTTTTGCCTCTTCCCCAAGGTGATTTTTTTCTCACATGTGGGAAGAAAATCTGTTCCCTTTTCCAACAAGTGAGAATGTGAAAAATATATTTTGTATTGTAAAAATAATTCGCTACCTGTTTGTACTTAAAGAAGTTCAAATGACATGCTTATGTAACGATTATAAATAATTTTGCACTTTTTATTTTGATTATAAAAATTATACCTAATCATTATATTTAGAAACAAAGAAGCATTTAAAGAAATACAAAAATCCTCACATAGAGATTACTACAGTTTATATATTTCTGTTTCTTTTCCAGCTTTACAAAAGATACATACTGAATATTTAAAATATTAAAATATGCAAATACATAGCAGCAAGTCATGCTTTAAAATATTCTATGTGCTTTATAATAATTAATTAATGCAAGAGCTATAATTGCTTAACCATTATCAATATTAGAACAAGTATTTTGTCTCCAATTTTCTATTATAAAAGTTACAGTACAATATATAATGTTGTACACACATATTGTGTGACTGAATATTTTTTCAGAAATCTTCTTGAATTGGAAAAGACTGTGTGATAAATGTTCTCACATTTACTGAGGACAAAACTTGATTTTTTTTTTCTCGTCCTCTTTTACAATTAGGTATGGCCATGTGGCTAATTTTTCTCCAATCAAAGGCTAGCAAAATTAATGGGTACCATGTTCAGATCTTCCTAATAAAATGACCTCTTATTTTTTTCCATATTGCATGACTAACATGGTAACAACACAGATGACTATGGAAACATTTGATGAATTTAATATCTGCATGGGCCTTAGCTTCTCATTGGCTACATGGCAGAAAAGTGTTCTATGAGATCTGTACGCTTGCCCTGGAATGTTACTTGTGACACAAACTTTTAATTCTTTAATTCTTTAAGCTACTAATTTTTGGAGCACCTTTTATACTAGGATTTAGCCACAGGTAAAGCAACAACTTACTTCTTCCTCTTATAGAAAAATAATGGGGATAGTTTTTAGTTTGTTTAGCATCTTTGAGATTTTAATTATCTCTCGTTTATTGTGAAAGATTTTTTGTTTATCAAATCTAGGATGAAAGATGAATATGCCAAGAGAGAAGTGAAGTTATTCTAGGTTAATTGTGTGTAATTAAACCATATTAATATGTGTATGTTTTAATGACTGTATACTTATCGGGTTAAAAAAAGCATACCCTTGTTTTATGCATGCACTGACATCAGAACTGTCAACAAATCAATTTTTAAATGAACAAAAAAATTGAGAAATACCCTTGTCAATCATTGACATCCACAGAACACTTCATAGAATAAATTAGTCTCCAGAGATCTGCTAATATCCTCATTGTCACTTTCTCCTCATATCCCTATTCATCACTAAACACCATAAACCCATTGACTCCATTAGGGAAATATTCATGTCCAGTAAAGACCTTATAAAAACTCCTTTGAACAGCACTGATTTAATGTTGTGTGTTGATGATTCATACTAAACTGGTGTCAAGCAAATTGTGGGATCATAGACATAAATTCGCCATTAAAATACGAATGTCTCCCAGAAGTTAAATTAACTCAAGTGCTAAATCGATCTTCCTTACACAAGCTTTCCAGCTTACAAAAGATAAAATATATATATTTACATGGATGGTAGGTATGCTTTTGGAGTGGGCTTTTATCATTTTGAATGCTTTAATAAAAGAAGTTTTCTAACCTCTATATGGCTCTACCGTAAAAATAAGATAAACCAATTAAAATACATTCTAGATAACTTGCCATTACATAGGTAGCCAAAAAATAAACAGAATGTCATTCAAAGTATTGACTCAGAACCCCAGAATTTCCTTGCTGATGGCTACCATAAAAAACACTATTAACCAAACCAGTTACTTTAGGAATGGGCTATAAATATAATCTAATCATCATCAGTTTTTTTTTTTTTTTTTTTTTTTTCCATGATGGATTGAGGATTTTCCTTGACAGAGAGCTATTGTTTTAATAGTATCAAAAAAAAAAAAAAAATGCACCCTGTTTTTTGTTTCTCAAGTGGGGAATTTCAACCTACATATCCATTGTCAATAATACAAAATTCATTGAGACTATAATTAAAGAATTTTTCAGTCTTGTTTTTTTACTCAAAATATCCATTGCCCACATCATACTCAATCTATAGGATTCAGAGAACTCTAAAATAAGGCAAGTGTGCTGTTGAGGAGTGTGTCCTTGAAGAATAGTAATTTACTTTCTCTTCATGTAAGCTATGTGATCTGGAATCCAATTGTGCAAATGTGCACCTAAAAGAGAGTTCTGGATTTTGTTTCTGACCCATTTTTAATCATAAATGGTCACAGACCACTCTGAAGTCTCAAGTAAGTAGATTAAATCTAAGTGTTGCCTGGACAATCGCTGGGGCTGATTTCCCCTTGTCTAGTCAAGGAGAACTTGTGCTACAGCAAACACCTAAGTGAAAAACAACGATTAGGTAGAACAATAAATGAATAGCATAATGAAAATGACCACTTGGCTCTCAAAATCAGGTCTAGCTATTCTTTAAAATATGTTTTCTTGGTCGTGTTTGTAAATCTACATCTCTGCCTTCAGAGTTTATTATTAGAACTCACAATTATATTGTAACTGGAAATTGCCTGTATGGCCAATACATTCTCTCCAGAGACTTAAATGCTACTGTGAGAGCATTACCAAAGAGAAGGATTAAACGACACACCTGACAGTCAAAAAAAAAAAAAAAAAGTGTTATTTATTCTGGTCCAAATTCTAATCAACAGAATTCTGAAAATGTCTGAAATTAGGCTCTACAGAATGAACTGTGAGTTCACCCATCCCTGGCAACCAGCAGCAAGCAGCTAGGTCACTACAATCAGCACACACAAAATATACATAAACATCTTACAAGGCTTCCCTGTGAACACTTTGAGACAATTTCTGAAATAAGACAGATAAACTGACACTACAAATTCAAAACTAAATAAACTAAATAACAGTTTTCATCTTTTGACTACTTTTATACTGACACCAACCAAACTTTCTCTTCTCTTCTACATCAGAGATAACAGGATACCCCAAAACTTAATTGTCCCTGCTTCCTGCCTGCACTCAGTCTAGAACTATCCTTGGTTTCCTTAAGCTCCCTTAAAATCACCCAGCCCATACCTAATTCTTAATGAAAGTCCTTATAACTTCTTCTTACCAAGACAGCCCTGATACTTATATTTTCTTGCTGCTGAACTCAAAAGAGGCCTAATTATGCATCTGAGCGTGTTCTTAGTAGTCTTTGACTGGCTAGCTTATATATTACTTAAGGTATTTAAATGAATTTTTAAAATTGGATTGTTATTTCATTTACAATTTAAAATTAGAAAACATGACATCGCTGAAAAGACAAACCCATTAAGCTTCATTGGAATAAATATGCACCTTAGGAAACTGTTTTGGCTGCTGATTGTCAAATATCTCAAATCTAATCATTTCAGCTCATTTTTCATGTCTGTCTAGATCTACAATGCCTGCAAATTTCTAGGTTTATTTTCCTTTCTTTTCCAATATCACTATCTGCAGAATCAGCGCAGTTCTTCACTGTTTACTCAGTTTTGTCAAAGTCCTCTGGGTCCACAGACATGCAAGACATGCAGGATGAGTTGGGCTGTGCATGTCATTGGACCTTCAGGGGACACAGAAAGTTATTTACAACAGCATGAATTCATCTATGATATTTTTAAAAGGCAAGATATTTTTTTGTTGTTGTTAATTTTACTTACATAAACGTCTTTTATATGAAGTTATGCCCAATTTTTACTTTCTTCTGCTAAATATATGTTGAAAACTTACTATGGGACTTGACTGAATTCCATGAATATCAATGAAATATACTCAGTAAGAACTTTGGAATATGTTTCTCACAGTGCCATCTTTGTAATTTCTTGTCTGTCTGCAATGCCTTTTGCCCCATCCTCTCTTCAGTCTGATAGCTAATTTGCTGCATTCTCTTTGGCTCATGTGTCATCCCCTCTAGAAACCTATCTCTGCTAGTTTACACTGAGTTAGTCTGCCTTTTCCTATGATTTTATGATATCCTGTACAAACCTATCATCCCATATACTTAAATTATTTTTTCTGAGGTTTTTCCCCATAGACTATGGGTTTCTTAAGAGAAATCTTATCTTATTCATTTTCTATCTGCAAAGCCTAGCTCAGTGATAGCACAATAGTCTTTCCGTAAATGTGTGAAAAAGAAATGAGTGGTTATAATCTCCTATTTAAGAAGTACAATCTAGTAGACGACCAGGTGCT
The DNA here is from genome assembly GCA_003508835.1 of Eonycteris spelaea. Lineage (NCBI taxonomy): Eukaryota > Metazoa > Chordata > Mammalia > Chiroptera > Pteropodidae > Eonycteris > Eonycteris spelaea. Next base: position 14,232,273 of record PUFA01000021.1, read on the forward strand.
TCTTATTTAAATATATATCATTTTGAAAACCTAAGAAAAACTCCCATATTTGTTATTATGACTGATTAAGTGTTCTCTCCAGTGTATAATAAAATTACTTTCTTTGTATTGAAGAGATTCTTGCACTATTGAAAAAAATATCAATTAGATACTAATTAGTCTTGCTTTCTGCTTGTGGAGGGCTTGAGGTGAATGGGTGTGGAAGAGAATGGAAACAATTATTAAGTAAACATTTAGGCAATTCAAACCTTGTGCTCCTTGCAGATAAAAATGCAAATCAGGTTTGCAATACAACCTCCATACAGAAAATCAGGGCAGATGCTAATGAATTTAACATATTTGTGATGAGTACTTTAGTTTTAAAACCATTGATTTCTTTACAAATAGAAGCAGTGAAACATAAACTAAAGTTGTTATGTTGCACCAAACCTGGAAAATTAAAGGCTGCTAATGGTCTTCTGTAATACATTGTGAGGATGATGATTATGAAAAAAGCTCAGCAGTTTTGATGAATAATTCTCTTCTGGAAAGAGGTCCTGACTTATTTGACAGAAGGTGCCTTGCATAGATCAGCATAGAGAAGTGAGAGATAACAGCTATTGTGTTACATAATAGTGTAATAATATAACATTTACAGGGTTTAAGTGCAAGTGAGAAACAATAAAAGTGAAGAATTTCACAGTTAAGGAGGAAACACACCAGTCTGCCCTGTAGCACTAAGACACAACCCAGGATTGAGGGACTCATGATTCAGGGTGCATGTCGTGGATACTTGCTCAAAGAAATATCCTGCATCAATTATTCAAGTCTTGTATTAGTTCATTTTTAACACTGAGAAATAAATATACTTTCTTTATAATGCTAGGATAACTCTCCTTGAATTTTATATTTTTACTCCCCTACTCAAAACACTACATTAACAACACATTGCCAATTTTATGAAATCTAAGTATTCTGCCCCACTCTCCTGCACATCAGAATGTGTGATACTAAGTTTACTCCCAAGTTTATTTCTTCTCCTCTCTAGTTACACCCTCTACTGGAATTACTGTCTCCTTGGTTTGTAATAGATGTTGAGTGGTTTTATTTGTATGAGTATGAATTTCCTTTTCTTTTCCCTATGTCTAACCCATATATAAGATTCATATCCACATTTTTAAGTCCACTCAAGTCCCAACTTCTATAAAAATAACACTTAGTTTTACTTGATGCCTATTATGTGCCCAAATGAGCTAGGCAGTTTATGTGGAGTATTTACTCTTCATGAAATCTGAGGCGTTCATAATAAACATACCCATTTCACAGATGTGGAAACTCATATTGAAAGAGGTTACGTAATGTCTACTAGGTCTAATGTCTAGCAAATAGCGGGATTTGAACTTGGCGTTGATAAACTGACTACAAAGATGCCTTTCTATGTTCCTTATGAACTTATTACCATTAATTCAGAAATGAGGTGTTATATTATTATTATTTTCACACAAATGTACTCAGGGATAGAAATTATGGAAGACATCATAATTTCTTTCCTTCTGAATTTCTAGCTAACTTAAAATGTTAGTAAGAAACGTATTACTCAACACACTGTAATAGACACAAAAAAAATACTGAGCATGCTGGTTTAAAGGATATATATCACTTTGAAATGTAACATACTTACTAAAAAGGAAAGCTAATTGATATTGAGAATAAAAATAATGATAATAAAAAATATAAGATGTATATGTTTGATGAAATCAAAGAAAATTATAGTAAGAGAGAGTTATTAAAATGTCTACAATGAAATTGTATATTGAGCTGGGTACTGCGCAATTTGCATGTACTTACCAATTTATAAAGACAGGCAGATCAGTAAGCTAATAAGTAAAACGAAGAAAAAGAAAAACTATGAGAAATATCTACATCTAGAGTTACTGTGCACACCAAGCAATGGATAGCTCTCATAGGATGTCTTCCTAGACACTTGGATGCCTGGAATGATCTGGGAAATGAAGTGAAGAAAGACATTCCAGGCAGAAGATAAAAAGAGATAAAATGGTTACTGAGGAAGACAGATGATAGCACATTAACAGAAATGCAAATGATTCAATGAAACTGGACTCAAAGTGCAAAGGGGCATCGGAGAGTGATGAAGTCAACGAAGGTAAACACATGCTGTGTCCCTGATTGTCTTTCCTGCCCCACTAAAAAGCTTTGAGCTTTACCCGAGGACTTTGGCAATTCAGTAAAACTTTTTATGAAGAGAGGTATGCAATTAAATTCCTAATTTATAAAGTCACTGTGGTAGAAATGCTAAAGGTGATTAGAGGGGTTAAACAGCAAATTCTGAAGTACATTGTTACAAATCAAGACTGAAATAACAAAGCAGCAGGAAAGAATGTTCAAAAGATACTCAGAAACCAGGAGCAATGGAACTAAGTAAAAGATCAGTTTGAAAGGGTAAGAGGAAATTGCAAAGAAAGGATTTCAATTTATAACTTAAGAAACTTGATAGATGTGAAACAACTGGCTGAAGTAACAGAACAAACATACTGATAGCACACTGTGAAGATGCTAAGATCAATTTGAATATTTACATTTGAAATGCCAAGAGGAGATTTTTAGCTGACAGTCTTGACCTCATAGTGAGATTTCACATGAGATAAAGAGATGGGGTAATTTTCAGTATTTAGGCATTGGAGTGAATTCCATCACCCAGGGAGTGAGTATATAGCACAAAGAAAAGTAAGCTAGTAATTGATCCCCAAGGAAAGCAAACATTTAGAGGATAAGCAATGGAAGTGAAAGATAAAAAGCACATGGATAAAGGATGAAGCAGAAATAGGGTGGGGAAGTCTGGCAGTCAAAGTTTGTTCTCGAAAACAAAACGCTCTGTATATTTCAAGTGAAGAATATTTGATATAAATAATTGGTTACTAGTATATCATAAGGCTGGGATTTCAATAAATCCCAACCACCTCCAGGCTGAAAGAACAGACCTGTATAGCCCATACTGCATAATTGCCCTGCCTCTGAGCTGCAAGAGATCCTAGCACTGCTGTAACCATCACACGCCCCGCTTGCCTTCCAGTAGCCCACACTACTTTTTCTGCTACAGTAGCCAGGAAGCTTAAATGCACTCACTGATGTTGTCTCCAGCAAAACCAGAGCCTTTGATAAGGTCAGTGCTGCCAAGGCTGCTGCAGGATCCACGATATCTTTGCTTCCACGGTGACAGCCAACTTCTACTATCAGAGAGGGAGCCACACAGCCAGAGCATGAGCTGCACTTGACCCTAATGCTGTTGGGGGCACATTCAGAAGCCAAAGGAGAGGGCACATAATTTAGTTCTTTCTCCAATTGCCTAGATATCTGCCTTCTACTGGAAGACTGTATTGAGCACTGTAGTTTTCAGCTTCCAAAAAAGCAGAGAAAGGAGGTAGAATTGAGATAAAACAGACTGATAGAAGGTACACTAAATTTCAGGAAGGCTGCATGGCCAACATAACAGGTATGGACTGAGGGATTTGGTTTTATTGCCAACTACCCTCTAAATTGCTTTTCTAAAATGAAGATGTATCAGTTTACTCTATTACTCGAAGAATATGAAGGTGTTTTGTGTGTGTGTGTGTGTGTGTGTTTACCAATTCTCCAATACTGAATAGTATCAAATTATTATTATTTTTTTTATCTTTGTGAATTTGATGGATGAAAATAGATCTCAAAGTGTGGCTTTCATTTGTATTCCAATAGCAAGAAGGACTATCCGTGGTTGTTTTCTTAAAAGAGCTGAGCTTATTTCAGTGTGAATTCAGCTATGTGCTGTGGCCAACCAGATACTTCCAGAGCAGCTGTGGCCGCACATCTCTGCTGATCTTAGACAGCGAAATAAATGGCATGATGGTCATGGGATTAATTCTGTTTCCCAGCTAAGTTTTCTGTCTTAGTTTGAATTCCTAAAAGGTCAGTCCTGATACAAAGATTTGGTGACAAGTATTTTATTTAGTGAGCGACCCCAAGAAATATCAAAGGGATAAAGAGTAATATGTCTCAAACTTAGAATTCAGGGATTTGCTAGAGTGCCTCATGATGATGAAGTGTGAGAAAGTGTGAAAAGAAAGTCAATTAAAAATGTGTCTTTTTTTTTTTTTTTTTAGAATTGGCGGTAAGAACCTGGCACTAAATCCTACGATGATTTTAGGGATCACCCCTCAAAACTGTCCCCGCCAAAGCTAAGGAAGCTGAGGTGTTTTTCAACTCCTAGTTCTCATTTTTTTAAAGATAAATCTTGAGGTGGTAACTTGATGACATTTTTGTGTACCAATGGTGTGCATTGCTGTGGACTGAGAACACTCTGAGGCAGAAAGAACTAGAAAATCATTGTAAGGAACTGGGACCGTTTTCGAGTGAATCCAGGTGGGAAGCAAGGTGAGCTCTGCTCAGTTCCTCCCCTTTCAACACACCCATCCCAAATTAAGTTCACTCTTTTTTAGCCAGTGACATTCAAGTTGCAGTGAGTAATAATGCATCCCAAAAGACCTGTGACTGGAGAGCTGGTGGCGCAACACACATGTCACATGCTGTGGTTGGCACTGAGGCCATGATTGATATATGCTATTTTATTTCTCTATTATAGTTCAAAATTTCCCTCACCCTTATCCAGAATTTCTGTTGGTCTAGGTTGCTTTTGCTGTTCAGTGATGGAGAATTTCACTTCTGAGGGATGTAAGCCATGGTTATTTTTCCTGTGGCAGACCATGGTCATCGCAACTGTCTGTACTCTATGTTTATGCGCTGAGGCATCAAGAGGCATCCGGAAAGTCCTCTGCATTCCAGACCTGCTCCTCACTTTCCTTATTATTGAGCAATGACACTAGCTCCTCACACAGAGTAAAAAAACAGCCCAGTGAGCAGAATAACTATTTTTTTCATCCTTACCAGCAAACTGACCAGGCAGCAGTCACAGTTTAATGTCAATGGAATTCTTACTGTGACCTGGCAGAAGGGTTTCACCGTCGTGAATCAAGATGCCTAACTGCACAGTGAATAAAGCTGCAAGTTCAGGGAGGACACATTCTGTCAATTAGTCATTGGGAGTAATGGTGAGAGGAAGAAATATTCCTCCTTCTTGTTTCCTGGACTCACGTTCTATATGTCAGCTACACAGCATGATATACAGTCTGCTGTTTCACTGGGTATATCACATCTTGAAAGACAGAAGTCCTAGACACACTGAGTCATCCCCATGCTCTCAGCTGTTTAGCTAATCCCTTAAAAGATGATTCCAAAATTCTTTTAAGTCAGTGGTTTCTGGGTGATATGGTGTATCATAAGACCTGTAGATTTCCAGGCATCTGCTCATTGCTGTACTTTAGCCATATGGTGAATCCTTTGGCTGAGGTGATTTTATATAGGGCCCATTCTCAGTAAATTAGACACGGAACTCTTGAGTAATAGCACAGGCAGAGTCATTCGGACAGAATGCTCAAACCTATCCCCACGAAAGGAAGAAAAATAAATCCCTTTCCCTTCCTCTGAGCTGAAAAGGCCTGATGGACTCAATTCATCAGAAGTTGGCTGTCTAAACTCCTCAAATAGGATCAATCTCTGCTATTGCTAAGTTACACATTCGGCAGCAGTAGTAGCTGGATCAGATCACTGAGGGTAAGGACATACTGGAAGGGCTCGTGAATAGTGTCCCTCTGTGCCACCATGATCACTCCATTTACAGACTCATGGTATACCATTTAAGTGGCCAAAGACAAAGCTAGCTGGCATGCACTGAATGCATAATTTGCCAACTCCTGCGATGGATACTTTCTAATGCACTTTGACATGAGATTCAATGATCTGCACCTTTTTGTGTCTACTATAATAGAGCCACCCACATACACCTTCTCCAGGTCACCTTCTATGATCTTCCGATCTTGCTCATTCCAGGCATCTGAACATCCAGCAGGCCGCTGACCATTGCCTGAAATTTCAGGTACTACCTCTGTCTGCTTTTCTCTCTAAATCAAGTGTACTGCCCACCGGGAGGCTAGCTCATCAGCATTATCAGGTTACAATAATTTAGCAGTAGTATAGATCCAAAAAATGCATCAAAGTAATCTATCCAGTTTTTTTCTTTCTCTATGAACTGGTCGTAGGGACCTTCCACACACACATGCAAAAAGCCACACATGTGAGTTGAGGTAGAATGCTTAGTGAAAAGCATCTATATTTGTTAGCTGGAGTTGTCATATCAAACTACTATAAGCTGGCTGACTTAATCAAAAATATGTATAGTCTCACAGCTTTGGAGGTTAGAAATCCACGATTAAGGTTTGGCAGGGTTGGCTCTTCTGTTTCTTGCTTCTCCCCTAGCTTCTGAAGAATCTGGAAATCCATGGCATTCCTTGGTTGCTGATCTCTGATTTCATCCTCACATGGCTTTCTCCCTGTTTACATACCTGTGTCCACATTTCCCCCTTTTGATCGGGACATCCATCATATTGTATTAGGGATCCACTCTCTCTACGTCAATATGATTTCATCTTACCCAACTGCATATGCAACAACTCTGTTTCTAAAAAGGTCACATGCTGAGTTACAGGGGGTTCAGCCTTCAACATGAATTTTTTTTGGACACAACCCAACCTATAACAACAACCGTAGTTATATGGAGTCCATCCTCTTTCATTGTAGGTTTTGTGTATGTGTGTTTTCTATGTTTGACTGAGCATTTTCCTAAATGCACACAGAACTGTAGTTGTACTCACCCAAACTGATGCCCTGGTGTCCATCTAGCTTCTAACAGATGGTTCCGGTCCCACAGTTTCTTGAAGCAAACAAGTTTAGGCTCAGTAGCCTATCCGGCATTCCTTTTTGAATAGACAAATGTTATATGCTGCACATGATCTTTTTTCCAGAACCCTGAGGATACGCGTGATGTCTCTCATATTGGCACTTGCCAGAGACACCATATGCCTTCCTATCTATCATAGATAACTCTTGCACTATAGAGTCTGCAGGTCAGACTGCTAAACACAGTGCAGCTGCAGCAAAGCCTGAACCTGCTGCACAGCTCTTCCCTTCTCTGGACCTCACTCAAATCTGGCAGCTTTCTGAATCACTCACTGGGTGGGAACAACATTCTCAATTGTACTAAACGCTGTCTGAAAAATACAGAGTGATCAGTCATCATGTACTGTGCCTCTTTTTTCATGGTAATAATTGTATCATGCAATAACTTATCCTATATCTTGGAGGGGGTATCTCTAAACCATTAGGCATGTTTAAAGTCCCTTGTATTGCAAGCCCCTAAATTTTTCTAAGGTTTATTTCCCATCATTCTGCAGGGCTTGCAGATCACTCCCCACTTTTGGGTAACACTAATCTTTACCATACGATATGATGTATCTTTTTCATTTTTCTAATTGATTTTGACTAAAGCAGGAGCAGTTTCTAGATCTTCAACTTGACTTCTCTTACCATAATCCCACTTACTATGGAAGTCATAGAACTATCATAAGAATTCTAGTGTGTAGTGTTCCTGGTAAATGACTGTAAATAATTAGAGAAAAAATTATGTTGGATTCTTTCTGTGTACAACATTTCCTTTCTCAAGGGTTCAGGCTTGCTCTACGATGGATATTTAGTCAGAGAACTGACTGACTTTACAGATTGGGTGAGGGACTGCCAAAGGCCCAGTGAGCAAGATAAAATATCTCTCTATAGATAGACAGACAGATAGATAGATAGATAGATGTATATATCTATATGTATATACATATTTTTAATACAATATTTTAAAACACAAAAAATTCCATTAGAAACAAAATATCAACAAACTTAAACCACTTAGCAGAAGTATGATTAACATACGAAAAGCTATACATAATTATTGTATAAAACTTGATGAATCTGGAGATATACACTTGTGAATCATCACCACGATCTATATCATAAACATATGCACCACCTCCAAAATTTTCTTCCCAACCTATTTACTTATTTATGTCTTTATGTATGCATTTATTTATTTATGTATTCATGTTGTTATTATTATTTTAAATCTAGTCTTGAATTTGCATGGTCCTGCTTTATCTGCCTTTTCTAATCCCAACCTATAAGACTTCAGTGGTCCCCAACCTTTTTGGCACCAAGGACCAGTGCTCCTATGAGAATGTAATGTCTGATGATCTGAGGTGGAGCTGAGGCAGTGATGCTAGCGCTGGGGAGGCTGCAAATACAGATGAAGCTCACTTGCTGGCCCACTGCTCACTTCCTGCTGTGTGGCTTGGTTCCTAACAGGCCATGGACAGGTATCAGTGAGTGATCTTGGGGTTGGGGATCCCTGTTATAAGTCACATAGTCAAGCCAAAATGACAGGGCAAAAAATATACTCTGCCTCTGAAGGTGGGATTTAAGGAATCAAATATTTTTGAACAATGATCTAACTATAAAAGAAGCAATGCACCTAAATATTTCGATGAAATTATTTCTGAGAGAAATTGAGTAATACACTGATAATTCTAGTAATGATAAGGAATCATGCTTGAATGAATAATGATGTGAATAAAAAATCCTATGGAAATTTTAAGATATATTTTTAAATAAAGTAACTTAACTAGTTTTAAATTAAAAGTTGCTTTAGCTGTTATTTTAAAAGTAGTATCTCTTTGGAAAGAGCTGATAAAAATCTTTTCAATTGTTTTAGTTAAAAAGAAAACCTATTCATTAGCACAAATAACTAAAGTGCAAGACAACATTCTTTCTAAACACAAAGCAGAACCCAGGAATTCAAACTCGATGGCTAAGCCGTACTATTTGCACATGCAGAGGAAGTCATAGCTAGCAGCCCCTAAATCATATCCTTCATGTCTCCCTGAAACAATAGACCACCCTTTTCTCTCAGCTACATATCAAGGATTCCCATGAAAGCTCTCATTAGGTAGGAGAGTCTGAGGTGGTAAATTTGACTCAATACAAAAGCCAAATGGATGATAATGCCAGTCCCCACACAGTAGTTTGCTAGGATAGAGCACTTTGTAAAACCAGGCACCTTGTCACAGTGTCTAACTTTTGGAGCAGTGTTTGAGCATGTGCATGTGAAATAACGCAATTCTAAACTGAAGTCAAAGCCTGAGCCACCACGGCAGCCGTTCAATTATGCCCGCAGCGTTGATCTTTTTCTTGAACTCTTAGAGTACTGCATTTGAGAATCTGGTACAAACGAAGGAGTTAAAAATTTAATTTAGTCACAGGGCGTGTAAGCGTTGTTACCCAGGTGGTAACTGGTGCAGCTGGGCTTTGCATCCGGGTATTCTGGAGCCACGGTTCGCAACACTAACCATGGCAGCCTCGTTGCCATGATGTGCCTGCTGGTAATCCAGGTTCATGACCGAAATGTCATTTGTATGCAATTGTGCTACATAAGATGACAACATTTATTAATAATTAGAGAATTTATTAAAGTTAAAGAATAACTTTTAAATGGCTGACACAATTCTTTAGTGGTAAATCACCAACAGAAAAATAGGTCTTCCATTTATAAACTTTAGGGAAGACATTTACAAAGTCCTCGGACTACTGAGGTATCAGAAGCCATCAGACAGAAAATCCAGAAGATTCTGGTTTTGGTCAATATGTTTCTTCTCTTCCTTCATTTCAGTGGAGGTTTTCACTTTTAATGTACTATTATACTCAAAATATAAAGAATTACAATCTGATTGTGATTTGGTAAAAGCGACAACATGAAGTAGATAAAGAAATGAAGATTTTCTGGCATAATTTTTGCAAAGATTGTTATTAAGAAGAGAGAAGATCGATTTGGTGGAGCTATGCAATTCTGTGTTTATTAATTACCTAATGTAGAGATTTTTGTTAAATATGCTCTTTTGAAAGATGCACATTATTAATATTTTTCATATATCCTCTGTGAATATTCTGAAGCATTATGTTCAATAATGATGGAGTTGTATTTTATAATTAGCAATTTCTTGTTTATGTACTACTTTTTGGAGATTTTTGTCTCAAATGTATTATATGATGATTATGAGTTATATTGTACATAAATCCAAGTTTTGTTTTTTTTTTTTTTTAGCAAATCAAGATTGCAGTCATTTAGAAAGTTGGAAAATATCAGGGATATATAATATAATAAAAGCTATAATTTTGATTTGTAGATACTTCTGTAATACAACAGAGATTTGCTTTGTTTTCTTTTTTTAATTTTAAAGTCAGTACTTTCCTGTGGTTTAAAATATATTTTGTTTGCCTCTTGCAAAACTGAAATAGAGATAATAATCTTAATAACATTTTAGGGAATAATATTTGTTAAGATATGAATAACATTTCTAAAATATGTTAAAATTTTAGATTTTGTGAAATATGTATCATTTTTTCAGCTGAATTTTACTACAATTTTACTACAATTTCACTTTCTGGTGATAATTATAGAAATGTCACATATATTATATTTAGCTTAATATTTATAGGTACACTGTGGTCATCTACTAATAAATTGTTAGGTTGTTAATTTTGTGGGGAGAGTTGGTTCATTTGTTTGTTTAAGGACATTACAGATTTACGATTATAAACACACACAAAAAAACTAAAGAGATATTTTAGTGAAAAGTATTGTCATTTAAAACACACAAATTACATGTTCATCAGAATATCTTCTTACTTTATCTTAATTACCAACTTTTGTTATTACTTGGAATACTAAATATTATACACTTTGTGAGACTTTAAAAGTAATTTCTATAATAGTAATATTCTTTACTTGATAAACACAAAATAATTTAAAAACATATATTGTCTTATTTGTTTTGCCTAAGAATACTCTATATCATAAGCTTTTCTCTGAAAGTCTTAATACAGATATTGTAATACATTTACCCATACAACTTTAACTGAAAGTATGAAAGGCATACTTACGATTGCCATTCAGCAGAAACTTTTAGCTAGTTTTCATTAAAATAGTTTAACTTCATTGGTAAGAGTTGCCATTTTTATGCAATTGTGCTACATAAGATGACAATATTTATTATGTTAAAGAATAACTTTTAAAAAGCTGGCACACTTTAGTGATAAATCACCAATAGAAAAATAGGTCTTCCATTTATAAACTTTAGAGAAGACATTTTCAAAGCCCTCAAACTATTTTCATCTCATAGATATATTATGTTTGGCAACACTAAAATATTCTACTTGTATGGATATGGTAAACATTTTGTTACAATTTAAAATTAAAAAAAAATACAGTGGAATGTTGATGATATATTTTTTAACACTCGTATGCTTCATCTGTACTATTCTATGTTCTTATTCAATAAACTGACAATCATTATTTTAAGTAGTATATTGGGATTTCTTTACATAATAGAAATATATCTTTTTATCAAATGACCACCTTATTTACTCTATTTAAATATTTAAGTTACAACTTTAAAACCCATCATAATAGTGACAAGTGTCTGATACGGTAGAGCAATATTAAAGTGGAAACTTTAAATAATTGAAATCAGTTCTAGTAATAGGAGTACCCTCTACCAGCTCAGCCTGATGGAAGTCACATCCTGGATAGGCTCATGCAAGAATACAGGGCTTCCCTCTGGCTCCAGCTCCCAGTATAAAGCTACCCTTTCTCCTCAGCCAGGGTAAGCTGCCAATAATTATCATGTCCTCAGCTCTATGTTGCAGAGGTGCTATTTCAGGAGCAAGCAGCTGAGAGGTCTGAACTTTCTGTCTTCACTAAGGGCATAATCTCTATCCCAGATGGGGCAGGCTGAGAATAATCAAACCCCAATCACTATTGCCTCCACTCTCTATTAGGGCAGAATTTCTAAGCTAGAAGAGGCAAACTGAGAAAACTGCAGGCTACAGCTCACACTAATCACCCCGACTGTAAAGCTTGGGTGTAATTTCATGAGGAGTAGGTTGCGGTCTCTATTCCCAGATCTTGAGTAATGGCTCAGGAATTTTGCCCAGAGAGAGTCAAGTGTTAAGAATGAAAACTCCTAAAGCTTTCCCCAAGAACTGACTTTACTTCTAATGAAGTGCGGAGAAGTTCAAGTCTAAGGGCATTCTTTAAAACAATGGAAATGTTGGTGGTAATTAAAGAGAGGCCATTAGTTCTACAAGAGCCACAAGCTAAATCCCAGGGCTGATTAAGAATTCACCAGAAAAGATCAGGGAAAGAGACTGTGTGATCTCTCATCCCTTCCACCATGTGAAGGTTCAGTGTGAAGATGGCTGTCAACAAACCAGGAGTGGACCTTCACCAAGAACACGATTATACTAGCACCCTGATATATTATTACTTCCAGTCTTCAGAACTGTAAAAGTTCGGTTGTAACTCTGTAATATATATTTTTAAAACTAATTAGAAAGAATGTTTGTTTCTTGCTGGAAAATGTTTTGATTTTTCAGTCTATCAAAATAAGAAGTCATTGTACTTTAATATTTATGACAGACTTGCTCTTTGGAACTTTGGTGAATTCCTGCTGATTTTGATGATTTTGGGTAATATTTTATAAAACATAGTGCCATGATGACTGGACTGAATTTATCAGAGGACCAGTAAAATGTAATTTTGAGGTGCTCATTTTTTATTTTTAATATTCAAAATCCTGCTTTTGCTTGTTTTACGAAGTTGCACTTATAAAATTATTTGTAAATGTCCATATTATCTATTCTTAATTCAAGACCTATTCAGTATTTATATTTATGGCATTCTAAGGGCAACATTTATGTTCACATTTTTATCAAGAGATTAAATGAACCATTTATTAATAACTTATCTAGTGTCTATGAATAGAGATATACCACAGACAGTAGTAGCACTGAAAAAAAAAATGAACATTTAGCACATGTAAAATAAATACCATAATAAAGCTTATTTTAATAAAAATTAAAAATTAATAATAATGAAGAAATGACACTCTGTTTATTCAATATTGACTAAAATCAATTGGTTAATGTCATCCTTTTAGGAAATACATTTCCAAAGTGTATTTTGAAAACCATAATGAAATGCCCAAGAAATTAACAGAATTTTATGACAAATATGTGAGATATACACGTGCAAAGTTAAATCACCACCTTGTTTCCTGACATAACCGTGCAGCCGTTGGTTAATCACTGTCCTGTGGTGGAACCCACCCACAGATAAGAACTGATATAGATAAGTAGCAAAAACCCAAAAAAAAAAAAAAAAAAAAAGTCAAGAACATATTGTTCTGATATGTTCTTTAACTGACAAATATTATGTTATCAGTCTATAATCCTTTTCTATGTCATAGGGCTTTCCAAACTGGCTAATGTGGTACAAGTATGACATTGATGTTTCAGTAATAACATTTACTAATCTTTTTTTTTAATGTATATCCTTTGTATACTGATTTGAAATAAAAGTTAATCTTTAGAATTATTATCCTGAAATGCATATAGGAAGAAGCTGATATCACCAAACTATTTGTTTAATATTGTTTTATGAATCAAAGTAACAATTACAGACTTTTGATTTTATCTTGTATGATCTATGATAAGCACAATATATCTCAGAAGCACCAAAATTGTTAAATAATGAAGGACAGAAGATGGTCAGTTCTTTATATTTGTGACTGGAGTAAAATCATCAGAAGGTATGTCAGTGATGTCTATAAAAATATCAACTTACTATTTAATTTTTTAAAAGAAATTTACAATGAAAAGCATTCTTTATGAGTACTTAATAACCACATAATGAAAGACATTCTTGTCATTCACAGACTAGCATTTAAATTCAAAATAAATTTGATAGTTTCCAGACATATTCATCATTCCCTAAATTAAAATTAACAGAAAAAAAATGCAATGAAGAAGTGAAACAAATGAAAACCTGGCAATGCAGTATCTAGAAGCAATTACTGAATATGAGTTACCAACATTAACTATTAGTTATTAACATTAATGCAAAAATAATGATATATACTAATAATATAGAGAAGATTCTATAGAAAAGATTAGAGTATCAGAATTTCAGTAATTTTCATAGGTATCCTAAGTATCTCTATTCTGTAATAGTTTCTACAATTTGGAATGAATCAGGACCATCTAGGAAATTACAAAGAAAAGAGAAAGCAAAAGGATTAAATGATTAAAGTATAAAAAAATGTATATTAAGATAATGGATTTCAGATTATTCACCAGAAGATGAATAGTCTCTTCATAATTATGGAATACCTCATATCCTTTACATAGAAGCTGAACCTCCATGTAAACTTGAGCTTGCATAACTTTATTATTAGCATTGATTTTATGACAGATTTTGCTCCAGCTGAACAGAGTGGCAGCAGCAGCAGCCACAAAAACAAATAGAAAAATAAAACCAAAAACGGTGAAAACTTGTTGCTCAGAACCCAAACTGTCTGCTGGTTGAGGTATCCATGCCACCTACATTTGCACATTGCCTTTGTCCTCACTGAATTTGCTGGTGTGCTGGCTTATCCCATAAAGTCATGCTCTGTCACTGACCACTTTTCCTGCCTTATTGGCCTTTCAGGGTTCTACTCTCCAGGCTGCTCTTTCAGACCTGAGGCGTCTACACGTCCAGTGCTCGTCATAACCACCCCATGTCTCTTTATCAGCCTCATAATTCTGGTCACTCAGAACAGACTCTGAGCCTGAAACAGCATTTCATCATCCAACTCATCATCATCTTCTGTCTCTACTCTAAGGCTCTCAGTCTAATGGCAAACCTTTCAAAACTAGGCTTCTCTGTCCGAAGCACAGAACAGAAAACATGGTGTGTGTGACTATTCCCTCAACTGTCCCATGGGTGGTACCTAGTACCACACTAGATGTGCAAGAAGTTTTCATTATACATAACAGACACATCAAGACATTAAGGCTTAATTCTCTGTAGGTCCCTCGTGGAAACTTTCTAGGTTTCTAGGTCACGCTTGCAACTTCTTTCATGTGATCTGTAATCATCTGGTTATTGACCTTGAGAGTTTGGGGTGGGGGAGGAGGAGATGATTCTGAAATTAACTCTGTCCCTCTACTTTCCAATCTAAAGAAGAAGAGATACACTTATCTCTTTTTCTTTTCTTTTCTTTTCTTTTTTCCTCCCCAGAGACTATACCTATAACATATTCTCTTTTTATTGCTCAGTTTTGAAGAAATTCTATGGTTCCAAGTTGACCACACATGATTTTTGATAAAAGAGTTTCTGAATGATTAAGAATCACTAGAAATAAGACTATATTGGTTTAGCATTGGCTTGATATTTTGAAAACCTTAAACTTGTAAAGCAACAAGCCAGATAATTCTGAAGCATTTTGCGGCTTATCTCAACTTGTGAAACTCTGTGTAAGAGTTTACATAAATCTACTGGTGGAACCCCAACAAAATGTTGTGCTGATTTTAAAATAGATGTGTTTAGAAAACATTTCAAAGAAAAAGAGGGCAAGGTTTTATGAATTCTGTCACTTATAACCTGTGTGACCTTGACAAGTTGCCAATTCTCTTTAAGTTTTGTTTTCCTCTTCAGGAGAATAAAAATAATGGCCTACTTGTCTCACAGTATGTTATTAGAATCATAAGGCATAATTTTTGGAAAAGATATTGCAAGCTATAAATTACTTTTTTTAAAAAAGTAACATCATTTTCATTAAACTTCTAACTAAGGTAGAAAGTGTCCTCTTAAGCATGCTTGAACATTCAGTATCGTTTTATTTGGAGAAACCACCAGTAATTAGTTAAGATTTGGAATTCATTGTCACAGCTTGTACTTTCTAAGCTCTCACCCATATGAACTGCACTCATTTCCTTTGCACAGCTTGACCTTTTCTAATTAATGCACAGGATTGCCTAACTGCAGCTTACACTGGCGTGCTGTGTCTATCAGGAATTGAAAAAGTTCCAGCTCTATGAATTTCCAAACACTTGCATTAAAAAATATATATCTTTAGGACTTTAGATTGTTGGCTAGTACCAAATTATTCTTAGCTCATTATACCTTAATTTTCAGAAATGAATACTATCTAGTCTACTTAATATTCTTAAATTTATATTACATTAATAATTTTATCCTTTAAAATTATTCTCAAAATTGGGGATGAATTTCTTGTTTGCTAACAAATGAGGGTGATACCTTTAAAATAACAGGCTGACATTAACAGGATGATCTACTAAAAATGAACCATCTAAAGTAATTTTAAGTTATATATATCTTATATATCCTCTTTCTTACTTTCTTTTTTATTAATATATCTTAATATAGAACTCATCTTTTATTTTAGTACTTCACAGTCCAGTAAAGGACAAGAATTTTTACAAAAAATTGATTGAAGTTTCAAAAGAAGATAAAAGAGAGCATAAACCCCAAACCAACTACTCCACAAGGTTAATCTTTAGGGCTACCTGGTGAATTACTTTTCTGGCTAGCTCCTACCTGCCCTCTGCACCCTGCCCCAGTATGGGTAAGCCAGCCTACGTGTTTCCACAAGGACTTGCTGACAGCTCTCCAAGAATTCAGATCAAACATATCAAACATACTCAAGAACATCAAGTAATCAAAAAAAAAAAAAAAAAAAAAGAGAAAACTCAGAAAATTTGTAAGCACTGTTTCTTTCCTCTACTTTCTTATTACCAACCAAAATTAAAATAACTAATTCAAGAAAATGCACCAACTTTAACCTATGGCTTCTAGTATTCTCTGGAACATCCATGTATTCACTTACAGTTTAAGGAACAATTCAAAAAATGAACCTCTCTTAGGGGGAAAGATACCGGGTTGTGATAATAAGTGCCTGAGAGCTGACACTTATCTTGCCCTTTTCTTGGGAAAAACATCCACAGCTCGGTGAAAGATGCTTGAGAGGAGGCAGAGAGGTAATTGCCTACAATTGCCTACTATTTTAGATGAGATTGGCAAATTCCAAAATAGAAATATTAGTACCGCACTTCCTATAAGAAGAGGAAACTGAAATTTTCACTTAACGGCTGCTTCTCTTTTCAAATGGAAGAAAATGAAAACATTTTTTAGATGGAAGGAAAAGGAAAAAAAATTAACTTATTTTTATGCATTTGAATTTTCAAAATTTAATGTTTTGGGAACATGTTCATATTATACTTCTAAGAAAAAAATCCAGTAACAAAACAGTAAACAGAAAAATTTGATTTAAAAAAAATATTACACAGTCACTCACACACACACACACACACACACACACACACACACACATTCCACATGTCCTGACATCACAAGTCTATGCAGACAAAATTAGTCACAATTAATGTTCAATTAAGAGGAGTTGTATCCCACCAGCTCCTTGGGACCACCACCCGGGAAAACTCTTCCTCAGCACTTTTGGATGTCCACTGGCACAGGCCCTTGGGAGCTTGCCATACAGCTTGTCCACCACTGCACCCCTGGGTGTCTGCCATGGGATTGTTCTGCAGCTCAGACCTTCTGTAGCTGATGACCACCCCTTAGAGCCTGCCAGAAGGACCCTCTGGGAAGCCACTGCTAATGGTGTCCCTGGTGAAATCCCCCTTTTATGGCAAGGGTGCTGCATTGGAAGTCTCTCAAAGCTGCCACTCGGCAAGTGAGAGAGTGGCGCCGCGGGGAGCATTTGTAGAGCTGGCAAATTGGAGCCTTCCACAGCTCCCTGCCATAAATTGTCACTTCTGTTTCTAAGCAACATCGCTCATTTCCATTGCCTACCAAATTTAAGAAAGCAAATTTTCAGCTTTTCCTGTTCAATCTATTCCTGCAGTGTCAGCCAACCAATAAATATACTAAAGTAATAATAATAATCATAACACCACCCCAAAAGAAAAAGTTTATTTTCTAGCTAAACGAGAAAAACTCTCAGGCACAGAGACATATGTCTCCTTTTTTTATTGGAAGGGGGCGGGGAGTCTCCTAACATTCACTCAAGAAAACAGAATTTTTGATATAAAAAAAATTTCATTTTCAGTGTCTTAGAACATAATCTGACAAATATTAATATTAATAAACCATAATACTAATGTCTATATTCAGATTAAACATGACCCATATTCCTACTCTGAAACAATGAATATGTATTTGCTTTGAATTTATATAGCAAAAGTGGTATTGCTGGTAATTGTTTTTTTAAGTTACAAGATGATTTTTCCAAATGACAGAGGAGAAGGAATAGTGAGAGGAAAGTCTGGAAAAATATAACAGTTTCAAAATAATGCAGTGTCCCTGAATTATGGAAATAAGTATAATTTAAAATTATTTATAAATGTTGTACAGAGACACAAAAAAATAATAAAATAATGCTATTAAAACGTGATTGTATATTCACATTTTTAAGGATTGTGAAAACATGGTTGGGAGAGGGGAGTTTGCAACCGTTTTACACGAATCCTGTGTTAAATCGCCATTTAGCAGCCAAAGCGGTGTATAGTTCCAGAGTGGTGAGTGCACACCCTAAAACTCGAATTCAAAAATCAGCTCCGCTTCTTCCTGGGCAAACCACTGGCATTGCCCTCCGTGGGCTTCTGATATTACATCTGAAAAATAGTCATAGTAAAATAGTTTCGAGGTTTTTTTTTTTTTTTTCAGTTGATTTAATACACATAAAAATTTAGTTAATGTTGGAGATAACAAAGATGACGGAGTTTACCGGCTGTGTGTTCAGGCCAGTGTATAAACTCACGGTGAGCGCGGTCCTCTATTGACTGCCTTTTGAAGAAGATCTCTGTGCACTCAATTCTTGTCCATAATTCTGAACACACCCTAGAAAATCTCTGGATCAAGATATTTTTGTTCTACCTTAGAGAAAAATGAAATTAAACATATATTGTGTTCAGACAATTTTTGAAGTTCCTAAAGAATTTTATTTTCTTATTTATGTATTCCCTTCCCATGGGTTGTCACAGGTGGTGGCATTTCTGGTACTTTTAAGTTACAACCCATGCACTCATTGTCCCTTGTTTCATTTAGACAAATGTCTATCTGATCACCCATACTGACCAGTGCAGTCATGTCACTGGACCCTAGAGACACGGCAATTAATAGAGTCTCTGCATTGACTTTCAAATTCTTTTTTTTTTAACTTATGCTTTCACTGTTTGTTTTTGTTTTTTTCTTTTCATTAGGCTGTATTACCTGATAGTCTTCAAATCCTTAACCTGATCAGGCAGCAGCTTCTCTTGGGTTTCCTTCCTGAAGTGATCTGTAGGCAGCTGAGGTCTGGATGGGAAACTGAAAACCTCAAAGGAGCCTCTGCTTGTCCAGCAGAGCAGCTAGAGCCATTCCTGATGCTCTCCCTTTGCAGTCTCTCTCCTTTAATTAAATGAGATTGGTGATACACACAAGGCTCTCACTGTCCAACCATTCAGTTGGGAAAGTACTTTGCAATTAAGAATCGAGACAGGTGACATAAGAGTGATCTTTTGTGTGTGTTTAATAGTTTCTCAGGAGATATGATTAAGAAAAGCTGTGATGATGCTTAGTGGCAAATGAAAAAGTAGGCAGAAAAAAATGCTACCTTTCTCTAGACATCTTTGACTGCGACTGTGGCAGCCAAATACCCTAGTAGCCTCTGGTTTAGCATAGAATCACTGTGACATACATAATCTCTGGGGGAAAAAAGCAGACATTTCTCAAGAGAACAATATAAGGAACTTATATTCTTAGGAACTTAGACATATCTTTTACTGGGCTGCATACTTTCTTTACTCATCTTGATTGCTTCTCAGATACGTACAAATTATTTGAGGAGCAGTAGTAGTGAGAAATGAATGAGTGATACTAATCTAACAGCTATAAATGGTAAAAGAGTTCCTATTTTCATTGGTGTTTTTGTTTCTGACCATATCAGAAGATTATTCCCTTTAAACTTAAGTTAAACTAAGCCTTTAATTTGAAAGTAAAAAGAATATAATGTTTTCGATTTTATAACTTTACATCAATCAAGCCATATTGAATATTAGTCCTCTGATGACTTGCAGTCATATAATTTCATGTAATTATTTCTGATATTGATATTTGATTTATTTCTTCAATTTTTCAAAATATATGATTAAAAGCATCTTTGGAAAATGTTGCTGCTTGCTAATTACTTTGTAATATATAGTCTCAGTTACTACGAGTAATTCTTCTGCATATATAGTTTTAATGTAAATTTCCTGCCGCTCTCTGCCCCAGTCCTACTAGATTACTCCTAAGTTGTTATAGATATCTTGTGCACAAAGGCTTGGTGTATGGGCAGGGTCATTCTGACTTCTTATGTATACAAAAGGAAAAAAGGAAGAATGATAGTAGCAGTTTCATAATAGAAATAACCATCCTGTAGCATTTGAGTTCAGTTCTTATTGTAGTTAATTTTGCTGGTAATCAAATATCAGAATTTTAGAGTCAGGGGAAACTGCATGTTAATGGTCAACATAATACAGGGATTCTATAGTATGAAGAATGGAGCAGAAGCTCCAGAAGTTGTGTGGAAAAACCAAGAGAATAATTAGGAAAATGATGAGATATTATGGAGGAAGAGAAATGGACATACAGGAGACAGAAACATTGTGTGGCTTGGGTTTTGAGGGGGACCTGTGGCAGAAGCATGACAAAACCAGGGTTTCACAGGATCCTGGGCCAAAGCTCCGTATGTAAATAAGCCACCGATGTGTTACAAAAGGAGCTTTCTTTTCAGGAAACCAACAAACCATCAGGGCCTCATATGGTCTGAGAAGTCATAAAATTATATTTAACTTAGACAAAATTTGGATGTGCAACAGAGCAATATTTGAATAAGTTATATGAAAAGGAGGATATATAGCCATAGATAATGATTTGGTCCACATGTATTAGGATATATGTAAAATTAAGTAGCCACAGATAGCAGTTTTTATCTATACTTTGATACAAAAAAAAATGTTGTATATATTTTCCCCAGTGGCAAAAGAAACCAATTTGGAAGGATAATACTTTAAACATGTATTTCATTATATTTTTATAAAAACATGTGTTTCTGAAAACTAAAAGAAAAAAATAGAGAAAAAGAGGTGGGACAGTAAATTCTAGGCTTAAAAATGAATTTTCTTGGTAAGAAAAGTATGAGAAAGTTAGAAAATTATCATATGGAAAGTACATGCAGTCTGTTACTTAATTTCAAGTTAATAATATTTACTTTTTATAATTTATTAAATATTATGTGAAAGTATGAAAAACCAAGTATCTTCCTAATTTTATTATTTACTTTTAGCTTCACTCATGACTTGTGTGATACAGAATCTTTCAATTCTCTGTAGTAAATCTGTCAAGCTTCGCTCTTTCCTTGGATTTTATGTTTCAATATGTCTTCAAATTATTTCAATATTAATGTTTTACAACTGAATTTGTTTTGGCATAAATTGAGGGGCATGTCTAATATTTGACTGTAAGCAATTGTATCAAATCTGTGTACCGTTTGCATTCAGGCGACGTTATTATATACACCATTTCATACTAATCAAACACTATCGAACTTCACCTACATATCTCTTACTGATCATACTTTTCAAATATATACTCTGTGTTAGTCTGTTTAGGATTCCATAACAAACTAAGCGACTTAAGGAGCAAACATTTCTTTCTTACAGTTCTGGAGGCTGAGAAGTCCAAGATCAAGGCACCCATATCTGACATCTGGGGAGCAGAGTTCAGACACTACTGTCTTCTTGCTGTGTGCTCCTCACATGGCAGAATAGGCAAGAGGGTTTTCTGAGGCCTTTTTTTCTAAGTGCACTAATCCTACTCATGAAAACTTCACTCTCATGACCTAATCACCTCCAGGGCTGTGCCTTCTAGCTTCATTACATCGGGAATTGAATAAAAATTTTGAGGGGATACAACATTCAGTTCAAAACATATGCCATAGACTTAAAAGTCCTTAAAATTATTTAAATAACTATTGACATAAAAAAATTCATAATCTCAGGAGGCAAATCTTTAAAAAATATCAGAAATAATTTTATATTTAAACGTTTTTTTAAAAAGTTATTCACGCTAACAAATTGTGTGTGAGTGTGCACTTATTTAAAGAAGGTTAAGAACTGAGATAGAAATTTTAATAATTTTTCTGGCTAAGGGTACACTACCAGTGTTTAAAATTTCTCACTAGAAGTATTATTAATGATTATGAAAGGGCTACCAAATTGAATCTATAATGATCTTTTATAATCTTCAGTTTTAATCCTCTTTATGGAGTTGTAATTTATATTTTATTATGCATTAAAATTAATAACAGTACGTTTTAGACATTTGTTACAGTTGGGTTAATATAATTATGTATCCTCTATAAAAAATGCTACCCACCACATTCCTTCAACTCTCATTAGTCTATAAAATATTAACTGGTATTTTGAATATACATATATATACACACATATATTTTATGTAGGCTAAAGTTTAATTTTAAGTTACAAAACCATGCATAATGTTCTTTCTTTGTGTTGAAAATATAATCGATTTTGCTAGTTCTCATTCAGCTGAATGAGCTCTTCATAAGCTTTGATGGGAATATCACTTAGCAGATTAATGTAACTTCAGCCCATTACACATAATGGTGGTCAGATTAATTCACTAAAACTTTGACGACATTCTGGATAGTAAACCAAGGAAAAATTAATCAGCTTGGTGCTGTGGATCATATTACACTTAGAAGTGAATCATATGAATGTAAATTATGCAAATTATTTTTGTCTTTTCAGAATAGTAGCAAGTACACTGTGCAGTTAACCATTTTAAATTCTATAATTATTAAAGTATTTAGTTTTTCATCAGCTCTGTTATAAAGATATCAAATGGTTATAAATTGTACAATCATGTATTCTATAACTTAAAAAAGTATACTTTGTACTTTCATGAATAAAATCATTTAAATTGCAACTATAAGAAATAAAGGCATTGGAAATGTTTGGTCAAATAATCCAGTATAATATATAATTGTAGTGGGCATTCTCTTATGTTTAATTTTCAGTAGACTGCTGCTTGTGATTTACTATTAGATTTAATAGATTGATTTAATCATCATGTTAAGAATTCTCTTTTATTTCAAATTATAATATTTTCTTTTCTTCTAAAGTAATTAGTTCCTTTATGTTTGAATACCTTTTGAGAAACTCCTCGATGATATGTATTATATGATTAATTTTTAGATAAAGTGAGATCAGTCGTAGCATTGTATTTCCCAAAGGAGAGCATGCGAAGTCTGAATCTGGCTTAGATTTAAATTCTAGTATTACAGTTAGATCCTTCATTAAATTATAATTGTTGGGCAGGTTTAGATGCAGCCAATTAACTTTGCAATTTATAGCACATATCGTTAAAATTCAGATATGCACTAGTAATATGGGAGACTCACCATAGTTACTGTCTCATTTTCTAAATCTCTGAATTAACAAATACATGAGAAAATACAACTCATTGATAACACCATTTCTAGGAATCTTGCTCTTTGTCCTGCTGTCTCTTAATTTAATTAAAAGTTCTATAAATCACACTGTTCTCTTGCTCTGCTATACATTCTTTTTCCTGGAAATTGCTATTTCTAAATAGGTTAATTTAAAAGGACTTTGGTCACTATTCATTCATTGTTATTATAAATCAATTACTTTAAATTAAAATTTATTTAGATTAAATAGGTTAATTTAAAAGAACTTTAGTCACTATTCATTCATTGTTATTATAAATTAATTGTTTTAAATCATAAATGTCAAAAATTTTTCACTTTTACTTACTAATACACACACACACACACACACACACACATTAAAAAACACATCTTGGGATCATTTTTCTTCTTTAAGAATAAGAGTTCCTGAGACTAAATGATGCAGTACTGCTAGTTTAAAAGAATATTAACTGGAAGAATTTTATGCATGAAAAATTAAAAAAAACAATAAAAATGATATAATGCAGGATGCATAGAAATCTTTTGCATATCTTCATTAATGATATACATATGGTCTTCGTTAAAAAATTGTTTTATTCTTATAAAACAATTAATAATATAGAATGATTATAAAATGAAACTATAAGGAAACGCATACACAGGTAGGCACACGCACACATACACCTAAAATGCTCTTGCAACTGATGTAAAAAGTGAGAGTGTACTACTTAGTTATACCTCACCTGCATAGTTTAGTCTAAAATTCATACAAAATCACTTTAAGCTCACTTTGTGTTTGACATTTGACTAGCACAGCCGATTTTTCTTAAAGGGTAAAGGTAATAAAGTAAAAAAAAATAATGATTTGATTGTAGTTTCTGTTATAGTTAAATATATTCACAGTGGAAAAATATATAGAAAAATGTTATTCATTTAGATTATTCTGCATGGAGGACTAGTCAGCATCTTCCAAACGCTGAAAAGAAATGAAAGGCACGCATAAGTTTTTAAGGAACAATATAGCATGCTGTATCTTGAAGGAAGATCGACTTCCATCTGCTACCATTTGACTATGGTTTGGCCTCCAACATATCCCTTGTCTCGCTACGCAGTGCCGCTCCAAGGCAATAGTAGCGTCCACGCATGTTTACCATAGAATGACACCTTCCCCAAACTTCCGCTCATTGGAGAGAGTTCCATTTTCAGACACAGCAACTATAGCTTATAATAAATATACTTTTTACCATAATCTAAATGTCCCCAAAATATTTTATTTAAAAAGCTAATTTAGTTTTTGTTCACTCTTTATTGTAGCTCTTTCTACCAGAAGGAGACACAAGCTTAAATCTGGTGACAACTGTATACTATGGGAGAAGACCAAGACTACTAGGACTGAACTTCTTAGAATCATTCCTCTGACACCTGCCCTTCCATGTCCTGAACCAAACTTGTGTTCTGTTTGGGTATTTCCATATAATGAATTATTGCTAAATAGCTCTTTCAGTTGTTCATGTCTAAATTGTCATCCTAGTGAACTAGTGAACATTACAAATTTTCCAAAAATTTGTATCTATATATCAATATCTGTATCTATCTATATCTGTATCTGTAACTATATCTATCTGTATCTGTAGCTATATCTAATCTGTATCTGTAGCTATAACTCTATAAAACATTCTTGGTAAATGCTTATATTAATATTTAAAAAATAAATAGAATATCATTACCTTAGTCACTAGGAGTAAGCAAGTGATTTTGGAACTTGTACTTTTTAACAATATGTAAGTATATATTTAATTTGCCTTATCAGTTTTTTGATGTGTGAAAACCACCTCTCTAAAGCAGGTATAATTGCTGTAGTTTAAACATATCTGCTGTATTTACTTGCTTTTTATGTTGTTGCTGTTGTTTGAATATTTTGTTTTTATGTTTTGATTTGATTCCACATATGAAAAGCTTAGGTTTTTAATATTTTACACTATATTGATCACTCTTGGTTCATCTTTGACATTATTTTCAAAAAATGGATACATGTCAAGCATTAAGAATGATAGCTACTCATAGCTGGATATTAAAAAATATTTATAATTCTTTAAATTTTTCTTTATTAACTTTTTAAATATAGATTTGAAACATGAAATACATAGCATTAATATAGGTTATAAAACAAATAATATTAAATACTTTGAGTTCACCACAAAATTAGAAAATTACTTCGTAAATTATATTAATGTTAGATATGCTTTGCCAACATTTTGGTTAAAACTCTTGAATTCACCTTCACTAGTTAGATGATCCTATATGTATTTTTCATTGCAACATTTCTGCTAACAATATTCTTTTTTAAAAAAAGTTATTGTTTTGACAAGTGAGCTTATATAAGATGAGCACCGTTTTTCTAAAGAGTTTAATAAAAACCTGTAAATATATTTGCCTAGTTCTGTTCTTTTTTGTTTGTTTTGTTTTGTTTTTTTAATTTTTGGGACTCTTCCTAAGTATTTCTTGAATTCCTTCATAATTGTTCTATACTACTTTACTTATTTCTAAATTAGTTGTATTAAGTTCTTTGGGGACTGTTAATCTCTCTTCTATGCAAGAGACAGAAACTACTATGCAAAAGACAGAAACAGGGCTTATAAGTAATAAGTAGAACAAAAAAACATCACTTATATTGAGATATAATTTACAAAAAAACTGTACATATTTAATGTTTACAACTTACTGAATTTAGAAATAAGTGTATACCCATGAAACTATCACCACAATCTATACAATAAACGTAACTATCACCTCCAAAAGGTTCCTCCTGCTCTCTTTATTATTATCATTATTACTTTTTTTTGTTTTTATCTAGTGCATATCAGAGTCTTTGAAAGAATAGTTGTCAGTTCTAACCTTGTATTAACACACCATTTAAGCAGTCTTATGGCAAAGTTGTGGTATAATAAAACAAATTTATGAGATAATAGTTACAGTGAATGACAACACATAATTGCAGTTTCATACAAGTGTATTGCAACTGACATTTAAAAAAGAGTTATATTACAGAAACAAAGTACTTCCTATTTAAGTTGTGGACATTTAGAAAGCACTGATATGATAGCAATGTTTGCTCAATCTTTATTAAAGCATAGTGTTTCTGAAATGAAACATAAATATGCTATTGGTTGTGACTTGAAAAATCTGCGTTTTACTTCTAGATACATGTTATTTTTGTGATCTTGGTAGATTTTTATCTTATTCTGTAAAATCAGGAAATAAATAATATAATCACTATGTATCTTACTATTGTACCATCTAATAGAATATCAGACACATATGGCATTAATTATGCATATACTGAATGAATTAATAAATCCCAAATAACTACTTTTAACTAAACATATGGTATAATTATGGATTATAGAAAGTATGTTAATGTTTTTCAAAGGGATTATATCAGAATAAATAAAATGAGTTTATTGCTCTGGCATTCAAATATGACACTAGGCCAATACAGTCTTCTCAGCTTTCTCTGGTTATAAGATCTGGAGTCACATGCCTATGTTACCTATAGCTAATTGAGGCTAGACTGTGTCTCTGTGTTGGTAAATAAGATTTTAATTCAAAGTTCCAGAGTGTATTATTCAGGTATATGAATTCGTTAATATACATAAATGCTTTGGTCAAGTGTCTAAATCTACTTCAGAGTTGTCTGTGGTCCAAATTTGAAATTTTCGATTTTAGAGGTCAAAAAATATTCATTTGGATAAGTCTAGAATTACATTAAGAAGTTTCAGGATGTCCTCTATTTATCGTGAAATGGAAGCCATGAGATAAGAGAAAAGACTGGAATTCTCAGTACGAATCCAATACTGACTTTCAAAAAAAAAAAAAAAAAACCATATTTCAGAATTGATCAGAATGCAGAAGTGATTTAAGGGGGTGGATAAGAATCATTGTTGTTTTTAACTAAAATATATTAGAGCCAAGAGAAGCTAATAAAATAACTCATTATGCATATAGTAATTGTCAAACAGACCTGTGGCTGTCTCTGAACAAGGTGACATTTTGAAAATAGATTTTCTACAATTGGCCCATTGAGCCCTTTATGGTGCTCTCGTGGTAGCCTTGGCGAATCTACCAGCTTTTAGCCACAGCATTCATGTAAAGAAAGTAGAAGTTGTCAACAAATGTAGGAGCTTTCAGCAAATTTGTGAGGATGAATAGGAGAGAGAGGGAGAGAGGAGGAGGGGGAGAAGGAAAAGGAGAAGAAAAAGGATGGGTCGAACAACACATAACCATATACAAGCTGTTCCACAATGGTAGTTATGGAAGGTCCTGTTTGAGTTTATGATATATAGAGCTCAGAAAGATATCACCAGAGAACAGATTAGTACGATGCTATGTATCCCTCACCTAGGTTATTCAGATTTGTTTCTGGGAGGTCCATATTAATTCAGGGTGGGGGGGGGTGGGGGGAGGAGTTATATATAGATAACAGTAGAAGTTATTTTGGGTTCTCTGAAGTTAAAATGACTACCTAACCATATCCCTTAAACATTTTATAGGACTATGTTGTTTTTTGACTCATCAAATTCAACATCAAAGGCATGCTCTATAGGACATATTGCCCTATAGTATAAAAATAAATTCAGACCTTATGTATATATCTATTCTACTTATAAATAGTGTGCCTAAACCAGATACCTAACATAAAATTCAGAAGTGTGCCTTGCATATGGTAGGATACCAATAGGCAATGAGAATCTATTTAATAGTTCCTTATGTTCACATCTCAATGAAAAAATATTGTTGATGTTTGTTTTCCACTTTATCTGAATTTTAAATCAGAGTTAAGATTATCAACAAAGAATTTCTGCCCATATTGCATATTTTGCCTGGATAAATTATAGTTGCTACAAAGCAAGTTATCTGAATTTTAACAGACATTAAATAAAAAAAGTTTTTAAAGGCAGACATATTTATATTTAGTATTCCAATGTTATCTAAATCCATAAATATTACATATTCTCACATATGTGACAAACATCTAGCATAATTTTTAAATTTTATTTTCTAATATATACTATAACTAAATGTAAATGGATATTAAATAAATATAATATATATCAAACTTCTTAGTTTTTCTTAAAAGTATTCTTAACCATGTTAGAAACTAAGTTAAAAATAATTCATGTTTTATGCCTACATAAACTAGGACTACATAAACTAGTTTATCATTTTAAACTGCTTGTTTTCCAGTGTTAATTTTCTGCATGTATGTAGCATCTTTTAGATAATACCAGTTAAGCTTAAAATAAATTCTGAATTCATTTCTTATATTCTGTAAAAGACTTTATGAAATTATTAGGCATGATTGACAAAAATAGACTGAAATATTAAGACACTAATATAAATCACAGCCAATTTCAAACTTAAAATAACATATTTTGAAATATATTTTTATGCTTTTCTGTATGTATGTAAACTGTCTATACAATAATACACACAAATTCAGTCTCACACACATGTATATATACAAACACACATGTATGTGTTATTTCTAGATGACTTAAGATGTGTCTTACTCTTCAGATAAATGAATAAAGTTTAGATTTGTTGAATAAAATAAATTTAAACCAAGTTCTGCCCACTGAGAACCTCTGAGTCTTTTCACTACATCATTCTGCCTTTTCTTAAAATCTCATCTTTGTGGTTAAATGTGAGAAGTAATATTTGATTTATTTCTGTTTCAAACACTGTTGGATTTTATTTTAATCTCAGAGAGCGCAATGTATTAGAATTTATTGCTCACATAAAAATTACAGGACATTACTTGAATAAAGATGAGGATTGTGGCATTATAATAGGTAGTATGTTTTTCTAATCCGAAAATTGACAATTCTTTTCAAATATACAGTCTAGGGCTCTACAATTAGCTTAGTTATAGAAGAAAGGCATACTCGATTTTTTTTTCCTAAATAAAGCAGTTAATTTCATTCATTATTTTTTTTTGTAGATTAAAGGATTTTTAATCATTTTTCTTAAGACGCTTGTCTTTTTTTTCCTCCTGCTCTCCCTTTTTCCTCACAGCCTTTGCCTGATTCCTCACCCTTTTCTCTTCCTCTTCTCTTTTAACTTTCTGATGTACTTCTACAGTTAAAATATTTGGGAGTGATTTTAGGCTGCAACTGAGTGTTAATTTGTATGACTGAATAGCTTCCAAATAGCCCAGCAGACTTGAATAAATTTATTTCAGTATTGGGAGAAATTACACTTTTGTCCTAAGACTCTAAAGAGAAATTTAATGGTGAATAATTAAGTGCAGAACATGGTGTATAGTTGGTAAATCAATTTATGGACCGCTTCTTTTTCTCTAAATTGAATACACTATATAAATATAAAGTGTTTCTCTTAAAGACTTAAAATCAAAAATTAAAACAAAATAGTCATGATTTAAAGTAAAAAGTAGATGGCATGTCAGCACCGCTCAAATCACTCAACTATATTTTAGTACTATTTATTTTAAATTCTTGACAGACAGAATATTAAATATATCTTCAAATTCTGCCCTACTTTCTGGCACTAACTAGCTTTTAAAAAAAAATCAATGCTAGGCTATCTCTTCAGGGGGAAATATGTATAATTTCTCATTTTGAATCATTCTTTCTCTACCTCTCCTTGAGTTTGTAGGAGGAGTCAAATCAGTTTGTTGATTCACAGTTTCTCCTAATAAGCCAAGTGTTTCCAGCATTGTTGTTGTGAACAATACACTTGGTTATCTGCTTAATACTTGTTTCCTTTCTCTACACAGAGCTCCACATTTGCCCACACCTTTCCCTCCATCCTCCCCAAGAGGGCAGGGGTTAATTTCCATTAGATTAAAATAACCATGGTCATTCCTTACCCTGTGCTAGTGATTCATTTAGGAACAGGCATAAAACACCATTCTGGCCGAGTGACACTCGGTGGAGTCCACAGGGAATGCTCTGGGGAAATTTTTCACCTGGGCACAAAAGCCATACTGCTGAGGAAGGCAGAGCAGATGCAAATATTCTGTGTAGTGGATGGTTTCTTTATGGCTCTGAATTCAACTATCTTTAAATATTTATTCCTTCAGATTTTCAAGTGAGCTCATGAATGTCTTAGTGTTCAAACCATTTGGAGTTGGGATATTAATAATAACATCCATCGGTATCCTAGTTGACAGTACTATTCAGGAACTGTAGTGATCATTTGGATCCATGTAGGACCATATTTAACTGTTATAAACATGAACCTTCCCACACTCTTTTGAAATTATATTAAATTTTATATTAGATTAAGTCAAAACAAAAAAATGGTATTTTGAGATGAGATTATTTTTTTAAAGTATCACTTCAGAGGCATGTCTTCTAATGAAAATCATTACTCTGGGAATTTTACTTATAAAGTTTATATGTTTTCTATGATAATTCTTGATTATGAAGTTCATTTCAGTCTTCTAGTTTGTTTTGTTTTTGCCATTATTTGCTTAAAGCAAGAAAGTAACAAAAAATGATTATCTGATAATTAGAATGTCATAAAACTTAATTTTTGCTAGATTAAAATTATTTAAAATATCAGTGATTCTATGAAACTATAAATGATGTAACATATTATTTCCAGAAGCATCAGGAATTAAACTCAAATATGTCAGAGCAGTTTTTAATACAATCGGTGCCTCTCAATTTACTGTCTGACACTACTGGTTTTTAATACAGATTACCTCCAGGATATCTGACATGTGAGTTGGGAGAAAATGTAGCTTAGTGACCTTTATTATTGTTCCATTGTTTCCACTGTACTTCGATTAGGGACCATCAAATTGCTCCTGGGATTTAGATCAATAAAATCCTTTGGGTGGCTGTCACAAAAGTTAAGAGGTAAAAGGGTATTTCTTTTCTGAAGTTTTTGTAGAACTATTTCTACATTCCACTTGACTTCAGTTAAAGAAAACAGGCCTATAAAATTGCTTTTTAATATTACAGAGTGAAATGCCACTTAAAGGGCTACATTTCCAAAGACAGCCTCTGAAAATGACCCCTATGTCCTGTGTGCAAAAGTAATTGCCCTCTTTTCTGAAATGAAGAATTTTATTAATTCCAAAGTTTGATAATCTTTATATTCATCATATTACCCACTGTATCCATGGTTCTTAAAAATCGAGACAGTGTTCTGAAACTGATAGCTGACATTTACTTGAAGGAAAAGAGGCATCATTGACTGTGAACTTTCCTTTTGATCTTTCCAGACCCTGATTCCATTCCACACACTTTTTTGTTTCTTCTTTATAGACTTGAAACCAGTATTTCCTGAACAGGCTCATTTTTGAAGTGACTCATCTAAGAAATAAAATTTACTTATGCCCTAGGTGTCCAGAATATAAACATGGTAATATTAACTTTTTTTTTTTTTTAACAGCAGGGTGATTATAACTAAAGATCTAGAGCGTGCATTTAGACCCTGTGACATTCTGTACTTTGAGGTGCAGTCTAAAATGAATGAAATTTGTGAAGCCTGAAGGTTAAATTGACATTTACGGTCTATGGGTGCCAAATTCACATAATAAGTAGATGAAGTAAATTGTGATTTTAAAAGAGAATGGTCAAACTCTATAATTTCTCTCATTACACTTTAATATGTATAATAGCCTTTAGTTTTCTATTTAGACATAAAGTCAATAAACATATGGCTACTACTTTTATGATAATTTTCCACTGCACAAATATATAATTCACCAACTGACTCATCTATTTGGAAGGATAACTGGCAGACTCTGAAGCCCTGGATAGAATATCTGTGCTTTTAATTACCACTTGATTTAAGTAATTCACTGGGATTGGCAAAGTATTTGGAGCCAGTAAATTTGAATCGTTGATACTTAACTTTTTTTTTTTTTTACACCTATTGCACCTGGTCTTCTCAGGTGGCTTCCCATCCAAGCACCAACCAGGCTCGACCCTGCTTAGCTTCTGGGATGAGACGGGATTGGGCGTGTTCAGGGTAGCATGGCAGTAGAAGATACCTAACTTTTTTAAGGCTCTGCTTTTGACAAGCAAAATTTCAAATTATTATTACATAATTTTTTTTTTGTGGCAAAAGATATTGAAATCAAAAATAATTTAAAGAAAGGAGGCTGAGGAATAATTTTAGATTATATCTTACATTGTTACTGAATATTTGCCTGTTTTGTTGTGATATCTACTTTCTATTTATTTACTTTCGCACATATGTTTTTATGTATACTATTCACTGAATGAGGACACTTAATAGACTTGAGATTAAAAATGTTATTTATATTCATAATAACTAAACATGGAGAAATAAATGCTATAAATATATGCATTATTACCTTGCATATAATAATAGACATAGGGAAGACAAAATCCTAGCGTATACTTTAACATAGGCCTAATTATCATTATAGTCATTATTATAATACCTACCTTTCATTGTATAAAATTATGTTTTACAACTTGAAGTTGTAAAATAACTTAATTGTTTTGCTCCCTACTAAATGCTGAGTATTTTCAGCATGAATCACAGGAGAGTTCTGGAGGCTCTTCCTTTGTTCTGGGGGCCCGATGTGAAATTCCTCATGAACTAGTGGATCCGTTCATAGTCAGATACATGTACAACTCATTAAATCCCCAAAGTTTTGTGAAAATCACAATGAAGTGTCCATTTCCCTAATCCCCTGAAATAAGCCAACTTCTCCATTACTCAATCACACTCTATCCTATTACAATGCTGTATTTCTGGCACTGTCACTCAATGAAATCTTCATAATATTCATTAATTTACAAGGCTTTGCCCATCTCAATCCTTATGAGGGCAGGCACATTGTCCTTATTATTCGCTATCATGTCAATTACTCATTTTTAAAACTCTCATATAGATTTTCAATAAATATATGTTGAATGAGTGACATATTCTGAAACTGAAGAATGTATTAAGGGTAATTCATAATATCAAGTGTAAGCTTTGGAATGATGTGAATTCATATTCTCCAATACTTGTGACCTAAAATATCTGCCCTATAGTTTACAAGTAGTCAAATTCCATAGGTTTTACAGTTTACTTGAAATGATTTAATTGAATTCGTTTTGATTATATGATTATATTTTGCAAATATTTAATTAAATATTATTGAATACATGTTTCCAGATGCTGATTCTTATAAGTCATCTGACAACATTTTAATTCTCAACCTTGTCTCTTAAAATATACTTTGTATATGTTAAAAACTTTAACTACTATATATATTTTAGAAACATTACTAAAATAGAGTAGTTAAAAGAGCAATATACACTAGAATGAGTAAAAATTGGTTTTAAGGATATAGGTACCCTATGTCCTCAATCTATATTTAAAGAAAACCTATAACAATCAAAAAACTGGCAATTCTAACTACTCCTCTTATGGTTTTAGTAGAAAAACAGAATACACGACTGAGATATTTTTAAACAAGAAAGATGATATGCCTTCAAAATATGTTATTCAGCGTACTGAGTGGTTTAAATCATATCTTACATAAATATATAAAACCATTCTCATTTTTCCAGTGTTTTGGAATGAAGACTTCTACATTAATTTTGAAGATTGTCAGAATCCTCCAAATTTCTTCTGAATTAGTGAACGACTTTTATTCAGCCATTTTAAAAACGTTAAGTAAGTTTCTGGTTGTTCAGCAGGAACCTCAGTGGGCTGATAGAGTAAGTTTAGAAGAAAGAATAAATATTATAGACAAGTGTTGAGTCAATTCCTACAAGGCATTCATGCTTTCCTATAACAATCCCACTCTCACAATATGCTAAACCAAAGTCTAGTTTCCTGTATTAACTATGTCTCATGATGTTCTCAAAAACAAAAAACATTTTCAAATTCAATCCTGATTAAGACAAGTATCATCAGACAATATTTATATTTTTATAAAATAAAAATTATTTTTCTTACAATTTATAATAATGATCGTAAGAGCCATAAGTAGAGTTTTCAAACAAAACACTATTTAAAAAAATAGTAAATTGATTTCACAGCCACAGAAAACTATTTGAAGTAATATATCAAGAAACGTGATAAATAGCAGCACATTATATTGAGGAAGTTGTATTATGGTCTGTCACAGAGGTCACTCTTTGCCTCCATCTGATTTAATATCCTGTTTAGCATTTTAATTAAGAATTTTAGAAGAGCAAGTAAATGGAATATTAATAAGGTTCTCATACGATACAAAGTAGAGAGGTGTTACAAACTATATCGAAAACAGCGAAATAATACATACAAATAGACATAATGAGGTTAGTAGCAGGGACAGTGTAGAAAAATATGAAATACATTTGTAGATAAGATAATTTAAGTGTGCATTTCACAACTAGGCATATAAGTGTTTCAAAAAAATTAAATAATTAAAAGTTTAGGTGAAGATGATGAACAAAGGGGGAAAAAAACTGTGCTTGGGTAATGCTTGGACATATTATGATATTGTACCTTATACAAAGATGATACCAGGTTTCAAATATAGAAATTAAAGATTTAAACTAGTAAATGCAGTGCTGAGTCGAGCCCAATATTTTTAAGAGTATAAATTAAGATCCACTTATATTTGATTAAAGAAATAAGATACATAAATAAGAGAAAAACCATTAAGTAAATAATGTTCAATTCTTCTACCTTGAAAATATATTTTTATAGCCATTTGAAAGTTCAGGTATGAGTTCTAGTCCTCCCTTTTCAGAATTCTGTCCTGAAACATGATAGTATGAGGCGAGCACCCTGAGCTCCAGAGCCCCCGTCTCTGTACTACACTACAAGGGGCGTTGAGCTCACCTTTGTGGTCATCCTCACCCACACATTGCAGCATTGTCTAAAACTGGATAAACAGCAGCTGCATGACTTTGTCTCAGGCCTAAGGAAAACACACCAATAGCATGACCCTCCCTTAGAACAAAAGCTTAGGAACAAGCCAACACCAGCCCTAGGTATGAGCTCAGTATTGTGATAAGAAGTCCAGCATCCTGGGAGCCTGGACCATAGTGTACAGAGGTGACATATGATCAGATATACAAGAACCCTTGCTCCCATGAATACCTTAACCAGTGGTAAGAAATACAGCTAGAAAAGGGTCAGAATATATGTTCTGTATCAGGGTCAAGAAAATTGCCTCTCTACCCAGCATTTGAAATTGTACTGTGTGACACAATAAAATAGATAAAAGACACCATTGTTGCATGATTAAACAACTTAGCTGATTGAAAGGATATTAAGAATTAATTGGGAATATCACCTTGTAAATTATACAAATGTCTAACCATTGTGTTATCCACCTAAAACTAATATAAAATAAAATAAAATTATAAAAAAAGAATTGTAGAGTGACAGCCTTTATAGGACCTTATATCTACAGTGAATGGTAGGAACATATATATCTGAATGATTACAATTGAGACAGCTGAAAATTTGTGGTTATAACTGAATAGCTCATAGTCACAAGGTGTCTCAGGTTGGCCTCCTTGGAAGCAGGGCCTGAGACAGGGATTTAGGTGCACATGGTTGGTCAAAGGAATTCTCTGTTCATTCTCAGGAGAAAGCGGGTGGAATAAGCAGAGTAAGACAGGAGTCGGAACTAATCAGGGATGAGATCACATGCGGGGATAGTTTTAGTCTGATTCTGTGGGAAGTTCTGGAGCATAAAGAGTCCCACAGTTTGGTCTCAGCTTGAAGCACGAGGAAAGCGTTAAGTATCCCTGTCAGCTAATCACTGACTGTAGACAACAGTAAATCTTAAAAGAGGGGGAAGCTATGAACCATTAACAGCTAACTCTCAAGACAGCTGAGATACACTGTCTTAGTAAGTAAAAGGGATTTAAATAGAACACCATTAGTTTCCATGATGGTCCACACATTGTGCTGTTCAGATCTACTTATTTTTCACATTGAGCTCATCACATCCAGGCTAATTGCTGGCCACTATTTCTGGAAAAAATTATAACAGAAGGGTTAATGCAGTGAACAGCAGCATGGCTGTAGTAGCTCTAAGTTGTGATTGAACCTCATCATCTATCTTCTGCTACCCAATTAAGATTGTCCTTTTACCCTTAACTAGCAGTTCTACTAGACTACATGGTTGCCTGGTGGAGACTCTGATCTCTGAGGGTTTTAAGCCCCAGCTACCATGCATTTATTAGGTCATGTATTTTTACTGGCCCATTTTCAGTGAAATCTGGGCAGACGAGCACCAGGAAATATCCAGAGGACCTCCTGACTGGCAAGACACTTTGTTTTGCCTTCGTAAGGTACTAGAAGCCCTCATGATCATCACAGTTAATTACCTGTGCTAGTATGATAAAGTCCTTCTGTACCAACTGACCAACTGTCCCAAAGAACCCAAAGTCATCAGGCAGCAATTAGAGCTTTAAGTCTAGTGACATTCTTTAGTTGGGCACTGGAGGTGAGGGCGGCCGCTGCTACTTCCATTTCTTCAATCTCAGACCCATGCATTCTATCTACTGGAAACAAGCACTATACAACATTCTGAATGAAAAAAAAAAAATCATCTTCTCAGAGTTTCATATCTAAGCTGACTCCTCGGCTCTTTCTTCAAAGGCTTCTTTATTAGACAAACATTTTTAGGACAGTGAAGTTCATGGCTAAACTATGGCCACAGGCACGCTTGCTGTAGTGCTTCTGCTGTAAAGTGTCCTTGGTTTGAGAATATGTTATTAAAGATACCATGTTAGTAGATCAGACACATTGTAAGCAATTTAATAGTGGGGCTGGCTGAGCCATGGCACCAAAGGAAAGCAAGGCCATTTCTAGAATATGTGACCATCCCATTCAGGATGAATCATTGTCCTTTCCAGGTTCTAAGAATTTCATTGTAACCAAATTGCCACAAACGACTTGTTCCCTTACTTGAGGGATTGTGCTGCATTGTGGACTTGCTATCATTCGCTGTTACTGGCAGATCAAGTTATCAGCAATATTAAGGGCTAGCTCACACTGGTATGAGAGACCATGCTACTAGACATACCCCTGACCTCCATATATACCACTGTGGCTATTCCTTCCATGATCTGTATCACCATAGAGGGTAAGAGGAATGACTATAGTTTGATCGCACTGCCCTTTCACGCAGGCCAGCACAGCCTCTCACCAAGAGGGTCCCCTAAGCCTACAGTTTATCCAATGAGAAAAAGACAGCCCAAGGAGGATACTCAGCTCCATCAGCAATGGGGTTCTTCCTGGCTGGCCCATTTGGGTCTTGGTTCATAGGAATCACAGGTAAAATCTGCAGAGCTTGACCACTGCAGATTAGATTGAGACAAAGAAGGAGGGCAGGGTTAACAGTAACCAGTGCTCAAATCTTGGCAGACCATATTCCTCCTTGAAACAGCCCGCCAGCAGACATCCCAGCCAGCAGCTCTGTGCTTCTGCAGAGCTGAACTGGTGAGCTTGTCTGGCCAGGGAAGCTGGTGGGCATTTCAGACTGATTCAGGTCCCCAGCCAACAAGCCAAACCAGGAAAGCAAATTCAAAGCCTGGCCTACTGCAGAATATAGGCCAGCCCCATCCAGCCAGGGAGCCTAACCAGAGCATTAGGGAGTTTTGCAGC
Organism: Eonycteris spelaea; assembly: GCA_003508835.1. Classification (NCBI taxonomy): domain Eukaryota; kingdom Metazoa; phylum Chordata; class Mammalia; order Chiroptera; family Pteropodidae; genus Eonycteris; species Eonycteris spelaea. Next base: position 14,270,252 of record PUFA01000021.1, read on the forward strand.
TCATCCTGCAGCAGCATTTACAGAAGCATCCGAGCAAACGGATCAGTGAGCAGATCTGCAGAACCAAACTGGTGGTGCTGTCTGGTGGAGGAGCTTGGTGGACACTTCCATCTGATTTGGGTCCCTAGTCGATGAGCCACACCTGCCATGGATCCCATCCCATAGCTCTACTTGGGCTGGGAAGCAAAATTTAAGCCCTGCCTTTGACTGAATAACTTCCCTCCCCACCTAAACAGAAAGCTTAGAGTACTGGGAAGCCCTAATAGTGGCACCCTAGCAGAGAGCCCAGTCAGAGGATTGGCCGATCTATAGATGTGAGCCAGTGGCCTTTCCTGGACTGGGTAGTTCTTAATGACCTGGGTGCCTAGACTTTTTGACAAACAAAATTTGAGGAAATTTGTTGCCATTAGATCTGTCTTGCAGGTTACATTTAAAAAAAGTTATTTAGAAAGAAGAAAAATAATATAGATCAGAAACTCCCATCTCCATAAAGGGAGAACATCAAAGAAGAAATAAGTAAAAGTAAAATCGAAACTATTGTTTTTCTTAGTTTTAATAAATCTAATAAAAGTTAAGTGTGGGGGAAGCTACTGTCAATATTTTAAACAAAAATAAAAGTATGGGTGTATGACTATGTGATTTTGAAGGAATATTATATTTTTGGATGTTTAAAATCATTTGGAACATAATGTAATAGGTTAATAAGAACAAAGTGTTTTTTTTTCTGTCATAACTATTGGCATTTATTTGTTTTATTATACCTGTATTTTTAGAAGAAAACACAAGCACATCACACATTTTGGAGAAATTAATAATTGTCAAAAACTTCACATTTAGAAGTCTTAATTTATATCTCACTTTTCATTCAAGCATTTTGACTTTTGTAAGCCATTTACTTTGTCAGTGTCTTTTCTACTTATAAAATAGAACCAATAATACACTTATTAATAACAATGATGCTTCTACAGCAATCAGAATTATTGCAAAAGTTGTATAAAATTATGCATATGCTTGGAACTATCATGCGGATGTATTTATACTAAAAACTTTTTATTTAATTGAATTCCTGGATTCTGTCAATTTTTAAGAATTGACTTGGAAAGGGACATGGAAATTGGAGTCACTTTAATAAAACAGTAAAATAAAATAAAAGGATAAATAGATGAAAAAGAGCTGGGGACAGATGCAAGAGACCTGAAGAAACGTGCACAGAGTGAAAAAGAAAGAAAAAGGACTAAACGAAGTTTGGTAGATGCAATGGATTTCCAACCTGTAAATCTTCATTTCTCTATATAACTTTAAAATAATTCTCCTATACTTCCTTGTGCCCCCAATTTCTGTTCAAACTCATTTTCCCTCACCACCACTGTTTTCCCTGAGATTCCTCTTGCCATGGCTCTGTGAAAGAAGTATTGATTGAGTGATAAAGCAAATTCGGTTACATGGCTATAGTGATCTCATTTCACAAGAGTCAGGAGGAATAAATGTATCCTTAGAGTAAACTTCAGATCACTTAATAGTTCTGAAGTCCTGAAATGCCAACCAAAAGATCATTTCCAAAGGAAAGGAACAGCTAAAAAGAGCATGAATCAGAATAATGTCAGAAGCCAGGAAAAGCAAATATTCAGCCCAAGAAGAAAGACTGGATGAGGAAAAAGAATGACCGAGGCTATTTAAACTCCCTCTGGATTTTTCCAGCGTTAGGACTTAGGCATGCAATAGAATTCAATATATTTATAAAAGTGAAACTATGACAATTTTTCCTTTCCTTCTCTTCCATCATTCTCAACCTCTTCTCTGTTTAAATCTTTTAGATAATTTATTTCTAAGATATTTTCAGTACTATTTACAATGCCTTAAGCATGTGGATCTAATAATGAAAAAGGGTGATTGCAAGCATCCAGACTGCATTGGTGGAGGGGATTGTGAAGCATCTGAAGGGAGGTAAAGACTCTATTCTTGGGAGACTATCAACGAGAAAAAGAACATTGGCAACAATCGAATAATACAATTTGGAAAATTAGGAGGAAGTGTTTTGTCAAATGTTGCAGAAGAGTCTTAATGCTGATAGGAAATAAAACAGAGTCCAAATCAGCATAAAATCACAAGCAGATTATTGGCAAGCAGATTATGAAAGCAGTGGTAGAAATTGTATTATTGTCTGAGGGATAAAAGTGAGAAGCAGTGATTAAGAGTTGATGACTCTGGCATAGCAAATAAACAAAACCAAAATAAAGAACAAAGACAAGAATCCAAGTGATGTGCTTAAATTTGTGCTTATAAACTCAGATTAGAGCCATACCTCCTATCCACCAAGTGGTGAAATCAGAGCTTAAGGAGAAATAATGACATTGACCTTGTTTCTGTCTTAAACAGCTGACAAAGATGGAAACCACCCTCATCATAATGACATTCACTTTATTTTTTCAATTTCCTTCTTCTTTTTCCTCTCTCTTTTCAGGAACCAAACAGGTCTTATTTTATATCTTATTCCGGCATCTATATACCTCAAAAAAAAAAAAAAAACTAAATAAAAGTCAGATTCAAGTTTTGTTTCTTTGATGGGAATGTCACAAAATGATTGTGTTCTCATTGTACCTTCTCAGGTGATACATGCTTCTGAGTTTCCTGATGATATTCACATTGATCTCACTGTCAGCTAGGCTTCTCTACTAGAAAGGTACTCTACCAACTCTCTATTAAGTATTTTCTAGGAAGGTGATTTGAAAACATACTTATATCTAAAACATAATTCACCTTTCAATGTATGGATTTATTTATTTTTATCAATATGAGTTCATATTTTTCTCTTTTATGGGTAACAATTGAGGGTATTAATTATTTCAATGCTCAAATTGTCAAGGATTTGTCCTTGCAAGATGTCTCCATTATTCTTTGAGCACTTTCCCACTTTTTAGGGCAATATGTTCTAGGTTTATCTTATCATTTTCTCGCTCTGGTCCTGGATTCAGCTGAATCTTCAAGGAACCCTGATTTTCTTCAATGGAGAATGAGAACCAAGATCTGGGCATTGAGTGTGATCATTGTTATTAGACTGTCAGTTCTCTCAGGTGTTCTTCTTCTGTCTGTCTGTCTGTCTCTTTCTCGCTCTCTCTCTATATATTAGATAAATAGATGTCATTATACATTTATACACATATGTATGTATTCTTTTATATATTACAAAATATATATTAAATATGTATAACTATATATATTAAAACTATGAATTTTGTAATCATAATTCAATGTCGTCCAATATCAGTATTCATGCTTGGTTTATTCCTATTCCATATCATGACTCATTCTCTGGTATTGAGAAATCTGGCTGTTTTATTTCCCTCCTAACTTTGCTTATTTGATCAATTCCCTTTGTGTAACCAACCTCTCTTCTCTGCCACTTTCTCCAAGCATAAATCCCTCCCTTGTGGGCTTGTGCTCTGACATAATGTGCCAAAATGACTTTTTCTGATTCTTCATTACATAACTCATTGCATTACCTTAACTCAGACATGTTTGTCTGGGAGTTTAAAATATCCTATCATCTAGTTGTCAATCCTTGGCATATTATGACACTCAGCTTGTTTTTTTTCACTGTGCGGCTCATTCGTTCTCTTGTGCATTCAAGAAATGTTTACTAAGAATGTACTTGACACTGGAGATGTGAGAGGAGTAAAGTTAGTCATCATCACTTCTCTCTTGCACTTTATCTTACAGCGGTGAAAAAAGTGGGAGAAAGAAACAGGTAAATGGTAATATTTCATGCTATGCATTAAGCAGGAAGCAGTCTTCAGAGAAAGAGAATAACTCGGAAGAAAGGCCATATTTGAATTTGATCATATAGGGATCTCCCATGTTCTTTATGTATTCCAGGATAAACTGCAGTAATATAGCTCCAGAAAAGATACTGTGCCCCAAACCTGGATATTAGAACAGGAAGCACACACAGACACACACACACACACACACACAGACGCGCACACACACACACACACGCACGACACACACATAGACACATGCACACAGACACACACTTTTGTAAACATTTAAAGTAGTTTGATGTTTTTTAGGGTTCTAATTTGAAATGAAACCGTTTCTATGATCATTAAACAAGGCTTCCCTCAATCTGGCAGCATTGCGACCTCTAGTTGCCTATAAAAATCTGGATAGAGTCAAGAAACTGTCATCATAGACTATATGCCGGTTCAATGGCTCCTAGTATGCTCTGCTGGAAATATATTCTTAGAATTTTGTTAAGCAAACTTTAATTATATAAAATTCGTGTGTCATGAGTTACTATTTCTCCAAGCCTCTATGCCAGCCCAGTGAATAAAAGACTTCAGACAACAACTACTCTATTAGTGGGGTCAGTTTATTCCAAATCTCTTTAACCTCTCTGAGGCACAGCCTGTTCAAATTAAGTATTCTTAACACCCAAACTCTTAAAGCAAATAATTAGACAACTGTGAAGCAGAATGCTGCATTCATCTTCGCCTCATGGATTTGTGATGGAAAGAATAGAACTTCCAACTGAGTTTTCTCTTTTCAGTCTAGAAATTATTATAGGGAAAAGTTTTCAGTCTATCTAACCATCCTCTGCATGGGAGAAGCATTTTCCACTCCTACTGAAGAAAACCTAACATTAATTTTGTAAAGTTTTACTGAGACATGAACAGAAGCATAGAAAAAATAGAAGAACAAGCATGTCTTGTTTCTTGTTTCATTTAACATGCCCACTTGTAAGTCCTCTCTCTTCCCACTGCCTCCTGAGCTTTGGGAATTGGGGAGTAATCTGACTAGCCAGTACATGCCTCATGAAGTCAGACTGTAGTCTAGTTCTTCCTGTTATGGCTCATCTTTTGTGCATTTAGTAGAGAAATTAATTTCAAAATGTATTTCATAGTCCTGGGCGTTTTTGCAGGGGGTAGGTAGTAGTTTCATGTAGAGGCTAGCAATATTTATGCAAACTTCTAGCATCATTTATTAAAGACCTTCTGCTTTTTCAGACTTTTTGATGATTGCCATGAAAAAATACATTGTATATTGTCTATTTTCATCTTATAATAATTTCAGATGGAAGAAAGCATAAATATAGCATTAAGTCAATAAAATCCTACCAGTGCTGCAAATCTTGCCTCACTTGTTGATTTCTAAGAAGTTCTCTGTAAATTTGTGTCCTGGGAGGCAAAATCAGAATAGGCAAGTGATATTGACAATTGTCAAAACATTCTCACATGCCAGGCCATTGGGGATAACCAAATCAGGAAGGCAACAAGAACTGGGTCTCAGCTGATCTGGTCTCTTGTAGTGCCACATGTTTTACCAAAGACCTACTTCTGATCACTGTACTCAACACAAACAATCTGTGCTTTGAACGTTCTGATTATTTCAGTGATAGAAAAAAATACAACACTAGGCATTTAACTCGCAGTTCTGTGGGATTAGGTAACAACTGTTACTGGTAAATTACTCTGTCATGCTTTAGCCAGTAACATTTTGAACAGTCTTTTTTGTCCCTATTGCTGACATAATAAAAAAACAAACAAAATAATATAACAGTGATAAATTGTTGATAAATATTTCACTAATTAGGCTAATGTTTATATCCAAGTAAATATAATAGATTTAATAATACCTAGTGAACCATCATTCTGAGGACTCTATCATTCCATATATTTTCTATTTGTATAGTTCTGTTTATATATCATATATTTTTTAGAAATATATATTAGAAACATAGATGTGTGTGTATTTAGTGGCAAATGCTTTTAATTTCACAGAAAAGGTATCATCTAAAATTTATTTTTGAGAACTCTCTTAAATTATAATTAATATATTGTTAGATTGATAGTCTCTAAAATTTATTTGGACTGTTTTATAATATTCCTCTGTATGTATATACCACCATTCATTTTTCATTCTCTCATAACACTAATATAAATTACACAGTTTCAATATGATATACATGGATAGTTATCTTTGCTAATACTTGCTATGGAGAAAAGATAACCATGTCAATGGTTATGCACGAAGAGACACATCGACATTGGTGTTCTTGCATATCTTAGTTCTTACTAATTATTATCTGGAAAGGAAGGGAGGAAGGAAGAAAGGAAGGAAGGAAGAAAAGAAGAAAAGAAAGGAAAGAAAGGAAAGAAAGGAATGAAGAAAGGAAGGAAGGAAGACAGGAAGGAAGGAAGGGAGGAAGGCAGGAAGGAAGAAAGGAAAGAAATCATTAATTATAAAATTCTAATAGGAAAATCAAGAATAAATCATTTTAATCCCACTACATATAAATAAACATGATTTTTAATATTTTTGTTTTTATGTTTATTAAAAATTAACAATCACATAGCAATTGTTAAGCATCTCTATAACTATACACGTGGAGCAGTGGAAAAGAAAAAAAATCAGTTTCTCTACTCATGGAATTCTTCTATATTAGAAATCTGTAGTAATATTTCTTGATTTGGTGTCTACTTTAATATTAACATAGACACTAGATTTTTTTGGACTTGTAATTACATGATACATATATTTAATCTCTTTGTTTTTATATTTAAAATATTTTTACTGTAGAGAATATATAATTCACTGTGTTTTCTTTAATCAGAAAAATCTCTGTTACTTAGTATTTTTTAGACAAACAAATTTTGATATAATTATTGTGGTTTGATTAAAATCTACTCTGGTTAGTTTTCTATTTCTTCCATTTGTTCTTTACATCCTGCTTCTCTGTTCTTTTTTACCTGTTTTTTTTTTTTTTTGTATTTAAGTAATTTTATTATTTCATTTTATCCCACTGTTGGCTTATAATTTAAATATCTTTTTGTAATTCTGTTAGTGATTACTCTCATTCTCTCTCTCTCTCTCTCCCTATCTATCTATAGATAGATTTAGATTTAATTAATCATAGTATACTTTCAAATAACACTATACTGCTTCATTCATAGTATAAAAACTTTATAACAGTGTATCTCCAAATATTTCTATCTTTATGTCATTGTATCGACCAAACAAGATTCTGCTAGGTATCATATTTCTTTTATCTGAAGAACTTCAGTCAATATTTCTCAAAGTTCAGTTCTAATAATAATTAATCTCCCTGTGTTATAAACTACTGTTATTTGTAAACTAGCACTGTGTAACCCGGGGGGAGGGGAGCACAGGGGAGGTTTCTCTGGTGTCCTGCTTGTCCTGCTCCAGTCTCAGTCTTAGGTGGGTCCTATGTCACTGATTCAAATGTGAAGTTTTCTCAGGGGTTCTGTCTCTTCCCCAAACCTCCAGTCCCCACCACTGAATCCTCTAATAGTCTTGCCAAAGATGGTTTCTTTCTCCAGCACAGGGATAAAGGACATTTTTCTTTTGCTTTTCTCCAGCTACATTAAGCCTTTTACTGTTCCCTTGTAGTAACACATTTGCTGCTCTATTCCAGCAGTTTAAGGTTTTTGCTCTTTAGAGGAAAAATCATCTGAGTGAGCATTTATTATTTTACTGCAATAGCAGATGCTTCCTACCACCACTGGGACTGCTTTATATGGAAGTTTTCTCCAGTCTCTATTTGCCCTTCAGGTTTCCCATAGGCACGTAGAGATCATTGGAGAAGATTCTAGGAGTAGGTGTGAACTCTCTGTGCCTATATCTATCGGAGATTTCTTGCTCTCACACTAGCCAGAGATTGTACAGTCTTACAGTTTAACAGTTGTTTTGATCATTGTTGTATCAGTAAAGCCTAAAACAGTGCCTAAAAATGAGGCAAGTAGTAAATATTTATTTAAAATATTTATACTTAATTCATATTTTAATGACATTAATCTATTGTGTGGTTACATTAACAGTTTCAATAATTTTACTAAATATAAGCGTTTTAGTTTTTTATTTATCATTACCAAATATGGTGTGTATATGTGTTTCTGGGTGTTTATGCTAAAGAAATAAAACCTATATATAGTTGACTTTATTGCTGCAGAATAATTTCCCCCAAATGATATTACTTGAACATATAATAAGAACATTTAAAAAATGTATATTGCCAGATATTGTCCCAAAAGACTACAGTCTTTCCCACCAATAATGTATTAGAGCTTCCATACAGTACTCTCCTTTAATAGGCATTGGGTATAATTACACTGTTAAACTTCCTAATCTATGCATTGATATTACTTCACAATCTTTTAAATAAGTTTTTCCATTAATAGTAATTAAATCAAAACTCTTTTCATATATCAATTAGATATCTGCACCATCTTCTATGGATTTTGTCTCTACACTTTTGACCCATTTTTAATTAGATTGTTTAGTTTTTCTGTCATATACTATAAATCTTTTTTTTAAATATTGGTATTCCTAGCATTCTCTAGTAGGTGTTTTCTATATTTACTTTCTACTTCTAATTTTTGGCAAATTTTTAATAATTATAAAAGTACTATATTAATGTATGCTAAAAGAAGATGGATATGTAACTAAACACATTATTAATATTTGAACACTCAGTTATTTTTAAAAAATCCTCTAATGTAACATAGCTGTAATATACCTAGAATATCCTTATTACATTTACTTTTAAACTTTTCTCTTCTATACGTCTATCTAGAATTTTTCATAGTAAAGTTTAGATCCGTTATCAGTGGTCTTTCAGGCAGAGATCAAAAGAAGAATATGCAATATAGATCCTGAACACAGAGAAAAAGATCTGAAGCAGGGAATCAAAGAGGAGTTTCCCTGGAGATTTCATTTTTTCATTTCTTTTTACTGTAGTGAAGAATCAAGATGTTAAATTCTAAATTTGTAGAAAAAAATAAACTAAAAATCACTTGAATAAATTCAGTGCTCAGTCAGATTCTAATCTTATGATTTTTCTATAATTCAGATTGCAGTAACGTTTTTCTTTCATATATTCTTGCTTACAAACACATCTGTGCATGTGTATGTGTGTTAAAAAAGTTATTTGAAATATTACATTAAAGTGCAATACTTTACATGAGTTACTTCATTTAATCCCCACCATTATCGGATGTGAGTAATATTTTTTCACATTTTACAGCTGAGAAAAACATCACAAAAAGCTAGGTGACCATTGAAAGATTACACCAAACACAGAATAAAAAATCTAGGACTGAAAGTTCATTCTTGTATTTTTGAGTAAAGTTATTAATAAATCTTTATTTATTCATCTTCTCATATTGATGTGACTACTGTCTATATAGCAATAATAGAGATTATACTTTTTTCCCCCAGAGATATAATTGCGGCTTACTTGATGCCCATGTTTCTACACAGTTATTCTGGTATAAAGATAGCCAGGGTTATGGAACAGAGGATGCTCAATTTTAGTTTAAACACGAAATCTTAACCTTTTTTTTTTTTTTTAAATCATTTTAGCAATGTGAAAGAAAAAATATCATATTCATATGTTTTATTTGGTCACTTTTCAAATAATTCCCGTTATCATTTCAAAATGTATCATTGTTTTTAAATCAGTTTATCTGCTTTTTGACAATGTAAACATCTTATTGATCATGCAATTGCTCATTTAACTGTCCTCCTACCCTGCTGTCAGGCAAACTCTCCTGTCACGTTCATTTTGCATCCCAACACCTGGCAGAGGGCCTGGATCCAAACTGAAGAGCTCAGAAATAAGTATTTTAAAAAATTTTAAAATGAATGTTGAGCGGTGCAGGAAATTCATGCTAAGGTGATATTGCTATGTGGAACACAGATCTATAGGTAACAGGAAAAAAATCACATATGTAAATATCGTTGTAGGCTTGAAATTCAACATAAAGAAATATCATAACATATTGATTTTTTTTATTTGTTGGAGACAAATCCATGGGCTGGAGTCAACACAGAAGACTTCTTTTAGAAAAAAAAAAAAATTAAAAGCTTTCCCTTTAGTGGTTAGAAATTGTTGGTTATTTTAAAAATTATTCCATCAGAATGATATTTTAATAATTATATAAAAACAAAGTTATCTGAGAATTTCATATTAATATTCTTAATTGATTAAACAATCAATATACCTAGGAGATAATCAACATTATGTTATTGTTGTATAATATGCCATCCATTGTTTCTTTATATTATTTTAAGGCATCATGTGTGCTAATTATATGTCCAATCTAAAATGAATGAAGTAAAAATATTAAATGAACATTATATACTAAACAACTCATGCAGTAGAAAGGACATTAAAATTATAAGTTTCAACATAAATTATATGACTAGTTGGTTATTTTCATTATTTTTAGTAATATAACCTATTCACTACCATGAATTATCTAGTTTAAGCATTTTATCTCACTAAATTTTAATTCACTTTAACATTACTAAATACCAAGTCAATTGAATAATATTACCTTAGTCATTAAACATAATTTGATGTTTTCTGTAAGTTATGTACATATAAATATAATATGTACATATTGTAATTGAATTTAATATATAAATAAGTCAGGCTGTGTAAAATATTTTTCTCTACTTATTATGATACTATATGCAAGTAATTAGATTGTAATAAACTCATACATGACATACACTTATCATCTAAATTTAAGGTTTTATTGGGAACATTTGTTCTATTTCTTGAAAAAAATCCTTTTGCATTTATTTTTGATAGAATATATATCTTCTCTTAGAAGAGAAATAGGTACCTAACATTGTTTTATTTAAATACAAAGGTCAAAAAGTCATATTTCTTAAAATATTTCTTGTCTCTGGAATCCTTAAAGGCACACTTGTGGAAAAAAGGAGTAATTCACACATATTGACTTAAAAATTATAATGGATAAACCCTGATGGGAAGAAACTATATATAAATTATAAAGAATGTGAAAAAAAAACTATTAAGATGCATAACCAAGAGTTATAAAAATTTAAAGAGTGGACATGGATTATTTTGAACTGGTTATCTGTGTTTGTAAACCAAGATATTGTTATAGAGATGATAGAGACATAATCAACGAAGTAATTTTATTTTGGGGGAGAAACATATTTATGCTGAAGCACAAAACTGTGTTGATATACATAATATGAAAGCAAAACTAGACGGCTCTAAAAATTATTGAAAAAATATAAGACGATAAAGACATTACACAAATTTTATTGCATCTCTTAAAGTATTACAAATGGGGGCAAACGAACTCACAGAAAAAGCTTCTAAAATGTGAATACATGCTCTAATCAGTCTTTTGTTCCTAATTATAAACCAATGACAGATGTTTAGAGTGGTAGGTGATTAAATTTCATAATCTCAATTTCCATTCAATAAGAAAGATTCATAAGGGGGTATAAATGAAAGTCTCATAACCTGGGCCATTATTGTTGTTTATAGTCATGATTTACTTAGGTAATTTTGGACTATCTATGGCTGACCTTACGTTTTGCTTCACATGTGTGTCCCTCTGACCTATACTAGAGAAATGAAAAGAGAATTTAAAGTTAAAAAAAAATTTCTCTAGATAGATGAATTCAGACCTTCAAAAAATGTTCCTGAAATTTGCCTTTAAGTGTTTAAAATCATTCTACCACTCATTCTGCAAATATTTATTCAAAATTGTTGAAGGAGATGAGGTCTTGCTTTTTACTAGATTGTGTTCTACAGGTGGGACAGATCAGACACCAGTAAAAATATCAATTTCAAATAGTAATCAAAGCTAGAAAAATAAAGCTGGGAAACTGTTTCTTGGAGTAGAAATTCAAGTTAGATTAGTGGCTAGGGAAAGGCTGGATGCTGAGGCGATGTTTGAAGTAAGATCTTAGGAACAAGAAGGACTAATTCATGGGTTGACCTGGAAGCCAGGACATAAGACATCCCAGACAGAGGGAACATCAAAGACAAACCCCTGAGCCAGGAACAAATTTAGAATAATGCTTAGGATTCTGGCATGGCCTAAACATATTAGAAGGGATGACTGGCAGTTGACAAAGACAGAAATATGCTCCCCCTGAGAATACTGAACTAAAATAGTTAAGGACTAGAAGGCTAAATACGCCTCTATTGGTTGTCATGATCCAGAACTTTACATGGTAAAGCATATTGTCCAATAACCGTGGCAAACCAAAGCAGTTATTACCCAAACTGTTCTAGTAATTTATTCCAAATGTGTTTATATTCATATCATGATGAGAAATTTTGATCTTATAATTTTAATGAAAAAATAGAAACAAAGCATATGTTTCACAATTCACATAGTTTAAAATTAGTGATTTTGACTTCCATAATATTTCATAGAGACACAAAACCTGTTACATCTTTAGGAGGTCACGTGGTTGAGGAAGGCACACAAACTTTGTATCTGCACCCTGATAATATGGATCGTTCTGGGGCCTGTATTTTGGCATAGCATCAGAAAGGAATTGAAGCAATAGTAGAACGGCTTCCCCTTAGTTCTTTTAAACAATCTGAAGCTACCAGTAATTTAGGCTGTAAGGCAAGGCCAAGGTTTGTATTTTAGCTGATTTCCTCTTGCATGAACTGGGATGTCCTGGATGAGTTATTAAACAGACTTCCTGATCCCTAATATTTCATAAGTTAAGAAAACTGAGTAACAGCTGCATCAGAAATGCTAATATTCTTAGCACTAAGACAGAACTGTACTACAGCATTCTCGGAGGGTTGCACTGAGCTGATAAGGTAACTGTAGAGGCAATGATGGTTGTAACATGATTCAAAACCCCACTTTCTAATTCAGGATGCTTTCGGTTGTTAATTTTGCCAATACTGCATATTGCTTCACTCAGAACCCACTCTGGCATTTTCTATATCACTTTGTTTTTGTCACAGGGGCTAAAGAAAGGAAAGAAAAACATTTCCGATATTTTCTCAAAGATGAAAGACACCAAAGATGCATTTCTCCAAGCAGACACACAAGATGTGAAGGCAGAATTTAACAATGTGAAATAACAACTCTCTGGTAAGAGGTCATCGCTTTAAAGGCAGAGCAGCAGAAAAGTGCTTCTGGGGACACACAGTGGAGTTTCCAGGGGACAGTCTGCTCCTACGGAGGTGGCAAGATTGACAGTGATGCAGTAAAATCACTTTTCCTGGCTATAGACTTAAAGAGTTTTTCCTTCTCTATTCCTGCAAATTCTAAAACTGAATAACTTATAAGGAATTCCTCTGTGATTACACTAGCTAGAGAAGGTTACATGCCAGCAAAGAATAAAAGGGCACCTGACAAACAAGATTATGTGGCTTAAACAAATAAAGGAAATTATTGATACATGAAAATATCAAGGCACGGGTAAGCCATCTTCAGAAATGTCTGCAGCGAGAGGCTCAGTTTTCAAAGTTCTCCTCTACTTTCCTCTTATCTGGTGTTGCAAATCAAGTTTAAAATATCCATACACCTTGCAATCATAATAGAAAAAAAAGAGAGACTACTCACATTCAAATGCTATCAGATCACACAGGAATGAGTCTCTCTGACTTAACTGCTGTCCCAGATCCATCACCCCAAGCCAAGGCTGTAGAATAAAGTGATTGACCAATTCAGGGCCATGAAGCCCTGCTCACACACCCAGACTGAGCAGGGCTTCAGTTCCACTGGGACGGCATATACGAGAGTGGAGAGGGCTGATTTCCCAAAGCGAGTAGTTTTACCAAAAGAGGAAAAGGGCTGCTGGGTGCAGGGAAACACAAACACACATACAATCTCTGTCTCCTCTCTCTCTCTCGCACACACACTCATACACATAACCCACTAAGGATCTTAATTTCAGGACTGAAGAAATTAAAATATTGCTGATGAAAGGTAACAAACTTAAATTTCTGAGTTGTTATAAAACTTAAAACATCGTTACCAACTTTTAGTTATAAGATGAATAACTTTCATAAATCCTGGAGATCCAAGCATGATGACTATAATTTAACGATACTGTATTATATTCTTGAAAGTTGCTATGAGAGTAGAACTTTAATGTGTTCACCATAGAATAAAAACAAGGTGGTAGTTATGTGAGATAAAAGATGTGTTAACTCACTTTATTTTGGTTAACATTTCACAATATATATGAGTATCAAATCATCACATTGTACACCTTAAACTTATATAACGTTATATGGCAATTATATCTCAATAGAGCAGAAAAAACAACACTAATAATTTTAATTGAAATAAAATAGTAGATCTTAGGTTCATGGTTTCATCAGGAATAATTTCAAAAACTGCAGTTTTAAGAAATCTTAATATCTGGAAATGCCCTCATGGTGTATTGATTATAATTATGATTTAAGAAATTAAATATCTCTAGGTTTAAGTCCTAAATCAGATACTCATTAACATAGGCCCTTTGGCAATGTAATGCCAATGATCTTTGATTTGTTTAGTTTCAAAATATCAATAATAGCACTGTTAACTTTGAGCTATTGTAAGAAATAAGTAAGGTAAAACGCTTAGGACAATTAATTGCCTAATATATATTATTTTTGTTAATTTATTACTCATATATAGTTGGGGTAGGAAAATAAATATATTAATTGTGGACACAAAAAGTAAAATCTCAGAAAACCAGAATTTCACAAAGTTTAGTAACATGAACCTGTTTTCTGTTGTTTTATAGATGTGTTTTTATATAGGTAAATTAAAAAAAAACAATTCATTGCAGCTATATGACTCTGATTTATATATCAACATTTGCAATATCATTTAGTTAACCTCAACAAGTGGAGATGATGGGTACAAAAGTTTCCACAATTCTTCAGCATTTCTGTGGCCACAAGAGCATTTGTACAAATCAAATAAAATGAATAAACATTATTAATATGTTAGTATAAGGAATTAAATCCCTATGGTATGAGGATCTTAGAATACATTATACTGTGTCTATCCTATCAATATTATTTTGCAGGCAAATTAAATCTAAATTAATCACGCATGGCAGAAAGATGTAATAAAACAGGTCGCTTAAAAAAAGTGCCTAAAATAAGAAAAGTTAATACAATCGCTATTGTCTTGGTAAAAGTTGATACACTTCTGTTCAGATTGTGTGGTGAACTGTGTGAATGTAAATGCTTCATAGTCATCCTTTGGGAAATTACTTCCTTTGGCAATGGATATGATGGTAGGTGTGACATTAAACAAACAGAACAACAAAAATTCACTGGGGATAGTATGATAACCTAATGAAAGAAAATATCAATACACATATGCCTATAATGAAGGTTTAGTTTAAAACTCTATCATTAAATGAGATAACATTACCAATTTGAAAGATTAAATTAAAAGTAGACTATAGTTGAATATAGAAAAGTAATTAAAAGAGGCCCCAGAAGTGTCTTTCCCTTTCATTGTCTTTACACTTTGCTTCTCTTAGTACCTTGTATTATGATGTCTCACTTTGAGCTTCTAGTATATTTAAACACAGTAAATGAACAAAAAAAAAAAAATGAGAGAGAGAGAGAGAGCAAAGGGAAATCAAGGGTTGTGGGAAGTCAGGGATGCAGGCACAAACGAGAAAAGAAAATGTTTCAAAATGATGTGATTTTTGATAGAATATTTTGATTAAAATAAAAATAACAGTAATCCTGGTACAGAATGACAAAGGCAGGGATGAGATTGAGCAGACTCTTAATCCAGATTCTAAAATTTTCTGGGAAATAACTCTACATGTCTCTTAGTCCCATTCTCGGACACTTGACATTTTTCTGGAATATTTCTATATACCGTATCTTTGTCTTTACTACTTATGTTTAACTATATTTTATCCTATTTTATGCAAGACATCATATGCTATGAATAAAGACCAAATGGTGAATGAGATTGACCGATTCTTGTTATTGGCTTACTGACAGTGGGAAGGGGATCTGAAACCTTGGTTATACAGGCCACAAGAATGCAGTCTTGTTTAGCAGTTTGTGTTGGGCAGAATAATGTCTCCCAAACATGTCTGCATCCCAATTCCTGGAACCTATAAATCTGTTACCTTTGTTGGCAAAAGGGAAATGAGGTTGCACGTGGAATTAATTTCACTGATCAGATGACCGATAAATAGAAATTTTATCCTTAATTATTCTCGTGGGCCTAGTGTAATCAAACAGGTACTTATAAATGAAAGAGAGAGGTAGGACTCAGTGTCAGAGTGATTTAATATAAGAAAAACTCCAGTGTCCATTGCTGGCTGTGCAACTGGAATGGGGCCATGAGCCAAAGAATGAGGACAACCACTAGAAGCTAAAAAAGCCAAAGAAATGAATTCTTTCTCCAGCCTTCAGGTAGAACTCAGCCCACTGACACCTGATTATAGACCAGTTAGATCTGATTCAGACTTCTGACCTCCTAAACTATAAGATAAGGCATTCGTCTGTTTTAATCTTCTAAGTTTGTGGTACTTTGTTGTAGTAGCAGTAGAAAACTAACACAGAGCTCATGAAGTACAACGGGGAGTCACAGAGGCAAGAAAAAGAGTATTGTTTGCCAGACAAGTGAAGACCCAGGTAGAAATAAACAAACCGGAAGGCTGGAGGGCAGTACTGAGTAAACATTTTATAGGGACAAGATGTGAATTGTGCAAAGAACTGGTAGAGAGAGAGCACTAAACACTTTGAAAACTGAAAAAAAGTTTAGTATGGATAGATGCAAAGCACTCAGTGTCCTATATTGGGGGAGGGAGCTAGGTTGGATGGGGCATGAGCAATCCAGATAATCCTGAATATTTAAAAGCCATGATAAAAACTAGAAATTATTGCAAAAATCTAAGAGAAGCCACTGAAAGTCTTTAAAGATGTGTGTGTAGGATCAATTTGCATTTTAGAAATACTCATATTGCTGCCTGTGGAGGACAGACTATACAGCAGGCCGGACTAAAATTAGGAGGCTTTGTACTTACCTCAGGGAAAAACATGACTGCAGCCTTGATTAGGACTGTGAGAAGTGGGATCTGGACAAGGGACTTGAAATCATGGGTAGTTCCCTTTTCTTTAATCATCTCAACTAGCAATGGGTTGGTGACCCTTACCTGAATTTGTATCTTTACTCTCAAGAAAGATTCATTGGTATAGAAATAGGACAGCTCTCTGGAAATTATCAGGATATTTTTTGCATGCAAAACCGTAGGTATCCACTCTAGTATTTGACTTTATAAGCATTTACTCAATACACTAAGAAATAAGTACAATAACATTGTAATGGAAGTCTTTAAAAAGGGTTTGCTTCTATTTCCATTAGTATTATTAAATAACTGTTAATGACAAAAAAAATCAGATTCTCTCTGGACCTTATTACCTTATGGAGAAATTAGATAAATTGATTTTTTTAGTATAGTTTGAATTACACAAAATTCTCAACATTTGACAAATTTTAACTTACAAAACTAGCAAATTTGTATGGTTCCACCTAATATTTTTTTCAGCCACAAAATCACGTATGATATTTTTCAACATGTTAGAGAAGCAACAATCGGGACCCGACATATTAACTTTTGAAGACGGTAGAACACAAAGCCAATATGCTTTTATATTTATTTAAAATTACTGATTTAGACTTATGTAAAAATCTATAAACTAAAAGTAGGTTTTACAATTGCAAAAAACTTACACACCAACTTTTTACTTCTGCTGCATTTTCTGATGGCTTAGGCAAATCTCTAAGGGCAGATTATTGGTTAATGAATACGTATGCTACTCATAATTCTAGGAACAAAAAGTGAAAATTAATTTCTTGTCAAACTATTTTTCTTTATAATCTTAACAACGTGGGGGCCCACTTTCATTATTTCTTACAATAAAACTACTCTAGAATGCCTTAGGTAATTGACGTTAATGATGAAAATTTTCTCTTTGCCTGAGAAAATTACTTTTAAATTTAAATTTTTTCTTAGTCTTAAGGGAAAGATTCACCTTGTCAATTCATTTGTTTTTGATTTCCCATTTTAATTAGTCTCAATTTAATTACAATTGATTGAGTTAAAATATCAAGAAACTACCTGCATGAATAGAAAAACTTAATTTTCCCAATAGAGATCAACTTACACTTCAGAGAAAAATATTCAGACTCCTTTGTGCATGTTTGTATACATGAGCTTCTAAGTTATTTTCTAGAGATGAAAAAAAAATGTTTTTATAAAACCAATAAAATCATTCCTGGGGCCTAAATCGTTTTACTTTTCTTTTGTTAAAACGTGAAAACCGAGTTGGGGGTTGGGGGAAGCAGGTGACTATGATACATGAAGAAGGTTGAGAACTACAGAATTCCAAACCCTTATTTTCTATCATTTATTTTACCCTCCCGTTACTTAATCTAATCAAATACATTGATACACTAAAGCATCTTTTAGGGATAACAGAATGCAATTGGAAATTGTTACGAAATTAGGTTCAATCTGTTTTTCTTTTCCCAACTGATTATAAGAATAGCTATCATTTCTCCTCATCTATGTTCAGACATTTTTCCCTGTTGTACAAATCAGATTAAAGGAATCAGTGCTAAATGAGTATTTTTAGGGTAAAGTCTTATTAAATACTACCATGTGGGAGACATAAATCCAGGACAAGTCTAGGAGAGCAACTTTTTATTCCCCTTCCTGTCTCAATACCAATTTATTCATCTAATGTTCATTCCCATTGTGAATAAAATATTTTTCAATTTTATTATTACAGATTTTACAAGATTCTAAAATTATGCGTTTAAAATTTTCAGCAGAATATAATATGAGAAAGTAAGCATTTAATATTTAGTTAAAACTATAACTCTGACATTTTAATTACAATTACAGTTGATTTTAATACTACAGGGCGATGAGCACTCTTAATGTTTTCTCTCTCTCTCTCTATGAATATATACACACATACACACACATAAATACACTTTACTTTTAATAAAACAATTACTTTTAAATGGCAACATTTAAAGAAAATTTTTAAAAAAGTTAAAAATGACTTCTAAATAAAAGGGTCATTTTAAAATCAAACAACATACTAAAATAGAATTTCAATTGAATATATATGTTCTGTATATGATGTATTTTATATAAGTATAAAACAGTATTTCATTATTAAGTAAGCCTTTTTGTTTTCATGTATTTAAATGAATGTCAAGTATTTTAATAATTTCTGTGGAATTATATGTACCTAAGAGAACTATATAGCCCCACAGCTTTTGAGGACTCTTCAACTGAATGATCTTCAAAGGCTTTATTTACTTTTATCATCAAACATAAAAAATTGGGAGGAGCTCTATTTTTAAAAGGAATTATGCATTTCAAAATTCTGCATTGGGATATACATTTCTAGCATGAGGAATTCGGTAATGAAAACACCAGATAAAATCCTATCCTACTAGTACATACTTACATTTTATTTATTTATTTATTTATTTGGTACTAAAATTAAAGTGTTCAGTCTGTAAAATGTTTAGCAATAGGGGACTGCTTAGAAATTATTTATAAGACTGAAAGCAAAATGGTGATTGCCAGGGCCAGGAGGAGTGAGTTACGGACAGTTGTTGCTTAAAAGGTACAGAGCTTTAGTTTTGATAGATAAAGAGTTCTGGAGACTGATTGCATAGCAATGCAAATGTACTTACTAATGAAATATACACTTTAAATAATAGTTAAGATGCAAAATTCTAATACCTGTGTTAGGATGAAGGTAATGCCATGGTGGTAATCATTTTCCACTATATAAATGTATCAAATAAAATATATGACTTAAACTTGCACAATAAGACATGTTAACTTCATCTCAATAAAACTCAAAAAAAATTTTAAAATGTATCCATAAATGGGTCAGTATTCAGTGATTAAAAATAATATAAAATATAAGAAGACAAAGATATAATCAAGGTGGCATCACAGGTACAACTGCCCAAAAGTTAATAAAATTAGCAAAAAAAAAAAAAAAATAAATAAGTAAGAATATATGAACAAACTTAAAATGTCAGGTCAAATGAATTCAAATAATTAAGTTAAAAAGTAAAATCTAAACTAGACATGATTTCTTCACCATCATACTGCATCAGGACTGCATTGAGGAGAAGGTGATTGAATAGCAAAATAAGTAAAAAAACAAATAAAACAGGAAAAATAAAAACTCACCAATATTACTTATGACAGAATCAGAATAATGCATGTTTACTGCATGATTAATAAATAGCAATCCACCAGAAGCTGAAAGAAGCACCAAAAGATAGCATTTTATTTTTTCTCTCTGACAATGAATTAGGAGAATGTCAGGAGAATAATTTTCTACAATGTATTATCTCCATTAGCATTATCTTTCCAAGAAAAAAGGAAAACAAGAACAATAACAATGTAGATGCTCATGAGTCAACAAAAATGCTCAAAAAGTTCTCAGGAAAGCCAAATACTTCACTACAGATGACATACACCATTGTCATGATTGTAGGAACTCAACATCCAACTTTCTTACCAGCTTGCCTATCATTAGCTAAGGCTAATTTTCTTCAACAGCAAATAAAAGCTAAACTAAGGCAATTCTATAAAATTTTGATATAAAAGATTAATCTAAAATCAAGGGGGATGTCTCAACAAAATTTGAGCTACTCTTTCCAAAACAATTTCCAAAGGATTCTGGAATTAGGTTTCTTGTTGGACATAAAGCAATAGGTTCCCATAATTGTTGATAAGCGGGTGGTAATACCTCTTATTATGCTATTGCTTTGAAATTACTAACATTAACTTTTAGTCCATTACAATGAGGTATAGGTGAAAGAGGGAGATTGCTGTTGTCTAGAACTTCAGCAATCTCACAACGTTAGAGCAATAATAATTATAAATATTGTATAATTGGCTGACTTTGTCAACTGCCTTAAAGGCCTTGAAGAAAGCAAATGGTAGAATCGGGTCAGCCAACTATTGGCTCAAACCATGTGATAAAATCCAAAATGCTTCCCTCATCTCTTGTAGTCAGAAGACAGATTACTAAAAAAATCAGGCATGAAATGTAATGTTAAGTGTAGCAGTGTTGCAAAAGGAAGTGTAAGCCATGCCTCAGTATGTTTTCTGTGAAAAAACTGGGCACCTGTTAGGAATGAGTGAGACCCTTATTGCATGGAACGGGGATCCTTGGCAGTATCACTTATAAGCCTCTACCCTTCAGGATCTGCAAAACCTGCAGGTCAGAAAGAACAAAGTTCTCCTCTTTCTCAGGTAAGCTGGAACCTTGCACTGCCTGGAGACATCAGAAAGATTTTCTTGAAGCCGATTATTCTCGAGATAATACACATCTCCCTCAAGTTCTCCCTATTTCTCTAAATGCTTCAGGTCAATAACTAGAGTCAGATTATTCCCTGAACAGCTGCAAGGCCTGGCTAAGAAGTATGGGCAGGAGCCCAGGAAATGAGTGTGGGAATAAATGTTTAGTTTTATAACACAAGTGGTAGTATGAGGTAGGTAGTCACTTTCCAGTGAGTCTGGACTTAGAGTCGGGCAATAATGCCAGAACAGGATTCTACAATGCAGCTGCTGAGATGGTTTTCAACACATGAGGTGGACGCGCTGCCTCTATTTCCCTGAGCCCATGCAATTGTTGCCTGTATCCCATCTCCATTTACTGTCAAAGTTAAATGTTAACTATCCTGTACTTATCAATGTAAAAGAAGTGTGTATCTCTCCATTTTCCTTATTATCCAATCGCAAAGATTCCCCCACTTTGCTTTGTGAACGAAAAGGGGTGTTGCAATAAATCTAAGGAAAAGTAACCTCACAGGGTGATCTGATCATAAATTCCTAACTGGGCAGGTCCTGGAAGGTAGCCATGCCCCAGGCCTATAACTTCTTTAGTGAAAGATTTTTAAGCAAGCTCTATCCATTCTTCTTTGAAATGCCCAAAATAATCCTCTTTTCTAGACGCCTGAAGGCATAGCCACCCTGAAGAGAGCACATAATCTTGTTAAATATTCTGTAATCCAGCCCCCACATTGCTTGCTCCCACCTTCATGTAATCTTTCTAAATTCCCTCCTTAATTCCAAATGCAAAAAAGAAACTGCAAACTGTCATTCTCTGGAGCATTCGAGGTCTTGCTTCTCAGCAACTGTCATCAGTTTTGGCTTAAAATAAACTTATAAAAATTCTCTACTGGTTTGGACATTCTTACATCTACATTTTTTTTGGCACAGTCAGCAGTATTCCAAAGAAGTCCACTCAGGGCAACACTGTGGACCCCCAGCCAGTGCTGGCTGTAAGCAAGGGCCCACGGTGGCCCACTTTGCACTGAGTGGACTTGGGTGAGTATTGCCTTGGAGTCTTGGGCCTCCTGGCTTTAAGTAGCAGGTTCATGACTTTATCTGAGCTGTTAGAAAATCCTCGAGATGGAAACGGTTTGAAACAATTTAGGGAAAGGAAAAAAAATGGGTTGCTGCTTTTAACTTCAGCTTTTTATTGGACTGCTTACTGAGAGTCTGAATAAAACCTCTGTTAAGTGAGAGACTGAACTCTCTTTAGCTCCAAAACGAAAGGATAGTTGTTCCCAACTCGAAAGCCAATGGGGCAACAAAAGTCCTTGCAGGTCTCCACATTTGGAATGGCAGAGCTGTGCTCTGTGAACGGCCCAGTACCGCAGCAGAACCCGCCCTGAGAAATCCTACGGGAGCCCCAGGAGAGTTCTTTATGAACAGCAAGGTGTCCTGGAATGGTTCACCCTGAGAGAGGGGTCTATGCCATAGACAAGCCACAGTTCTGGTGGTATCTGGTAAGCTCTTGAGGGCCCTTGCTTGGATATTTTTAGGTGACTAAGACCCTTTTGGGGCTTGCCTAAGGCAAGAGTTCCTCTAGGGTGTGAAGCTGTCCTGTTGGTATATTAACCTCATTTGGTTCATCCAGAGACATGCACATAATGGCTGGTTTTCTCTAGAAGTCTGTTCAGATGCTACAGTTTGAAAGGAAAAAAACTGAAAGCATGGGCGATTGTGTCTCGAGGCTGCTGACAAGCTCCAGGACAGTCAGCTTCCCATTAATACTAAGATGGGCAAGATCCTTTGATACTTCTAAATTAATTTCTGCATGCACAATTAGAAAAAGCCAGCTATAGAATTAGGCAGAATGAATCGCAAGCATATTAAATTGGTCTCTTGAAACTTCAAAAGAGGATTAAGATAAATGGATCAACCTATGATGTCCTTTAGCTGTCGAGTCAATTCTTTGAGGTGTTAAAAACTGCTGTCCTTATTTTAAAAGGGGGAAGGTCATTTGGAACTTGACTTGTCAAGGACTGGTATAAATTGCAAATATCCAAGACAAAATTTGGGGCTAACTGATCTTTTATAGCTAGTGAGTTTTTCTAGTTTCTTTTATAAACTAGTGAGTTTTTCTAGTGAGTGCCTGTCTGTGTGAGTCTATATATGTATGTTGTAAATAAGAATAATTTCTACCTCAGATAGTATTGTTAAAATTAATTTAAAGGCAAGCACTTGTAAGGAATAGGTGCTCTATAATTCTCAGAAATATAGAGACCAAATCAAATGCTTTTCAAGTTTATGTGATCTAAGATTCATTCTTTGACTAAAAGCTGGTTTAAGTTTATTGGTTTAAGTAGAACAGACGTGTCCTTTGAGTTACTGGTATTAAATATAATATTTATATTATACCTGGTTTTCCAAAAATAAGTTCATGCTAATGACTGACTTTGAAATTGATGAAATCAATTTTTAAAAATAAGTCTCAATTTTATTTTGCAGTTTTTGTCTTTCTTATTTCCTTATGGTGTTTCAATATGTGATACTTAACACAATAAAATTTATAACTATTTTCCATTAGAGTAACTGCATTTTGAATATTAGAAAAAAATTTCCTACTCACATATTATGAATTCATTCATGATTCACTCATATTTTTTCTAATAATTACATAATCTGAATTTTTACACATTTGTATACCTGATCTATTGTTACACAGCTAGTCAGATATGAGTGACAGGGGAACGAAGGAACGGGGCCCAGTCTAGAGACCATCCAAAGAACACCCCAATGGTAGTAGAATTGTGGGTACACACATGTGCACTAGGCCAAGTTATATAACCAGGTGTCAATCAAGATGACCTCACTCACCAATTACCTAGGGACGCCTTTGGGACAGCTCCATCACATGCCTGTCAATTCACATGTTGATACTAAAGCTTCTCTATGTAGACTTTATGATAAATTGAAAAGTTTGGTAGGATGGCTCCTCCCGACCTCCACTTTTCTGGGTTTCCCAACTACTCTTCTGAACATTTGTTCCAAATTTATAATCAGCTTCTTAGTTCTAAAGGTTAAACTGATACTATTTACTGGAATTGAAGCAACTCATGAATTAATTTACAATTTATATATTTGAGGTTGAGATTTTCTGTCCAGAAACATGGTATATCTATTAGGTATTTATAAAATTTTAAGTAGTATCCACGAGGATATTTAATAAAAAATTTATAAAATAAAAATCATATACTATATTTAACAATTACAAGAAAGAAAGGAGATTAGATTAAACATGGCAGAGTGAGAGACATCCCCAGATCTCTCCCCGTGAAACAATGAGCTGAACATCTAAAACTCAACAAAAAACCCTGAAACTGCACACCAGCATGTCTGAGTGTGGGATCTGTGCATAAGAGCTACTACAGGTCAGAACCCCAGGTGTCCAGCAGTGGGAGAAACAAAGAAACTGCCTCTAGTAACGGAGCTCCCTGCAGGAAGGGGGGGAGGGAGAAGGTGCAGCGTTCCCTGAACAGCCCTGCCAGGAAGTGCTGTGAGCTCCACATGGGAGGTGGCTGTGCCCAGTCAGCAGGGCAGAAGGAAACCCATGTTTATATGGGCAAATAATTTTTGACAAAAAAGCCAAAAACATACAGTGGAGAAAGGAAAGCTTCTTCAATAAATGGGGCTGAGAAAACTGGAAAGCCACCTGCAAAAAGAATGAAACTAGACTGTCGTCTATCACCACACACCAAAATTAACTCAAAATGGATTAAGGACCTGAATATAAGACCCGAAACAATAAAATGTATAGAAAAAAAACATAGAACTAAACTCAAGGATCTTGGACTTAAAGAGGATTTTATGAATTCGACCTCAAAAGCAAGGGAAGTAAAAGCTAAAATAAATGAATGGGACTACATCAAATTAAAAAGCTTCTGCTCAGCAAAAGAAATCGTCAAAAAGGTAAAGAGACAACCATGAATGGGAAAATACATTTGCAAGCAACACCTTCGATAACAGCCTAATATCCAAAACATATGAAGAACTCACATGACTCAATAACAACAAAAAAACAAATGAGCTAATAAAAATGGGCAAAGGAACTGAACAGACAATTCTCTCTAGAGACATACAAATGGCCAAGAAATATTTGAAAAGATGCTCAACATTGCTAACTATTAGAGAAATGCAACTCAAAACCACAATGAGATACCATCTCATACCTGTTAGAATAGCTATAATCAACAGGACAAGTAATAACAAAATTTGGAAAAAATAGGAACCTTCATACGCTGCTGGTGGGATTGCAAATTGGTACAGACACTATAGAAAACAGTATGCAGTTCCTCAAAAAATTAAGAATTGATCTACCATATGATCCAGCAATCCCTTACTGGATATTTACTCCAAAGACTTGAAAACCCATACCTGAAAAGATATTTGCACACAATATTCATAGCAGCATTATTCGCAGTGGCCAGGACATGGAAGCAACAGAATGTCCTACGAAAGATAATTGGCTAAAGAAGCTGTGGTACATATATACAATGGAATATTATTCAGTCACAAGAAGAGATGAAATACTGCCATTTGCAACACTGGATAGACCTTGAGGTAATCATGCTGAGCGAAATAAGCCAGACCTAAAAAGTTGAAAACCACGTGATATCACTTATATGTGGTATATAAGCCTAAAAGCAACAAATAAAGAGGACAAACAAACGGAGACTCATGGACATGGACTGTAGATTAGTGGTTATCAGAAGGTAAGAGGTGGGGGAGGGGTAGGGATGGGGTAAAGGGGTCAAATATGTGGTGACAGAAAGAAATCTAATTATGGGGAGAGAACTCACAGTGTGAATATATATGCCTTACTGTTATAGTGTACAGATGAAACTTATTGGATTTCGTTAACCAATGTCACTCTAAAGAAATTAACTAATTAATTCATTAAAAAAGAAGAAAAATGTGTAGAGAATAAATCAATTTTGAGATAAGTCTGTATTTAGAAATTTGATGAAGACAGATGCTTCGCAAATAAACTAATAGAAAGGCAGAGAGTAAGGGTAAGTGTGGTTTTGTGGAAGCCAAAGGAATTGGTATTTTAAACAAGAAAGAATGGTTAGGTATAATGAATACGTCTTAAAGACCTAGTAATCTAAAGATAGAATCTGTCACTTCGATTTGGTCACATTTGAATCACTAGTGCTTTAGAAACATTTATTGAAAACGATGAGGAATATGAGGTAAAAAGTAAAAGTCAGATAGGAGCAGCATGACAAATCGAGAGAAGTGTTGCTTATCTATGGCTTTTATTTTGATTTTTTAAAGGAATTTGTCCTTTACCTTAAATTTTATATTGTAGGATCTATAAATCTATATATAGCGATTTTTTATTTTGGTTATTTGAGCTGTCTGTATTTTTCTTTGTCAGTATCAGCATCAGCTTATCATCTTTTAAATTTCCTCTGTGTAATAATTGCTTTGAAAATCTTTTAAATTTTAATTTAATTCCATTCTCATAAATTTGAGTCTAGAATTCCCATTTATATTCAATATAGATTGCAAGCATCCAGTAAAATTCATTTTCTCAATATTCTGATATTTTAATTATTTTAATCACTTTAATGATTAACATTATGACTCTTAATTGAATCATATTAAATATGTTATAACCTTATCTACTAACTTCAGTATCTACATCAGTTATAGGTCTGTTTCCATTTCTTTTTGTTTTATTGTTTTTTGAGAAATATGGTCCTCGCCATAAGCATGCATAGTAATTTTTTTTAAATGAGTGTTGGAAATTATATTTATTTACTTTTGTTTTTTTCGACTATGCAGATAGAGTGAGGACTGACGATCTTGATTTAATTAGGGATAGAGTTTATTCAGATCAACTTTTTTTTTTACTTTGTGGATATTTGGTATCTACTATCTTCTCACCTCTGGATAGTCTTGAATTCTAACATGTTTCCTCGGAACTGATGAAAGACTGACCTAAAACTACTTGCTTTAATTTTCGGAAGCTCTCTGCATACCTGCTTCTTCTCCTGACTCATGCAAGCTTAGTTAAGGCATGAAGGAAAAAAAAAAAAACAAAACCAAAAAAACAGCTATGGAAGGCTGTTCTTATCCACTATTTTTATCAGGACCTTATCTCCCCTAAGGTACAATTTTGTTTCTTTACATTCCTTAGGCCACAGAACACTCTCTTTTCTTTTTTCAACTTTCTACCTGGACAAACTTTAATTCCCAGCCTCTTGCATTGTGTCATGGTTTTGCAAATGCCAACCGAGAAACTAAAATTTCAAAAAAGTCAGTGTTAAGGGAATAGTGCTCAGTGAAAAAGGCCCAAATCAGAAAGTTACATACTTTTTAATTCCTTTATATAACATTTTGAAAAAAAAAACAAAAACAAAAACAAAAACAAAAAGCAAAAAATGTAGAGTCAGTGGTTGCCAGAGGTTGGGGAGGGGCATTGGGAAGTTTGGCAACAAAAAGAAAGAGGGAACCTTCCGTTAATGGGGTAGATCTTGACCGTGATGGTGGTTAAATAAATCCACACGGTATAAAATTACATAAGACAAGTCACACATTTTTGTTTACAAACGATTGCATGTAAACTTGTGAAATCTGAAAATTCTCTGTGCGTTGTACAAATGGCAATTTTATGAGGTTATTAATTTATAATCATGCTAGATGTTACCATTTGAGAACATTGGGTCAAACGTATATAGTTTGTTAATGTATATTTTTTGCAGCTTCCCATGAAGTTTTACATTTCAGTATGACACTTATTCAAAACGTGTAATTATAAATACTAATTTGGAAGACATTTAATGATATCCTTCATCTAGAGAAATGTATGTCGTGGGAATTTTGTTTTCGCAGTAAGAAAAATGTGCCACTATTATAAAACTTTTACATGTATTGTGTCATATATTTTATCAAATTATCATTTTAATGGCACTTTATAGAAAAAAAATACTAAAACATGACCAACATTTCCCTTCTTTTTGTCCTCCTTCCTCTGCCCATAACCTCTCCTTTCTGGACATGGTCTATCATTAAGTTTTATTATTCTTAAATAATAAATGCCTATCCCACTGGTCTAATTCCTTCCTTTCATAAAAATGTGTTCTTCAACAGCTTGCTCAGAAAAAGAGCTTACATACAAATGCACACATTTTTCTTAATGCTAGCAAATTTCTGCTGAAAGAGAAAACATATGAATATCATGACTCGATAACTTAGATGCACTTAATAATTTATTTACTCATCTGGTATTACTTTACTCATACTAGATGCAAGTTAATGAGATTGGGACTCTGAATGTGTTAAGGAAATATTCATCGTAGTGAAATAATTTGCATGAAGGGGTCCTTCTCAAACCTTGTGTGCACGCTGCTAAGTGAGCTTTATCCACTGAAGTTCAACAATCCTCTCTGATAACATAGCCAGAGGCATGTTCCAACATCACAAAGGGAGCCTTTTCTCAACAAAGTAATAGGATAATAAATAGACATCACAGTTTAAATGTGTCAAATGTAAGAAGGAAAGAATTATTCATAAACAGGGAGACAAAAATGGAATAAGAAAATTTGGCTTGACTTTTCAAACTCTTTTCTCAATCCTTAATTATTCCACTCTACACTTGTGAGAAAAATAGAAGATTCCTGTGAATGAAGATGACAGAAGAGCAACAAAAACTGTAGAGGTTCAAAAAATGATATGTATATATATATATATATATATAAAATATATGAAAGATAGAAGCTGTGTATTATTATGGATGCTTCTTTATAAACTATTTTTACTTAACTTATAATTAAAATAGGTTCTCCCATAACCAGCTCGTGACCTGTGGCCATTTTTCCAACTTGTTTTTCCTCACCGTCGATATGGACTCAGATTTCTTAGCACATGTACGCTAAATGAATTTATAATGAATACTTGTTTGATAGCAGTATAAATATCACCATATTAAAATAAATAATACTATAATTAACTTCCAGTTAAGGTTTAAATATTTCCTTTAGAATTTTTTTTTTTTAAACAGGAAAGTGCAAGTTTTATTAAAGTGAAAGTAGACACTCAAGGGGGGTGGGGAGTGTGGGCTTACCCCAGAGAGAGAGAAAGAGAAAGAGGAGGGAAGGTGGGGGGAGAGAGAGAGGAGAGAGAGAGAGAGAGAGAGAGAGAGAGAGAGAGAATTAGAGAATTAGAGAACTAGAATTTTTCTTATTTTTACAACATCTAAATTTGAAGTATACTCTTAAGAATTAGGGGCACATTTTATTATTTTTTTCACCTGCCTGTTTCAAAAAAAATTATATTCTATTCACCTATTTATCCTAAGTAATTCATAAAGCTATATCATTTGTTTACTTATTTATTTATGCTGAAAAATAGGCAATCTTATGTGATATATTTATTTGTATTATTTTTTTCCCCTATTTTCATTATTAGATGCAGTTTCAACCCTTCTTGGCATTGGCACCCAGAAGGCTGAATGCTACCGAGTTACCTTTCCCTCTAGATTTGGTTGTGCTCAGCTAATGGGAGACAGAAGAACAGAAAGGTCAGAGTATGTGGTACCCTGGTTCCTCTCCTAGCTGGTAGCATTGTGCAGTGGCTGCTTCCTATGTATAATGCCACAGACACTGTTTTGCAGCTCTCTACTAAACTGCTAACTCTAACAGACTGTGGACACCTTCATCCAACCTCTGCATTTCAAGCCTAAGGATGATGCTTTCTTTGCTTATTCCTCTTCCTCTTCCTTCCCTGTCATTAGTCTCAACCCTGTATTTTCTTAACCTTCCTATATTGCTCATCGAATGCTTTTATTGAACTGTCTTCTTCAATCATCCCCATTTTTGATGCACCATCTGTTTCTTGCTGGGATGCTGACATTTTCAGCTCATCTATTGCTGGAAACACTACGTTCAAGTTGTATAAAAATATTGTAGCATCTAAAGTTGTCTTAGATCAGGCAAGAATTTGGAAGTAAGTAAATACTACTTTGAATAATGAGTAGGTCTGAAATACCTTGAATATTTTGAAGAAAGTAAAAATTTTGAACATATTAATGAAATCATGTAAAGGTAATTCATCATATTCATTTTAAAATTGAAGTAAAATACCTATGAGAGGATTCAAGTAAAAAAAAGTGTGTGCATTGGTTTTAGAAACAAGGCTCAATGAAGAATAACAGATTCGTCAAAAAGAAAAAGACAACCTTCAAGATTTACTTATATCTGTTTTTATTCTCCAGTCGACGTAGCATAGTTCCATTACCCCAGTCAGGTACAAAGTTCCTGTTGACTATAACCAGTGACCACACAATTAAGAAGTCCACATCTCTCTTCTGTCTCTACCCTCTCTCTTTCGTTATTTTTTATGATTCAGTATTTCCACTTCCACTCTCACCATTCTTTTATTACAATATAATCTATGTTTCTGCTACATTTTTGAATGACATTGCTTCGCTTATTTCATTGAATTATATTCTTTTAATCTTGAAGTTTGTGTACCACAAGTTTACTTTTGTGAAGCTTCACAGCTGCTGTGGCCACTGTTTCTTCTCTTTCTCCTTCTTTACCATCTTCCTTAATATACTGTCCCCGACAAATCCATTTTAGTGAATGTTTCTGAAACTGAGCCTGTTTCCCCCTGTGATGTACGGCGACATCCACAGGTTATACAAAGTTAGATTCCTATAAAGGTGCAGCAAGGCCTTGTTCTCTCTGGTGGCTCTAGGGGATGACCTTTCTTGCTCCTTCTAGCTTCTGCTGCTTGCCGGCAACCCTTGGTGTCTCTTGACTTGTAGACACATCATTGCAGTCATGTGGCCACCGTCTTTCTGTGTATCTTCACATTGCCTTCTCCCTTTGCATGCTTGTCTCTGTCCAAATTCCCATTTTATAAGACACCAGTCATACTGAATTAGGGCCCACCCTAATCTCATTTTAACTTGATTACCTCTATGAAGACTCTATTTCCAAATAAGTTCACATTCCGAGTTAAGGCTTCAATGAATCTTTTGGGAGGACAGAATTCAATTCATAACACAAAGCTAGAGAATTAAGCATGACGTATTTTCCTGAAGATTTTTGGGGCTGGGAAATTAGATTGAGGACTGCTGTGGTTTCAATTGTTTTAAGCTGTTTTGTAATATACACGTACATTCAAAATAACCAGAAACCTACTTCACATATAGGACAGTTATACTTCTAACCTCATGAGTATAAGACAAATATAATAAATGAGTGTGACTTCACATCCTTTGTTTTGATTTTTAAAATGAATTTTGCCTATGATGCCAATCATTTTCATGATTCAATTGCCTAATTTATATTTTAGAAATTCATCTAAAGTTGATCTGGGCATTTGGAGATTTTTCAAATTTCAAAATGATTGCAGATATAACTAATAATTAAAATATAAGTATGGATAAATAACTTTTAGGTCTTTTCAATTTATCAAAGATCCATTTTTGGCAATTCTTCCATCATTTTTTACATCAACTATTAGAATAGATGCTTTAAAATATGTTTACTCCTGCAGATTATATACTTTAATTTTTTACCACGGTGAGGACTCATTATAGGCCTTCTAATTCTATCTTAGAATTTACTCCTTGATGTTTTCTTTGGTTTTATTGAGTTTCATATGGCTAGTGTATAATTTGATAACTTTAAATAATTAGAAAAATGGGGAGGTTGTACTGCACAGTTTTTCACTGTGGATTACCTAGGTGCTTATGCAGGCAGACAATACTTGCTGCTTTCCCGGAAGTGGTTGATTTATTATCCCACCCCGGGGTCTGTAGGCTTTCAGAAGTGTGCCTAATGGTATCCAGGGGCTTGAAAGAGTTAATATGGCTTCCTAAATTCTCTTCTTAACAAAGGGTTGAGAAGTCAGGATAGCAGAACTTTCATCTGTTACTGAGACACTTTTAGTTCAACATGGATATTTAGGATGTTGGGAAAAAATGTTAATATAACTCCCGACAAATCTATTTTTTAAATATTTTCACATTTATTTATTAACACATTAAGATAATTATGCAAAGGACTGCAATGTTCCCTTAAGGTTTCAAAATATGGCTTTCTGAGATATTTAAGTATTTATTGTTAATGAGAATAGAGGTAAAGTAGATGAATTCTCAAATTCATTTGCAGGAAAATAACTTTCTGGTACACGAGAGTGCTACAGTTTTGATTATCCAACTTGTAAACACATTTTCAAAAATGTATTTACTCGTGAAAGTGAAAGTAAAATTAGCCTCTACTCTAAGGTCTAATTTCAAATTAAAATTCAGTCAAAAATAGTTGTGATTATACTTTTCCTAAGTGCACTAAGTAATAGCAATGAGAATGACACAAAGGAAAAAATAAAACTATGTTTAGCATGCTGGGCCAAATTTCCGACACGTGGAGAGTGGGGAAACAATCCATGCATTTAAAATATTCAGAGTGCTTTGCAGTGTTCATTCATCTGAGCAGCCACAGCCCTTGAACTCTAAAGATGAAGCAGGTGACCAACTACCAGGAATACTAATCTTTAATCAACTCATATTTGAAGCATGAAATTCTCACCCTAGGAAGGTGATTAGTTAATTTAATGCAAATAAAATGGTCAAATGGGAAATATGTACCAAAAACAACTTAGAATATTGCTATCTGTCACTGCTCTTGCAGTTTAAAGAGTAAAATGTCTCTTTATCTGGAACTTAACATAGTTATTTTCCCAACAAAATAATTCCTAACAGATCAAATAGGAAATCTTTCATTTGGTATTCTTTACAGAAACAAAACAATCCCGACTTAATTCTCCTCATGTTATTCATACTTTTAAACCATGACATTTGAGAAACATTCCCTTATTATTAATAAAACAAAACAAAGCTAAGTAGAATCCCATTAAGTACATGATCTAATTATAAAACATATAATAGCTAAACAGAATAATCCAACTACCAGTATAAGACTTACTTTTATTATGATATTGTAAGATTGTCCCTAGAAAAAGTGCTTTATAGTATTTACTCAAAATTTGTTTTAA
Organism: Eonycteris spelaea; assembly: GCA_003508835.1. Taxonomy (NCBI): domain Eukaryota; kingdom Metazoa; phylum Chordata; class Mammalia; order Chiroptera; family Pteropodidae; genus Eonycteris; species Eonycteris spelaea. The sequence goes on from PUFA01000021.1 coordinate 14,303,447, forward strand.
TGTCAAATGTGAATGAATAATTAGATTCATAAATTAACATCTTGAGAATTCAATCAGTTGCTTCCTATCTTTATAAATTTTATGGTCTGGGAAATCTATACTGTCTGATTTGATTCCATTTAATATGAGATTTGCACACATTTTGCACTCGAGTATATTATAGAAAAAATATTTTAATCACATGAATGAAATAATGTGATTTAAAAAATAACGCTTTATATAAAAGTTTACTATAAAATATCGAAGCTGTAAACAACTATCCCTGAGACCAGGACATTTTTTTCTTTAGAATAAAGTATGATACATAATTAACGTTACAAATTTTGGGACTTATTATTTTGACATTAAATTTGAAGAAATGTTCAAACTGTTATAAAAACTATGCATTAAATCTGGTCAAGTTAAAACTACAGAACTATTTAAGTAAAACATTATTAACATCCTTACAAATCTTTTCTCTTAAAACTCTTATTTTCTTTGTTGTAGAAAATGGTACACTTACAAGAGCTTACTGCTCTTATTTTTGATTATTTGTTTACTAATTAATAAAACATTAAGGTATTATTTCTTTTTAATTTTGTCCCCATTTCTTAACGTGTTATATAGATGTACGAAATTATGTGATAAAAATTTATTTAGGGAAGTAGGTAGGCATTAATATATTAAAGTGATATTACTCTGTTTCTGTGAATCTTTTTAACCTATTATCATTATTTATACTTCGTGAATTTCCAAATACTGACATTTTGAAATCATAATTTAAAGGCAATGGTTTGTGGAAATTTCCAGAGGATTTTGATGCTGTAAGGAAAACAAAGTAGGCTCCAATACCAATTTGCAATTAAAGTAAACACCTTACACTGCTGAGAAACAAACAGGAAGTCATTGGCAAGGGAAGAATGATAATAGTGAATATGAAATTAGAAATGACTCACGTTCCTGTACCTAGATATGCAAGAGGTAAATAACATATATGCTTTATAAATCACCTTCCACTAATTAAAGTATGTTGCTGTCTAATATGAAAAGACAAATTATGTTACTGACATCTAACATGTTAATATCAGAAAAATTGAGTTGCTCGTACTATGTGCTTCTGAGTAAAAAGTAAAACTAACTTAATTTACAGGATCGTGGTGACATGTAACATGTGACTAAACTAATTATGTTGTAGTTTTATAGCTTTGGAATATAAAATATAATCTAAAAATATGTTTAATGTTCACTTCTAGTATTGAGCAGACTACTGATTCTTTTAATTTTAATTGAGTAGTCATGTGTGTACTTTTGTGTGTGTGAGAGAAGAGAGTATGTGTATACATATTTACCAAATAGAGGATTGAATATAACATAATGAGACTAAAAAAGAAATTAGAGATTTTTGAGTGGGTGATTTTGAAAGGGGTCATAAGAAGAACTCAAGGACTAAAGGTCTTATAAATAACTGGAGAGAAACTGTTATGAAATGTCTGGATTATGCTCTATTCTCTCCCAAACAGGGAGAGAATACAAATATAAAAAATATTTATAAATCTTCTTTTAATCTTATGAGAAAGAAAAAACAGCACATTATGTAGCGAGCTTTTAAAGAGTGGAGAATCAATTAATGTCTCCCTTCCTGAAGTTTCTATGATCCAAATCTGCACTAAAAAAACAAAACAAAACAGAGAGACTGAATAAAGTGTTGATAGATATTTACTCAAAGCCTCAACTTGCGAAGGTGACAATCCCAGAAAAGGCATCATCAGCTGGCTTCTGCTGCTTTTCTGGCTCTGGGATGCAACAATAGAGGTCCTGGATGAGCACTAACGCAAACACATGCAAGAGGTTTACAGAAATAGAAGGCAATTGCGTTCCAGTACAGAGGAAATGATCACAAAAGATGACGGTCCGCTGTGGCCACAGACAAGGAGTGGATCATGGGATAGTTTGATGGCTGTGCTCATTTGTGTTCCCACTTTTCCCTTAGAAAGTCACTTATTCAACGTTAGAAAGAAGCCAAGTGATATGGGAATTGATATCAGGGTACTGCTGCTTGATAATAGGTATGCGAGACACTGACAGCAATAAGTACGGGTGGGCCGTGCAGCCTCTGAAAATTGTCTCCCACGGAAGATTCTAAAGGACTAAACATTTCCCACTGTGACCCTTGCAAGACTTCAGACCCCAACCGTTCCTCCCAACCCTCTTGCTAAATTCAGATAAACTCCAGCGAACCCAGTCGTACTGCCCCTACATTCTCTTCCAATACCATCACAACGTAAGATTCTTCATACCTTCAAACTACAGTAGAGTGATTTTTTCCAATCTGTCTTATGACAGCTTTAAGTTTCTTGTTTTAATTCTACCATACTAACCACTGATTTATCCTTATCGTTGCTTGGCCAGCCTCCTTTTTTAAGTGTAATTTTTATGGCTGAGGTATTTTGAGTTCACAAAGTATCTAAGGACACATAAAGGTGAGGAGAAATGAAGTGTTTGTGGTCAGATAGTGAAAACAGAGGCTCTCTTACTAAATTGTACCTGAGAGATATATATAATATATGACCTCAACTTTTTTCTTGCTCCCCGTGGAGACACAACCAATATATGAATAAGTTTACCAAAACAATGTTTAAGATTTCTAAGAACATCACTATGAAATCAAGAGAAACGACAGCTGCAGTTGTTCAAGGAGCAGAAGTCACTCTCATGGGGAGAGGGGATTAGTTGATGCTTTTGTGGTTGGCGGCGACCTGGTTTAGTTCGCACTTAGTCAAGGTTATGATGCAGTCTGTGTTTTCATCTCCCTACATAATGGACACATATGATGTTGGTGTTCTGTGAGATTATTCTTGCTCTGCAAGAGGATGCTACGTGTGGCCATAATGCCAGGCCTGTCCCTTACAACACTGCATCCTGGACATTGGTATCAGGGGACTCCTCTGTCTACTCTTGCTCAAAAGAGATTTCTTGGCATTAATGTCCTTTTTTTTTTCCTCAACCAAATTATAAACGTAATGACTTCTTGTTACGAACAAACTGGATAATGTATCTATTGGCTAAGAAGCAGTTTAAGCACAACAATAATTTCAGAACATGTACTTCTATGTGTGTTCAAACTTGTGTAACTATGTCACTGAATAGTCTAAATTAAGCATGAGGAAGACAGTCTTACTTTCTTTTCATCGTGTTTAGCCAAATCTGCATGGCCTGGCTCTCCTAACATAGCTTTATGCAGGTTTTCTCCTCTCCACACTTTGTAGTTTCTATTAGGTTCTCCACTTCTAGTTTCACTCTTATCATATTATATTCATCTCCATAATTACACAAGGCTTAGTTCTCATGCCTTGCAAACGCATTATAAGGTGATATTCCCTTCTGCCATGTGAAGACAAATTACCAGTTCAACTAAATTCCTCAACATATCATGTACAAACATGAACATCGTTCCAGAACATGCTCCTTCTTTCTAATCCCTACACTTCTGCTATTTTTATTCCTTCCTCTGCCCATGCTCATCTCATTTCTTTTCTTCGTATAAATATAATATCGACCATACCAGCTCCATTCTAGCTTTCACATTTTATAGCTTTGAAGTGATCACGCGTTTTTCTTTTAAACTGATGCCACCGTTTACAGCTCCAGATAGGCGCCACGTTACGCTTTACGGTATGATCACACTTGTGTCTCTTATTTCTCAACTAGATTAGATGCTTATTTTAGGCTGGAATTGGTCACCATTTAAATATTCAATATCTAATTTCCAGCAGTGTCCAGACACAAGCTCTTATTTTCATAAATTCTCAAAAAAAAAAAAAAAAAAACCTCGAATGGAAATTTGGACTGTATTCTGTTTAAATTGTAAAAATGCTTAAGATTTACGTCTGTTCATTTTGACACATAGTTATCTTTTTTTCAGTTTAAAATAGCTTCTCTAAAATCTTTTTTTATTTTATATGTATGTTAATGCAATTGATATGTCACTTCTAAGGGAAAGAGTTTTGAAATCTGCTGTCAGCAGAAGCTTGCCCAACTTTTAGTGACTGTTACTGATAAAGATATTAAGCAGGCAACAATTTTGAAAAAGATGATTAACAGCAATGTTTCTCTTACTATACTCTAGAAAGCTTTTAAGTTTGGAAAACTAACGAACAAATTAATTTTACAAATATACAAAATTAAAATATTTTCTAAAAACTAGATGAAATTAAGTAATAAACTAATGTCTTGGGGCTAACATGTATTTATATGGAAAGGATGTGATACCTGTGTGTGTGTGTGTCTCCGTGTGTATGCATGTCCAAGGGGATAAAATGGCACTAAAAGTACTTTAGGGGAAATAAACATACCATCTTTAATAATATAAGAGTATGGGATGTAAGATTTAAGGGAAACTAGAGAAGCATAGATTGCAATAGTGGTCCACGGGAAAACGTTCTAGGCCTTTGAATTAAAAACATGATTGATAGAAAGCAGGGGCAGCAGTCCTGGAAAAAGGTGAAGACTTGTCATATCCCAGTTACAGAGGAATTTTAGTATGAGAGAAACATGCGGGCATTAAGCCCGGAAGAGGGCACTGAATATCCCCATATTTATCTTGAACTTTGTGAACTGTCAATAATCAGTAAAAACATAATTTATAGTCAAATAGGATTTGAACTGATTTTAAAGTAACTATAGCTTTTGGGAAGAAATATGGTTAGAGATAAGAAGTATATCAATGCATCTAAACTATAGGTACAAATGATGAACCCTTTTTGCATATCATAACTCCATTAGGAACGCAGAGAGTTCAATTGCATTTTTGCATTCTGAGTACAATGCCAGTATTGTTACAGCAAATCCAGCTCTTCCTCTATTTCCATCTATTTTACCCCTGATGCCAAAGATCTCACATCTTTCATATTTAAAAAAATTTGCTTTTACCACAGTTGATTTCCTCAATAATATTGTATATTTATTCTACTCTCTGAAAAAAATATTGCTGCAGGAGCAGTAGGTTTGTATTACGTTGTTGAAATGATTCACCTCAAATAGTTAAAACACAATGAAGTACATTTTTTCATTTATATAATAATCCATTTGTTTCAAGGGGTTCTAGAACATGTTTTCGTGTGCTAGGTTGGAAATAATATGTGAAACATTACATTATGCCTCGCTGAAGTTCCTAAGCCAGAGATGAAAGACTCAGTGACCTAGGAAGGGTTTTAATTTCCAGACTCTTTCCTATGTTTGAGTTACCTGCGTACAGTTGGTCCACAATATCCTAAGATTAGTACAAACAACTCTGTATCGTAACTGTCTTGTTTTCTTCTTTATCTCCCCCATGCAAATAAATGCGGTTACTTGATGTTCAGGACTGCACAGTGTTCATCATTTGATGCCTGGTTTTCAAATCTCTATGATTCTTCAGCTTTTTTTAGTGTCTTTTATCCTTGTTAAAATATATAATTATATATTATTTCATCTTAACTCTTTATTCACTCTATAGATTATCCGTATTATCTAAGAATTTTAGTACATTATATAATAATAGATCTGAGTACATTATATAATAATACAGCATAAAGAAACCCTCCCCAAAACATAATATACACTAACACATGCACAATTATTGTTTCATTATTACTAATAAACTTCTGTCACCTAATCTATAGGCAAATGCAGGAAATATCCATACAATTCAACATGTTAAGGAAGATTTTATACATACACACACACACACACACACACACATACACACATGCATATATATTTTTTTGTGTGTGTGACTGTCACTACTCCACGTAATTTTGCTTAAGAGCTCATTGCCAAATTGCTAGTACATTTTATCTCCATAATTGCTTACTCATTTTGATCATTACAGGCCTGCGGGCTGCCTAGGTTGCCGAGGTCAACCCAAGGATAGTTCTATATTGCCTTTGTCAGCATTTTAGTCCCAACTGAGATTATTCAGTTCAAACTCATATTTAACCTTCGACTTCAAGTTTATCTTCACCTAAAGTGCTTTGCAGGCACTTTGAAACAACACGTCGTTTACATATCATCACTCTAGTATAATCCAAACTACATTCACTAGAATGAATAGTGGCATGATTAATTTTTCGAGGACTTGTGATATTTCTTCTGAACAAGTTAGACGAGTTTTCTAAATAAACCTCAAAACAGTTTAAGACTCCAGAATAATATAATAAAATCTTTGATAAAAATTTGCAATTAAAATAAGAAGTGAAGGAGAAGCACTGAGAAAATTGAATTGTAATATCTTGATATTCATTATCATTACATTATATAAAGTATCACAGTAATGATTTCATTTTTTATAAAATCAATAGTTATATTCTCTCTTTAAACATTAATATTCTATGCGAGGTTTAATGTTTTGGATGTCCACCACAAAAGACATTGTTTTGGATGATGGATAGTGAAGAAGCACTTTAGCACATTAAACGAGTTACTAATTGTTCCAAAGATGATAATAATGACTTTATGGGCCGAAAATATCTTTATACTGTTACTAATGGGCTTTTATTTAAGATAGAGATAATTTTACTATGAGCATTATAATGTGTACTGTAGATGGCTGATTATTCTTATAGCGCTTATGTTAAATCACTGAATTTAAAATAAGAAATTTATGTTTGATTCAATAGACTAAAATATAAATGGCATCAACTAGTTCTTTCTCTACTGTATCCTCAAACTTTATAGCTGTGTCCTAACAGGTATAAAGAGAACACACAGATTCTAATGGTATTCTCTCTGGAAATTAATCACCCTAGATTTCAGTTTATTCACCTATTAAAATGCAGGAGATGGTACAAATCTGTTTATTCTTTCACTGATTCATTTCAGCCAACACTTAAAGAACACCATCTAACTTTTCTTGAAACAGTGAATGAGAATCTGCTAAGGTTCTTGTCAGAAGAAAATTGGAGAAATGACTTCATCCTTGGAAAATCATGAGGAAATAAATGAACTTAATGTGCCAAGGACAGTAGCTACAGAATGTGTCAAAGTTCATTGAATTCTTCTTCCTACTATATATAAATTATGTACAATACATTATGTGATACATATGTATATGTTTTATATCTGTATATTTATATGTATACCTGTAGTGTCGGGCACAAATCCCATAACACTATTTGATAGAATCAGAATGTTGCTATTTAATTGTTCTTTTAAGCCATACACATACTTAGAGAAGTGAGCAAGACCAAATGTGTTCATTGCGCAAATGCATTACTGTCCTTAGAAATAAAATTTTTACTAATTTTGAGCAAAAAAAAAAAAAAGCCAATGTTCGATGCATTTTTTTTCCAGTAAAATGTATGTATATTCAATTTGTAACTACTTAACTCATAGGGCTAATGACTAAATAGTTTACGAATAAAGTTTTGAGATACTCCTTAATTATAGTATTTTAACATATTTTAAAAAACTTTTCAATTACAAAAATATCATGAATAGATTACAGATAGTTCTAAAATATCCCATATGCCACCTAATTCCTCCAATTATAAATATCTTACATTGATATGGGACATTTGTTTCAATTAATGAACAAAGGTTGATACATTATTATTTGGAAACTACAACATTTTATTTGGGTTTTCTCAGTTTTTAATTTAGTTTCTTTTTCTTTTTCAGGACCAACTCAGGATATGACATTATATTTAGTTGTCATGTCTCTGTAGACTCCTTTGTTCTATGACAGTTTCTCAGATTTTTTCTTGTTTTTGTTAACTTTCACAGTTTTGAGATGTACTGGTCAGGCATTTTGTAGACTATTATTTGACTGGGATTGGTCTGGTATTTTTATAATAAGCAAGCTTGGATTACTCATTGGGAAGGGGAGTTCTCAGAGGCCCCATGTCATTACCATCATGTCATATCAAACAAATACTCCAACATGATGTTTCAGTGTTGATATTGACCTTATTCAACTGGCTGAGGTACTGCTTGACAAGTTTCTCTAGTGTAAAGTTACCGTTTTTTTTTTTTTTTTTTTACTCTATTCTTTGGAAGAAAGCCATTATGTGCATCCTATATGTAAGGAGTGAGCCATCATGCTCCCCCTCGAGAGAGTACAGTATCTACATAACTTATTTAAAATTCTTCTGTATAGAAGGTTTATCTACTAGCTCTCTTTTGTTTATTTATTCAATAATTTCTATATAAATAATGGATTTCTATTAAAAAATAAAAGATACTTTGGATTACTATCCAATGTTCCATGATCTTTTTTGTTGCTTAAGTTCTAGTTCTGGCCATTGGAAGCTCTTTTGGTTGACTCAGGTCACTCTGACAAATTCCTGTGATTTGGGGTGTGTTACCTGTGTGCTTCTGAGGACTTTCTTATGGCACACAGGATGCTCCAAGGTCATCTTGTATATTTCCTGCTCCAGCTCTAGAATCATCCATTTCTACATGGAGCCTTGTTTCTCTAATTACCAAATGGTATTAGAAACTAAGGCTGTGAACATGGTGTGCTCATCGTTACTGGAGCATCACAGGAGTTAGAGGCAACCTCAGGGCCTATGTCCCAAGATATGAAATAGGAGCAACTAAGTAGATGCACACTTCAGAGGCATGAATTGATCTTAATATCAGGGAATTCACATTATCTGGAATTAAAAGGAAGATAATGAGACATATGTTCAATTAATACTGAAGTGAAATAGAAAATTTATATATGTAAAACTTTATTAATATTTTATAAGGCAGATTGCCTAAGTCATTTTGTCCCTTTTGAGGTTTCACTTTAATTCCGATTTGATAGTATTATTATTACTTAATACAGCGTGGGTGGTAGAACTTGTGAAAGATGGTAGTATGGTTTTAGTTCTGCTTTCAGATTCCTACTGAAGTAGATATTGGAAGAAAGAGGATTAAATGTATCGATAACTTATTTCAAAAAATATACTTTAAAAAATAGAGCACAGTCAAAAATATTTATACTTTTTTTCAGGCCAAAAGGGTAATAGAGATTTTTTTTCTTTAATAGTCACTCTAAAGGAAGCATCAAACATAGATAAATATTCACATACACACGGACACTATTCATTTTTACTTTATGTTTTTGCCTTAACCATAGTACCTAACTATTCAGTATACATTTCAATATTTTCTTAAACCTCTAATTTATAATCTTAGAAAGTATAAAATAATTTATGGAAATCTAACCCTATTATTTCTAGTAATTATTTAATATCATTTTACATTAAACTTTATTTATTTGATGTTTCTATAATTATAAAATAAAAACTGCTATAAAAATCAGAAAATTTAATATCATGTGAAGATAAAACCAGTTTATCGTGGTGTGTATCCTTCTACCAGATAATACAGATTCCTCATATAATCATTGATAAAAGGAGCATAGTTGATATATTTGCTTCTTTATATTTGAAGTAGAATCATAATACACCTACTTGACCTGATATTTTCCTTTTTTTTTTTTTTTTTTTTAAAGCTTACAGCACCCGGTCTTCCTAGGTGGTCTCCCATCTAAGTACTAACCAGACCTGACCCTGCTTAACTTCTGAGACCATACGGGATCGGGCATGTTCAGGGTGGTATGGCTGTAGACTAATTTTTTTTAATGTATAAAGCTAAATTAAATATCTATAAATATTTTAAGAATAGGACGGTGAATACATGCATACGTAGACAAAACTAGGTAATCTTTACCTGTATTATTGAAACTTGCTGCGAACCCTCTCTAGTTGTACAGATATCCCTGCTCATGGAGGTAATTATTGCTGTCTTGAATTTATTTGTGGAATTCTTTACAACACCCAATACATTTATCATATGTTGGTAATACGAAATAACATATGCACCATTTACATCTTTTATTCTATATGTAAATGATGCCATATCAGTATGTCCTCGAAAATTTTGCTTTCTAAATTCTACATTATGTTTTTGTGGTATATCTTTTGTGTAAAGGACCTGCAATTGCCTTTCCTGAGGATACTGACTTGTAAGGCAATGCTTTGGTTTCACTCATGTTAGACCTATGACCAGAGACAGCTCTCAGCCAGGCCTAGAGGAAAAGTTAAAAACTGTGACTCATGAGAAAGTAGCATACCTGCCAATGATTGAATAATTATTAACAGATCCTGGGAAATATTTATGGAAAAAAAAAAACAACAAAAAACAAAAACAAAACTAATGGGTGTTAAACATAAGGTGAATAGAATATAATGTTGAATCAAGCTGAAATTATTGACATAAAAACACTAGACAAAACAAAAAATATGGATTTCGATGTATTAATCTAGCAGTTTGGAGTAGCTCTAATAATTAGCTTGAATGGATGACCAAAATCTGGACTCAAGAGTAAACTATAGTAAAGGTCAGATATTAGAAATTTCTTGGTATAATATACAGGGAAGTTGAGAAAGGGAATGGATGTACTATGTTGAACCTACTCTCCTGTTACTAATTAAGTCCTAGAGGATCTATAACATGCCCTATTTATATAGGCTTTGTGAAATACACTGGTGAGCCAAGAACTCACATTTTTTAAAAAATTTAATTTAAAAAATTCAATTATAGTTGAAATTAAATATTATATTAGTTTTAGGTACACAACATGGTGGTTAGACATTTATATAACTTATAAAGTAATCCCTCTGATAAATCTAATATCTCTCTGACATTACACATAGTTATTACAATTATTAACTACATTCCCTGTGCTGCACTTTATAGCCCCACGCCTATGTTGTAACTGTAAATCTGTACTTCTTAATCTCTTCACCTTTTTCACCTAGCCCCTCATCCTCCCTCCCATCTGGAAATCTTTTGTTGTAGGTATCTATGAGTATGTTTCTGTATTGTTTGTTTATTTTGTTTTCTAGATTCCACATATAAATGTAATCATATCATACTTGTCTTTCTCTGTCTGACTTATTTAACTTAGCATACACCCCCTAGTACATTCATAACAAATGGTAAGAGTACATTATTTTTAATGACTGAGTAATATTCTATTATTCTATTATATGTATCTACTACTTCTTTATTCAACTATCTATTGATAGGTACTCAGGTTGTTACCATATCTTGACTATTGTTATAGGACTGCCATGAACATAGGGGTGCATATATCTTTCCAAATGAGCTTTCTGGATTTCTTTGGTTAAATACACAGGAGTGCAATTGCTAGATCACAAGATAGTTTTATTTTTAATTTTTTGAAGAAATTCTATACTGTTTTCCATAGTGGCTGTGCCAATTTGCAATCCCACCAGCAATGTATGAGGGTTCCCTTTTCTCTGCATGCTTATCACAGTTGCTGTTTGTTGATTTATTGATGATAGCTATTTTGACAGATGTGAGGTGATATCTCCTTGTGGTTTTAATTTGCATTTCTCAGATGATTAGTGACATTGAGCATTTTTTCATTTGTCTACTGGTCACCTATATGTCCTCTTTGGAGAAATGTCTATTCAGGTCCTTTCCCCATTTTTTACTTGAATTGTCTTTTTGTTAAATTGTATATGAATTCCTTATATATTTTGGATATTAAATCTGTATCAGATGCCTCATTGGTGAATATTTTCTTCCATTAAGTAAAATTGTCTTTTCACTTTGTTGATGGTTTCCTTTGCTGTGCAAAAACTTTTTAGTTTGATGCAGTCCCATTTGTTTATAATATTTTTTTCTTTTGTTTCTCTTGCCTGAGGAGACTTATCCAAATACACACACACACACACACACACACACACACACACACACACACATATTACTAAGAACAATATTAGAGTTTACTACCCATGTTTCTTCTGGGAGTTTTATGATATCGGGTCTTATATTTAAGTCTTTAATCTATTTTGAGTTTATTCTTATACATGGTATTAGAAAGTGGTCCATTTCCATTTTTTGCACATGTCTGCCCAGTTTTCCCAATACCATTGTATACTCTTGCCTCTTTTGTCATAGATTAATTGACTTATACAGTCATGGGTTCATCTCTGGGTTCTCTATTATGTTCCATTGATGTATGTGACTGTTTTTCTGCAAGTCACATCCTGTTTTAATTACTGTAGCTTTGTAGTAAAGTATGATATCGCATAATGTAATATTTCCAACTTTTTTTTCTCATGATTGCTTTGGATAATTGGGGTCTTTGTGGTTTCATATAAATTTTAGGATTATTTATTCTGGTCCTGTAGAAAATGCCATTGGTATTTTGATAAAAATTGCATTGAATCTATAGATTGCTTTGGGGAATATGGACATTTTAACAATGTTAATTCTTCCTGTCCATGAGCACCATGTGTTTCCATTTATTTGTATCTTCTTTAATTACTTTCCTCAATGTCTTACAATTTTTGAATACAAGTTTTTTACCTACTTGGTTAAATTTATTCCTAGTTTTTGTTGTTGTTGGAGTTGCAATGTAAATGGGATTGTTTATTTAATTATTTAATTTCTCTTTCTGACAGTTTATTATTGATGTGTAAAAAGGCAACTGATTCTCAATATTCATTTTGTATCCTGTTACTTTACTAAATTTACTTATCAGTTCTAGTCATATTTTTGGTGGATTCTAGTGTTCTCTTTATATAGTATCATGTCATTTGCAAATAATGACAGTTTTACTTTTTTAAAAAAATTTTGATACATTTATTTCTTGTCTGACTGCTGAGGCTAGGACTTTCAATACTATGTTGAATAAAAGTACTGAAAGTGGGCATCCTTGTCTTGTTTCTGATCTTAAGGAAAACACTTGTAGTTTTTAATCATTGAATGTTAATTTTAACTGTGGGTTTGTCATATATGGCTTTTATCATGTTGAGGTATGTTCCCTCTATTCTCACTTTGCTAAGAGTTTTTATCATAAATGGATGCTGGATTTTGTCAAATGCTTTTTCTGCATCTATTGATATACTCATAATTTTTATCCTACATTTTGTTTATGTTGTATATATCACATTAATTTGCAGATATCGAACCAACCTTGTATCCCAAAATAAATCACACTAATTCATGGTGAATGATCTTTTTAATGGATTGATAAATTCAGTTTACTAATATTTTGTTTGAGGATTTTTATATCTATGTTCATCAGGGATACTGGCCTTCTAATTTCTTTTTTCGAAAAGTGTCTGGTTTTAGAGTCAGGGTGATGCTGGCCTTGTAAAATGTGCTTCAGACATCAATGAATCAAATGCTATTTTATGCTGAGTTTTACACTTTGGTTCTTTAATTTCTATAAGATAAAGTCTCTGGAGTAGACTTTTTGGGACTGAGCTATGCTTGTTATTTATTTTTGTTTTTAGTTTAATACAATTTCTAGACTTTTTTTTTTCCCAAAATGGTTGCAGCAATTTATATTTCTACTGGTAACATAAAAAACTGTTATTCACTGGATGCTACATTGCTCATAACAGTCTGATTGGTGTTTGATGTTTCATTTTTTCTTTTCTGTGATTTCTAATGAATTTTGCCATTTTTGTTCTTTTTGGCTTTTGATATGCATGAGAATGTTACAGTTTCTCTTTTCAGTGAAAATTATGTTTTTTCTTCCAGTATACCTGAGTTGACTTTTGACTTCAGTACCAGGAAATTCAGGATCTCAGATGTATTAGTGAAGATAATAGAATTGATCAGACCCATTACCTACACAGGTTTTCCCCATTCTTCAATAGCAGAGCCTTCCTATGAAACCTTTGCAAGTCAAAATGGCAAGAAGTGAAACAGCAATTACCTTAGGTCACATCTTGCTAATGGATGCACAAAATAAGTCAAGATAAAGCACAGATGTTCACTCATGGACACAGTTTAAAGCTATGGTGGCTTGATGTTGAGATGTTGAGCATAGTTCCCGGGGAAGTTACTCTCTATTACTCTCTATTAGGTATGTACTTACTGCCTCTTTAATGTCTAGCTGCAAAACAAATGTTGGACACTATTTTTGATTTTCATCTTTTTTTCTTTCTTTCTTTCTTTTTTTTTTTTGGTAAAAGTAAACCATTCTCTTTAGATTTCTTTTGGTTAGCAAAAACAGGTACTAATGTAGGTCTTCTGTAAAAGCAAAGTGCTACAAAGCAAACCTTCAAAAAACAAGGAATACCTATAACTTTAATTTTTAATATTGCTAAAAATAATTATATTTTAACACACAAGCTTAGATAGATGATTAAAATAAAGGAAATAATAATCAGTACTCCTATGATGCCCCCTACATGTGTGTGACTTTTTAAAATGTGATTGTATCATCTTTATTTTTTAATGATATATATTTAATAATTTTACTATATAATCAAAATATTCCCATGTAAAACAAAATTTTAATGTTTTAATAATATTCTACATTATTTTTGCAAAAAGAATTTATCAAGTAACTCTTATTAGATATTTATGATTTTAAATTATACTCTGTGATAAAGATGCAATTCTTATCCATAGCCTCAATCCCTTACCTTGGTAGTAATCCCTGGCTTCTGATTCCACAATGATTTTTGAGACTACCAATATGCATTGTTAAATTCCTTCTAAAAATAATTGTACTATAGTGGGAACCTGTGGTGGAAATAATTAGATGTTATTGTCTACTTTATCTGGAACACTAGATTGGATATGTTAATAATAGTCCTTAAAAAGCACATACTATTGAGAGATTGGGCAAAGTAAATTCACATAAACTATAGTTACTCCTAATCCTTTCTATTTTTTTCTCTCTGCAGAAAGAAAATTTCTTGATATTTCTGTATCTAACCTAATATCTATTGCACTGCCTGCCACAGACTATGTGCTCAATATGTCTTTAAGGAATAAATGTTGAGCCTCAATGATTTAGGTCCTCACAAATTCGAACTAAAAAGTGGTTTCACTTTTCCTTTAATATTAAAATTGCCTTGTTTAGTTGAAATCTAATCTTTTCCTGAATTTTTCTTTGAAAAATATTCTCAAGGATCATTAAAAGTTTGTATACATGTTCAAGTGGTATGTAGGAAATAGAAAATAAGAGTTTTCTCACACGTCATACAGAAGCAGTTCTGCTAATCTTTTTTGACCGGCCTGATGATTACTGCAGATTTCAAGACAAGTTCACCTACATTTTGAAAGCAGCAGTCTGGTGTATGCCTCTGGTACGAGACATTTTGAACAAACAAGAGTTTGAACAAACATATCCATTAACCATTGCTGCTGCACTTATAGGGTTTATTCTGTGTCATCAGAATGTCCCTTGCAACAGAGGGTATTCATATAGTTATTCCCAGGGCAAGGGATACTTCTCCAAGATGAACTGTGCATTTATAGACGGAAAAAAAAAATAATGAAATTTAAGTGATAAAATATGCAAGAAGAAAAAAAATTTTCTTCTCTACAAGGTGCTCTTTATTCCTTTTAATAAATAAATGTCAATTTTAAAAAACAAAATCAAAGTACATATATGTATATATCATATATATGTCATAAAGCCTTACTGTATATTTGACAAAGGTGTTTGTTTATTTATTTGATTGGGAGAAAAAAGGTAAGCTTCAGAATGAGAGAGGAGCTCAGAGAATTATAACTGGCTGTATAGGTGACCAATTTTACTTACAGAACGTTTTGTGGGTCTATGCCCGCATTTTCTTATGCCTGTTTTTTGTCCTTCACAAGAGATGAAAATGTTTCACAGTCACTCCATAAACCAAGAGCTCATTTGTTAACGTCAGTGGAAAGTTTATTAATGTATGTTATATCGCCTACATCCACACATGCGTCATATTATGTGACAAGGTATCATTTGTTATACAACCTCCCATGCTTAGACATATGTCGATTCACATAGCAGAGTATCAATATGTCAAAAATAAATTTTGTGAAAGGTTATTTTCATAGACCAGTAAATTGTTAAATTACCTAAATAAATATGTAAAGTAGGCAGGCTTACAGATGAATTTGCCTCTCATGGTGAACACTGGGATTATAGCTTAGTTACCATAAGTAATGGTTTTATACTATGTTAAACCGAATATTTTTCATGATTCAACTTAAGTTTAAACTAGATTTAAACTTAAACTAGATGTATTACTTCTGGAGCTGAGTGGCGTAGTAAATAAGGTCAGAAAATAATATATTTCCATACTTCTGAAAGAAAACTTGTGTTTTAGATACTGTATTAGGATAGTAAATTGAAACTAGTACACTGCTTGGATAAACGTTTGAGGACATATTATTTATATTGATTTTTATTCAGGTGGCTAGTAAATGCAGTAAAATTATGTTAATATGGTACTTGAGAATTAGAAATTAATATGCACATCTTTTTTTAAAATTGAGTAAATCAATAACAAAAGTAAAAGGTAGTAAAATTAATGTTAAGTTGGGGAAAACTGAAGATATTCTTAAAATATTTGATTTCAAAATTTCCATGAAAAATTTTATTTAATAACTCTAAGTTAATATAAGTATGTAACAAATGATTTTTAGGTCTTTAATATTTGTTAATTGGTTTTATTCCTTCTTTACTTTTTTCCAAATTCTTTCAACTTCCATAAAAACCGTGAAACACGTTAAAATAAATCATTCAAATGTAATTGAATAAATGTCATGAGAAAACATAAGAAGTAAAATTAAATAACTAAATAACTGAAGTAAGAATACACAATAGTCCTATTCTGAGGAAAGGTCTACAGTTTAATAAATTATTCATTTTAAATAATGGACTATAATATCAGTCATCATAAGATTTACATTTAAAATATTTAGGTTTAATGTATTTTCTATATGTGTATAAAAATCTCTCATTTAATTTTTAAAAAGATTTCAAACAGAAAATATTAAGTATATAAATTCACCTTTTAATTTTCCTTTGACAAATACTACCTTAATGAGAAATATCGCTTTCTTATAAGTAAACATATATAGATTCATTAGAGACTCCTAACCAGAAATAAGTACATACTTCAGAATAATAGGAATCACTTGAGTTTGATTTAATCAGTTATGGTAATTCACAAAAAGGCAAACAGGTTATAATTTAATAATAGCTCATACTGATTTTTGAATGGGAATGTTTGATAGTTTAATGGATAAAGTAATTTATTTTCCATTTGGACAGTTCTTTCTCTTTTTTTTAATTTTCAATTTTATAAATCACAAATTGTCTCAAAAAATAAAACAAAGATCTTAAGCAGAATTTTAGATGTTCCTTAGATAGTATATATTTAAATTACTGACACACTATTCTATACCTTACTGTTATATTATTGCATCATATGTCACCTAGAAAAGTTAATAAGTTCTTAAATGTGAATTTATCTCAAAATCCAATAAGCTTACTCTTCTCACCTTGCTTAAGTCATAGAAGGAAAGACCTTTTATGTACTTTCTGAAGCATCGAATATAATCGTGATTCTATAATTTTCTATTTTCTCTTAGACTTCAGTTCACTAATTACTGCATTAATATATTAATTATTGAAAAGTCAATCTAGACATGTTTATGAATAGACAGTGTGTGTGTTTTACACTTGTTGAGTTTCCTATATGTGGCCAAATCTCCATTTCATATATTCAACTAGAAGACAGATTGGTCTGATTTATTCCAAAGCAGATACTCTAGCAGGCATTTACTTAAAGCTTTGTGATGATTTTATTTTTATTTTATACCATATCTATCCGTCACAGCCAGATAGCCAATATTCTGAATCAGCGAAGTATATGATATCTATATTTCTCAGCATGAATTGCTACTAATTATCTTCAACAAATTATATTGTACATACTATTTCTACTAAAATATATGATTTCATTATTTCCCACTCCCACTCTCAATCCATTAATTGTCTTATTATCCAATTAAAGTAACAAATGCTTTTTAGAGAGAAGTGGGTAGTTGATCTTGATATAGAGAAAATTGACAAGGTAATAACATTTAACTGATTTTTGGAAAGCAATAATTATTTTTAAAATGTTTGGACTGATGTAAAACTGTACAGAGACCAATCTAAAGGGGACTCACATATATATTTTAAAATTTGTGATATAAAATTTTATCATTAAACACACATACACAACATAGTGTTAACTAAAATGAGTTGATAAATGTGGACTTCACGTAGATAAGGTAAACAAATATTTAACATAAAGTTTATTCAAAATATTTGTGATGCATACTACTATATTATCCAATTTATTTGTCATGGATATTCAATATTCATCCCAAATTGTGTATATGCTATATTCAAAATTTGGTTTGCTTCTAGTTTACCAGTTCTATGTTGTAAATGTTAAAAAACAATATTTAAATGGCAATGGTAATTATATTTGGAAATATTGTTTTATACCATAATGTAAACATGTGAAATGATAGTACATTTTATTAGGAAGTTTCATAAAACTTTGTAAAAACAAAAACATAATGTGTAATGTTAGTTTTTAAATTATTTTTTAAAATAGTTTGAGCATCATGGACTTATACACACACATATAGCATTCTATACAGCATAGAGATAGATACCTCTCTACCCGTGTAAATAGGGACAGATGGATGCAGTGAATTGTGTATAGCACAGAGAGTTTAAGAAACATTAAAGTCTGCAGCACTAAAAGTAGGAAGAGTTATTCCAGGGGCCATACAACAAATGAAGACTAAATGGAAGGTCCAAGCCTGTCGCAAGGTCAACAACCTCAGGAGAGCTTTGTGTGGATTTCATCCTTATTTTCTGAATGACGAATCTTTTAGATACCCATAATAATTATCAATGAGTTAGTTTTCAACTGAGATTTTGTACTCTGAGACAAAGGCTTAACTGACATGGGGACTGAGGGGAGCTTCATGTAGAGGATGAGCAGGTGGAAAGAGTAGGGGAAAAGAGGTACTTGATCTTATACCTCTATGTCATACATAAGGGTGGGACTTCTCAATGCCTTTGGATCTTGACAAACATGGGCTCTCAGACGACAACTAAGTGGATGTAGTTAACCTTGGGCTTATTCAAATGAAGATCGAATACATCTGGAATGACTGGGAAGTAATACAGCTGATAGAATTTGATTTGTGCTATATATTTAAAGCTTTCTACAGTCATGGAGGTAGGCATCCAAATAACCACCAGGAGAAATTTGGAGGGGGATTATTTGTTCTTTACTCCCATTTGCTTCATAGTATACTTTGGTCAGGATTTCATCTTCAATACTCCATTGATTCTGTTTTGGAAGAATTCCCCAGTGAGTTCTCAATTGCTGACTTATTAGACTCATTACACTCCTTGACTTTATTCATTGCTCACTATATTTCTATAGTGAACTTACTTTCTCTTATTGTCTCTGCTTTGGCTTTTGAAAAGCCATTCTCCCTAGATCCTACCCTTTAACACTGATGCTTTGATCCTTTCACTCTATAGGTGAGCTTCATCACAATCTGTATCCTTATCCCAGAGTACTCTTTTCTGAACTCCAGTATAAAGGAACCAATGAGTGACTTGTAGATATCCACTGGTCGTTATAAAGCACTCTGTACTCAGCTGTAACAAAAGAGCTCCTTTTGCTCTGTGTGCTTCATGTTCTCCACCAGAAGGATTGCCGTCTTCATTATCATCAACGAAGACAATAACTGGAAGTCATCCTTGCCACTTCTCATTCTTATTCCACCTACGTCAGACTAGTCACTTATTTCTACTCATGTACTTTTGTAACATTTTCAATACTCATCTTTGACTTCTACTTCCTTACTCTCTCATGGATTACTGTAGTAGATTCCTAATTGTCCCCTTGCCTAAAATTCTGTTTCCAAACCAATCAATTTTTAGCACTTTGGTAAAACACAACTTCCAAATTCTCTACCCACTTAGCAGTACCCACACCTGTATACTCTGTCTTTCCTTATGTTAATATAGATGAGGACAACTCTTCCAATTAGGTTCTAGATATTTCCTCTTGACTATTACAAATACCACTCCAATAATTCACACTCCACTCTTCTAGATCAATAAGTTTTCCCTCTCTATTGCATTATTTTCAATTATATGCTATCATGCTACTACTTTGATCTTAAATAAAAAGCATCCCCTTAACTATACTTTCTCTGGAATTTACTTCCTGCTCTGTCTCTCTGATCCCCCTTTACAGAAAAAATCCCTTGGAATTACCCAAACTCTCTACCTTCAATTTCTCTTATCTCTAATCTCTCTTAAACCTCCTTCCACCAGTCTTATTTTCCCACACTCCAGAGAAAACCACCTTTCCCCCCACTTCTAATCCTCTTTTCCTACATTACATTTTCCCTTGTATCACTTATCACTTAATAGCATACTATAGACATTTCTTATTTTCACTCTTTATTTGTTTTCTTAGCCTCTAGGATATAAGCTCTATATGCTCAGATTTAGTCTGTTTTGTTTTCTGACTTCTCTAGCCCCCTATAATAGACTTTAAAACACAGAAGAGGCTCAGTAAATGCTTACCCAATGAATGCATGTATATTTCTGATAACACTGCCATATTTGAAATTCAATTATGGGTCCCCATTACTTACACAATACAATATCTACTCTTTTCTTTGGCTAGAGTTTTCTTCATATGGGATCTTAAAAATTTTTCCTCGGCCTAACTTCACCTTTTCCCATCCCTGCCTCACAATTCCTCTGATTCATTCTTTACACTGCTGTCTTGTCAAAACATTAATAATTTTCTTACTGTGTCATTTTTAAGTCTACTTCAGATCTTATTCAGGCAAATGGTCATGCCTTTTTGTTCCATAGCTACCTTTTATTCTTATTTATTAGAAAACATATATTTACCTTAATTACATGCATTCTCTGTGAAGTATTTTTGACTTCCCAAATATATCTGATTATATCCTCTGTTAGGCACCCCTTATAACCCAAACATACTTCTAATTATTATTATATGTCCTTAAATAAATTTACTGGTAATCATAAATATTGTATTTATCTTCGTTATGTAGTGCATAATACACTCAAACTGCTCAATGTCTAATAATTAAATTTAAATATACTTCGATATGTCAGTGTTACATCCAGATGTCTAGACCTAGATATAATTATACATGAGGCAGCCATGAAAAAGTGCCTCTCAATCACTGTCTGCAGACAGTGTAGTTGGTTGATGTCTCTAAGTACTGTATTCTGTAATTCCTAACTGTGTTTATACTGAGGTTACACTTTTCAGATACTCCAGCTAAAGACTGACCATGGCTGAGATATAAAGTTTGTCCTGTTCTTGGATCCCAGTGGACTCAACCTATAGGTGACTTTGAATCAGGAATGGACTTGATGAACTAGTTTAGACTCATTTTGCCTTCTAAGATGCTTCTGCTTAATCTTCCTTCATTCTCCCTCTCTCCTTCATCTGGGGTTAGATGTGCATTATAGTTTAGTAGCTCTCCCAGCCTTTCCTGATCCCTTCTTTTTCCTCCTTAGTAGGCATTGTTTTTAACAAATCACATGTTGTGAGTAATTCTGTCTGGGTATCTATTTCTTAAAGTATCAGGACTAACACAAGTGGTAACATAAGTGTTCCAGGAAAACAGGTGGTAAAGTAAGGAATCTGGGACTAGCTCATTTACCATATATCAAAGGTGGGATACATTTGGTAGGTGGGGTGCAGACTGTCCTGGCACAAGATACAAGCTCAGCTGCTGAATATTTCACTGGCAGTTACCTTGAAAAATGATCCAGTGGTGAAGGCCCTCAAAGGTGTGACAGTTCAGGCATTCAGAAACTATGAGCAGCAGAGAGTGGAAGGGAGGACAGTGCCTACAAAGACAATAAAACTGACTAGTTAAGTTGCACTGATGCTATCAGAGGGACATTAAGAGACTGGGAACTATTAACAAGTAATTAATAGTTAAGTATGCAGGAGAGGGGGGCTTAAAGGAGGTCCTTATCTCTAAAAGCGGAAAAGCAGACTGAAGGTGAACGTCAGGTCAGGCTGCAGACCTATTTGTTATAGTTGGAGACCTCTGAAGATATTCAGATGCTCAGCCATGGCAGGTCTGTTACGTGAAGGTCAAGACCCTTGTGGGAAAATCCTGGGCAACTGAAACAAGGTCAGGTGCACTAGCTGCGGCCTCTACTGTATTCTCAGAGCTTGCAGAGCTTGCCCGCTCTTTCTCAGTACAGACTAGCCTTTCTGTTATGCCGGAGTACGCTGCAGAAAAAGAGAAGGTGCTGCCCCACAAGGCAGAAAGTTTTCCTTTTCCTCAGCAGGTACCCTTTATTGACTGCCAGGATGATGATGATGGTGATAAATCCCAGGGGGTGGGGATGAGGGGGTGGAAACCTGCCTGAGAACACACTGGCCTAACATGGGAAAGAGATTATAAAGCGAAAGAGTTGTAAGAAAAAGCCAGCATGTACAGACTGGAGCCAGGGGAGGATTCCTAGGATTGAATCTTGAGGGTGTGTGATTAAGGGGACCAAAATGTAAGAGTAAGAAGCCTCTGGTTGGACCAGGCATTCTTTCCCAGGACATAAGACTTACCCTGGGAGAAACCTCAAGAGATTGGGTAAAAGTTGCTCCTGTCGTGGCCCTTGGAAGCCTGGGAGAAGCAAGTGTAAGCATTAAGTGGGGGAACATGTTTGAGCTGCCCTAGGACACAGCAGAAAAGAAGGAAGAAGAGAGGTTAGGAGAAGTGGGCATGCTGCAACGAATATATTACGTGAGCTTGGAAAATCCAGCAGAGAAGTTCTACGGGGGAGCGAGGACTACAATTAGCCAAGACCATGAGGTGAGAGGGACACTGGCACTCTTCTGTGGCATAGGATTGACACAGAAGAGGCAGTCACTGAGCTAGAGGATGAGGCTCCAAAGTACCAGAGGTGGGGACTCAGCCCTTAACTTCCAGGAGGCTGCAATTACTGTTATGCCAGGCTAGTCTAAAGGAGAAGATAAGGAGCTTAACTGGAGAAGCTCTGTGAAGAGGGTTAAAAGCACTCCCTGGGGGCAGGACAGAGGAACAGCACACACACAGCCAGGCTGCTAATTTGTCAAGTTGCCTGTTGGTCTCGTGGAGCAACAGTGCATGCAATATCTACAGCTCTGCACTGATCTTTGTTCTGACAGGTTGAATATTAACAGGCACAGTAGCCAGATCTGCCTTAGTACATAGAATTTCTTACTGTTGGGATGCTATTTAGCTTAAATTTTGGCCATCGTGGTCGCTTAGCTCATGTGTCAATAGTGTCATTTTAGTGTAAAGAGTTAGGAAAGCTGAAAATTAAAAAAAAATGTATTTATATTGATATTTAAAATGTATACTTAGCATTATAGAACGTTTAAAAAATTTCTTGGATTTTGAACTTTCATTTCTTTGTTCTCTTATACTGAAAATCTAACCTTAGCTAATTACTTGTTATATTTATCTATCTTTACAAAAATATGCATATATATTTCAAAGTAATAATTAGTGTCACTTTGAACAAAACGCAATGGCATAGCTTTTAAGATTTATTTAAAGTTTTATTTGATTATAAAATATATTTGGCTAAGAATATAGAGTAAGAATATAGTGTTCTGAAGACACCTGACATAAGTCCTTCTTCAATAAACAACTTGATACATAGTTAAGTTTATTTGTTTTGATTTCCCACCAATTTTTAGGAGTTATCTTTTTTTCATGTGGGTTTAATCCTAAATTGATTAATAAATGAATTCCTTATCTGAAATTTCTCACATCTATCGACTTTATAAGCATACATAACAGAGAAGTGAACCGGATTTATGCGTACCTCAAAACCAAGGGAGTATATAGTCATGTAAGCACATCTATGCTAAGAAATTTCTATTCTTCTAATAGAAATTAGAAAAATATCCAGACAACTTTTAGTGACCTTCTCAAATACTTCTGCATTCTTTTCAAAGGTTATCACTATCATGATGTCTAACACCAGCAAACCATAATTATTTTTGGTTTATTTTGATATTTACGTAATAAAAATCTTTAAACACAGTAAGACTCATCATGTTGGTATAGCAGATATTTATTTTTCATTAACGTTGCTGTAGAATGCTGTATTTTATGAATATCTCACTATTTATATATCCATTTTATTGTCAATAGGTTGTATTAATTTTTGGATATGGCTATCCTTTCACTGTCTTTTTCTGCAAATCTTTATGCATATCTTCAAATTTAGTTGATTAATCTTAATGTATTACCAAATAATTTATACCAATTTACTACTTCCCCCAGCAAATTACAAGCATTCTTATTTCTTCGCTTTCATGCCAATACTTGGTATTGCCATGTATTTTCACTTTTAGTATTTCTGCTTTAGTTGTAGTGTTATATCATTGAGATCTTAGTTTATATTTCCTTGGTGATTAATATAATCAAGAACCTTTTCAGATGTTTACTAGAAACTTGTAAATCCTCTTTTGAAGTGCCTGTCTAAATCTATTGAGTTTTCTGCCTTCTTTAATTATTTATAGGTATTCTCACCTATAAAGATATCAGATATTTTTGGCCTATATGAGGTACGAACACCCCTTTGCTCCATGATAATGCCAGAACACTAGAGAAAAAAGGTCCAGAAAAAATTTTTTTTACAATATGAGCATTTCATTTATGATAAAAAACAGTGGAGAAAAAATATTTGATTCTATAAAGAAGTTAAACTTGACCCTTCTATCATCCCCACCAATAAAAAAATCAAATCCAAGCATAAAAGGTAAACAAAAGTACTTCTAGAAGACAACGTGAGAGAATATTTGCATAACTGGAGTAAGGACAGATTATTTCAACAAGAAAACACTAGCATAAAAGGAAAGATTGATATATGTGACTTCATTAAAATAAAGAATGCTACTCACCATTCAAGAAAGGAAGAAGCCATAAGTTGACAAGATTCAAATTTCAATAAATACATTTTCCTTCCATTAATAGTATATGTCCCTTTTTTCCAAAATATGCTTCTTTTATTTAATATTATTCTTTCATTGTTCATGATTTTTCCATCTCTATTATTATAGAAAAATACATTTTATCATCTCATCATTTCTCTATTTTCTACATTTTTCGAGGTGATAAACCTTTTGTTGTGTGTGTCTGTGTGTGAGAGAGAGAGTGAACATCTTAAAGTGGTTTAGCAACCTGTGATGGCTATAATTTTTGTTCATAACCACATTTTAAGCAAGAAATTATTATCTTCTCTGTGTCTTTTAAGCTGGAATCTTATCCTCTACTTGGGAAAAGTGCGTTTGAGTGCTATGCTTATGGATTGGTCTTTTCTTTCATCATGGGAGAACTCCCTCACCAAAGCAAAGCCACACCACAGACAATACATACATCACTCTGCTAGGGCAGTGATAACATAGTACCAGAGTCTGGGCTGTTTAAACAACAGAACTTCATTTTCTCACAGTTCCAGAGGCTCAGATCAAGGTATTGGCAGAGTTTGTTTATTTTGAGGCTTCTTTGAATTGTAAATGACCATCTTCATATTCACATGATGCTCTCTCTTTGTGTATGTTTGTGTCCAAATTTCATCTTCCTATCAGGATGCCAGTCATGTTGGATTAGGGCACACTTTAATGACCCTATTTTAACTTAATCACTTCTGTAAGGAACTTATGTACAAATATGGTCAGGTGCTGAGGTACTAAAAGTTAGAAATTTAACATATACATTTTTGGGGGGACACAACTCAGACCAGGACTGATGTGATGTTTCATTAACTCGATATTCTTTTTATTGAGGGACAGTCTTCCCAGGGTCCCATGTGCATAGGAGTCTGATTGCCTGCTGCTGCCTCACACAGGCCAATAATTCATCTCCATCTGTGACATGACATTAAAATATACTTAGCTTTTAGGAGATGTATTCCTTCTTGAAATGTTTCACCTTGCTAAGAAATTGCTCTGGATTTAAGATACCTTTTAATTTATGTTCATAGGTTTTCCACTTTATTTCTCTTGTAACAGTTTCATATATTATGCAGCGATTTTTCACTTTCACTGGATATGATGCATATGTTTGTTCATTTTAGCATGTTGGCCATAAAAAAAAGTGAGCACATAACTCTTGGAAACAATTTGGAAATACATGTCAACATTTTTGGCAATATATTAAATGACAAAAGTTAGTTACAAAATAATATATTTAATACAACGTCTACCTATCTATCATCTATCTATCATCTTTTACTTACATATATACCTAAGTGTGGAGAAAGAGAGTTTTTAAAAGGAATGATAGAATAAAATTTTTATTTTCAAAAGTTAATTGTGGTTCAATCTCAGAGGCTGATAGCGGGATATAAAATTATTTACCCTTCTCTAAATGACTTCACTGGGACCATTTTAACTTTTTGCGATGAACATCTGCAGCCAGATTATACTTATCTTGGACATTAGTTTTTAAACAACTTGAATTATTTTGTTAGAATACTCAATAATTTACAAAAATGTCCGTAAATTCAGTAATTCTATCTCTGATAACTGATCATGAAAAAAAAATGAGTACTGAAAGGAAAATTAGTAAACAAATAAATTCATTCCAGTTTCAAAATATTTGAAAAATCCAAATATCAGAGAAGGTGGATTATGTATAATTTTAAAAATAATTTGTAATTATTAAAATATTGATTATTGGGATTTGTAATAGTATTGATAAAATATTATGTAAAAACAATGAAACCACTATAATGAATATGTATAAATGTGTGTATACATGCATGCATATATATTTGTGCATATATATGATGGTTAAATACACACATATAAAAGGAAATAGATTGAAATCTTAAAAAATTTTGGTAATAATTGTGCATCTCTTTTTTGGACTCTATATTATCTAAAGTTTTTTGATAATAACTTTCTGGTAGAAGACTAGATACACTTAAATTTGATGTGAATATCTACTTAAAATAAAGTGGACTACATATACACATTATAAACTAAATGGAAGTTTCTCCTATCTATTCAACAGATAAATTACACATAAGTGCACCATTTTGGCAGCATGCCATAAATATCTGTTTTAAACAACGTTGGGCACCATTTACTTACATACGACTAACTATGCTGTAGAAACAGAACTAACCAGGAAAGGCAGAGGTATACAAAGCAGATGATCCTTTCAGCTAAATAGTTACCCATACTAGTGGACTTTTCTCTATTGGAAAAAGATTACTTACTATTAAATATTATCTGTAAACAGTGATTAGGACATTAAACTAACCATTGATAGAACATACGTTTGATGCATTAAAACCACTGGTCAAAATAAATCTGAGTTGAATGTGCAGTGAAAAAACAAAGGTCACAGAATAGAGAAAAAAATGTGGTAACTTGCTGCGGGGGCTTTGTCTCCTTGAAGTCTGTAACTCTTTACTCTTGCTGTACCATTCATCAGAGAAGCCATTTCCGGAATATATTTAATGGTATTCTAAAATAAGTTTTTTAAAGAATCCAAATGCCCCTGACAGCAAGAGGTAACCAAATGCATTCAGTCAGCTAAGATTCAATTTTAGATCATCATGAAATACTATGACATATTTTTTAAAGAAAAATCCTTTATGCAATGCTGATATGCAGCCAGAGAGCAGGACTATATCCACATTGGCTTTTAAAATGTTAAACGACGTCCTTCCTTTCAGTAAATATTTACTGCTTCCAGTTCCCAAATCCATACGTCCTGCCCCTGCCATCATTACACTGAGTCTTGTCCCCTCCTGTGGCACCTTCAGTACCACCTCACAGAGCAGCAACCAAGTGGTTAATGCTGGACTCAGAAAAGTTCCCCTGGCCTATATTCTGGCACCATGACAAATGTCTACCCTCATGTATTAGTGACTGAGTGGTGCTGGTTGAATGGTTTGAATTCTAGCCCTTACATGTAGTCATGTAACAGTTTAAAATATGTTATGCATACCTCTGGGTTACTTAATATTATTTTTTTTTCCCCAAATTTTTAAAGTTTTTTGGTCACTTTGTGTATCTCCAAGTTTTATCAGCTAAAACTAGGAGTCACCCCTTTGCTGCGAAGCCGTAAACAACCAGAATCTCATGTAATGTCTCCTATGAACGTCGGCGATCTCTAGGCTGCCCTAACTGACGTGGAGCAGAAGGATTCAGCCTGGAAGGATGACACTGGAGTTTAGAAACCTGTTCTGCTATCGATGGACTAAAAGTGAGATAGCTGGAGGCTAAGTACAGCTACACGGAAGTTCAGCATGTAGGAACACCTGGGCTGTCCTCCCTGGATTATGCCACTTCTTCAGCCTACTTGTCTGCCTGGACAGCAACTCAGGCTGCGTCCCTGTCAATCAGGAATCTAACTGTCCCTGAGGAGCTTCCATCCTGATCTTTACTCACAAATCTGCAGCCCGTTTCTTATCTGATATTGTTAGCAGCACTGCTTTCCAATTTTCTTTAAGTTATTTGCATGCAATAATGCTGCCTCCTTAAAATGTTTAAAATAGAAAAAAATCATGATTTTGAGAGCGAAAATGATAGATGATATTTATGAACTGTAATTTAGCTGCCCTGTTATAGAAGGTAGTTTAAACATCCATATAAAAGAGAAAGAACAAAAATAATTTTTGATAGTATGGATTTAGGCCTTCACATGTATGAGAAATGCTAGTCATGGGAGAGATAAAAATAATATAGGTTTATGTGCTCAATACATGTGTTTGGATTGAATAAATGACATTATAAAATAATGGATATCTGTACGCATGTTAAAATGCTAAAAGTGTAGATGTGCATAATATACAATTGAAAACTGAATTTAATATACCCTCATTGTCCATTTCAGAGTTTTCCTTCCTGTCACAACATATCTCCATTTTTTAAATGAATGGTGACAGGAAGATTGATTTACTTATACACACATATGCCAGAACATATCTTTTTCTAATGCTAAAACATAGGCCAAAGGGAGAAAAATGTCTCAGCTTAATGATTACTGAGAAATATCTTGTTTTTCTGCTTTTAGTCAAGCTATTGAGCTAGAATGTCTTGCATAAATTCTTCATTGGTTCCATACACTTGTAACTCCTCATGAAAGGAAACATTCAAGGCATAATTATCAATAAGTAAGAGAGATCTGAGTGGAGAATGTGGAAATCCCAGAAAATTATGTTATTATTGAAAACATCTCATTCAAATCAAATGTATTCACATCAGTGTGGTCTTTTGCTTTTGTATTAAGGTCTCTTGATAAACTGTGTTAATCTGGAGTTGCAAATGAATATATGCATACTCTAAGCATTGGAAGATAAATGAGTAGGTAGAGAAAAGATTAGATGCTCCCAGACTTGGTTTGTTGTTATTAAAGCACAGTATCACCTGGTATAATGCAAAAACTTTTGACCTGCCATTACTCTACATAGTTTTTGAAGTACTTATAAACAGTGGAAACAAAACAAGGAATCCCCAACTCTCCCCAAATATTTATCACTAGCTAAAAATTTATTTTAAAATATTGGTGTAGAAGTTTGATCCAGTTGAGAGGGGGTGTTTTAGGTAAAGGGATGCTGAGCTATGGCCAATAATAAAAACAAACAAACAAACAAAAAAACCAGAAGAGTCACTTCCTCTCTATTTTGTCCACCTGACCATCTATGGCACCTTCTGCAATCTGAGCAAAGAGCACACATGAAATACAAAGGAGTGCATAAATATTTACTTCCATTTTTTCAGGTACAAATGGTATAGACACAAGGCCTGTTCTGTGTGTAGATATTTGGACAAGGAACTCCTGCTTCCCTTTAAGCAAGTCTTACATAGGGCCTTGGAAGAAGAGAAAAGGAAAACATACCACATATAAATGCTTTTAAACATTTAAGGGTTTTAAAAACTCCCACCAAAACTATGGTCATTTTCAAAGCTTTGGAATTTAGACAATCCAGATCTTGAAGTGTGAGATTTAGAGAATTAGCAGCAGGAGTAGGAATGGTGGCTTGACGTTATAGGCTATAACAATTTCTCACTGGTTGATTGGTATTCATAATTAGAATTAGAAACATAGGTTGCAGCCAAATGATTAAGCATCATAAATTCTAGAATGTATAGTCGTTTTTCAGCCTATTGGTAATAGAAAGTGACTAAATGACTTTGAGCAAGGGAGTTAAATGATAAAAGGCTTAATTTGAAATTAATCTAAACGAAATGTGCTACATGGATTGTGTTAGGAAGACACTGAGAATGAAAGGATGTTCTTTTTAAGCTTATTGCACATACTTTTGTTTTGGTACATTTCTTTACACCTTTTTCCTTCCTCTAGAAATAAGTTTTTCTTTTGTGCTCCATTATGTGAACTCACATTAATATATAATTAAATAACTAAGCCCAATTTAATATTTGTGTATCATCTTCGATTTTAATGACTGCTTAGCCTGTTTAAAAATGTCACAAAGTTTGACTAAACAGCATAGAAAATAGACCTTAATCTTTTGACTTATATTCCTGTCTCACAAACATGTTTTCTTACGTCTTTATCAAAAAAGCTATTTATTTATACAGCAATAAAATCACTAAAAAGTCAAATGAAAATGACAAATTGTTGGGAAAGTAACAACTATATGTTATTATAAGACAAAATCAGGCCAGATTTAACTCTTTAAAGTTCTTTGAGAAGAAATGTAAGAAAAAAAATATACATATTTAAATTTGTTATTGAATAATATTCCACAAACACTGTAACTTAGTCATTTAAGACTGATTTATTTTATTAGTAACAATAATTCACATAACTATCATAAAATAAGTAGAAAAAATTCAAGCAAATTGAAATTGGAAAGCTGTAAATTATACATGGTCTACCAGCCAGATGTAGCTAGAATTTTGTAGTACATCTTCACCTGTGTCTATATCTATGTTGAGACATGTTGATGCTGTCTAAAACAAAGACTATGGGAGTATATGTAAAATCATGAAGCCAAATTCCACACATTTTTAAATATATTTTAAATTCAAAAATTTTCTATGAATATATCATATGTAATGTCTACAACATAAATTTCAGTTCCTAAAATGTTTATTCATATGAAACTCAGACAGCTTACTTAAGTTACCATCTAATATGAGACATTTATCCTATATTATTCTACATATAGACTACAATAAATAGGCCATATTGTACCCATGTCTTGTAGCTAAATCTTTACTTATATACTCATTTATTTGCTATTGCTAAATCACTAGGAATAGTACAAGATAAAAAATAATGCATATTTTTCAGTGGATTTTGCATTTGTCAGACAACAAAAAAAAAGTGGCTATATGACTTAACTCTTCCAGTCTCTTCAGGAAATTTTACCTCTGAAACTTTATCAATATAATAATAATTATTACTTAATCTCTGCCTTATAAGTAAAACAAGCACTTCTCCACATACAAAACGAAACAAAGAAGAAATTGCAAAGCATCTTGTACTTTGAATGACATTGCTTCAAATAGGAGTATTTTTTCATATACATATTAATTTGATTTGTTTTGTTTTTATCTCTTTCATTAATGTAAGGCTATTTTATATGTCAGATTAATGGACAGGTGATATGTAAATATGGTTTCCCAAACTGCCTCTTGTCTAGCTTCATTTTGTTGTTAATTTGCTTGGAATTTCTCTTGTCTTCTATCCCTGATATTTATTCTCTCAGGTTAAAAGTTACTTTTACAGAAAGGAACTGTTTAAAAAAAAAAATGTCGAAACAATTGCTGAATGGTATACTGATTCTATTTTGTTGATCATAGCACACTTTACTGTTTTTTTTTTTTTTTTATAGCACTCATAACATATAACCATGTTTCTGTGTGTATGTGTTTGCACTCTTAATTTGATTAGTTTTTCTTTAATTAGCTTATAATCTTTTTGAGAGTGGGAAATAGGTAATCTTTAACTTTGTTATTGAACAAATAATTCAGTGTTAAGAGATATTGTAGGTAAACAGTGTGCTGAGTAACGTCATGGCTGCGTTTAGGCAAAAGGAAGATCTGCCAACAGATAACGTATTATAACCACTGTACTGGAGTTCAGGAATAGGACACCAGATTCTTGGAGAGCCTTGTCTTACAAAGAGAACAGAAGAAACTTAATTTATAGACTCTGGGGAACTTTTAAACACAACAGATACTTAATAGTCTTTTTCTTATATGACATTTTTATGATATTTGATGCTGACTTTTCACCTGTTAAAAATCATTACATTTCTGACTTCCCTAATTAACTGTTTTATAAGTTTTCTCAGAATTTCATCTTGAATGAGTTTCATCTTATTTAAGATAATTATAAATGATCAGCAGGTAGAGTGTTCCAGTAAAAATTCCTTAGAATCTAAGAAGCCAAAACAATGTCTCTTAAGTTCAGAACTTAAAAATCTGATCTACTGAGTGGCAGCAGGAAATGGCAGGACGGGGCGGGGGGGGGGGAGGTCGGGCTAACTCTGGTCTTGGGCAGGAAACTGTGTTGTCATCAACTCTTTGCCTGAGGGTTTCTATTGTCAGTTTAAAGGTAACTTAACAACACTCTTCACCTAGCATCACTCAATCAATTATCAGTGGGAACTGTTTTACAAATAGCCCAGCTCTCTCACTCCTTCCAGTCACTGAGTTATTTATTTCATTGTGTTTCTTAGGTTCTCCGCAGCAGATTAAGCGACAGTCACACAAATTGAATCTGTGATAACAGAACATAACCTTTATAGCCTACTTTCCATTGATGTCTCTTTTCCCGACTGCTAGGGTCTGCCAGGTATGCCTCACCAACAACATATTTGAATTACATGGAGATCCTTACCTCAGGGTCTGCTTCTGAAGTAAACCCAAAGTCAAGACAAACCTCCCAGTGAATGTGGGATGGCAGAATGTTAGTATATGTTTACCACGTTTCTGTCATTCTAGTTTTCCCTTCTAGAAAGAGACCTGGGAATGAGTAAAGGTGATGATATTTCATTCACAATAGAAGGAATTCCTATTTCCAAATGGGAGGTATTTTTAGAATATATTAGACATATTTAAACACTCAGTAATTTACAATTGATTAAATTATTTGTAAAGAAAATTATTATTATTTTTTACTTAGGGTCTTACATTTCTTCTGTGAATCCCTCTATCTTTTGTCATTAGTTTCAGAGGATAAAATACGCCCTCTATCAAATGTTCCTCAGTGAGTCTAACAAGACAAGATACTATGTAGTCAAAGATGATCTAATGTTCATTAAAAGATGTCTCTTTTATAATATCATGCACAGAATTATATAATTCAGGATTTTTGTCATCAGATCTTATTGAATTTTAACCTCACACTATCATGTAGATGGACCTATACTTGAATGTGTGTTTTTGAATCCTTGAAATCACATTTGAGAGATAAAAATAAAATACAGTATCTATTTCTTCTGGTTACTTGCATTATAAGCAATTATGTAAGGATAAATTTAATTAAAATTTTAAATTTATTAATTAAAGATCCATTAGTTAAAATTGTTGAGTAATAATATCTATTATCTTGAAGTCTAAAAAAATGACATACTAATTATATGTTCAATTGTATTGGGCTTATGAATAGTAACAAATTAATAGTAAAACTCTGCAATCAAATTTTTTGCCTATTTTATAATTTATACTTTAAATCTTAAAGTTAAAAAATCTATGAAGATTATTTGATTTAGAATATTCTCGTTTAATTTCCAAAAGAGAATTAACTGATTGCTGTCAACATCCTCATGACTGAAAGTCATCTAAAAGTTAGGAGAGAAAAAATTATATTTTATACAGCACATTTTTCATGATAAACAGGACTATGGATTTTCTATTTTCAGGTGTTGCCAATGACACAACCTTATGTGTTTTTAAATAAACTGTCAAATATAAGAGGCACCCACTCTTAAAAACAGCAACTAAGAACTATTATTGGTAGCATCTTAAGTATTATTGGTAGCATCTTAAGTATTATTGGTAGCATCTTAACTCATCAAAGAAAAAAGAGAGAGGACTCAAATAAATAAAATCAGAAATGAAAGAGGAGAAATAACTATGGATGTCACAGAAATACAGAGAATCATAAGAAAACACTATGAGCAATTATACACCAAATTAGACAATCTGGAAGAAATGGATACATACCTAGAAACATACGATCTCCTAAGACTGAGTCAAGAAGAAACAGAATATCTGAACTGACTGATGACCACCAACAAAATTGAGTCAGTAATCGATAAACTCCCTAAAAACAAGTCTTGGACCAGATGCTTCATAGGTGAATTTTACCAAACATTCAAAGAATTAACACCTCTTCTTCTCAAACTATTACACAAAATTCAAGATGAGGGAAAGCTCCATAATTACTTTCATGAGTCTGAGTGAAATAAGTCAGATAGAAAAGATAAATACCATATGATTTCACTTATATGTGGAATCTAAGGAACAAAAAGAACAAACTAATCAAAAACAGACTCACAAAGATAGAGGACAATCAGATGATGGCCAAGGGGAAAGAGATACAATGGGCTGGGAGAAAGGGGTGAAAAGTTAAAGAAGTACAAATTAGTAATTGATAGATTGTCATGGGAATGGGGAGCACGGCATAGGGAATGCAGTCAACAGTAATGTAATGGTTAGGTGAAGAGCCAGAGGGAAGAAAGAGCATCAGGGGGATCATTTCATAAACTATATAAATGTCTAACCGATGTACTGTATACTTGAATCTAATAATAAAATAACATTAAAAAAATATTAGGTCCTTGAATATGATATTGGGGTTCCACAGAACCGATGGCAAGATCTGGTACTGAGTGTAAAATAAAAACTGTATCCGGCACTTGTTACAAATGGCAGAGAAGACTTTACTCAAGACTAATATTATAGGAGTGAACATTATTTTTAAACACTTGTGAGCTAATGAAAAAGTATTGAAGAACTTGTTTGGGGGGATGGTCAGTGTGATTAAGTCGTTCCTGTTTGCCAAATGTCCAAGATAAAAGTTAGGCTTTCATTTCGCTATATAAATATCTAACCAATGTACTGTATACTTAAAACTAATAAAATACAATTTAAAAAATTTAAAAAAGTATTCAACATTTTACTATTAAATATGTTTATCGTATGTTTTTAGAAATAAATACTCTTTACCAGATTAAGGGGAAAAAAAGTTAGGCTTTTACCCTCCCACAAAGACTGCACTATCTTTCTTGATGATTGCATTTCAGAGGGACTGTTCCTAAGTCTAAGAGTAGGACATTCCTGGCTTGTAGAAGTTTTACAACTTAAAGGAACAGAGAAAAAAATCCATAACAGCAAATTTTCTAGAGTGACTGCTCTAAGGAAAAGGAAGTATAGGACTTAAGAATAGTCAGGAAGTTGCCTGTCTAAAGTTTAGTCAAACTGAGAACTGTAAGGCCATCTTGGTCATTAAGAGAATTAAGTATGCTATCTCTCTCTCTCTCTCTCTCTCTCTCTCTCTCTCTCTCTCTCTCACTCACACACACACACACACACACACACACACACACACACACACACTGCTTTTATTGTAGAGGTTTCCATGTTGAATGTGTACTGGTAAGAAATTATAATGCTTATGTTTATGTTTCGGGTACCAGTTAATCACCAAACTGACTGCACTGGATGCTTATTGCAATGAATAACAAAATTGGACACACAGATGTATTATTGGTAGCATGTGTTCCCAAATTTGCAAATTACTGGACTAGGTCATCAGTTTCAAAATAAGAGATGATTGTCCCGACCCGCGGGACCTAGTTATTTGTGGGGACGAGGAGGATCCGACCTGAAAGAAAATGGGGGCGAGAGAAGAGCGAAGGCAAGACAATACTCTGATCAAGCCTTCAAATTTTATTGTGAGACAGGGGTATATATACACTGGTGTTCAGGGGCGGAGTGGGCTGTAGGATACATGTAGGCAGGGGATTGGCCGCGTAGCAGGGGTGGCAACAAGCTACATTCTGATTGGTATATGATAATGGGGAAGGAGGGGGAGAGAAAAGTATCTTTTGGCGCGCGCGGGCTTGCAGCTAATCTCCAGGAAGTGAAGCAGGAACCTCATGAACCGTGGCCATCTTTTTGTCTTTGTGTGGCTCCCGACAGATGATTACCTCTAAGTTTTTTTTAGAATCTTTCCTCCATCCCCAAGTCCTGATTCAGTATTACTTATCCTTTTAGTAGCTTTCAATAGCTAGCTATGGTCAGGGAATTCTCTCCGGACATATTTTTACATTGAATTTTCTGACTAATGAATCCAGTTACCAAGGTTGTGTCCTTTCCAGGGCCATCACAAACAAAACTTAAACACAGGACACTTACACACTACAATATGGATTGCTGCTACAGCCAATTACATACTTCAACAAAAAGCTGACAACATAGTTAGCATGAAGAAAAAACTGCATTATCGTATGCTTTCATTTTACCTAATGTTATTAATAGTTCTATTAAAAGAAAAGAAAGGTTATAGTATTTATTCTCCTGGTTACTCTCTTTAAATATATATATAAAGCAGTGATTAGTCATTTTTTATTCATTTAATATTCAGTATGTTCACTTGCCAAAGCACAAAGGTCAGAAAAGAAATTAACCTTTGCTCTTGGTTTGATAGGAATTAAACTAAAATAAGAACCACCTAGCATTAATATTGTGAAATTGAAGCTACTAAGAAGACAGGTGAAGCCTTTAAAATAACCCCAGATGGTTACTGGTATATCTTTCTCACAACAAAAATGCCAGCCTGTTTAGTTCAAAGATCATTAGTTCCTTTATTTGACAATTTGGGATTTTACATCTCATAATGTGAGAAATGCACTGTGTTATCTAACAGAGTGTGTGACCCTGGGCTAATTAAAAGGCACACATGAGCAGGGCAGGGCGAAGCAAGGCTGCTTCATTACAAGTGGCGGTTGTTCCCTGGAGGCAGAAACATCAAAAGATTACTGGACGTGGTCCAAAGCATCCGTCAAAGGCACTGTGCTTCCCAGAGAGCCAGGCCACTGAGTGGGACTGCAGCACTGGGAACTGTTTAGTCTGAGAGTGGCTTTTTATTTGTTTGTCAGATTGGTGAAACACGAGACCTTGGAGGGAATTAAACATGCAGACAGAAACCGAATGTGACCTTTGCAGCTGACAGTCCAGACTTGCTTTTGAGGGAGAGGGGACTGTTTGTTAGTATCTGCATATTCTGCCACCTTTTAAAGTGGCTAATGGCAGATTAACGGAAAAGAGAAAAGTTATGGAGGCTCCTCTGATGCTGCGACTCCATTCAATAGCCCTCTCTCATGGGATAGGCCTGTATTTCTGTCCCTCTATTAAAATTCTAACTGGAAGCCAAGCATTCAAGGAGAAGTAAGAACATCCATTTGACAATAGGGCTATAAAAAAGTCAGACAGGCAGCCTGAAAACTCTTGTGTTATTTTGGTGCCAGGAATATCTCCAACAGAACTAATTCACCTATGTGCAAGGATAAACATTTCAGTATTGTTTATAAAGTGAGCAATGTAACTCAAAAACGTCTCAATAGGAAGAGGAAGGTTAAATATATAACATCCATATAAAATATATATGTAACATAATAATTGTTAATTATTTATATATCATGTGTGATTCATATATTAACATATTATATTTACATATTTATAATTGTATGTAATATAATTGTTAATGTAAAGTAGTAGGTAAACTTGTAAATTCTGTATCTTTTTTATAATATATATGTTATATATGTATAAATATAGTACATTTTTAAATATACATGCACACATACACACAGAGAAATATACCACAACATATCCTGACACATATACAAACACTTTTGAAAAAAGAGAAAAATGTGAGACTGAGAAAGTTTATGTATTCATGTATGTGGTCATACTATAATGATTTATAAGGATATATGGGAATGAAGTCATGAAGGCAGACAGGTAGATAATTTACATAAATTTGAATTTCAATTTTAAAGAAATATATTCAATTTGTAAATAAAGAAGGTAAAAAAGAAAATAAATAAACTAGGGCTCTGCCTTCTCTGGAGAGAAAATTAGTAAAATTTAATTTTCTACTCATTTGCCCTTTTCATTTTATTCTTTTATCAACTGAAAAATCCCAGAGTTTTCTTGGGCTTATAGTTTTTATTAAGAAGTATAGTTAGGTGGTTAAAATTAAAAGATGGTTTACATGTATATTTCCTAATAAAACGGTACACATTTAATTATAAATGTACACAAACATTCTACTTTTTTAGTGTTGGCCAAAGACTTTGAGTGTTGGGACCCACGGTCAGTGGAGGTCCATGTTGTCTTTCTTGCATACTTAGAAGACGTTTTCGTAACCAATTTTATTTTCCCAAGCGGTGAGAGAATTTTGGTATATTTTTGAAATACTTTGGTCTCTCAATCCCTCAAAACTTTTTATAATTCTTTTTCTTTAATTGTGTATTTGTCTCATACTATCTTGACATTGATTATGCTGACTCACCTTTGTTGCTTCCAAAGCACTGAATTTTCTTGAGAAACTCTTTTATTAAAAAAAAATATTTCATGTGTTGATTTAATTAATTCATATAGTTAGAAACTGCAGCAAAAGTAGCTTGAACATATTTGAATAAAGAAACTAGCTTGCTCTTGATAAGCATGCATAGAGGAAAATGTTGTCTCCCTGGAGAAGGGCTGCAAGCTCGGTGAGTAAAGAGGGGCTTTGGCCATTAAAGAAGAGACGTTACAGGGCTGTGGTTCTCAAATGGGGCGGATTTTTTCTTTCTGAAGATGTTTAGTAATGTTGGAAGATATTTTTCATTGCTACCACTGTGCAGGAGAAAGGGTGCTTTTGGCATCTGTTGGGCAGAAGCCAGGGATGTTGCTGAACAGCCTCCGGTGCACAGACAGCCCCATAGCAAAGACTGTCCATCAGCTGGGCCGGCACTGAGATGCCCTGTTATAGCTGGAATAGGGAGCTGCCGAGTTGGGAGTCATTTAAGAGCAAAAGATGTAGGGAAATGTTATCATTTTACCTGCAAGGATTTGTTTGTTTGTGTCCAGAGAGAACTGGGGAAGACATAGTTGCTTCAAACTTTCATACTCAATAGGAAAGTAAATATTAGGTTATATATAAAAAAGTGCTCAATAAATTCCTGTTCAGTGATTTAGAAGACAATAATAATTTGTGTCCAGCCAAAGAAGAGGCACAGACAAATACCATAACGAAAATAAAGAAGGGGCATATTAAAGCCTTTAGAAGTGGTATTAGTTCAGAATATGATTCAAAAGGGTGCCTTGCAGTTATTTGAGAACAAAAGATTTTTTGTTATGAACTCTTTAAAAAAATTTGAAAACATAATTTTGAACATATATTTTTCAATAACTAGAAAGCAGATTTTGAATACGTCATTTTACAGGTTTACAAGTATGGGGGCAGATGCACAATATAATTACTTGTCATTAACCTGAATTGCTGCTAAATTTAACCTTGCTTACACATGAATGCAAGCTTGTAGGCAGATTGGAGTTTTTAAAAGACATAAATTATATTAAAAATAATTCTATACCTAATGAAATGAATAAAACTAAGACATTTCTTGAAAAATATTTCATATACTATCACATCTATCTACTTGTAGAGCTTTTTCCTTCTATTAGAAATTTTAAAAAATTATACTCATGTATATGTTTCAAAAGTCATTATGTTTCATTAAAACTATAATATTTATAAAGTGAGGAAAATGTTATCCCTTCAATATTTCTACCTAATTTGTTAAAATTTTTATCTAATTTGGAAAACTGACATACTGGGAGAATTTATATAATAAGTAATCCATTCACTGTTTGCAAAGCAATTGATACAGCAACTAAGAGTCTCAACATATTGGTGGAGGGATTAAATAGTCATAGCAGAAGTGCAGTTCATATTTGCTTAAGTAATACCGGTAGAGAGAGTGTCTATGTGATACTTACTGATGAAGTTTCATTTTCTTCAGCTAAATTATACTGGGTTTTGAAGGAGAGTGATTTGGGCATGTTCTTGTCTAATGCACACATGTTAGCTAAGCCAGAAAATGAGGAGTGCTAGATACTGGTAAAAATTAATATTAGAAAAAAAAAATTTGAGTAACTGAATGCTGAAACCTAATGTTGGCTTTGTGTCGGGCTTGTCCATGTAACTCATTGATTATGCACTAGCAGAGGCTGGCATTCGTGTCACAAAGGTACAAAAACCCAGCAAAATTTAGGGGTTCTCTGATCACCTCAGTGTTTAATATCAACATGTTTTGTTATTGTTGTCCTTTCGCTATGAGTGACTTTTCAGGATGTCATTTTGGCCTCAGTTTCTTTACCTTATTTTTTATCTGTCTGCTGGTTGTGACATTGCCCATCTCCAGTCCTATCTTCAACTCATCTTC
The DNA here is from genome assembly GCA_003508835.1 of Eonycteris spelaea. Lineage (NCBI taxonomy): Eukaryota > Metazoa > Chordata > Mammalia > Chiroptera > Pteropodidae > Eonycteris > Eonycteris spelaea. Next base: position 14,343,753 of record PUFA01000021.1, read on the forward strand.
CGTTCTTTCCCTAGGACCCAAGTGTTGTCATGGGAGCTGGTCCTTTGCACAGTTTTTAGAATATCTTTAGAGGCAGGTCATTGCTGTAGGAAAGCAACGGTCTGATGTCAGAGGTCCTGAAACAAGGTCCTCTGGGAAAATTACCACGTTCCAGGAAGCATTCATACTATTAAATGTCATTTTAGTTGTAGCATTTATGTAGTTGCAAAATATCAAATTTACTTTTTAAATTTCTGTTATGTAATACTTACTGGATCGGCATACTATTTCCCATTATTTTTCGTTTCAAAGGGTGGAATTGAGATTTTAAACTGAAGGAAGGAAGCCAAATGCTAAAGTGGGACTGAAGGTTTGAGAATACAAGAAAAATAAACCTCAGCATAGGTAACAGAATGATTTGAAATGGGGAAAAAATAAACGAAAAAACATTGTTCAGAGCAACTGAAATGAAAGTGACCACTAGAATCACAACCATCAAAAGGAGCTTAAGCCATAATTATCAAACCTATTAATAAGTCTTTTTAAAACGGGATTCACAAAAATGCTATGAATTGGGAATTTATAGAAAGAGAGAGAAATGGAGAGAAGACAGTATGAGCTGAGCTCAATAAGCTACTACTTTTTCTGGAGGTTCCCATGGGATATATGCTAAAAGTATGCACTGCATTAAAAATACTGTGAGTGATTTTAAATCGTTGTTCTAAAAATAATGGCAGCCCAGTGGTGAACTGGCCACAAGACACTTTCCTTTGTGGAAAAGGCCTAAGGTGAGCTCCAAAGCAGGCTGAAAGGCCTTTTCCTTTCCTTTCTTTTTAAGTTCAGCCAGTCTTACATCTTATCACTCTAAACATGAGGAAAGGCCTCACATGGTAAGATGATCCTCAGGTTATAGTAAGAAAGACTAAAAAAGATAAAATTCAAAGAAGAGTTGACATTGAACAAGAGAAAAGCCTAGTGCATGTAACAGAGGGAAAACCTATAGCATGTATTATCTTTTCTTTTTAGGGTAATAAAGAGAATAAAACAAGGCCCTAAGGAGGGATAGATCATAACATATCCGAATAACTAAATGAAATATAATTTAGCTAGAACATAGAGAATGAGGAAATGAGTCATAGTATAAAGATGAAAACAAAGAGGCCTTATCTGAAGATTCTTATAAGCTGTATTAAAGATTCCAAACTTGAACATGCTAGAAAAATGGAAAATAATTAAATAACTAAGTGGGATGATGACACGATCATAAATAAAATTTTAAAATATCTTTCCAGACCAAAGTTCCTGATGGATCAGAGTAAGGTAACGGTGGTGTAAGTAGGGGAGAGTGAAGAAATTTAAGTGATATTTAAGTCATAGATTAATCAAATACTGTGATTGACTTGATATCGGTGAGAGAGCGGAATTGGGCTGGTTTTCTGACTTGGACAACTGGATGCGTAGTGCTGACATGGAGACTGAAAAGTTTCCCTTTTATGCTTGGACTGGTGATACAATGAATTAAATCTTGTGCATTTTGAAGTTTTGAGTGCCTCTGAAGAAGGATGTGAAGAAATTACTTGGGCTTTGTATTCAGAAAGGCATGCAGATTGAATGCAAATGCAAGAGTTGTAAGAAAATAGACAATAATTACTTCAGTGTTCAGTTAACTTTTTTTTTTTTTTGTATTATGCTGGAGAGCCAATTAAAAATAGAAACATCCGAAAGGGGGAATAATTTAGAGCTAAATATATAAGATTAGAGGAACAACTCTAATAAAGAAAACCAAATACAATAAAAGATATGAATTTATGAATGAAGATTATGGATTATCTAGACTTACTTTGTTTTATTATTTCTTTGTTCATTTATCTATTTATTTGCTTGTGGTTGTATGAAAACTACTTAATGAATTTGGACTTTAAAGTTTATTACCCAAAATGAACATTTTCATTATTATCACTGAGTCCCTCTTTGTTCATTTGAAACATCCCATTATTTATATGCTGTTATCCACATAAGTTATATTTTGTTACTCATGTAACTGTAACAGCAGTCTCAACATTGACATGTAAGTAGTCCTAGCTCTTCTTCCTCTCATTCCAATAAAGTATTTTTGCTTTCTCACTTTTCCATACTTCTAAAGAGAGTAGCAGTTAACAGAAGAGCCCTTAGATGATTTAATGCCACATCAGAGAACAGACAGGTCACCAAATGGGGGAATTACTTAGGGAGAAAAACATGGGGGGAGAAAAAGAGTGGGCTAGAAACAAGAAAAAGGCAGTTTTATATGTTTCGGTCAATATAGTTTGTTGTGTAAACATGGGAGGCCTGTAAAGAAAGAGGATATATTGTGGAAAATTATAAACTAGGTAATATATATATTTTTTCATTAATTCATTAGTTCATTTTCATTAATTCAGTAATTCTATGAATTATTTAGTCCTTATTTTAGCACTTGGTGGAGACAATCATGCATGCTGAAGCTTCATACAGAGTACATTCAAAAAGTAGATCTCTGACCTTGATGAGAGGAGACCCTACTCCTCAGTCTACTGTCATCACATGACTATGGTTAAGGACCTGATCTACAAATGATACACCAATTGTTGGATAAGTTTTTTAAGAACAATGGATACATTTGACTTATAAAAGCAACTAAGTTACATCAAAAGTCAACTATATTGGTGCTGATGCAGGCCATTTTTTAAAAGTATTAAAAATATAACAGCATGTGCTATTAAACAGAATGTGTATATAATCCCACAATTATAATTACAGACATGTTGAATTATTCTGCTTATTTCATTACACTATGAGACAGTTGATACTTGGTTTTATCTGAAAACTTATAGGAGGGTAGTATTGCTATCTACTCGTTCTAGGAAATTCTGTCAGTTTCAGGAAAGTATGCGATATTACATTTTCATAATATAAAACATTTGCGTGAGGTACCATTATGTGTGCATCTGGTTGGTGCATAGATTAATATTGTCTTTATTCTAATTTATAAATATCTGAAACTACTTTAATGATGACTTCAAAAAATACATTAAAACTCAGTCACCTCTGGACTTAGTAGTTTTGAATTTATTATGGTATTAATTAATACATATGAACATAAATATATGTAAACATACATGCTGCATCTTTGAATGCATGCACACAATGCTACAGATATCTATATACGTGCGTGCATGTGCATGCACATACATAGAAAGAGCAATGTTTGTTTTTTAATCTACTGAATCATCTCAATGTTTTCTAAAGTGTCAAAATTTGCATTATAACGAATCCACTTTAAACCACTAATGTGCTCTTATGGGTCAAAATTTTGCTAAATGAATATTTTATTTCAATAGGAACTATTATATACATTATTGATGGCTCATTAGAAACTGCTACTCATCGCTTAGCAATATTTTTTCTTTGTTTTTCAAAAATAAATCACACTTGTTTTTATTTTTCTGTGTGTTTTTCTATGGCATAATTGTAACAAAGTTGATATTTTAAAAGATGCATGTTTAAAATAGATGTAAGGTTATATATCACAGTTTCTTGGGCAACATTTCTGTGACACAATGTCATCTTCTGATTGATTGACTGGTAGATTGTTTAATGCAGCGATGGCTGAAAATATTTTTATAAAGAGACATCCTTCACTTTCCTGAAACTCAGAAGTATGTATTTCCAGCAATGTCATCGGTGTCTTTTGGCTCTCATTTCCACTGTCATATTTCTTTGTAGGAAATGGAGACGTATGAGTAAAATATAGAAGAAAATTTTAGATTTATCCAAAGCCTGATAAAAAAACATGGAATGGCTAGTTGTTCAGTTACTTATTTCACCAGAAAACCACCCATATTAAAAATAATATAATAAAAATGATGATAAAGTTGTAATAATTGAAGTACAGGTCAAAGCTTTAAAAAGTTAAGTGAGTTGCACAAAAGTGACATAGATCAAATATATGCCAAATATATATAATGCTACAGATACTTATATATGTGTATATATACATATGTGTGTGTGTGTGTGTGTGTGTGTGTGTGTGTGTGTATACACATATATATACATGCTGTAAATAAAAAGCTAAGGAGCTTGGGAGACATTATGATTAGTACATAGTTGGTAATTAAAATATTTTTTAAAGTATAGTTATCCAACACAATTTCATTCATACCTAAATCTCCCAATACAGCAAGAAAATAAAGGAAATACAAGCAACCCAATTTGAGTTCTCATGTTACAGAAGATTTATTCTGGATAATATTTTCCTTTATTTAGGAAAAGCAAAGGATAATTATGTAGGAAACTATCTTATTGAGGGGCAGTGAGAATCAAGTTACTGTGATTACACTCAACACAGTATCCAAAATAATCTCTTCCAGACTCAAAAGTCTGAATTAACTTGGGTCCAAATAAAGTAAAATGAGGAGAGTGGCAATACTACCAGGAAGCAATTTATCTGTTTTCAAGAATAAAAGTGTGAAAAAATTTGTGAGGCCATTCCAAGAAATGCTCTTGACAGTGTTAAATCACTTAAAGTCTAGTTCTTCTGAAAACTATAACTCTGTTTACTACAACAAAAAAAGACCTGGCCCTAAGAAACTCTTAAAATATGTATCCCAATAATTATTACAAATAATACTGTTACTCCTATAATTGTTAAAATTATTAAAGAAATTAATTCTCACATTACTTTATAAAATGATAATAGCATACATTAATTGGTAAATCAGTCGGTCCGTTGTTGGATGGTGTTTTATCATCTGTTCGTCATTATAAAGAGCTTTTGGGTTTTAATTAGGGTGAGGCCACAACCACGGACCTTCAGGAGCTTATCATCCAATGAACGATTAATATGCTTTGGAAGGACAACACTATATAACACATACATGTGACTCGAGTCATTTTCCTTCTCTTCTCTGAAGTCTATAGTATCTTCATTTATATGATAATATCATTGATGGTAGAATGATATTGTATATCCGACAGTTTCTTCTTTGTCCAATGCTTTGCAGTTCGATAAAAACCTAATGCAATGTTTAATACAATAACCATTCTCATAATTCAATTAGGAGACTATTTGTGGATTAGTTGTGCCAACGTTGTTTTCTTCTATTTTGCACACTTTTTCACCTGCATATTGTGTTTGTACTCAATTTTAGAATAAAATTTCCTAAGACAGATATCTTAACATTAGTCTAACAGAGGAGTCTGCACTGGAACTGATTCAAGTGTTGCACTCAAAAGATTTCCAAATTGTTTTTAAGAAGCAAACATCATGTATAATTCAGAAAGTCAAAGTTCTTGTATTTTTTTTTTAATATGGAGACTCTTTCATTTCCCATCCTCCATAAAGAATATTTGACAACTAGGTTTTTAGGCCAATTATGTATTGGAAATTCTGTCTTAGTGTATTATTTACTACTGTCTTAAAACACATACATTCTGCGCAGCCCCATTTAGGCAATTAAAATCCTGTCCAGGTCTTGCTCTATGGTCCTTTTATGAAAGCCCTCCTATAACCCAAGATTCCCTCCAGAACTGTAACTTTATGTAAGCCTTTCCAGTAGACTTCAAAAGATGCTGAGGTAGTACTGCAGAACTCTGATACTCTGAACCTGCCTATATATGATCCCTGGTGTTTTCTTGATCATTTCAATTCTATGATGACGATGTTGGAATGACATAAGATAACTTTAATCAATGATAATATAAAATTTTACTTATAACAAGTAGATATGGTATAATTTACCCTTGATATCACTATTTAGGTGGACAGAACCACTTACGGAGTTTAATTCTTAACTTTTACTCTTCTATGTAACTTTCTGTGTTCACAGGATTCTGATATATATGTTTGAATATATACAGATATATTTGAATCTATCTATCTATATATATTTTCTTCATTATTTAATTATAATAGGCCCTTCCAAGTTTCAAAGTGAATATGGATTACAGGGTTGGAAAAAGAAAGCTTTTGGTGCTAGATTATAAAATTGAGATATGCCTTTTAATTTCAGGGTTTTTTTTTTATTATTGATATGACATTCTGAAGACAAAAATTTTACACAACAGTTCCTTTTAACTACATTAGTTTCTAACCACCCAGTGTTTTCCTCTCACCATTGTGGAAACATCTGTCTGTCAGTTATAAATTATTTCAATAATATGGACATGACATTCAGAAATAACTACTAAATTCTGATGGCTGCCAATCTCTCACTTCATTTACCTTCTCTTCAGTGTTTGCACTTGGCCTTTCTTATAGGACTTATAGATTATATAAAAAGGAAAATTTCTCAGATAATAATGAGAGGGTTTAAGAAATCACAGATATTTGGCATTCGACTCTATAAAAATAAGAATTTTGAAAAGGTTTTATCCACCACGCTACTCTGCTTCTCATTTACAACCAAAGAATAGAGTTGTTTGTTTAAAAGTAACATATTCTCCTTTAATAATTTTTGGTACTGGTTACAAAGTTTTTTGTTTAAATGTGATTAAAAAGGGATTTTTTTTTCTATAAAGAATGAATAAAATAAATTTAAAAAAATACCTCATGAATAAATGTTAACTACTTTAGCATAGCTCGTGTATTACTACATAACATGTATGATTTGGTTTTAGAGTTCAAAGATACAGCAATTTTCTGAATAGATGTTCTCAGAATAAATTATTTGTTTTTCTGTGCATGTTGGATTATGATTATGGATGCAAAGATATAAAATGAAGTCAATATTGAAGCAAGAAGACAAGAAATAGACCAATATTAATGAATGATGATACTGAGTACAATGCAGGTGTAATTTAAAAGGTTGGGATATTTTAATAACTACAGAAAATGTATTTAGAAAAAAATTAATAACAAATAGCATTGCACAAATAATTAAATTAGTGTAAAGGGACTAAAAACAGATATATCTGAGTTAATAAAAAATAGTGTCTGTATGTGTGTACTTTTTATATCATTATTTAAGATTAAGAGCTACTGAAAGTAAACAAAAAAGAATCATAATCTATTTACAATCATTTAAGATAAATTGAGAACTATAGGAAGAGTTACTCTTTAAAAACATAAAGTTTAATTAATTGAAATTATTTTACTCACTATTTACAATATTCAATTATCTTATGAATGATTTAAAATGTAGTGTTCACAATTGAGATAGATGAATAAAAGTAGATTATCTAATCTATTTTTCTAATTTGTCCATTGAAAGTAGAATAAAATATGCACAACATACAAACCCTTACTGACTAGTTAAACACTATAAAGCTAACATAACAGGAGTTCATGCACCCACTGATAGATTATACAATTATTTTTTACTACACTTGATCTCGAGTTAAACTTACAACTTGAAGTCAGTTAACTGAATTTATGTGTGACTGGGGCATTCCTGTAATCATCAAACATTTATTATAAAAATATAAAACAGTTGGATATATGTTTCTAAAATTCCTATCTAATGCTAACATTCTATTATTTGCTAAATTGCTAGTATTTGTATTACATAATCACTATAAATTTCATATTTTTATATTTTAAAAATAATTAGTTAACTATAATTTTATAAATAATGAATTGGTTTTTTTCCTATTTTCCATTTTTTGTAAACATAATCTGCCCCGCTTTTTTAAAGATAAATTGTATTTGAGATTCATCAACACTGATGCTTGCAATTGTTTTTTTATTTACCTATCTTTCCAATTCTATAACTTTCCATTGTATGAATAGACAGCAATGTCTTTGTTTATTAAATTAATGTATATTTGTTAAGTATTTTTTTCCTTCCCAATCTTCTTTTTTTTTTGAATGAACATTAGTGCTATTATTGACATATTGACATTCTGTACATATCTTGGGGTGTGTGTGTATGTGTGTGCGTGTATGTGTGTGTGTGTGTGTGTGTGTGTGTGTGTCTGATTTAATAAAATACAACTTAATAACAAGTTATAACATTCAGTAGGGCATGTCCCTCAATATGTTCTACTTTTTCATGAGCATAACCTTGGTATAATTTGATTCTTGCTCCTTATGAAATCTAAATTCAGCCTCTAAACACCATTAAAAGTCCTCTTGGAATTTTTATTTGAATGTGACTCTTGCATAAATTCTATTGTTCAAGTCATGGATATTTGGGGTAGACTTTGGAAATTCCTTTCCCTGCTATGTTGTTTAAGATATAGTAAAATGTGCTTACTCCATCTTTCAATGACTATCGCCAAATTGCCACCCAAAATAATTTTAGAAATCTCAACCTTATTGACAGTGTTTGCAAATTTCCATTGTTTTAATAATTAGAATTGAAGCATATCTGACATAGATTTGTTGGAATTGCCTAAGAAACTGTGTATTATAGCATTGTTCAGGTGAGTCTTTCTACAAAATGTCTGATTATAGGTTTTGCCCCAAATTGCTCTGATTTCAATAGGATCGTTTGCTTTTTCTTTTGTCTTAAATAATTAGAATTCTTTTTATATTCTGAATAAAGTATTAGTTATATATCTCTGTCTATGGATTTTAATTTTACTTTATTGGTGTTTTTGTGTGGTCTGTACTTTTGTGTGTTAAGAAACCCTTCTCTACTTCAAGCTGTTATTTTATATTTTTCTATAAATTTAAAAATTTTTCTTATATTTTTAAAGAAAAAAAAACCTGAAAGTTATTGTGATGTATAATGTAAACTAGGAACTATATATATGTACACACACACGCATACACACGCACATTTTAAGCTGGATAACCAACTGTCACAGAATTATTGACTTTTCTTTTCAGTTAAATATTAACTACATAAGTTATATTTCCTTATATGCATGGGACAATTTCTGATTGCCTATTATTTCTATTCCAATACTAATCTGCTTACTTAATGTAATTTTTTACTGTCTTAATATTTGGTTAAGGAAATAACAGCCTACCTACCTATGCCCCAGTCCTGCAAGCTTGTTCAGTTATTTGTCATTCTATTGCTGAGAACAAAATTCACTAATTCTTTTTCATTAGTTAATATCTTAGTTTATTTCTTTTTGCATTAAAGAGAGATCTAGTGGAAAGAAAATAAACAGAAGTGGCATATAATTCTATTTAAATAGATATATATGAATTGTTTAATCTGTTTATAAGTAATGTAATATAAACAAGATATTATAATATATAATTTTAAATCATAGTTTTTGTGGGTAATAATATTAGACCAAATGGAAATATATTCAAGTGTCTATTTTGGATATTTAAATTGTTAAATAACTTATTTTACATATTACTATAGTAATATAATCAAAAATGTCTTATAGCAAAACTGTAATCATTTATTTAGTATATATTTATAAAAAGTTTGTGTTTTAAATATACATCATCAGATGTTCAAATTACTGCAATAATTTCCTAACTCATTCCTGTATTGACACTTGGCCACCATATGACCCACTCTCCACATAATATCCAGAAATACTTTAAAAAATACATGTGAAATCATGTCACAATCCTTCCTAAAACCAATTACACTCCACATTATATCCTGTATAAAATCCAAATCCCCTTCCATGATGCAGTGACTTTCCATCCTTCCTCTCTATTTCTTGTGTTCTCTTTCCTGGTTAAATAGTCTCCTGTGCTTTTAAAAATACCATGTATTCTATTCTCCCATGCACAGAATACTCATCTTCCAGAATATTACATGGCTACTTGTTCCTTATAATTTAAATCTCTGTTCAAAATCAACACATAGTTATTTTGAGCACTAATTTGCCTCTTCCATAAACTTCTATAACATTAGCCCCTTCCATGTTTATTAACGTTGTTTATGCACACTGAAATTATATTCTTTATACATGTGATTATTATTTTTCTCTTTCAATAACAGGGTAAGCTCTTTATTTATTGGCGTAGTCTGGTATATAAAGTAATGCTTAGCATTGGTCAATATTTAAAAAAATACTTTAAAGGATCAAAATGTGAGATTACCCAGCCAAAGAAAAGTGTGAAGATAAATTTTTTTCCCACACACTGTTTGCCACAAAGAAACAAAAATAATAAAACAAACAAGCAAACAAGCAATACATAGCATGCAAACTGTCAATGGCAGCTGACCATATACTTGGGTGGAGGTGATCCTTGTATGGCCTTGAAAACTGGACAGAACACTATTTACTACTATTTGCTTCTTCTAATTATTAATCTTTGTATGTTTATGTGGAGGATTCAAAATATGAAAAATAAAAAGAACAAAAGACGTTGATAGATTTTACACATAGTAGGTAGCACACTCCTGGGCCCAAACGAAAACCGCATTAGACTTAGACAACTAGAACGACTTATTTGTTCATATTGAGATGATATAGATATATTCAAGAAAATCGTGGTAAGAATAACTCATTTACGTTACTCATAGTTTCACTGTCACCTATTTATCAATGGTAATTCTCAATCCTTTATATAGATGGAGATAGTCCAAATGAGTAAAGATGGTGCATAGCCATGAAAAATTATTTTAGAATAAATTACATCAGAAAGTATCAGCAAACTGATTTTTAAATAAAACAATTGTAATGATGGCACAGAATTCTAATGCATGTATCACATTATGCATTATACGTATATAAATATATGAGTATAACTATACACAGACGTACACAAAATGCATGACTATATTTATACATATATGTCATCCATGGTTAAATATCTCATAACATAAACTGCATCCACATCCACATTGATTACTATATAATTTCATGAAAGAAAATAAGTTCCTGGAATAACAAGCTAAAATATTAGCGGTGGCTCTTCCTTGTGTTGTGAGATTAGGGGGATGACGTTAAAAGGTTTAGGTATTTTAAATTCACTTTCTATGTTCTTTATAATTTGTATGTATTTATAATAATTTTAAATAAAGCTAGAAATCATTTATGATTTAGCATAACATAAAATATAATCCATAAATTTTAATCCTGTTTTTGTTTCTGCATGTATTTTACATTGACATATTTTGCTAAGATAACAAAACATTATGTATAGTAAATAGAGAGAATGTGTTTTAAATTTCACTGTTTTCTGATTGAATGGAAATAAAAATTGAACAGAGTTAACTAAATATCCACACGGACTCTGAATGGGATGTACTTGAATTTTTGTCTAATATATTTTACACTGTAGATTGTTATAGATACTAGATAGTGAATTTATTTATGTGCTCAACATATATTTTTTTAATCAATTACCCTATGAAACCAACCAGAGTGACAATAGAGCATAGAAGAAGATAAAAGTTCTCTGTCCTTAGATGGCTCATGGTTGACTCTGCAAGGGAGATGTAGTGAAGGGACAGTCACACAAATCATCATCATTATGATACATGTAATAAAAACAGATCATGTTTGCTATGTATGTGTGTTGGTGAGGGGTTACAGGGGAAAATCCAGTATTTGGAAATGACATTTAATGTGGGATCTATAGTCTGATAAGGGATTAATTATTAATATATACTTGAAATAATCACCACTTTAAAAGTAGGTAGAGAATAGATAGGTTAGATAGGTGACAGAGAGGGAGACCATCATAAATTCTGAAAAAATTGCCAACATGTCTTCTTTTTTAGGTTAAACGAGATAAAATTTTGACTGATTCTGTATAGTCTCTGTGTCTTAATCGATATGCAACAAATGTAAATAGAAAAGTAGAATAAATTATATATTTTTTGTTTGTGCATCTGCTCATAATTAGTAATTTATTAAGTCCATGAATTAAACTTTGAAAATCATTTAAAAATAAGATGTGACAGAAAATCTTGGATGTACACATGACTTGAGATTAAAAAGTCAAAGTCAACAATATATTTAGGAAATTTAACTGTATTTACTCACTGTATATGTACAATTAAGAGATGAGCTAAACTATTAAAAAATATAGTCACTGTTATAAATTCTTACCTAAAATAATAATTTAAGGGGAATTTTTCTAGTGTTACTTTAAGAAGTTGTTAATCATAAATTGCATAAATACCAAGTGATGAATAAAACATATGAGGTTAGAAAATATCTCAAACCATTTATGAAAACAATGGAAAGTCAAAATTTACCCTTATCTTTGACTAGTTTAAGGAAATAAATATTTGTCGATCAACACTAATGAATAAAACGTTCTTTAAACATCAAAGCTTATCCTGAATGTCAAATAGTTAATTATCATAGTGAGGTGCTTCCCTGCACAAAGGACTTTGTCTTGCCACTTTGAAAACACTCCATGCACGTGTCATTAGAGAAAAAACGAAAGTTGCACTTTAGAGCAGTTACATTCACAAATACATACACAGAACATATCAGTGGTTCAGATTCTCTCCTTAGTTGGCATTACTTTAAGGCCTCAGTGCCTTGAAAAAAATTGCCCAAATTAAAAAAAAAAAAATACCATTCATTAACAAAGCACACACCTTTATTACTCTCAAACCACAGTGTTCTCCAGATGGTTGAATTTTCAGGATACCTTGTATTGCCTTTCCCAAGTTGTTTCGAATAAATAAAATCAGCCTAACAACCAGAATTTCCTCTCTAAACTTACAACAGGTAGTCAAAACCTTTAAAATGCAAATGCAGTTTCCAGTTCTGCATGTAAGGAGCTTAGAAATAGACACTTCATCTGAACAATATAAAAAGCTGAGCAAATTAAGAAACCAACACTTCTTAGATGACTAAAATTAATAAGGACACAGGACAAACCGTTACCTCCAAGACTGGAGAGACAGACAGATAAATACAAGGAGTTACGACTTACCGGAGCAGAGACTCACAAGTAGAAGCTTCTTCCTCAGGAACCAGTCCCTGGAGAGGAAAACCAGAACTGTAATTGATGAAACATTGGGGGCTCAGTTCTGACAACTTTGAGAGTTCAAGTACAGAGGGATCCAGTCATGAAGGTGGGGAAACGATATTGTGAGATTTCTCTTCAAAAGGTCAACCAAATTACCGCAGTACATATTTGAGAAAAATCACCTCATGCTCTTAGCTGGAGGAGAAGAAAATGAACCATTTTAAAATACTCAAAAGAACTTTCTTTACAAGGCCTGCCTTCAGAGGAAGCTAATTAACCAGATCCTAAACTGGAGAGCATTGCAGACCCCCATATCCACAGGGGATGTGTTCCAAGACCCCCAAGGATGCCTCAAACAGCAGATAGTACCAAACCCTATATAGTCTGTTTTTTCCTATATATATACACACACCTATGATAAAGTTTAATTTTATAAATTAGGCACAGTAAGAGATTAACAATATCTAGTGATAAAACAGAAAACACTGTAATAAATGTTATGTAAATGTGGGCTCTCTATCAAAATATTCCACTGTTCTTCCTGTGATGATATGAGATGAAAAAAATGGTTTGTTAAGTCAAGAACTTTCACCTTTTTACATCACAGAAGCACTTTATGGCTTTCCTTTGGCGTACCCGAATTTCCATTATTAAGTAAAGCCAGGGTCACTTGAACACAAGCACTTCAATAACCCCCACGGCAGACCTGGTAACTGAGCCTGCTACTCCTACATTAACAGGTGGGGACTGCACACAGAAGGGACATGCTGGCCACAGGGATGAGGCATGTCCCGGGGTGGACAGAGTGTCATTGTGCCAGGTTTCCCCACACTACTCAGAATGGCACACACTTTGAAATGTATGAATTGTTTATTTTTGTAATTTTCCATTTAATATTTTCAGACTGCAGTTGACCGCGATAACTGAAACACCCAACCATGAAACCGCGGGTAAGAGGGAGCTGTTTACTCTATGATCAGAGCCTGACTGAGCCAGCTCAGCCGGCTCTAGCAACGCTGTCTCACCTGAGGTGGGAGAGAACAAAATTGAGAAACTCATGTGAAGAGCGATTCTCTATTTCTTTACTGTGATTGCAATGATATGTTATATCATTATGTTACATGCAGTCATATATTAAATCCATTTACTCTGTCTCATATATCTTTTATGCTATTTTTTCTTCTTCTGTATTTTTCATCCTTTTTGCTCTCTTTACCTTAGTCCGGAAATTTCTGCTTATCTGGCATTTGGTTCACAAACCCTCTTTTATGCTGTGACCAATCTTATGCCAAAACGATCTACTGTATTCTTAACAGCCAGTAATGTTTTAGCTCTAGAATTGACATTTAGTCTTTTTATTATTACTCTTCAATAGTAAAAATTCCCCATTCATCATGTATACTTAGGAACACATTAGTCCCATTTATTTTCAAATTTATGTGTGATAAATCTAGTATGTTACTCATCTTGATTTTGTCTCTAGTATCTGTTAGTTTTGTTGTTTTCTTTTGGTCCTCTTTATTGTATGCCTCAACATTTATGTTTTAGAGCAGGATACTATTGAATTAGTAAGAGTGCTCTAGTGAAACATAACTAATGGGATCTATCTATCCATCCATCCATCCATCCATCCACCCACCCATCATGTATGTATGTATGCATGTATGTATGTATGTATGTATGTATGATCTATCTATCATCATCATCTATATATCATCTATGTATCTATGTATCTATCATCTATCTATCTAATCATCTATCTATCATCTATCACCTATCATATTATCTATCTATTTATCATTTATCTACCTAGATTATTTGAAGGAATTGGCTCATGTGATCGTGAGATGTGGGGATTGGCAAGTCTAAAACCTGCAGAGTAGGCCTGCAGGCTAGAAATTCAGGTAAAATTTGATGATTTGGTCTTGAGGCAGAGTTGCTCCTTCTTCAGGAAACCTCAGTGTTTGCTCCTAAAGCCTTCAACTAATTTTATGAAGCTCACCCACATATTTGAAGGAAATCTCATTTTCTTAAAATCAGCTGATCGTAAATGTTAATTACATACAAAAATATTTACCTTCATAGCAACATGTACATTATTAGCATTTGATAAAACAATTGAGTACTGTAGCATAGCCAAGGTGACACATAAAATTAACCATCAGAATTATGTAAAAAAACAATCAAGGTTTCTAATGATGCTCACATCCTCCAGAGTTAACCCTATAATCTGATAGAGAGCAAGATGGAGAGGACACCAGATCATCCTGACTTGAGGCAGGGTAATAACCTTTGAGTGATTCACTCTATAAGATTTTAATATTGGTTTTTATTTTTTAGCACTGTGAAAATGTCAAAAACTCCAGTCTTCCTTTCAGAGTCTTTCATCTTGACTTTTAACATCTTGCCCTGCACAACATAATTTTTCAAATGGCTCAAAGGAAAACCAACCATCCTGCTTATATCTCTGCACCTCTCTTTGCTCTGGAATGTTGGCCCCATCAAATTCTGGTTACCTTAGTAATCTCAAATACTAAAACTGTGCCCTCCCATCCAGTGAAAATTGATGAACTCTCTTCCAAGTTTTCTGCCTCTGGGCATGGCTGCCCAGATTTTCAACTTTTCACTCCACATGAAAAACAGTAAATCCCTAAGGGAAAAAAAAGAAGGAAACTGGCACAGCACAATATTGGCTCATTCTTCTTTCGTTTTATGCTATCTAGAGTCTTGGATCATGAAGTGTTGATTGCCACAACAGCTTTCCAATGAACTTATTATTCAACAAACTTCCTTTTCCTCTCTTCCTCCTTCTTCTTCTTTTTATTACTAGTTTAGTTGGCTTTGTTGTATGCTCTATGTAGAACTTTTGGTCTATTAAAGTTGCTTTATCATAGCTGTGATTGGAAATCTGCTAGTTTTTTTTTTTTTTTTTTTTTTTTGCCATCCAAATGAAAATTACAGATTATTTCGAGAGGAAGCAAATGGTCAATGTTTCCAAATGAAGTTGAAATATTAACAAGTTGATTGAAGAGTATCAATTAAATAATGTGTCATGGACATCACTGTCTTTAGTAATTTCTGATGATGTCAAGTGTGAAGTGTTTTGAGACAAAGCACAGTCAGAATATATTGTTGAATATTTGACAGTGACTCTACTAATACAAGGAATGGATCACGTACTAGTTACTGAATGAAAGAAAATACATATAGAGAATGATGATGAGTATTGTGGGTGTATGTATATAAGTAGCTTCTGTACTGTTCATTACTTTCCTCTATGATTTCATGAGTGACTAAATTTAATAAATGAGTTTGAAAGGAAAAATAAGCATAAGCTAACACATATACAGTGATTGTCAGATGACTATAATAATTGCAAGACAACAGTAATATGCATGTACCCTGATTTTGGAAAAGTTAAAATGTGAAATGATATAGGGCTTAGAAACAAAATGAGTTATATATGCCACTTTCCTCAATGTAAGCTTCATCAAGATTCAAGGCCTTATTTCATCTTCCCTTCCACTTATTTTTGGTCTTATTCCTCAACTTTTTCAGAACCTGAATAAAGACAAGTATTGCTATTTATTTTCCTTCCTTCAAATTCCAATAACTATGTTAAGAATTGTATCCTTCAACTAAGTATAGACAAAAAGCCACAGTATCATTTATGTTTTGAGCCAATAAGATCAGATTTGTCTCTGAATATTCCTTCTGTTCTGGAGCAAGAGGAGAAAAATAAAAGCAACATCTCTCATTTCCCCACCATGGTAATTGTTTCTGATCAAAGAGTGCTACATTCATTTTGAAGATCATAAATCGGGCTATGCAAATTTAATCTGATAAGGAGTTACAGAAGGGAAGCAACAGGCAGTATATTGTTTAAGATTTTGTAAAGCATTAAAACTATCTGAAATTATAAAACATGACATTCTAGAGTATTAGTATATCTAGAGATGAATTAAAAGCCATTGCCCTTTTCTGAGTCAGAATTTTTTAAATTTAGTGAAAGCAATAGTTTATAAATCTCAGAATGAATTCAAGCAACTTAACTTGCTTTGGACATGGAACATATTTTACAGATGCTATTTCATCCTGTTACCTAAGAAACCACTTGCATTTATCACATTACCCCAGGACCTGTTTTCCTTTTTAAAGAATTCACATTTAGCCTCTGTACCCCGAAACCATGTTATTGTTACCTCAGGGACATGATGCTTAGATTCCATGAATGCTTCCTATAAATTTCCCCTATAATGACAATATTGTCCAAATAACAACATACGCCAAAAGCATTTGTAGCTTATGTTCAGTGTTGTTTGGCCAGATTCCTGGGGCTGTTGATACCACTCTACTGTAATCTATTCATCCAGAATGATCTTTTTGAATTTACAAGCTATCAAGGGACATGAATCATACTCAACTGCAACTTATGCCACATTTGTCAGTGTGCTAGTCCTTGATCTTTTCATGACTCTAAACCAGTCAGCACTTACCGGCATGGCATTTCTACTCCTACCTTTCTCTCTGAAAATATTGATTTAGTTGAGTATCCGCCAAGCCCTTTTCCCTCTCACATCCATCATCTTCTTGGAATCTCTATCCATATAATAACTAGAAAAATGCCTTTAGTTATAAAAATGACACTCAATTAAAAGAAAATGAGATTGTAAGTTCTCTGAATTGGTGTCTGTTTATTGTATATTTAATAATTTTGGTGCCTGACATAAAAATGTGCATACAGTAACTGTTTACTAGACTTTTATGGAATAAATGATTAAATTCAATCTTCAGTAAACTATAGATGACCAAATATGTCTTGCTTATTAAATATACCTAATGTGAAGAGATCAGGAAGTTGGTAGATAATGTGGAGGGGAAAACTCCCCTTATAATGTGAAACACAAGAAAATCTAATATTTTTCTTTAAAATTTCAAGAAAATATAGTTTGAACTCTATATTCCCATATCCAAAATCTCTTTGGTTTCTGTCTTGTGTTTCTGTGCATTTTAGCTTATGAGACCCTATTTGTGATACAGAAATGCTCTGATTTTAAGTAATTTATAAATAGGAAAACTTTTTCTTATTTCAAATATGGTTTTATCTGTGAGTTTTGCATATAATTTATATTTAAGATATGATTCAAATGCTTACGAAGACATTCACAGTAATAAGTTATCTGTGCTTCAAGAAATTAAGTTAAAATGGGTTACCTGTAACTTCACAGGAAAAAGCATACTTTTAAATATGACTTTTAAGAATACTATTGCTTTCACTTCTCTCTACACTAAAATATAAGCTTCAGTTTTCCATCCTTGTTCTCACACAGATAGTAGAAGCATCATGTCATCCATTTGACCTCAGGTTTTAAATAGCAGTAGAAGGAAATTTAACTTTGGGTGGGGAACATACCATGTGATACAAATATGATGTATTATTGAATTGTGCACTTAAAACCTATTTCATTTTAACCAATTTCACCCCAACAATTTAAATTGCAAAAAACAAAAATAAAACAGAAGACCCTGAAATCCATGGCCAGGAAAAATATTAAAATAAATAATGAAAAAAAAAAATCAGACGATTTGCTATATATGATCTGGTAGAGGAAAAGTTTGGTCAATATGTATTTTATTTTGTTTAACCTACTTTGTCTCCATTTGAGTTGTTTTAAGGCTGCTGATAAAAATTTAAAAAAATAGTAGAAATAAACTACTCTCAAGGTAACTGACATAAGCATTATCTAATGATCCAACACAAAAATTGTGAGCAATTCAGGAGAGACGTAAATGTGCACAGGTTGAAAGATCATTAACTCTGAAACAGGATTTTTCTTTTTGTTTGGCACAGATGTGATTTTCACCTCAAACTCTGGGGTAAGGCTGTTCAGTGAAGGGCACTTTGCCCCTGAGTGTTTTAGTCCTTAGTGCTTCATTCCTCCATTAGAAAGCAGACTTCATTCTACTATTTGAATTAATCAAGAAAAATTTATTGCTAGTTTATTATTTGCATAGCACTACTGATGCCTAGGTAAGAGCCTTTCGTTGCTCTAAAAGCAGTGTTTGTTGTTCATTTGTGGTTTCTTTATTCATGGGTTTTACTTCCATTGCTTCTATGAATGTTTGTTTCTAAATCTGTTGCCTGGACACTTAGTTTGCTTTTGATCCTTTGCATCATTAATAACTCAGCCTTTCTAAGCCAGTGAGTCACTAAATTGAATTTATTTATTTTTCTCTAAAAAAAAAAAGCAAGCAGGTATAGCATTTTATACTTTCTCATCATTTATTGCTTTCTCATCCCTGCTTCAAATGTATACTCATGTAATTATATTTTTCAAAATCTTAACATGTCTCTTCAAATATAAAGAAATGAGTCCATGAAACAACAGAACATTTAGAAACTTTCAATATAATGAATTTACTTTCATAAAGATAATCATCAGAAGTAGTATCAGGGAAAAAAAATAAAACTTCAATTCCAAAACATTTTTGGTATTAAATTTATTACTGGGTTTAAATCTGGTGTTTGGCATAAAACACTCTGTTTAGTGGCATTCCAGAAAATTGCAGCACATGTTTAATTTTAATAGATGAGAATATATTTTTTAAAAAGACTAGTAATTTTACATCAAACTGCAATGCATAAGAATAATGTTTTCTTTACACTCTCATGTGTTCTTGAATGCTCTCAATAATTTACCTTTTATAAACTGATACATAAACAATTATAACAATATAATAATTTAAATATATTTAATTGTAAGTAACATGAATAATATTTCTGGCCATTTGTCTTTTTCTTTCTTTTATGATTATTTGTTTATGTCCAATTTTTATACTTTTTATGTTTGTAGAAACTCTATTTTAGGAATCTAAGCCTCTTATAAATGTTATGTATATTTTCTCTCAATCTTATATTAGTACATACTCTATAGTGTCTTCAAATACACACATACACACATAAATTTACATAGTAAAATCTGTTAATTTTTGTCTTCAAATCTGGATCTTTGCCTGATTAAAAAACTGCAAAAAACAAGCCATTGTAAATGTACTCTTCAATATGCTCAATTGTATTTTTGAAAAAAAAATTTTTTTTGATTTTAGCTTTTTTGATTCATTTGAAATTTATTTGAGGTGGATTGAGGTCTAAACTTTCTTTCATTATGGATAGCCAGCAATTTCAAAGCCAGTTTAATTACTTGAAATGGGAGATTTCTCATAAATCATATACCCATTGATACATATATCTAACTGCATTTCTAATTCTGGTTCAATATCTTTGTTTAGTTCTTTATTCCTGTTTTACTAAACCTTTTCTATATTTTAATCCCACAAAATGTTTTAGCAAATACTGAGCAAGTATGGCATAAAATTCAATAATTGCTTGATTTTTCCCTTCTAATTCTTTTCTGTTTTTTACTTCAAAAATATTTATTCACATGTCTATTGTAGGTCAGAAATAACAAATGATAAACAAAAAATGACACTAAGCAGAAAAAAGCGGTGATTTAAACAAATAATGTATTTGGAAATTGTGGTAAGTACTATTAAATAATCTTCCTATAGAAGAGGGTTTGGTTGCAGAAAGATAGTTTCTGATGTTTTTAGTTTGTTTAAAGCTCAATTTATTAATTGTAAATAAATTGTTCTAAAGATCTAAAAAAATTTACGTATGATGCCATTTTTTGCTTTTATAGTTATCTTACAAGGCACTTCCACATTTTCTTACACCGATTTTACTGTTTTAACTAATCATTTTGTCAACTCCTCCAAATACTATAACTGCAAAAATTATTAGATAAGTATAAAAGTTTATTTCTACACTTATACTATTTAAATAAATTGCAGTGTATATTTTTATTTATTCCCTTATTTTTTTCATAGTTTTCCCACATTTTTCAAGGCAGAATAATAATCCCAGATTAGAAATAAAAAAGCGTGCCACCTTCGCCTTGGTTATGAGCTGTGGTTAGTTAACCACCTGATTTCCAGTTCAAACATGAGTCCGGGTTGTCCCTTCCAAGGTCTCTCAATAATTTTCATAAGAACACTGTCTAAGCCATTTTTTAACATCACATTAATTTCCTCTGTCAAAAGAACATTTCAAACTTATGCATTTCCTTGCAACCTGAAGCTTTTTCCATATGTACGTACCTATTCCAGCAAGTTTACTTTTCCCACATATCTTTAATATTTATGCTTTCCTAATAGAATCACGTACTATATTTTAGGAGGTAATCCAGAGTTTATATCTTCTAGGAATCTAGAGTTTACGTAAGCAAAAGTTTCCTCTTGGCCAGTGGTCCCCAGCCTTTTTGGCACCAGGGACCAGCACTCTTATGAGAATCTAATGTCTGCCGATCTGAGGTGGAGCTGAGGTGGTGATGTTAGTACTGGGGAGCGGCTGCAGATACAGATGGAGCTTTGGTTGCTCTCACCCTCCCCGCCCCCCAACCCACTAACCTTCTGCTGAGTGGCCTGGTTCCTAACAGGCCACAGACCAGTATCAGTCCGTGGCCTGGGGGTTGGGGACTCCTGCTCTAGGCACTAGATCAAGGTACTATTTCCCGTCAGATTTGGGGATTGCTTTTTACATGATCACTCTGTAAAAAAATGGAGCCAACAAAGCCTTCTGTTTCTAGTGCATATCCTACTTTTACAAAGACAGTTTGGAAAAGATATTTGTAAACCATCGTTTTTATACAGACAAATGCTTAACAGTATGGAATGATCAGAACTACAAAAATACTGACAATGCCTTGATACAATTATTTTAAAATTAAAAGTATGATTATAGGTATATCTAATACAATTAATAATGTCACCAGTCTTAATTTCCATACATTTTGCATTAACTTTCTATATAAATCTCATTATGGGCTAATGAGATTTTATTGTGTTATCATATTCCAAGTAATTTTAATTTTTTAAAAATTCTATCTTGCTGTCCATTACCACCGCCTAGTCAACACGCTTTCTATTAATATAAGCTCCTTTAAGATTTAGAAACATCTCTCCTATTTTTAAAGAACTTTTGCTTTCTGAAATAAGTTACTATCTTTAGTGCAGGCATGCCTGTTTGAATATAATTTACATGTTCCTGAAAGGCCTTTGCATTCTGCAAAATCGCCACGGATAATCACAAGACTTATGGGGAAAATGGTGTTGGCCAAAGCTTACACAGCTAAGTAAAACAATAATTGGCATCTTGAGAAATAACTTGGATAACCTAGGTAAGCAGCCCATGTTGTTGGGCGGCTGCCTCAGGGAATATTAAAATGGCACAATAACAACAGAGAAGAAACTTTGGCTTGTGGGAGGCACAGAGTCAATGCAGATAGGAACAGAGCTCTGAACAGTGAAGTGAGTAAAACTGACCTTGAGCTTAAATTCTTCTGAGGGAGAGTGTGACTCTCTAAGTAAATTTCAGTACAAGAATTCATTTTCACACACCTAATCAAAGTGCTTACTTTTTAGCTCAGGGTTACAATTCTCCCACTATTTTGGCCCTCTTTCTTCAGACATATAAGCCCATGACTTTTAACTTATAACTTTCCCCTCATTACTCATGATGTATGAATAAAATTGGTTATATGCCTTATTGCATAAAGAAATTTCCTGAAACAGCATAGAATCAGATACTCTGAATTAGTTTGCTAAGTTTTTTTTTTTTTTTAATTCAGAAATAATGTTAAAGATCAAAACCTAGGAGCTTGTTTTAAAATTTTTTAAAAATCTGGAAACTCATAGTAAATAGATTGAAAGGACACATCTAAAACTACAATCATTTACATGTGACAAAACATAATTTTTAAAAATTTTTGGTCCTGAGTGTACATTGATAATTCAGATTATCACTCATATTTCCAAATGCTTTAATCTTTTACAAATAAAACCTAGCTAATTTTCTCTACATCATGCACATTTAGATCTTTTACTGCTTACCTAAATTGGGATTGCATTTCTTTCTCTTTCATAACTCTCAAAGTTCTTATTGGCTAAGATAAAATATCTCTAAGATACAGGAAAAAAATGATAAACACTTAAAAGGTTTTTCTAATGAGAAATTATCCTACATTCCAGGAATAAAACCTGTTTGTCCTGATTCATTTTGATTTAAGTACTACTACATAGTTTGATTTTCTCATATTTTATTTTTATTTTGACATATATTCAAAATAAAATTTATGTATAGTGTTCTTTGTGCTGAGTTATTCTAGCATTGTAAGACAATTGCATAATTTAAAAATATTTTCTGTGTTATGAAATATTTTGAATAAAATTGAAGCTTTTCCTTATTTCAATTTTGTTAATTTATGTTTCACTATAAAAGTTTCCATTTGTTAGCTTTGAAAATGCATTTGCACAAATTTGCACATCATATTATTTTACATAATTTTATTATCTTGCATATCTATGGCCATATGTTACCTATTTTTTTTATCTCTTTAGTCATCATTAGGCATGGTATTTAACATAAAAATAGAAATGTATTAATTGTTGTATATGTTTTAATCCCTATGTTAATGTTATGCTTTGATATAATAATGATCTTCTATCCAAAAATTAAAAAAAATATATAGATATCTAAATGAAAATGTGAAGTTCAAGTAAATAGTCTTCATCTAATATGAATAACAAATAGTGTATAAGCAAAGTTAAGGAACTTAGGTTATAGTCCTGGATATGTGTGACCTTGATTATTTTAACTCATTTTCTATATGGGTTACATAATGCTTGTCATTACAATTTGGATGTCAGTAATACCACCCAAAAGAAAAATGTTCTCCTGGGTAGGTGTGTGTGTGTGTGTGTGTGTGTGTGTGTGTGTGTATGTGTGCAAACGTGGGTGTGTGCATATGCATGAATGTGTGCATGTGTTCATATTTTAAAAACTACTATATACTCTTAGATAAATGATAATACACAATGATAATATACACTGGAGAATTAGGCTTTTTTACTTATTACAGCCATTTGTTTTGGCAAATGTATACAAAATCCTTTAGGGGTCTGACACATTTTCCCCTCCTTAATAAGAGGTTTTATACCCAAGTATCAAATCTCATTAACTCTGTCAACATGACCATAGGTACAGCCTCAGTGGGAAAACCTTCCTATAATTTTCTCATTTGATTAACACCTTACATTTTCTCATTTGATTAAATACATTAAATTGAATGAAGGACTCCAAGGATCTCTTTTTGCAACAAAAAGTATTTAACCCTGTCATGAGTTACAGACACCTATCTTTGTTAAACTTTGAATTTAACTTCGCAAATATAATTCCCTTTAAATGGCACTATACTTATGAATTTTTTACTCTTTTTATGAATTATGGATTAAAGAAAGGGATGAATTTTTAATTGTTCGAATTCCTCAAATACAGAAGAAAACATTCAAATAAGAAATTTTTAAATGTGTCAATATAATCAATACAGACTTATCTGTCTGTAATATTGTAGTCATATAGTCTTTAAGTGACTGCTGATACAAAACTATTGATACAGAGCTATTGCAGTCAATAACTATTTATCACTGTCCATATCTGTCCTAACCTAGGTAATATAAACTCAAAATAGTTATCATATATATATGATAGTGAAAATGATGTGGGAGGCATTATAGTTTAATGGTTTGTGCATTGGTTTGAAATTAGATAGACCTGGTTTTGTATCCAGCTTTGTCATTTACTATCCTTCAGATTATGAAAAAGTAAATTCCTTATCTACAACTGTGGCAGTAGGTCCAACACTCACAACATAAGTTCCATTCTTCCAGAGAGTCTGCCTGGGTGTATAATCTGCCATAAATGGTGCCTTAGTCCCTCGATCTATAAATTGAGAATAATTATGATAGCATTAACTTTCTTAAAGGGTTTTTTGGAAATAATACATGCTAAGCTGCAATGCCAGATAGGTATTCTTATGCTTTACAAAAAATGGGCATGACAAGAATAGTTATAGCTCAGTCTTAAACAATAAAAAATATTGTTCATCTTTTTAATTCATATTTAAAAACGTGAAAGTAGAGTTTACAAGAACAGTATATGATCCCTAACTTATTCTATAATGAATCTATCCTGATTGTTTATAGGTAGCTGAATAGGGGTACTTAAAATAGGATATTCTATCAATATAGATGGCTCTAATACTTTGTCTTGCTATTTTCCAAGAAAATACTCAGATGTATTGTGTATTTCTGGCATTCCAATTCATTCACACATTTCAGCAAATCTGAAACTTGTATTGATAAAAAAAAGTTTTTCTTTGCTAGAGACATCAATCTGTCTCACCTCCAGTTATCATCTTTATATCTCAAAGAGAATCAGTAATCCTTCTTGATTTTCCTAATAGATGTCAAAATTGTTGCCCGAACAAATTTTAAAAGCCACACAAGGCCAGTGCTGTCAAGCTCTTGTGTGTATTTAAGCTTGATTTGACTGTTAATACAGTTCGTTTTCCAAGTCTATGGAAAAATGGCCTTCAAGAAAGATCAGTTAATGGATGAACTGTACATATGGTCTGTCATGTTTTCTGGTTGCTATAAATATAGATCAACAACCATGGAATTCCGTTCAAAGAATTAAATTCAACTAATTGAATTTTGGTTCAAAATGGTTCTACTCCAAGTATCTTCTATTTTCTATGAAATGATCATTAAGATATGACCCGAAATTTGCTCGATTTTTTTTTTTTTTAACTCATTGGGTTTCTTTTAAATAAAATGTAATATATTTAACTTTCTGGAGAAATCAGTGTGTTCTGAAGTGTCTATAGAATGTCAAAACTTATAGTGCTCAACTTTTTGCCAGATTTGACAGCTCAAAGATCATAATTAATCACAATAGAAATATTAGTTTAGATAATTTCAAAGTTTGCTCTTTTTATAGTTTAATATTTCCCTGTTCATACATTTACATGCTGCCATAAATTTCTTTTCAAAAAAAAAATGAGGCTTAAAAATGTATAAATGGAGACTTAAAATAATCTGATGATTTTTATTATCATAATTCTATATTTGATAATGTTTGCATATTTGCTATGGTATATCACTAATTACTATGTGAAAAGTATAGTAATTTCTAACTTCATGATCTATGGCAAAAATTAAGTAACAGACATAAGAATAAAAACTTTTAAAAACAATATACCTACAGTATAGCAGACAGACAAGATTGTTCAAAAAATTATTCATTTAGAATTTCCATTTGAATATTTTTTGGTATGTTCATAATACACATAACTCTGAGGAATTAGTTTTTATCTACTAAATAAGCTTATTATTGTTATTTAATAATATGTGTGGTTATTAAAAATCACCATAATTTATAAGCTAAGCTTTTGTAGAAATGTTTTATTTGAAGAGTTATACAAATTTGGGGGTATAATATAAGCAGGACTACACTATACTTTACTTAGCTGCAAAAGTACCAGAAATTTCTTCCCAGAAATATTTCTATGGATATAGAAATACTTCTCTCTCTATCCTCATTTTAATCTTTTTATGTTAGATTTTAAAACTATTTTGATTGTTTCTGATTTTAAAAACATGAATTCAATACTGTTTAAAACTTAATACTCTATCAGCCAAACTTGTTGGAGAAAAATCACTTTTGTTTTCTTTGTAAAATTTTTCTATTTTCATATATTTTTGTACCCAGTGTCATCAGTCTTCCATTTGTTGTGCTGCAATTTCCACTAAAATTGAGAGTAATCTATTAATTAGTAAAACAAGTTGAAAAGGTTTCATCTAAAAATGTAGCTGCATGTTCATTATTTGTCATTTAATGAAATAGGGACTACGTAAAGAGGGATAGTAAATATACAGAACTTGCATGAGCTTCTGGGTTGAGTGTACATGGTATGTGTACCTAGGAGGAATGGAAAGGTAAGAAGGAGTATTAAACAGAAGTTAGTATTAAGCTGACATTAAGTTTCTTTTTAGATATCCAAGTAAATATGTACAGTTGGAAGTGGTGTAAGTGAGAGCTATTTTTTTTGAATTTCAACCTCATGTATATGGTAGTTGAAACCAAATAGTGTCTGAGATAAGTCAGGGAAAGTCTAAAGAGTGAAAAAAGATGTTTGGGGATCCTAGAAACTTGAGAGTCCAGAAAGAAAACGATCCTTATAAAGCATACTGGAAGGCATTTTCCAAAAGGAAAATCCTAAGATAGTAGTGCCTTGGAAATAAGTGGGGGATGTTCTCCACGACTCTTGTTTCCACCTCTAGAATGTCCCTTCTTTTCGATCATCCTCCTTTGCCACTTGTGATGAGAGAAATGAAGAGTACGTTCTGCTTAGTAATTCTGCTACCTGAATAGAGAAGTTTGGGTCTCAGAAGAAAAACATTCAAAGACCATTACTGTTTTTATTCCAGGTGGCTCAGTCTGTTGAAGGGACAACTCTCTCAAAACTTTTGTGAATTTCTTTGAAATCGATTCAAACCAATACCTTGTATATAAACTCATACCTATAATTCTGCCTGAGACATCTACCATTACAGATTTAATTATAGTTATTTGAAATGAATCTGGCTTCTGTGGGACTGTGCCTGCGAATACATTCGATATGGACCTAAGATGATCTTCCCATCTTTCATTTCTGACTTGAACTCTGTTTTAACTGTGTTACTCTGGGAATGATTCTCTAAACAATAATGAGGCCATGTCTGGCGTTCTTCCATACGTTGTCCCATCTTCCTTAAGGGTTTTAGTCTTTGTACTTCAGTCACTTATCTCTTACTTTTCCTAAAGGACTTGCTTTACACATTGTCACTATGGGCAGTCTCCCTAGTGCTCTGTTGGTGGCAATGTAAGTTGGTTCAGTCACTATGGCCCAGTATGGAGGTTCCTAAAAAAGTTAAATTTAAACTACCATATGATCCAGCAATCCCACGTCTGGGTGATCAAAAGAAAATTAAATCAACATTTCTAAGAGAGATCTGGACTCACATGTTCATTGAGTATTTTTTCACAATAGCTAAGATATGGGCACAGCCTAAGTGCCCATTAAATAATTAGATATCATTCAGCCATGGGAAAGAAGAAATCCCTGCCATTTGTGGCAACATGGTTGGAACTTGAGGGCATGCCATGTGAAATACATCAGACAAAGGGAGACGAATACTATATGATCTCATTTAATAGAGGAATGTAAAAAAGCCGAACCCATAAAGACAGAATAGAATGATGGTCCAGGGGCTGAGGTTGGGAGGAATTAGGGAAATGTTTAAGGGTAAAGCTTGCAACCAATACATAAATACGTTCTGGAAAGTTAATGCATGGCATAGTAAATATAGCCAAGGATACTATATTATTATCTTCAAAGGTGTTAAAAGACTAGATCTTAATTGTTCTCATCACACACACACACACACACACATACAAAGATAATTATGTGTCCTAATGAAAGTGTTAGCTAACTCTACGGTAGTAAACATATAGCAATATATAAATGTATCAAACCAACATATTTATCACCTAAACTTATAAAATGTTATTAAAATGTCTATGATATCTCAATAATAATAATAAAAAATACATACTGGCACAATCACTCTGAAAAGCACTTTGTTAAGAACCAGTGTTGTAACAGGTAGCTTCTCTAAACAGCTCCCTACAAACCCATCCTTCACTATTCATGCCCTTTTCCTGATGTGGACTGACTTAGTCACATGCTTCTAATGTATGGAATACAGCAAAAGTGATAGGGTGTCATTTCTGGGATAGGATACAAAGGCTAGGATCTCTCCCTTACTCAATTTGATGAAGTTAGCTGCCATATTGTGATCTCTCCTGTGGAGAGGATTAAAACTGGCTTTCTATCGACAACCAGTGAGGATCCAAGCCTTTTCTGCAGTACGAGAGGTACTGAATCCTGCCAACAACAATAAAGGTGCACTTGCAAGCAGAGCCACCCTCAATCACACCTTAAGATGACTGAAGTCTTGTGAGACACACAGAGGCCGCTGAGGTCTCATCTCAGCCTTGCCTGGATTCCTCGACTACAGAAACTGTGAAAAGATAATGTTTATCCCTTCAAGGAAATGAGTTTCAGAGAAATCTTTAACACAGCTATTGATGACTAACTACAGCTAGTAAATGTAAATGATATCATAAAACTCAACATATCTAGACCTAGACAAATGCTGTAAACAATAGTATGGCTCATGTAAACTGGGAAATAGATTAAATAAATGGTTCATAAAATACAATTTTAAAATATTTATAAAATGGGTCAACTTGTAACAAAATTATGAATATACCAGTAAACCACAAAAATTACATTTACAGATTATTTTATACCTGCGCATTAAAGAAGCAAAATATACATTTGATATAATTATTTTCACATATAGTACAATGTTGCAATATAAATCCATGCTATAAAACTAAGATTGGAATAGCGCTTCAATGAAGGATCATTAAGAAGTTAAAGACAGCACTATGTCATTTATAATGTTTTATGTTTTTCAAATAATGGTCTGAACCAAACGTGGCAAAATCCTATTAACTTTCCTTACATTTTGGAAAGGTATGCATAGATATTTTTTATACCTAGTTCTATTTTTCCTCGTTTGAAATATTGCATAAATTTTGAAAAATAATATTTAATAAGGAGAAACTGAAACATAAATACGATACATTAGCATAAAATTGATAAAAAGGGCCATCGATATAAAAAAATGATGGACATGAAAACATCTGCATTTGGTTTAGACAAGTTAAAAGAAGACCGAATTAGAAACAGATCTCGTTTATTGTAGTAATCTGATGAAAACAGGATCAGCAACCATAATACATCAAATAATTTCCAAGACATTAAGCAAACAAATCATTTATACGGAGTAATGTAAACAAATCATTTATACATCTATTGCACACTGCACTTCTCTAAACTATGCCTCAGAGACAACTAGTAAATAGTATAAAGCATAGCAAATCTATCATATTGTGTTATTGTTGAGAAAAAAAAACACTTAAAATGACATATAATCCACTAAAAATGGAAAATACATTATTCATCCATGTAAATCTAACATCTAGAAATATTAATATTATTATGCTAATTAGAGAACAACATAATTACTCAATTTTTTAGTCACTTAGTACACAGTAAATTATACCAAAGGCACTCCTACAGATTTTTGTAATTCAATTCATTGTGCCATATAGATAAACTTTCTAGGTCATATATTTTTTTAACTAATCTGTTTTCTTTTTCTTTTGATCTACAAATTACTAAATGAGAACAAACATAGTTTAAAAACATTCATTTGTTTATATCTTGTTACTATTAAAAAAACATGGCAATAATGTAATGTTTATGTTGTATATGTTTTGTTTTCATCATGCTTTGCTAAACGAGATCGATAAAACTTGACTTCGAGACATTATTTGTGGCTCTTTACAAATAAGACATGATTTGTGCAGAGCAGAAGGGGATATGGGGTAGTTATAAGACAATAGTTATTCCCTAACTCTTCACGACTCACTAGCTGATTTCTCAACATGTACTTCCACACGTTTTAATAAACACGTATAACTATTAAAATGAAATTAACTTTGTGAGGAATTTTATACAAATTTTTTGTGAATCATTTTATTTTCGGTGTTCAAATATAATGTCGGTAACATGTTTAGGAAGAAAAGAACTATACATATAATACTGGGCAGTTGGACAGGAGAATTTGGAAGACTAAATTGACCATATTTATATACCTTGTTTAGATTACATTCAGAGTGTTTCCTCACCACTTCCTCTGTGTGTTTTCGATGCTTTCCCACTATGAGTGGGTTTAATTCTTTATCCCTAGGCTCAGTTTGTGAGCTGCTTAGGGTTAATACACTTGAAACCAGCAGAGCTTTGAAAAACATTTGCAAGATAGGACTCACTAGCTTTTGAGCTTCTGACATCCTCATGATGATAACATGTGTGGGCTAGTATGATGGTCCTAAAAGCAGGATAAATGACACCATGAGCAGAGAAATGTCAGTTGAGGCACCTTAGGGAAGCCCAGCAATAGAGCTCTGATCAAATTTTGAATTCAGACAACCACTGATACCTGAGCAAACCCATCCAATATAAGTTGAGCCTAACCTAGATCATATAAGCCATGGCAAGCCGTGGGCGAACTAGCTAATAAAAAAGAGTGGTTGATTTTAAGATATAAGATTTTGGAATGGTCTATTACACAGTGATAATTAAATGATGTAGGCTGAATATTCTATAGAGTAGTCTACGAAATGAAATTTTATTATCCCTAATTGTTCCATATTATTCTGCTATAGAAATTTATAAGTAATTCATCTTATTTTTTCCTTTCTTCAGATGATAAAATTCTGTTATAAATAAAAAAAAATGAATGTATAGAATTCTGCTAATGGCTGCCACAAGTTATGGCAGACATAAAAAATATTGCATAATAAATATTAAGCATAGATCATTATAACCCAAAGAATGTGCAAAGTAGAGGAGATGATAAAAAAAAACAACAACATTCTATTCCTTTTCCCTTTTATTAGTACTCATTTAAATATGTTGGATAGTATATTGATATAGGTTAGAATAATATAAATCATATAGTTCCACAGGGTGAATGAACATTTACTAATTATGTTTTTGTTGTTCATATGGAAAAATTGCTTTTACCTTCATGATTTGAAGGTGTATTCTTAAAAGAGCAAATCTAAAATTTACATAGAAAAAGCAAACATTGTATTACTAATATGTATTATTGATGTTGATATGCATTTTTCAATATTTTATCTTTTATGAAAAAGATTATTCTTTGAATTAATGTGCAAATACAATTTTATAGCAGATGTTTTCATACTAAGTTAATTATGCATTTTTATCTTATATGTTAGAAACAAGTGTATGCAGTAAATCAAAACTGATACTTCAAGTAAATATACTTCTTTATTTATGTACTCTTAAATTGAAGAACAATGAGATTTAAGTAAATGAGTGGAACCAGATGAAGTGGTCTGCCCTAATAACTTACACTGAAACAGGAACAATAAGAAAATGATAATAGAGTTAAGTAAGATGCATATAAGTATGCATAAAAAATACACTGAAAAATTTTAAACACCCAACTTAGCATCCCATGGATACAATTGAAAAATAAAAACTTTGAAAGCTGAAAGATATTTTTTTTCTCTGAAAATGTGCAATGGTACTAAAAAGACAAAAAAGAACTTTGCGAACCCTCCACTTTCATGCACCATTTCCCAGGGGAGGGAAACTATAGGGGTTCTCTTGAGCCTGGACCTTTTCTCTAAATTTTAGGCTCGTATCTTCCCTCATTTGCTGAAAAGTCCTTATATACTAATATATCTTATGTACCTAATGGGCAGCACAAACTTGGCCTAGGTGTCCTTCTTCCCTGGTCATCCTGTTTAAAATGTAAGACCCCACTTTCTAGTGACTATTATAACAGACCATCCCAAAACAGTGGCATGCAACCACCATTTTTGAAGCTCACAGGTTCTCTGGGGGAGGAATTCAGACAGGGCAAGCCTAGATTTATTTATCCATAGATGTAGGGTTTTGAGTATTGGGTAATAAAAACATCTGTGAGTATCTTCAACAATGTACATCAATCTCAGCAGAAACCTCAGATGCGATTTTTAATCAGAGGACTTAAAGTTCATTTGTCCATATGTCCCCAAACTTGCTCACAGCACACAAACAGGATAATCAGACTTCTATGGAGATATAGAGTTCCAAAAGCTAGTGTCTCTGTGTACAAAGTGAGATCCTTATTGTGGACCTGACTGCAAAACCATATGTTGTCATTTCCACTGTTTTATTTTGCTTAAACTAGTCTCAAACTCCACAGATTCATGAGGATTTGGACTAGACACAACTTGTAAAGGTGAGGTGGTAGCATCACATTGTAAAACAGGCATATATGATATGGTTGTGGCTATATTTGAAAAGTACCATCTTCTACAACTGCGCATTCTTCCTATTTAATTTTTTTTTCATCTAACATTCAATATATTTTACCTTTTTACTTATTGTATATCTTCCTGTTAGAATTTAAGTTTTTTTGTGTGTGTTTGGTTTCATTGCTTTTCACATCACATGGAAGAACACCTGGAACAAGTAATTATTTAACAAATGAACAATACTATTAATTCATCAATGAATGAACGAGTAGTTATTTTAAAAAGAGGAGAGAAAATGCAAATTAAGCTTAGAATGAATAAAGTATGAATTTAGAAACATAAAATAACATAACATGCTTTTAAGGCTATACATTTTCCTATATGTTCAACTCGTATATTTTAAAGTTTAATGATTTCTTAAATTATCACAAAATTCCCTGGCTTCTTTTACTTCTAACGGTTTTATGCTCTGTCTTTTTTCTAAGCTGGAAGATGACAATATTCACAATACTGAGTGATTTATAATGTTTACTTCTTTTTAAAATCAATGAAATTATAAATTTAAGTTTTGAGATAAATTCATCTATCCGTTTGCTATGAGAAGCTACATTGTTCCAAGAAAATTTCAAGGCTGTTGAAATATATATTTTAAAGACAGATTAGATGCATAACTGGGTATCTTGCAAAATGAGCTTGCAAATTTTATGTAACATTGAAGGAAAGAAAGTGTTTTGTTAAGTATATGTAATGAGGTTAATACCACTGACAACCATATCACTATATACGTATGCATGCTGGAGTTTATAATAGTAACAAAAAATTATCAAATTTAAGAGTGAAAAACTAGAAAAATCAGCAGTAACACGTAGAAGAAATTAAATGGTTATTGTTTTCCAGCTAGTGATGACCATTCAAACAAGGGAAGGAAAAGTACCTGTTTTCTGAACAACGTAAGGAAAAGGAGAGTAGCTAGAATAAAGATTTAAAGTTGGGATGAGCATAAGGTAAAAGTAGAAAATGCGGATGGTTGAAATAGAACAAAAACACTAATTTATAAAGTAGACAAGTATAAAATAAGGAATATATATGGTTATGTGGACTATTTAAGATCCTTTTTATACATTCCAAAAGTAAAATATATTTTATAGATTGATTCACTCATCATATGCATGCACATTAATATAGTGCTCTAATCTCACCAATATAAACGTTTTGTCTATCAATTATTTTCCTCCGCTTATACTAGGTAGGTAAGTCATTTCAGTTCTAGGAGGAAGAGATAGTATATTTTTGTGATACGAGCCATATTCTCCAGTTTGCCTTCAACAGAGTAAAGTATGAGCTGTGCCTTGTTCTCTATTGGCCACTCTGCTCATTTTCACGGGATCAGACTCTAGATGAAGAATAGTATTTCTCTCTCTGTCTCTGTCTCTGTCTGTCGGTCTCTCTCTGCTCTCCCCTGCCAATCCTGCTTCTGTCTCTATCTTTTTCCTCCGTTTCCATTTCTTAATCTTCCTCTCTTCCTTTTTTTCTCTTCCTTCTCTCTTTCTTACATATTTACAAATCCATACATAATTAAATAAATATGCAAATTCTTAAGTGATCCCTTAAAATTCTTCATGTATGTTTTCCTTTACATACATACAAGATCAAATTCTATTTTATATTTCTTATAGCACCTTCTATTTCTCTTTTTTGGGGACGCAATATAATTTAACGCAAGGAAACATTTGGGGTTTGTTTATTTTATATTGCTATATGAGGTCAGAATGTGTCAATTTTATCACAGCTATCATTCTACTTCACAGCAGTCTCTCTCACAGCCTAGAACTTAATACATTTTGATGCACAAAGTAACTTATACTCATTGAGCTTCATCCTCCTCAATATTAAACAGGAGATGATTATCTATACCATATATAAAACATGAAATGCCTCATATCTGTTTTATCCTATTCACTTTTTTAAATTTAATTTTATGATTCATTTCAAGTATACAGGACATCAGTTAGACATTTATATAGTTTATTAAATGATCCCCTTAATTGCTCTTTCTCTCCTCTGGCTCTCCACGTAGACATTACATTAATGCTGACCGCATTCCCTATGCCTGCTTCCCATCCCTGTGACCATCTATCAACTACTAATTTGTACTTCTTTAACCCTTCACCCCTTTCTCCCAGCCCCTCAATGTCTCATTTAAATTGACACTACCTTCTAGCTTTGTTGTGAGTACTGGATATAAATCGCCAAGTAAGCAGTAAAGTGACAAACTATTAATTAAATGCTCAATTACATCTGTTGATGCTCCATAATAAAAAGTGCTTCATTAGATGGACAGGTCATTAGCATTTAGGGCAATTGTTAAGTCTAATTTTGCTTGTTTGTATATGGAAAAAAAAGCACACAGTGCCGTGGATTGAACTTGATATGAGATTTTTCCATGAATAATTTCCCTCCAGTTTAGAAAAAAAAATAATGTTGAATTTTCAAATAATTACATTAAACTAATTAAAAATAGAAATAAAAGCAATAAAATGAAGTTTTCAAGATATGTAAAAAAAATATCTAATCATTGGATAAACTTTGAGAGTAAACAAGTTCCCCAAATACAAATTGGACCTCATATTCTCAGTTAGTTTCCAGTACAAAGTCAAAGTGTCATATTATATTAGGTGAATAATAAGACTCCACAGCTCATTAAAGCATAAATTCATTTCTTTGCTTCTCTTGTGGTGTAATGTGTTTGCGTTTTTACCCTGAGGATATATACCAAATGGACATTTATCTGTAATTCAAGATTCACAGACCATTAACAGTATAGTAATTTCCTGGCCAGTTAATGCAGGGAAATAAGATATTTTAAACATTATTTCCTATCCCATATGAAAGTTATCCTTCTTTTCTCCTGTTCAGGTTTTCTCTACTGGAGGATTCCATTCTTTGAATGGCTTTCTCCAAAGCTAAGATCCACTACCTCCATTTTTACTCAAAAATCATTTAAACATTTTCAATGATTCTGTCCTTTGCGAGGACTAATGTAATTATAGAAATGAGTGCTAACTTTAAATTTGTCTGTCTGTATCTGGTAGGGTACATGCTGGAACAAATGAAGGTGAAGATAAGGAAGTTGAATGGAAAGAGGCACGACAGCACAGCTAAGCAAACTGAGGAAAGGGAGCACTTTATGGATATGAAATTAAATATATACAAAATATTTTCTAAATAATTATTACAATGTGATTGGGCAATACTTTACTAGTGATATTAAAATTGTCAGCATGTTGTAACTAAAAAAGTGATCTGTTCTGTATTCTGGCTAAAATTATCTATTCTAAAGTCATTTGTTTAAGAAATGTGTAATGAACATTTGCTTTAAATTACGAGTATTATGAAAATGGTATATTGGGTAGTAACAGATTTGAAGTAAATTACACGAATTTGAGGTTTTTTTTTTCTGTGACAGTCTAGTTGTTATTTAAGCTCTCTCTTTAATTTCCTATCAGAACTTATTACTGTGGTTCCATTTGTTTATACGTACAGAGTCCAAGTATATCCCTCATCTCATATGCATTCGCATCAGTCCAAGTGAATCTGTTCCAGCCAGTGAAATAAGAGCAGAAGTGATTGCAACAGTTACAGTCTGGCCTATAAAATTTATCACTGCATAATTTTGTTCTTTTTCCCCATCAATAAAAAAAGAAAGAACTCTGATGATGTCACGGCCAAAGCCACAGGATGGAAGATGGCAATGTCCCTAAATGACTGCTTGGGAAAGAAACTACCCAGCCCCATGTGCAGTCTTCTATGATATAAAAGAGAAATATAATTCCATTATGTAAATCTATAAAGATTTGGGGCTTTGGGTTGTTCGTTATAGAATTGTGCTTCTCTAAACAAAAGATGAGGGTTTTAATAGCATTTATCTCATAGAGTCAAGTGGGAGTTTGTGGGTCAAAATAAGTAAAACATTGGAAACAGAGCCTGGCATCAGAGAAGCCCATAGAAATATTTACTATTTTATAGATTAAAATGATTGTGGCAGTAACTGGCAGCATTCTCTAAATATACATCCTCTTTGTTTTCCAGTTTCCCTTGCTTTGAGGTTGGGTCCTATGACTGGACTTGGGCTAGTGTTATGTGAGTTGAACTGATGCAGGCACTGACACGGCTGGCTTTATGGATCCTGTGTGCACACTCTAGATCGCTCTCCCTGATGGGGGGCTGTGAAGACACATGATGAAGATGGTGTTACCAAAGATGTAAAGTCCAGAGTCCTGAGTTGAAACTGGACTAGCAGAGGGCTCTGTTAAATCAACATTTATATTGCTTAGCACTGAGATTTCCGTGTTCAC
This sequence comes from Eonycteris spelaea, assembly GCA_003508835.1. Taxonomy (NCBI): domain Eukaryota; kingdom Metazoa; phylum Chordata; class Mammalia; order Chiroptera; family Pteropodidae; genus Eonycteris; species Eonycteris spelaea. The sequence goes on from PUFA01000021.1 coordinate 14,380,810, forward strand.
TGGTACCAACAACATAACCTGTCCATCTTTAACAATGAGGATGATGATCGAGTCTGTCCTGTATACACAGCATATGAAGTAGTTTCTTTGTTCTGGGAAAATTCCTGATGATATTTTATACATATTACAATTATGTAAAATATACATATTTTAACTGTACAAAGGTTTAAAATATACAAATTAACCACATTACTATTTTTAAAAGAAATGAAACTTTGCAAATTTTCACATCAGCTAGGAGAGCGACAAAAGGACGCAGAATTTATATCTGATAATTCTTAAGGGCATGCACTCTATTTAGTTCTATTAGTACTAAACAGATATTTCATTTAAATTATTTTTTAAGTTAGGTTTCCACACTATGAAAAGTAGTCAGTCCCTATTGAAACATACTGTTTACATAAAAATCATATTTCCTAATATAAAATAAAAAAATATCTTTCTAAAAATAAGTAAACTCTGAATTTTCTTCTATCAGGTTTTAATCAAGTGGCCTTTGAATATCTAAGCTGGCTGAGCTCCTGTTAACTCCATTAAGATTTTGCATCCTGATAGATTTGGGTCTGCAATTCTTACTTGAATTTTCATAATTTACAACAGATGATTAGGGTTTTATTTTTTTGTTTTGCGTTATGTGTGTGCTATAAAAATTTGTTCTGCAAATGAACCAACCTAGAGATGAAAAAAAATTAGAACCTATAAAGTAAATAGAAATTATAACTAATATTTTCACAGAAATTAAACATTTCTTTTATCATATATGATAGCCTTAACACATATTTAAAAGAAATGGTTTCAGGATTTTTTTCTCCTCCAGAATATTATAGTTATGAATTACAGATTTTTCTCACTCAGGTTAGAAATGTTATTCTCCAATTGATTTTTAACAGTGGGATAATAGCTTTAGAAATGTGAATGATTCCTATTTTCAAGCAAGTATTGAAGAATATGTGACTGTCCAAAGAAAAATAGATGTGTCAGTAATTCTGTTATTCTCTGAAGTCATATGTCAAAATTTAGACAACATTTCTATTACTAAACTTCATATAACATTTAACAGGTAATTGGCAACCTAAGATTTTTCTCTGAAAAATAAGTTTCTAATAATTAATCTGAGATTCTGAGCAACGAACTCTTTTATCAAATTAAAATTTCTCCTAAGAGTTACAGTCAGAATTTAAAGTACCTATCCTGAGTTGTGGTTTTTAACCACTAAGCTGTATACATTCTTTTGTTTTTTAATTACAATAATTCACCAAAACTCCATTATCAAAAGGCATCATGTGTAGAACATAGATATGTAATATGTTTGGAACATGTTTTCCTCTCATGCTACCATCGTCTGTCCAACAACATGGACAGACGAGATGAGAAACAATATCTGGGAATATCTATACTCTGTTTTCCTTCTGAATTGTTTAATATTCTTGAATTTCTAATTGTTAAAATTCTCGCTAGAATACTTTATTGTAGTAATGGTAGAAATAGATTATTCTTGTTGAATGATAAATTAAATTGTATTAAAATAGGCATGTTATTGATGTCATGTTAAAATACATCACTTTTTTGAGTTTTAATTTTTTAGTTAATAGAGAAATTCAGTATTTATATTAATTAAAATTTAAAATAATTCTCTGAATTCTCAGATATCCTTAAATGTCAAATTGAGTCTTTTTAGTTATGGCAGTATCATTAGAGTTGTTAGTAAAGGTGTGGATTTGAAAAGTTTTGAAGGAAAGATTTCACTTTTTCCCTTTCTTGAAGTATAGTGACTAGCTTTTAAATTTATTTTACTTAAAATCCCATTTATTGCACATTTTTTATTCCAATGATGTCGTAACCTATGTTTTATTTTTATTATAGTAATAAATACTATAATAATTGTATTTATATAAATGTGTATGTAATTATATACAAAACTAGATATTCCCATTACTATTCCTTCCATTCTATTTTATTTTTTCCTCTTTATTTTTTAAAAATTATTATTATACTTTCCTTTTATCTATCTCCTGCTCTTGTTAGAGATCTATCTGTACTGTTTTAATTAGCAAAACAATTATTTGCTGCCTTCCAGGTAGTAAGGTTTAGACTATCTCCTAAATGATTTTTTTTTTTTTTTTTGGAAGCTCCAACAGAAGAAGTAACCATCAGAACGTCTTGGAATAAAAGTTATTTCCTACTACAAGAAAAAATACACAAAATTGAGAGAAACAGAAATAAAGTAATAAAGCAAGAGTGAATACCAGACAATCAAATTGAGACATTCAAACTAAACTAATCCTGGCATGAGAAACCTCACATTTGTCATGTTCTCTTGTTCAAATAGGTGGCCCATCTTGAAACAGGGATCTACAATGAGGCTTATTATTTTCTAAGCTGAAATAAATATTTTTTAAAAAATAAATAAAAATGTGAAAATCTGAAATGTAGGTACTAAAAGAAATACTGTTTGAGTTATATTGCATAAATTATGGCATCAAATATATTTCTTCTGTTTAGTTTTAGAAAACTAAATGATAATCACAATCGATTAGAGATAAAGAAAAAAAATAACCAAGAAGACAGTTTTCTGCCTACAATTATTTTCTACTTTCTAGAATTCTTGTCTAATATATCAAGTGTTAAAATAATAAAAATAAAGTACTTACTTGATTATTGAAGTGTTAAAACTGCATGGTAGACATACCTTTTCTTTCATCTGAATATGCTGATTTTCATTTATCTACACTATTAAAATTTTTCTTAACTAAAATGCACATTTTATTTACGTTAGAGGTTGACTAATTTAAATTTAACCGCTTATCTTGTATTTTCTAATGATTTCCTTTTTATTGTTTTATTGATTGATAACTGCTTCATTTTTTTCTTTTTTTTTTACATATTGAGTACTTATGAATCACTTCTCTGTTTAAGGATAGAAGAAATAAAAGATGAATTATATAGTGAGTCATACTTAGTATGAGAAACTAATTTAGAAAATTATGCTTTGTAAGTTCCTAAAAAAATTAAACAATCAGAGAACAGAAAATGAAGTAATAGAACTAGGGAGAATGCTAGATTGAAAAAATATCAGAGAAAGGCATTTTTAGTTGCTTCTTTTTTTTTTTGTTTTGTTTTGTTTTTTGAAATCCAACTGAGACAGAAGTAAGAAATAGGTCAGATCTATCTAGCCATTTATCTATCATCTATGTATCTATGTATCCACCTATCATCTATCATCTATCTATAATGTATTTATCTATGCATCTATGTATCTATCTATATATATGTATCTATGTATCTATCTATCATCTATGTGTATATATATATTATATATATAATATGTATAGATACATAGAAGGTTTATAGTTTCAAAGGAGAGTAAGTAATTTATGGAGGTTTGATAGAAAATCTTTTCTTTCAGATAATTGACCAAATATTAATTCTAATCACATGCATTTACTCCTATTCCTATAGAGTAGTTTTAATTTCTTTATCTGATTCAGTTTCTAAAATAACTCATGCAGTTTGATTAACTTTTTTATGATAGCTAGAATTGGTTCACATTATATTTGAAAACATGTCAGTTCTTGTAGATTCCATAGAATCAAATGCAGACTTCTGAGATGCCTTAACACCTCTGCCACACACATTAAGTTCCTCGATAACTATGTCTCTTCCCAACTCACATGTCACTCAATTTATATTTATTTCTCTGAAATATATAACCAGTTTCTACAAACTCCAAAATCTCAAACATAGATAAAATGAGCATGAAACATGAAAAATAACTCACCTAAAATGTATTTCATTTTTCTGTTGTGTGAAAGACTAAAATTTTTTTCTCATGAGAGAATGCAATGAACAACTTGCAGTTTTCTGTTTTTTTTTTCCTGCCATCTGTTTTTATTTTTTATTTCTTTGTTTGTTTGTTTGTTTAGGTGATAATGAGAATGAAGAACAAGATTTTCAGCAATGAATTTTAAATATTTCCAATCTGTGGATCATTTCACTAGAGAGTCCTGGAAATTCCTCAGTGTTTTTCTATGGTAAGTGTCTTCTAAACACTGATTTATGTGATTTTTTCCTCCTAAAAAATATACACATCAATTTAAACTCTTTGAAAGTAGAGAGTATTACTTTCACATTCATATATTTATCTATTGTATTAGATGTAAGCATGACTCATGGTAGATATTTAATAAATATTTTATGTGGTTTTAGTCCATGTATAAGAATTTGGAATTAATGAATGATGACTAAATGCAATGCTATTTTTGAAAGATTTTTAAAAGTGTAAAATCTCATAACCAAAAGACAATGTGTATATATACATATGCACATACATACATACATATATATACATATATATACATACATACATATATATATATATATCTTCTATTTATTAATCTGTAAATTAGGAAAATAATAGTACTGATAGTATAGTGCTATTAAAATAGAAGTATATATAAGCTATGCATGAGATACTATAAGTGCTGTACACATATAAGTTACTATAATAGTTGTTTTGTGTAGGGCTAAGGTTATTTGTCATGTAACCTGAGCACCTCTTCAGGCACAAAATAAAATTTAATCACTTTAAATGCATACTTATTTTCATCCTTCTTGATGATATCCCAATTTCCTTTAGTATAGCAAGCTGAACAGGATAATGGAGAAACTAAAATGTCTTTTCCCCCTCTTCTCTAGTATGGGCTATTTTTAGACTTCAAATGGGATATTTAATGTAACCATTGGAAGAGATATGATGTCCTTGACTCCCCCCACTGAAATCCATATGCAAAGAAGCCTTGTTAAAAGAGAATTATAAAACTATATTTTATAGTTAGTTCATAAATAAACTTGTAACTGCTCACATCAAAGATCTCCTTCTTTTAATTCAGGATGTTGTAAGGAAGAACTTTTGTATCTTCAAAGGTTTTTTATTGTTCACACACTCATACCTATTTTTTTCATATTAACTTAAATGGATTTTCTAGTAAAATCTAACTTTTACTGTAATCAATACTGTCAGGAAGATCAGTGAAGAAAGAAACATTCAACACAAACTTCACAAGGCTGTTTTTTTTTTTTTATTAACTCTATTCTAATCTAATATAATTCCATCTAAGGCAAATAAGTCATACTCTCAAGAACTTTTCAAAAATTTGTTGAATATTTATTCCAGAAGTCACAATAGTTTGATCAATGCAAGAATAATAAAATATTTTAAATAAAAGCACTTCTTACATGATTTTCTATTAATATTATATTTTTTCAGTGAAACTCACAGGACTTATACAAACAATGTGATCCAGTTACAAAAATACTGTACAATGATGAAATTATTATTTCATGTGTTACTCTTCTGTATAATATTGAACCCTACAATATCAATTTTTACAAAAAATAATATAACTATAGGGTTCCTAGAAGTGCATACAGAATCCTTAATATCTTCTTTGAGTAATATCTACCCTAATCAATGTGTCCACTCAATAAATACCTAAATGTCTTAGTAATCAGTTGCAGGCTGAATTGAAGGCTATTTAACACAATAAAAATAGTAATCAAAAGCTTTCCATGTATACATATGACAAAATAATTATACCGCAAATGTTTTTTACAAGTGAGTTTAAATAAAATTTAAAAACAGATAATCCCTTCCTCTTAGGAAATTTCTCCATTAATTTACACCCTTCTGTTCAATACTGGATATTGCCAAAGGAAAACTATACCGAACAGAGTTAAACATGTAAGGGAGATTTTATTCAAGACCATCACAAAAGTTTTTGAGTGCTAAGGTACCAGAGGACACACTGGTTCGGGGGGTGAGTGGTAGTCAAGATGATTAAGCCGTCAGTGTTGGTTAATTTTAGGTTCCTATGTTCTCAGAAAGAGAGAGATAGGAGTTCTATCTTTCTTGATGATTACATTCAAAGGGATGTTTTCCAGAATCTTGAGAAAAACATTTCTGAGATGTAAAACTTACAAGATGCTTTTAAAAATATTTACATCTAAGAAACCAGAGAAATTGTTTGCAATAGCAAATTTCTAAAGCTCTAAGATGAGGGAGTTTAGAAATCTGTAGTCAGGAAAAAGCTTATCTAAAGTTTAGTCAACCTCGAGGGAACTTAAGGCCACTTTAGTCAATATCTTAACTACTGCCATAAAACAAGACAAAGGCATGAGGCAAAAGACTGGAAAAAAAGATGTAGATTGTTATAATATATTATATATAGATATAATCAATCAAATCAGTAGTTTCCTCCTATGAAAGCAAAAGCCAACTAGAAAATATAATAGAAAATGAGATAGCATTCAAATGTCAGAAGATATATCATGAAATAAATCTAATAGAAAGCAAAATTATCTATAGAAAAATATAAAATTCTATTAAAGCACATGAAGGAATATTTCCTCACTAGTAGTATAGTGTATTTGTATATCAGGAGATACAATATAATAAAAGCCAATTTTCTCCAAGTTAATAAAAGTTCACCATAATTAAATTAATTTTTAAAAACCTTACTGTTTTTAAATTGTTATGATTCAAAAATAAAATAGAAAATTCAAATATATTATTAATTGTAAAATTAAAAAATGTTAATAGATGTTAACTAGACTTATTGTGGTGATGTTTTGCAAATACACAAATATCTAATCATTATGTTGTACACCTGAATCTGATATTCTATGTCAATTATGCCTCAATTAAAATATCAAAATAAAATAAAAATAAATTTAAAATAATAAATGTTATTTTTTTACATTTAAATATCTCATCAAAAGGAAATATATGTTTCTTTATAATACAAAATAAGGAATTAACTTCTCACTATTTACTAAACTTTCTCTTCTTCTCTCATCTGTACCATCAAAAGTGAATTTTTATTACATATATGAATGAATTTCTTATTCTCTCTCACTGTTCTACATATTCATCACTGAGCCAAGATCACAGTCACTTGTGTTTCATAACTCTAAAATAAACATTAATATCTAGTAGACATCTTTTGCAATAACTTGTACTTCTCTCTTATCAATTACAAAAAATTCCTGATTCAATATTTCTATATGAATTAGAGTACTGCTAATTAGTATAGTTTTTACACTAATTAGTGTAGTTGTTACACTAATTAGCAGTACTCTTTAATTCATATAAAAATATGCTCAAAAGTCACTTTATATGAACTGCAGACATGTCCTGTTTACTTTTCTACGTGAGTTTGAAATACATTGTATGGTATATTGTACATATCATATAATAATAAATTTCATATTCCATGTCATATATTATATTATATATGCATTGTTTATCTGCCTCTTTTACTAAAGTATAAGTGCTTTTAAGGTATAAATCTTGTCAGTTTCAATCACTGTTGTATATACAACATGTACAACATTCCTTACCATGTAGTTAGCTCTAAATAAATATATATTACATGAATTAAGGAATATGACATCTACCTCACCTGTTCACCTCCTCCAAAGACCTGTTTTGGGGAGGCGTACTTAAGACAAATCCCATAAAATATCCTCTTGATGACTGTTATCGATCGATGAAGATATTGCATGTGACCTAAAATGGCCTGTACGAAGTGAAAGGAAAGACTTTTGTTCCCTTAATAGGGAACTTCTTCAATCTCTCAAAGACTAGAATAATAACATGTGTGACCTTGGATACTGAGACACTGCTGATAGATGCTTTGTGACAATGAGGGATGTTACCATGAAAACAAAATGAAGATTCAAAAGAAGGCAGGCCGGAGTTACTAGCAGGGCTAATACCAAAGAAATCAGACCTGAAGTCAGAATACATCATGCTTGGTGCCTGGCTTACCTTTGAATACATTGCTATTTTTTTATTAGATTTTTAAAAATTGAATAAGCTATCGAACTTGAGTTTAATATTACTTGTAGTTGAAAACACCTTACCGAGGTGGAATTCATGAGTTTCCTTCAGAAGATTTGGCCATCCATATCAAGAATGGTTGGTTTTCTCTAAACATGACAATTTAGTAAATATCGAGCAAAAAAAAAAAAAATCCTTCAAATACTGGTGATTTTCTTATATAAATAAAAGAAATTGAACTGTTAATCATCATCAACACAATGACAATCTGTCATTTCAATTCTGAAGGACGGCACAAAATTAGAAACAAGTTTACAGGCTCCAGATTCAGACAAAACTTCCAATTTAAATTTTAAATTGCATTAATTATGAACATTCTGCTTTTTAGTAAATTTCTAAGATTTAGTTTCTTTGGAACTTTTTTGAAACAACAAAACATATTGATTACTAAGGGTAATATAACAAATGGTGGAAGAGAAAAGCTACCTATTAATTTGGTTTTGGGAAGGTATTTATGTTGTCTGAAGAAACCTTAAAAATCCACAACACTGGTCAAATAAGTGACTATAGTTTGATAAAGGGAATAAAAGCTAACAGAAAAAAAATAAGTGGTGGAAAAAACCGCTTATTTTTCTTTTAATTGGTCTGTGTTATACTTGTTTATATATAAAATACTTTTAAAGGTATCAGTATGTTCAATTACTTACAGTTCTTTTTAAAGGATGATTTTTTAACGTTGAACTTCGGCCACATGTTTTTAAATATCATTTCGAGGTTAAAAAAAAAAGGCTCTGAAAAAATGAATTATAAGTGGCAAAGACATCATGAAGCTTGGTTTCTTGCCTGTTAATTACTTTGAATTTCTACCACAAAAATATATGTCCATTAAAGCGGGCTTTTGTTTCACTCTCAAGGAGACAGAAAATCATTACGAGCTATTGAGGAATGACACAATATGACTGACAATATTAAAAGATCACTCTGTCTATGGTGTTGAAAATAAAAAAAAAAGGGGGGAGGGAGGTGTGGAAAAATGTGAAAGCAGGAAAATCAGTTAAGAGATAACTGTATATTCCTGAAAACAGATGATCATGGTTTGGATCTCTTTGGAAGTGGTGAGATATGTTCTGATTCTGGATACCATCTGAAAGTAGAGCCAACATTTGCTGATGAATTGGTTATTAGAAGGTGACAGAAAAAGATTAAGGCAACTCCAAAGTTTTTGGGTTAAGAACATAAAAAAAAGGAAACTGAAGTTTGCTAATACAGAAAACAAAGGCTGGGTAGCAAGTATGTGGGGAAAGGAGGTAAAGAGTAAGTTCTGAAATTTATTTTCATGTACTAGGTTTTTATCTAGGAAATTGTTAAATACAAGAACCTGGAATTATGGGAATGATGTGAAGTGAGATTATAAATTGGGAATTTTTAGAACATAGATATTTAAAGTCATGGATCCAGATGAAATAAAACGAGCACAGAGACTGACTGGAAAGCTAGTGAATATCACAAGTAACCAGAGTGCAAATGTTTTTTGTCTAAATCCAATATCAGCTATTGTTTTATGCTAGGTATTAGAAATGGATAACTCTAGGTTTTAGGTTTCCCCAGGACTCTGAATTTATCATTTTATGATATTGGTTGAAAAGCAGGGGAGAGGAAAAAAGTAGGAAAAGCATTGATAGTGAGGGAGATATGGGAAAGAAAGAAAAAAAAAAGTTGCATCTTTAAGAAAGGTGTCAAATAATAAGTTGCATTAACATATCCCACAAAAAATTAAAAAGGGAAATGCAATAATAATTAGTTTTCACAGGCTCTATAAGTTAATTCAATTTGATGATAACAGTGAACATTTGTACTGTCCCACATTCCCTTTACTTACAGATGAAACTGTTTACAAACTAAAGCTTAAACTGGTAAACTTGTACAGAGACTTGTCCTTGGCTGACAGAAGCCATCCGAAAAACACCTGTGCCAACTTTTAGAGTCAGCCATAGGTCAACAGGTGTGTGGGTACAAAAGCCTGGACTTTTATCTCTAGATACCACAACTCTGCAGTGCAGTTTACAATTCAGATTCCCCTGCCGTTTATCTGTATTCAGCCTTAGCTTAGCTCTTTCCCCTTTCCTATTCTGCTTACTTCAGTTCTTCTAGGTCTCTCCAGAAAAGCATGCCCTCAAAAAAAAATAATAACACACCAGATTTTTTGTCTCAGGCTCTGTTTCTAGGGAAGACTATTTAAGACAGATTGTGGAAGTATTCTGAAGTCAAAGCTGAAAAGATTAGCTGATCATTAGTTGTGAGAAATGAGTATCGAAGATAAGATCAAGGTTGACTTTGACTGGTCTTAGGAAGAAAACCCTAAAAATGAGTTTATGAATTTAGCTTTTTCATCAGGCGGATGGAACTAAGGATGCCTTCTCTAAAGTAAGTCAGCTACTGATACGCGCCGACATGCAGTAGCTGTGCAAAAGATAGAATTTGTACCTGTATTGCATAAAGAGATACACAGAGAAAGGAATACAGTAACTTGTATAATATTGCTGGAATTTGAAATAGATGGGGAATGGTAATTGTAGAACCATATTATCAAGTGACTATTGCTGAGGATCAATAATATTCTGGAAGAAAAAAATGTTAAGCTCAAAGGAATCCATGAGGTATGTAAATAAAAATGTGGCATATAGAATCCCTCCTGGTCAACAAAAGGTTCTTAACAATTGTTTCAGAAAGCTATTCCTGCTGACACCAGACTTTGGACTCATCCAGAATCCCCTAAAATCCAAGGATCAGCAGGAATAGTACATTCTTCTTTCTTAGATAAGAGTGTCCTCTGTTTCCCTTGCTTGAAGGTATGCATAACTTTCAAATGAGTCAGCAGGGAATTAATACCACTGATAAGGTGATTAGCAACTGATTTCTGTAGACTAGGGCTTAAAGAAGGAGATGGTATAAAACTGCAATCCCCAATAACAAAGGGGGTGATAGAAAGCTGAAATATCAGAGGACAACAGCAGCACTTAACTATCAATAATAAAATTGGTGTAATAACCATAATTGACAGTCAGTTAAAATGGCTGTAGAAGGGTAGTCATCTCCTCAGGTATTTATGAAAGTGGCTGAGAAATCAGATTCCAAGAGACAAAACAGCTACACATCCAATAAAGAAATTGCTTAATATGGAGATCTATAATGTATGAGAAGGCTAAAGGCAATCATTCCAATAGAGGGTCATGATTCACCCAACAGTTTCCAGAGTTTGACTAGTGTTAGACTCAGTACCTTGACTGAAACAAGGAATGGATCTTCATGAAGAATGATTCTGCAACCAAATATAAGTGAATTCAGTAGTGATTTACTCAGCCCTTTCCCAAAAGGATCTATAACTATTTAAACAAATAACCATGGCTTAGGGAAAGGGAAATAAACAATACTTCCAGGAGCATTCAATTTAGGGTCCATGCTAACACTGATACCCACAGAGCAAAAGCTTTGGTTGAAGTAGAGTGTACTGTGATTAGTGCAAAATGGAGTGCTGACCCTAGTTGATTTTACAGTAAATTTACTGATTTTATCACCTAAACTGTTGATCATTTCTCTATTATATTCTGACATATACAACTGAATTTAACATATATATAAGTTAGGTCTTTGACCAGTGGAATGACAGTTATTGTAGGAAAAAAGACCCAGTGAAAATTCTGGAAACTTTCTGCGAACCCTAGTCATGACAGTTGATCAAAAATGATATCAGCTCAGGAAGAAATGGCAGAGACTAGCACCTCTCTTAAAAACTTATGGAATTATATACAGGCCATGTTTCCCATTCTTTTCTCATTTTATTTAAACATAAAACTTGAATAAATCATGACAGATAAAAAGGAGAATAGCAAAAATGTAACTGAATTTTAGCCACAATTGTTAGTTTTACTTAATAGGGTACACTTAATAGGGTAGAATAATACAGCCTTAGTAAGGGTTGTGTAGCTATTGGTCTGGCAAATGTGATTTATTTCTTTCAATGGCTAAATCTAAAAAAGATAAAAAGCAGTTTGTATTCAGATGATGTGACTGTCAGTATGTTTTCATGGTCTTGCCTCAAATACTTTTAATTCTACACTTTAACACCATATAGTCCAAATAAAACATTTAGAGTCATACTGACTTACTATAGTTATGGTATTGATTGAATATTATCTGGTTAGCAATAAGTAGTAAGCACTCTGAATTTATTACAGAAACATAAATATAAAAGGAGTAAAGGTATTGCCATTTTGGTGAAGATTTCAGGCCAGGACATCTCAAAACAAACAAACAAACAAAAAACGAGAGAGAGAGAGAGAGAGAGAGAGAGAGAGAGAGAGAGAGAGAGAGAGAGAGAGAGAAGGGCAGGAATATGTACTTCTCCTATTCTACCAAGAAAGAAAAAAGAACATCTCAAACCTCTTCTTATTTTAGAAGCAGTGTTTTCTCCATGTGGGAATACAGTTCTAAATCATTTATTGGATAAGAAAGAAGGTTCCTGGTTTTTAACCGGTCACAGAACAGTAATGGATTCTGAAATTAGTAAAATATGCAAAATAAGCAGTCCTGCCAGATTGGGCCATATAACTCAGTAAACTACTGGGGTATGAGAAGTATCTGAGGGTAGAAAATAAAGTAATTTATTATCTCCAGACTAAAGATCTGAATACTTACCATGCCATACATAGTTGAGAATTATAGTCCATTTGAAAATATAGTTCCTGGCATGCTACTGGGTCCCGGTAGAGCTGGAATAACTGAGACATATAGTGACCATGATTCATGAACCTTCTCTCATAAGTCAGACAGTTTTGAAAAATGATCATTAAGTTAGTTGAGACCAGCAGTCATTCAACTTAAGTTAAAAGTGATGTATCTATGATTGGGTCTGAACAGTAGGAGAGAGCACAGCATGAACAAGTGACCCAGAACTCCAAACTACCCACCTCTTTTATACATATGCCTCTCTCTCAATTCACACAAATAGTCATAGTGGGGTATCCATATGAATAATTGATGGAGGGCGTGAAAAAAATAAAGCTTGGTTAGAGATGTGTCTGCATGGTTGCTGGTCTGAGCTGACAATGAATGGTAGGTATACTATGACTTCATTCAGGGATGATGTGCTAAAAGACATGGATGCTGGAAAGTCCTCCCAAGGATTAGACTCTCAAGTGATGAATTAGTTATTTAATTTTTGTGGAGAAAGAGGTGTTTGGGGTTACAGGAACACACAAATTCACTCACAGTAGTGAATGGCTTAGATTTTTTAAGGGGCCTGAGGAACAGAGTTGGAAGATCAAGCACAAGGATTTATCTAGAAGAGAAATGTGAATGGACTTATGTAAATGGCCACAAATGGTGAAGATATTAAACATGAATTCTTACCACTGGACAACTACTTCAGAAAAGACACTAATAATGAAATGAAGAGGTTGATTTAGCCAGTCAGACTCTGTACTTAAAGATTCCAGTTGTTGAGCTACTGTGGCAGAAATAAGAGCAAAGAGGCAGGAGCCCAAGAGCATGAGTTTTCACTTGACACAGCTGATCTAACATGTACTGCTACTAAATCTTATACCTGCCTGAAGCTCCCGGTGTAGTACCGGCCCTGGAAGAAACCAGCTCTCCACTTAGAGGCAAGTTGTTTATTCTACTTGACTCCTTCCATTTTCATAAAAAGGTAATGGTTTCTCTTAATATGGAGTGATATGTTTTCTGGATATGGGTTTGCCTTTTATGTCCATAGGGTCTCATGCACAATCACTATATCTGAGGGCTCCCAGAATATCATAGTCACTAATAGTGAACCCTCATATTATTTTTTCAGGACCAGAACCCTTTATATGGCAAAATATATGCAGAAATGGGAGAATGACCATGGACTGGATGACATAGTTCGCCACCCAGAAGCTGTAACCTGACTGAGCAGTAGAAAGGTCAGGTCATGAAGAGGTAAAATACCAAGATATAGAAAGCAAGGATTGGAAACAGGAGTGACCCCATTATAATACTGCCAGCTGTCCACTTGATGAATGTGTGGTTCCTCCTTCTGCACATTTAGGCTTTGTGGGACTCCGGATCTTGGTTCCTAGATTAGACACACAGTAAGAATTTCCCTAATCTTAAAACCACAGCTAGCCCTTGGTCATTTTGAGCAACTAATACAAGCAAGATTGTATTTACCATACTGTTTGTAGAGTTTCTGCTATATACTAGTTAAGGAAAAATATGTTTGACAATTGACTCTTTGAGCATTTTTGCTTACTCACATGCTCAGTTCAACTGTAAGTATACAAGTACAACAGTCACTCTCTTATAAAGGCATGGTAAATAGGAATATCATAATCTTCAAGGAAGAAGTCCTATGTCACTCTACCAGGCAAGCCACCTATACTAGTAGAAGCACTAGTCAACGGAATTCTAGACTGGGTGGTAGACCAGCAAGATGGTGTATCATTAGAGCCTTAGGACAACTATGATAGGAGGTCATTCTACAAATCCATTTCTTTTAAGTTTGCCGTAAAATAGTTACTAATCATAATTATGAAGAAGATATACCTGTATAAGGTTGAGTTAATGTGCAAAGCATGTGAATCTGAATAGTGCAAATGGTAGACTGGAGATGATTTAAATGTGCATATCCATCCTCCAGCTGCTCCAAGTATTGAAGCCAGAATTTTCTATTCATTTCCTAGAGAAATACCTCTGGCTGGTAAGACACTTCAGCAGGATACCTACCCTTGGAGGTAGCATCACCACACTTCAGGAAGCATTGACTAATATCTGGATACAAAATTCTGGGTCTTGGCCTCAGGTTAGAAAATTATGAAGCATAATTTATTTTTCAGGGTGTCAAAAATTAGGCTTAGACTGTACTAAACTGAGACCACAAGCTTGCCTACTCCTTCCCCTTTCTTTTCCAGTTTACTTCACTTCCTTGTGGTTTTTCTGTAAGCCACACGTATCCTGATCCTTGTCTCAGTCCTGCCCCTAAGCAGCCCAAATAAAGTCAATCACTACTTCGCCATTTCTAAATAGCTTAAGAACATTGTCATTTTCCCACTTTTATCTAGTTCCACAAAATATGCTTAAAGATAATTGGTTTTATTGTAAACTAGGAATGCACTATTTTGGGGTGCCATGGGAAAGATTTAAAAATTTCAATATCAAAATTAAAAAAAAAATTAATGATTTCTTTTAGAATTTATCATGTTTACATATACAGAGACACATACACATATTCACACATATAAACATACACATACAGAAGCAAATCAAATTTAATCTTTCCCTTATAACTATATATTTTCTATTTAGTGTTTTGGTATGTTTTTTTTCTAATTTTGGTATATATATATTTTTTAGTTTTAGAGTTTCTTTGCTACTGTGTTGTTAGGATTATTTTCTCTAGGTTTTTTTTTTTTTTACATTTAGATATAGAATAAATTTGTATATCATAGACATTACACTTATATTTCAAATATAAGTGAATTTTTCAAGCCAAATGAGTTTTTGAACACAATTAATTACTGAAACTCTGAACATAATAAAATCATAATACATTAAAATATTTATTATTACTTCCATGAATATTTTAAATGGGATTATGCATACATGAATACAATAGCTGATATTGATACATTTATGTAAAGGGGCAATTTTATTAATATGTGTCTCTGCCTTTCTCCCCAGATCTGTAATAAAAAAAAAAAGAAAAGAAAAAGACCATGTCTACTACTTTTTATCCTCAATACAGTTTCCAAAGAGTTGTGTCCTTTTCGTTAAGTGTCAGAAGCAGCAGAAAAACTGGAAGAAAAGAGACAAAGAGAGCAAACACAAGCAAAATGGCCTCTATTTGTATTCCTCAAATAGCTTCTACACAAAGCACTTCGTTATTGAAATATCTAATTCCAAACTACAAATCACTTTCTCCAGGTAAAAACTCATTAGCCTCTTCCTTGTTAGTCATGTAACAGATCATTCAAATTCAAATGAGTTAATATTAACTCTGGGCATGCTTTTGTCTGTTGAAAGCCTGCAGTCACTGGGAGGAACAGCTTTATCGTATGTGGTTTTGTAACCCAACAAGTTACACTTATATTGAGTTTGAAGAAAAACTGTCAAGAGGAGGGACTTGCTCCCTTTATAGAGGGTGAGAAGGAGTTAGAAAGTGAAAACAATTGCAGTGCTTATAAATTTCTGCTCCTGACAAGAGAGGCTATGCATTTATTTTAATGGAGAAGTGGACATTATTATGTTGAAAGCATTTTCATTATTTGTGTTTCTAGTATAAGCTGATAGATATCAGTGCAGTCCTGAACTGAAAATACATATACTAATATCATAAAAAATGGAATATTAATTTATCCTTTTGTAGACTGATAAATTGTCAGTTTGGTTTATGTATTAGCATTTTAATTAATATGCATTTTATGAAAGTCATATCGATGGAGGTGGTTCTGACAATAATATCTAGTTGAAACTCCCAAATATGAGAAGCACACCTTACATTAGTAACCATACGCATCGGCAAGCTGTTTCCACTGTAATACCTTCTGTATAAGTTTCCCATAACCATGGCTGTGCAGGACTGTGTAAAACAAACTGTAAGAATTACGTACATGTTAACCCTACATTCAGACATATATTCAACTTTGCCACATTCTTACACATAACTCACAATTCCCCTGCTTGATTATCACTTAAATTTAGAGTAATTAAACATGATATAAATTTCAGTACTGAGTCAAAGTTTATCCAGTCTTTAATTGCTGAAGTTTTGTTAGTAACTTTTGATGACTGTTTCCTCTTCCAGTAACCTGTGGTAGGCAGACTTGCTACTTTCAAGTCTGGGTATAAATCTATTGCCTCTTTAATGATTCTCTTTTACTCTTCATAATCTGTATTGAAATGTAGGGTATAAATGAAGTCAACTGAGAATATCATGCACTTTTCTAAAAGCTGTCACCAATTCTATACCTAATCCTGATTAAAACCATTAAAACTCTATTTTATTTATCTATCATCTATCTATCTATCTATCTATATCTATCTATCTATCATCTATCTATCAAGTTTTATAAAAATATGCATGTATGCAATGTATGCAAATATGCATTTGTATATACATATACATATACATATACACATGTAATGATAGCCAGAATAACAGCCTACCCAAATTTTTCATGTCCTAATCCCTGGAATCTGTGAAAATGTTGCTTTACTTGGCAAAATGGACTTGCAGATGTGATTAAAATTAAGGACAATAAAATGGGAGATTATCCTGGATTATCTCAGTGGGTCCAAAGTCATCACTTGAGCCCTTATGGACAAGCAGAATAATAGTCAAGGAGACAGAGCACGAAAAGAAGGCAGAAAAGATGTTTCAAAGCGAGAAGGCCCGGAGTTATGGTTGCTGGTTTTTGGATGGAGGCACCCACGCGCAAAGTCCTAAGAGGCTCTAGGAGGTAGGGATGGTCTATAGCTGACAGTCAGCAAGAAAATGGGGCCCTCAGTCCACAAATACATAACACTAAATTCTACCAATAACCTAAATGAGCGTGGAAGCAAACAAAATACTTCCCAGAGCTTTAAAAAGTGGCCCTGGCATAATACCGCTATTTTGGTCTTGTTAGACGGAGCAGAGGAACCACCAAACCACTGTGTGCCTAGACTTATTTATGATCCATGAAGACTATGAAGTCACAAATGGACATTGTTTTAATCACTTATTTTTGGTGCTCTTTTTAAAAACAGCTATAGAAAAGTAGTTTATACACTTAATTTTTCTTTTCTTCCCCCAATAAGATTAAGCCACAGAAGACTCAAAAGTGCTATTTCTGAGATAAATACTGAAGGTATCTAGCCTGGGGGAGCTTTAATTTACATTTAATTTTCATATTTGTTCCTCTGGATTCTTTGTGATTTATCCCCATTTTCTAATATCTCTGTTCACATTTGAGAACAATATTCTTCTGTTCAATCATTTTATTCTTTCATTCTTTCTCTTGAATGTTGAGTATTTTCCTTCTTGGCTTACTTTAACTACTGTCCTCAGTTATGTTTCTACGTCAAAACATTAGAATCCAAATATATGCATTTCAATCAATTCATTATACATGCAAATTATTTACTTTTTACAGATGGAGAAAGGTGTTTTTTTTCTTTTTTTTTTAAACCTAGAAAGGAAAAAAATAGGAAAGTATATGCAACACACTAAGATTGCTGTTTCATAATTGCTAATTTTTTCTTTTTAAACTTAGAACTTGCAAATTACGTTTTAGACTACGTTATATAGAAAAAAAAAGAAATCAAGACCAGAGATGTAAAGTTGAAGTCACACAACTAAAAAGTGGCCAATGTGGAATTCAACTTAGTGCAATTTGTACTTTAGAAGATCTACTCTTTCAGCCGCTCACTGAGGGAAATAAAACTGTGTCTTCAATTTGTTGTCATCATTGTTAAAAAGCTAGTGCAATGCTAGGCATAGAAAAGTGTTGAATATATATAATTTCATGGAATTCATCAGAAAATAAAAAAGTCATGTCTTTTGTTCAAGACCAAAACATAGATTAACACATAGTGATTAAAATAATAGGGCACCATCCTCTAACATTCCACATAGGCAGCATCTCTCCTGAGGAAAATTCTTAGGCCTATGAGGAAGAGTCTGAAATGTATGCTCATCTGCTATTTACGTGAATTGTATCTCTATTTACTATATTTATTGTTCAAAATAGAGTACCATTTTGAATCAGACTGTCGTAAATCTTGGCTCTGCTATTTAATGACTAAATCCCATTTCTATTTGTCTTCTATTTGTTCTTCTAATTCTGGGGTTGGCAAACCATGGTCTGTGGGCTAAATCCAACCTATAGCCTGTTTTTATGTAGCCTAGGAGTTAAGAATGATTTTTAGATTTGAAAAAGGTTTTAAATTAAAACAGAAGAATATGTGATAGAGATCATATGTGACCCTCGAAGCCTAAACTATACTAACTGGCCTTCCACAGAAAAAAGTTTACCAATTCTTGCTCAAGCTCTGTGTCTTATGACTTTGTTCTTCTCTTGAAGTTCCTGGAATTTCTCTCTGCATTTTCACACAGTTGGCTCCATTTCTTATTCAGAGTTTACCTCAAAAATCACCTCTTTAGTGTCCCCATTTATTTTCTTCTAAATCGTTTCATGTGATTTTTACAATGGCATTTATCATTCTTGACAATCTATGTCTATATCCATATTGTTTTTGTTTTCCCCACACTTTCTCACTCAAAGAGAATAGATACTTCATCAGTGTATCATCATGGTCTGTCATGTGACCATATTTTATAAATTTACTGAAAACACGTGTATAAATAAACATGTTATCTTACCCTGTACAAGTTCTCCTATAACTTATCTCTAAATATCATTATAGAATAAATGCAGTTGTCAGTGATTTGGAGAATAAAGTTATTTTTGGAGTTGAAGTCCTGTTTGAATAATAAGAAAAAGGCAATAACTCTCCTCTGGTCTCATGAAGTTGATATGATTTTTTTTTCTTTAACGTTCACTTTTCTTCAGCAACTTTTAGAAAAATTACTGTCACTCAAATATGTTCATTTCCAAAATCTCTACTTCCATTAAATAAGAATAATTGACAGAGAGCTCTGTAAAAAGTGAGGCATTGAATTGTGAAAATCACCCAGGAAATTGCCTCACTCCTCTGTATTCTTTTTGGTTAAGAAGGAAGAGCCTATGTTTGTTAACTTAGGCAGTTGGTTTAAATGGAACAAAAGAAACTCCCTGTTGATTCCGTTTGAGACAGTGTCTCCACTATGGCAGTGTTTCATTTCAATATGATTTGGGAGTTCAGCACTCTTAATAGGATACTTAGGACTCACAGTGCTCTCTTGCTAAAGAACATGGATATTCTGTACCTGCACTCCTCTTTCTTATGGACTCCAATTTAAAAAGGCCTGGATTTTATCAGGCAGCACTATAAACATTAGGAAAACTAGCCAATTACTCTTAATTTACTCTTTACTAAGATATGAATGTTATTGCCATTCAAACTACTAATACAATGGTAACCTGGTTCTCTAAATATGTATATTCACACCTGCATCACGAGTCCCAATCTCTCTCTTTCTCTTTCTCCCCACATACAAACACACACACACACACACACACATTTGCAAGCATTCATGCTAAAATCATATATTTATCTATGTTTCTGGGCTTTTATACATATATGTTTTTACACGTTTCTGTTCTTCTAACTATTCTTTGTTAAGATAAGGTACAGCCGTATAATATTCTTACTTATTTAATGAAGAATATATTTCAAGTGTCTCATCGCTTCATAGAATGTCTTGCAGGCAATGTTTATAAATATTTGTTGAATTGAATTAACTTTACTTTTTGTGTTAGTCTGCTTGGGATATCATATCAAAATACCATAGACTGGGTGGCTTAAACAACAGTTTCATTTCTCATACTTCTGGAGGCTGGGGAGTCCAAAATTAAAGTTCTGGCAGGGTTCGGTTCTGCCAAAGCCCATCTTCCTGGTCTGCACTTGGTCACCTTCTTGCTGCTGTGTTTTTCTCTTCTTCTACTTATAAGGCCACAGTCCTGTCAGATCAGAGCCCCACCCTTATGACCTCATGTAACCTTAATTACCTCCTAAAGACCTTATTTTTAAATACAGTGACACTGGGAGTTAAGGTTTAGCATATGAATGGGGTGAGACACAAATCAGTCCATGGCACTCTTATTTGAATGATTTTCCATTTCATTTTTTTTTTTTTTAGTTAACATAAAAATAAAATTCATAAGAGTTAATTTACTTAAAGTAATAGTCTACATAGAATGATATTCTTTAATCACAGCAATGCCCATTTTTCATCTGAAAACATATTAATCTTTTTATATCTTTGCATTTAGAGTTATGGATATTAATACTTATCTCATGATTTTATGATTGACATGTGTTCATTCCTAGAATAGCTTGCTTTAAACTTCAAGGATTAGAAATTTGCTTTGATAAACAAATGATTCTCGTTGCATTTTTTACACACCTTGTAGTTGTAAACTTGAAAATTCTTCTGAGTTTACATGTTTGTATTTAAGGTGATATGTTTTTTTCCATTTTATTATATAGAAAGTCTCAGTCACTCTTATGTCATTTTGGTTTTTTTTCAACAAGCTATGCCTATCATGCCTTTTCCGCATAAAAGTTTTATTTAGACAAATTCAGGTTGCAATAAATAGTTTAATATTAGTGTCTGATCGATTATACAGATAAATCAATTCCTCTTCATTATGGCACAATAAAAATCCTGCTTGATTTTCCACAGAAAGTACCTGAAAATGCTTCCAGGGTTTAATCCCATTTATCATGAACTACTAAATTTCTTCTCTGTTGTAAGTACTATTATGTGATAAAACTAGATTCTCCTCAATCTTCACTATCCTTTGAACATATTCTAAATATATATACATTGGTTTAAGGTGACCAAAACTGTATACTTATTGATGTGACCCGGTCAGAAAAAATACTAATATCTCCATAAATAAAGTTCATATTATGGTGTATACAGCCAATGCAACTGAGGCCAAGAACTTACCCAAAGTAAATGACACATTTGAGAACTTTTTCAGGCTGAACTGACTCCAAATTCAATAATCATATACATAATATTAATGTTCTCCCTGAAATTTAGGCAATAGATACGATATTTTTGATACTGTTTTAGGTGTATCACCTAAAACGATATTAATATTTGTTAATTTTCTTTTGTGAAAGCTGACAAATATGTTAAAAATATAGCGTGAGTTACTATAAATACTAAATAACTGTTGTTTATTAAAAGGATTGGAAAGATTAATACTGGGGAATACATTTTTAAATCACATAGGAGAAAATGGGGGCCTAGCTCAGGTATTTATCGTCTCCTGAACAGTTAAGTGCTAAGGTTCTAAATCCATTAAGTGTAAAGGTTCTCTAATTGGTCCTAGTCAAACACTACTGGGACCCATTTTTCTTTTATTTGACAAATAGAAAATGTAATTGCTACTAGCTTAAAAAAAAAAAAATTAACCCTTAGAAGTGAGCATGAACCCAAAAGGTTGTTTTTCCCTTCTTTAAGATTTTTAAAATTGGAATGAAATAGAGGCAAAACGATTTTGGTTGAAGCCAACATCAGCAGGCTGCAGAGATCTCTCCTGACCATGATAAAATACACAAGCTTTGAGACAACTTTACTAGTACAGACACAACTTATAACTCTGAAGAGCCTCCTAAACGTCCTGCATTACATTATGGAGACTTTTTTTCCTTCATAGATTTATTTCTTTATTTTTCGTTTTATTTTTTGTTGACCAGAGGCTTTGTCTACCATTTTCTGGATCTCTATCATCTTAACGTTATTAGGGGAAGAGACAATTGAATTTTATTTTGATGTAGATTTGGCCAGTTAAGCTGGAGTTTCCTTTAGTGAACACAGTGCACGAAAATGCACCCTACACCGCTCTTGCCAACACACACACCTTCTTGTCATAATTTCCAGGGCACGGCTTTGAGAGATTCTCCACTTTGAGTAGGACTCACAAAACCTATCCTCCTTCCAGCAGTTCCTCCTCTACCAGTCAGAATGCTACCTCTGCAGCAGCCTTAAATACTACAGATAGGAGCGAACTCATGTGTCACCCTCTGTGAATGGATTAGGCCACCTTTTTTGATTCCCACATCTTGTTTAATACATATATTGTTTAATTGTATTGTGAAATTTGTTTAACTTTTATTAAGATATTTTTGCCATCTAATAATTGAGACTATCCTTTTAATATGATAATTGGGAGAGGGATTAGTAATTTGGGGCAAATTATGAACCTTCTTAACTCCTGTTTCCTGATCTGTAAAATCAAGAAAACAAATATAGTACATTGTACATACATCATAGGGGGGCTCAGTAAATATTAGTTTTGATTTATCATATCCATATTTATAGGAAAAGTATGCCATCGAATAATATTAGGCTTAATAAAGATTTTCAATATTTGGCATTTGATAGCTGACCTATTCTTTGTTCTTTAGTCAAACATAAGTAAGGAGTGCTGATGACCCATCCAATTTGTGGGTTAATATGTTCACTTTTAAGTTTCTTACTTTTAATTAATCAATTTTACAAGATGGAAGTCTTTTGAGTATGATCTAATATGTTCGGGTATGCAATAACAATATTTGATACTCAGGGAAACTTTGTGCTTTAAATATTCTCATATGTGTTTTACAAATAAGGCTCTAAGAGGATATGCAACACTCAGAAATAGGTGATAGAAGATTCTCTGTGTGAAAGGAGTTCTCAATATAGCTAAGAAAAAAAGTATACACAACTTTCACATCGATTGAATTTTTAAAAATCTATAATTTTGAGACAGATGCAGTGCATAATTTTATTTGCTACCTAAATACTAGGCTACTTTTTTTTTTTTTTCAGTTTATGCATCAATCTAACAAATTATTTGTGAGTTACATGCAATGCCTTTGGGTTAAAAGTTGCCCTGAACGATGAAGCTTATAATTAAAGAGAAAATAATATGCACTCAATTTAACATTCAAGAAAGGAAAAGAGACCATCTGGTTTATTTCAATGCCTTTACTGTGTAAATATGATTATAGTGATTTTGCTGACACCACTTTTAAATCTGCTTTTATGAATCACTTTTTACAGCGTCTCCCTTAAGGAGACATAAGAAGTGACAGGGAAGTGTGTAAGGATGTTTCGACAATAATTAGTGATAATGGTAACTTTTAGAAGACTTAAATATGATACCAAGGTTAGCTTATTCTCCCTAATGTAAAGGCTAATGTCGAAAACAACAACAAAAAAACACATTAATCTAAATACATTCTGATGCCTTTAAAATAACAAAAGATGTGGAGAAAGCTTTTAAATGCACTGTAATCTTAGCTATGTTCATTTATAAAAATATGTTAAAAATTTAAGGATACATTAAAAATTTCATGACTTCTTCTAGTGTTTTAAATACAGTTGTTAATCTTGAAATGAACTTCATTGCCATGAACCAGTAATACACTACGGAATTTTAATGATACTGGCAAAGGACAGAATTTATTTTAGGAAGAAGATATTCATACATACATGTAGCCAATAGTGTGAAAAATACAATCTGCTTTGTAGTTCTGCTGTTATTCGAAACAGATATGCAAACTCAATAATTGTTGCAAGCATGTCAAGAAAAAAAAAAAAGGTGCAAACCTTAAAATATTGCCTGAGAAGCAAATACATGAGAGGGCAATATGCGAGCTTTCTTGGATTTTTGTCATAATGCAAAAATAAAATAATATCCTTTTTTAGAAGTATTCTAGTTTGTTACAACATAATGGTGTGTATTTATAAAGACATACAAAGAAAAAAAAATGGGGCTTAGAACAATTTACAAGAAAATAAGAATGCTAGAAATATAGTCTTTCAATATCATTTTGGATGATTTCTGTCATTTTTTATCTACTGATTTTAGCTTATTAATGTTTCTTAGTTATATAAAAATCTGATCTAAAGGAATTCAGAATTTTAAGGATATTTTCTTGGAAATAATTACATATACCAGAATATGAATCATCATATTAAAACATTTATTTAATCTAGATGTACATTCAGCGAGCACCTATAGTTTTGTTTTATCAGCAGCCCAACCCTACTACATTTTTGAGAAATTTTCTCCAGCCAATAAAGGTACTGGAATCCTGGTCACATAAATGAACATGACTCAGACGTGTTACTTTTACTAACCACAAAAATTGTGCTAGAGTGAACATGTGGCATAAACCAAACCAGAGTCCTTTCTTAGATGATATGTGACTGATATGGAGAAATAGAAAATACCTTTTTGGTCCAGGGTTGCTGGACAGAACAGTGGCCATAGCTGTATTTAATTGTTACTGTTGCAAAATATAGTTACTATTTAACTAACCAAACTTAGAAAATTAATGTCATGACATGGATTATTTAGATAACTTCAATTTCTTAAATATAAGAAGGCAGGCATCACTGTAATAGTTAAATTGCAATTTAATTAACAATAAATTAAATCCACATTGCATAAATCTTTCTTTTTCACAATTTTTTTTCGAGAAAAAGTTGCAGCTTATGATAAGGTATAATCTTGTGAAAATTTACTGTTTAAAGGATCAATTTCTAGAAATTGCTTCTAGAAATTCAGAGACAACTCAATTTTTTTATTTTAATAATTATTCAGAACTGAAAATAAAGCACTAAAAGTAGAGATATGCTATGGTAACAGAAACTAAAATGACCAAATATATGTCTTATCCTGGTTTAAAATTTTTCAATATTTTTAACACATGCTCTCACCAGGCCAAAAGAAAACTACTAGAGGTGATGGGTATGTTTATTACTCTTACTCTGGTGATAGTAGCATGGGAGAAGGCTTGTGTCAAAAATTATTAATTTATATATGTGTGTATTTTTTTACATATCAATTACTCATAAATAAAGCTGTAAATTGTATGCAAATAATTTTTAATATAAACACCTTAATAATTTTACACTATACATATGAGCTATCTTCATGTGATCAGTTCTATAAATGAAGACTGTAATAGTTATGAATGTTTCATTCTTATTTTGATATGACTATGACTGTATATATATATATGTTCTCTATATATTTGTTTTCTTCTCCAGTCTCACCACCTTGCCATTAATATGAGAAGTATTAATTGTAATTAACTTTATGTTTCAGTATTTAAATATGGTATCAAATGGGAGTGTGAATCATCAGTTAGGAAAAGAATAAACATCACCCAAAGACTAAAAGGGGACTAGTAGCCTCTTGTTGGAGAAAAAAGTTACTGAATTTTCAATTATCAGGATATGTGCATGACATTAGGTAGAAGCGTGGCTTATTTGCTTCTCTACTGGACAATTAAGTAGGTTTTAAGGATATATATATATTATATATATATATATATATATATATATATACCCTTAAGTCATATCTTGATTGGTTCAGTGAAGCATATATTGAAAATCACCAGCAGAAAGTTAAAAATGTTTTAATGTACTCTTTAATTTTTTATAATTTCTTAAGTATATCAAACCTATGAACAGTCATTATCAAACACATTTTATCCATAAAGAAAGTGAACTTCAGAAAGCATCATAAGCTCCTTATCAACCGTCAAGTTAATATTGCTGAGTCTATTTCAGTATCTACATAATTATTAAAAAATCATTATTAAAAAATCTATTTCCCCTTCCATTATCAGAATATTGTCACAATTTTCTGACAGAAGTGCATGTGAAACTCATGGTATTTTTGTGTTGTTGTTTTCTTTTGTTTTCATAAAATTGAGAATACACTACTGGGTTAAGTATTCAGAGAGAAATAAAAGAACTGTGTTTATGCTAAAAATTCATTTAACAAACAGTTCTTTACCATGTCATTCCATCTGCCCTGATTCTTCTTTGCTATAATAAAAATGCATTGTTTTATTCTAACACACAATGATTTTCTTGCTTATTTGCTTTTTTTAGAAAAATGAGCATATGGACAATTGTTATAAACTTCTCCATACATCTAACTTCCTTTAGAATTTTGTCCTAAGTTATAAATTTGGACTAGAGTTAATATATAACCAATAGATTAGTTGTGTTATTCTTGCCAAGAAAAAAGTGATATTAATGATATTTTAACTACAGACTAGTACATATTGTTTAACAACAGAAATAAATAAAAAGTACCGATTTTGTATAAGTTTAAAAAATATAAAAATAAATTTGTGGAATTTATATTTAAATTTTTCACTTTAACCCTAGGTGCAATAAATATTTCATACAAAATATATGGTGATACTATAATTTATAAACCAAAAAAAAAAAAAAAGCAAAAGGTCTCAGAATTTTAGAAATTGTTGGCAAAGGTAGAAATTAATTTAAAAATTAGGTGAATACAGACCAGGAATAGACCCATATAAACACAGTCAACGGATCATTAACAAAACAGTGAAGGCAATACAATGAAGAAAACATAGTCTTTTCAACAAATGGTTATAGACTGGACATCATATGCAAAAATCAATCAATCAATCAATCATTCAATCATCTAGACACAGACATTATGCCATTCACAAAAATTAATTCAAAATGGATAGACCTGGATATAAAATGCAAAACTATAAACCTCATAGAAGATAACATAGGAGACAATCTAATGACCTTAGTTTTGACAATAACTTTGATACAATAATAAAGGGGTAGCCCTTTAAAAATATTGGTAACTTCACTGAAATTAAAAACTTATATTCTTCAAAAGACAATGCAAAGAGAATTAAAAAAAAAAACAACGACACAGACTGAAATTTATTTGCAAGATATCCGATACGAATGGTAATCCAAAATATTTAAAGAACTCTTAAAAATCAACATTAAGAAAATGAACTACCAAACTAAAAATGGGCAAATGAATTGAATAGACAATTCACCAAAGAAGAGATACATATGGAAAATAAGCATATGACACAATGTCTCATATCATACATCATTCGGGAACTACAAATTAAAACAACAAGGGAGCACAAAATACATAAAGCAATTACTAACAGGTAGAAAGGGAGAGACTGATAAAAACATAATTATATCAAAGGACCTAAAGAATCTACTCTCAGCTATGGATAGATCATCCAAAGAGAAAATTAATAACAAAATATCAACCTTAAATGACACAGTACACCAATTGTATATAATCAACATTTACAGAGCCTTTCATCCTAAAACATCAGATTATACTTCTCTGTATACATGAAACATTCCCAAGGATAGACCATTAGTTGGGACACAAAACTAGCCTCAAAATTTAAGAAGATTAAAATCATAGCAAGCATATTCACCAACCATAATGCTTTGAAAAGAGATCAATTACAAAATAGACATTGGGAAAACCACAAATATGTAGAGATTAAACAACATACTAATAAAAAAAATGGCAAAGTCATAGAAGAAATCAAAAGAGAGTTCAAGAGATACACAGAAACAGATGAGAATGAAATGACCACATATCAAAACTTTTGGGATACAGCCAAAGAGGTAATAACAGGAAAGTCCCTATCATTACAGGCCTATCGCAAGAAACAAGAAAAATCCCAAATTATCAACCTATTGCTACATCTTAAAAAACTAGAAAAAAAAAATCAAAGCCCTAAATCAGCAGAAGAAAGGAAATAATTAAAATTAGAGCAGAATTAAATAAAATTGAGAACAAAAAGGCAATACAAAAATTAATGCAACAAAGAGCTGGTTCTTTGAAAGATGCATAAAAGGAACAAGCCCCTGACTAGATTCACAAAGTAAAAGTAAATTTTATAAATTTGACCTCAAAGTCAAGAGAAGTGAAAACAAAAATAAATGAATGGGATTATAACAAACTAAAATGTTTCTACACAGCAAAAGAAACCATCAACAAGACAGAGGAAATCATTTAAATGAGAGAAGATTATTTGTAAACAATGCCTCCAATAAGGGACTGATATCCAAAATATACAAAAAAGAGAAAGGACACAAACAAAATCAGAATTAAAGAGGCAAAGTTATGACAGAGACCACTGAAATACAAAGGATCATACAAAAATACTGTGAAAGATTATATGTCACCGAATTCAATAACCTGGAAGAAACGGACAAGTTCTTAGAAATTTATTACCTTCTTAGACTAAATCATGAACTGGAACATCTAAATAGGCCAATCAACAGTATGGCCATTGAAATGATCATCGAAAACCTCCCCAAAAGATACAAGTCCAGGACTGGATGGCTTCACTAATGAATTCTACCAAACATTCAAAGATAATTTAATACCTGTTCCTCTCAAACTTAAAAAAAAAATAAATAAATGAAGAAGTAATATTTCCTAACTCATTTTATGAAGCCAACATTGCTCTGATACCAAAACCAGGTAAAGATACCCCCCGCCCCGCCCAAAGAAAACTACAGACCAATATCTCTCATAAACACAGACACAAAAATCCTAAACAAAATACTAGTAAATTGAAAAGAAAAACACACTAAAAAGTTTATACACCATGATCAAGTGGACTTTATCCCAGAGGCACAGGGGTGATTCAACATATGCAAATTGACTAATGTGATAAACCACATAAATAAAATAAAGGATAAAAAATCATATGATCATATCAAGAGAAGCAGAAAAATCATTTGACAAGGTACAACATCCATGTGTGATTAAAACACTTAATAAAATGGGTATAGAAGAAAAGTATTTCTAGATAATAAAGGCCATATATAACAAATCCTCAAAAAACATTATGTTTGATGGTAAAAAACAAAAACAAAACAAAAACCCTCTCTCTAAGATCAGGAACAAGACAAGGCTATTCACTATCACCACTATTATTCAATACAGTGTTAGAATACCTAGCTAAAGCAATCAGGTAAGAGAAAGACATAAAAGGCACCCGAATTGGGAATGAAGAAGTCAACAAGCTGCCACTTTTTGCAGATGACATGATTCTTTATATAGAAAACCCTAAAGACTCCACTATGTACAAAATCCATAGTGTTCTTATTCACTAACAATGAATTCTCAGTAAAAGAAATTAAAAAAAAAAAAAAGAAAACCAACAATTCTTTTTGCAATTATAACAAAAAGAATAAAATACCTAGGAATAAACCTAGCATAGCATGTGAAGGAACTATAGACTGAAAAGTATAAGACATTATTAAAAGAAATTGAAGAAGATACAAAGAAATGGAAAGACATCACGTGTTCATAGATTATAAGAATCAACATAGTTAAAATTATTTTATTACTAAAAGCAATATACAGATTTAATGCAATCTCTATAAATATCTCAATGGTGGTTTTTAAAGAAATAGAACAAAAAATTATCAGATTTATGTGGAAGCACAAAAGACCCTGAATAGCCAAAGCAATCTGAGAAAAAAGAACAAGGCAAGAGGTATCTATCACTCTGCCTGATTTCAAATTGTACTATAAGGTGACAATAATTAAAACAGTGTGATATTGGCAGAAAAATGGACACACATATCAATGGAACAGAATTGAGAGACCAGAAATAAACCTCTGTATGTATGGGGAGATAATTTTCAACAAAGAAGCCAAAAACATACATTGGAGAAAGGAAAGCCTGTAACAAATGGTGCCGGGAAAACTGGAAAGCCGCATGCGAAAGAACAAAACTAGATTGCTGTTACCGAACACCAAAATTAATTCGAAATGGATCACAAACTGAATATAAGACCTGAAACAATAAATTGCAAAAAAGAAAGGTGCTAAACCCATGAACTTTGGATTTAGAGAGGATTTTATGAATTTGGCCTCAAAGGCAAGAGAAGTAAAAGCAAAAAATAAATGATTGGGACTATATCAAACTAAAAAGCTTCTGCAAAGCAAAAGAAACAGTTAATAAAACAAAGAGTCAACCATTCAAATGGGAGAAGATATTTGCAAACAAAATCTTTGTTAAAAGACTAATATTCAAAATATACGAAGAACTCATACAACTGAACAACAACAAAAAAAACAATCCAATTAAAAAATGGGCAGAAGACCTGAACAGACACTTCTCCCACGAAGACATACAAATGGCCAACAGTCATATAAAAAGATGCTCAACTTAGTAGCAATTAGAGAAATGCAAATCAAAACCACAGTGAGATACCACCTTGCACCTGTTAGACTGGCTATCATCAAATAGGACAAAGAATAACAAATGTTGGAGCTGTTGTGGGGAAAAGGAACTCTCATATACTGCTGGTGGAAATGTAACTGGTACAGCCGCTATGGAAAACAGTTTGGAGGCTCTTCAAAAAACTAAAAATAGAATTATCATACGATTTAACAATCCCTCTTCTGGGTATTTACTGGAAAAAAAAAAAAAACTTGAAAACATTTATCTGCAAAGATATGAGCACCCAAATGTTCATAGCAGCATTGTTCACCATGGCCAAGACATGGAAACGACCTAAATGTCCTTTAATAGATGATAGGATACAGAAGATGCGGTACATATATGCATTGGAATATTACTCAGCCATAAGAAGAGATGAAATACTGCCATTTGCGACAACATGGATAGATCTTGAGATTAGCATGTTAAGTGAAATAAATCAGACAGAAAGTGAGAATGATATTATTTCAGTCATATGTGGAATACAAAACTGAAAGCAAAAAACAAACATGACAAACAAATGGATACTCGTGGACTTGGACAGCAGATTAGTGGTTATCAGAGGAAATGGGGCTGGGGGTAGGTAAACAGGGGTAAAGGGGGTCAAATATATGGGGATAGAAGAAAACTTAACTTTGGGTCGTTAACATGCAATGCAATACACATATGATGTATTATTAAATTGTACACTTGAAACTTATATGATCGTGTTAATCAATGTCACCCTAATAATTTTCATTAAAATAAATATATAAATAAAGAAAACGATGAGATGTCACTATATTCATTAGAATGGCCAAAATCTGGAACTCTGACAACAAATGCTGAAATGTGGAGCAACAGAAACTCTCATTTATCACTGATGGGAATAAAAATGGGTATAATCATTTTGAAAGACCATTTGGGAGTTTCTTATATAATGAAATGTACTCTTACTATATGACTCAGCAATCACATGCCCTAGTATTTACCCAGATAAATTGAAAACTCATGTCCAGACAAAAATCTGTACAAAAAAATGTTTATAACAGTTTTGTTTATAATTGCCCAAAGTTGGAAGCAACCAAGATGTCCTTTAGTAGGTAAATGGATAATAAATGGTGGTACATCTGGATAATGATATTCTTCTCAGCACTAAAAAGAAACACACTATAATGTCATGAAAGAACACAGAGGAAACTTAAATGCACATTATTTAGTTAAATAAGCCAATCGGAAAAGGCTACATACTGAATGATTTAGATGATATCATAATCTGGGAAATGAAAATCTCAGAGACATAAAAATAAAAAAAATAAAAAAAATTAGTAGTTGCTAGTGTTTTCAGGAGAGAGAAAAATAAATGAATAAGCAAAGCACAGATAATTTTTAGGGCAGTTAAACTATTCTGAATGATAGATATGATAATGGTGGATATATGCTGTTATACATTTTACATCCATAGAGGGTACTGCACGTTAGAATGAATCTTAATGCAAACTGTACAGTCTTGGTGACAATGACGTAGTGTGACCATTAATGTAGGTTCATAAATTGTACCAAAAGTACTACTGTGATGTGGGATGTCAACAGTGTTGGGTGGGTACGCAAATGTGGGGGCAGGGCATGCATGGGGAAATCTCTGTACCTTCTGCTCGATTTTGCTGTGAACCTGAACCTGCACTAAAAATTAAAATTATTATAAAAATTAGGTAATAGAACTACATGTCTTAGCATACAACTATATATATAGTCATCATCAAAAAACATCTGTTTCTTATACTTGCCTATGTAAATGCATATGTGTATGTTAGGAAATTGGATGAAAGATACATAACAAAATATTAACATCAGTACTACTTTACTTTCTAAATTGCTATGACCCACTTTTTATAAAACATGTACATTAATTAGGAATGGTTGAAAAAATACAAATAAGATAATTCTTTTTTAGGTTTAAAGAACTCAAAATTAAGCTCAATGTGTCACAGGAGAAATAAAAGATCAAGACCAAAACAATGAATAAATAAAAGGTATATGACACATATTTTTGGCTGTGATAACAGAAATTGTGATTAAGATTATCTTAAACCCTAATAAAATTTACTCTATGTTAAAGGAATAGTCAGGTTTGGGGGGTTTGCTATTTTCTAACGAGTAGTTAGTAGTCAAAAGATCTGTGGTTGTTCTTGAATGAAGTGCTTTTCTACCCTTCTTTGTCATCCTTGGGAAATCAATCTTATTTCTAAGGCTTTTTCTCTATGATTCTGAGAGAGTTATCAGAGATCTAGGGTTTGCATACTGGCTGGAGAGCCACTAAAGCAGAGAAGGGAGTGGGAGAAATGTTTATGTCACAACTCCTTTCCTCTGTCAGGCAGACAATTTCTTTACAGAAGACCCCAAAGCAGTCTTCATTTATTTCCAATTAAAAAAAAAAAAATCATGTACTCATAGAGAGGCCAGTCACAGAAGAATAACAAAAATCATAATTGGCTTGGACCAATCACAATTATTCTGTTTGCATACAAATCTGCATACTAATTTACATCACTTGCTTGCTAATAAAGAAGAATGGGAGATGATTATTGACCCATCATCCAGCAGCAGCTTTTACAACATCTTAGCAAAATCTAAGAAGATTAATCTTAAGTTTGACGATTTTAGATAATGTATTTTTTATTATTCCACTGACATGACATCAAACATGGAGGTTCTATATGTTACATTTATATCTAAGTTTTAAAAATATATCCAGGGATATGTAAGCGAAGAGTTTTCATAGCATATATAACTGCAGTATCAATAGAGTTAGATGTTAACGATTTGCAACCACAAAAAACCAGAATTGGAATTCCATAAATGTAAAGGTATTACAATAAGAAGAACTATATTTTGTGAAACTCCTTTTTCTATAGATCAAAATATAATGGAGTTTTCTATAATAGTCTAGGTTTAGAACCAGAGGTGAATTAAGGAAATGTATAGGAAAACCTCTCAGGGTGGCTTCAATTGCTATAATTTGTGATTTGTTTTCACTATAATACTAATCTACTCTGCATTGTTTAGGTCTCTTGAAATTTTTATTATGCATTCTAAAATGCTTAAATTATACATTGAAGAATTTAGAAAGATGCTCATTATACTTCTGAACTGAAAAATTATGTGCCATTTTTTAAATTAGCGGCTAATGATATTTTCTTCAAAATTAAAATTTATTTAATGATTCAATCAAGTGAAGTTGGCTATAAATTTTACTTAATTGATGAAGTCTATGTTATCATATTGGCTCATACATACTTTTCTGAATTAATTTTCTGTTCTACATAGTTGATTCTAATTAAAGAAACATGCATACAATTATAAAAATATACACAATATTGTTATTAAGATGATGTTAAATATACTTTAGATTAAATATGCATTAAGTTGTTCTGCCTTTTGACTGCCTAGACAGTAACAGCAAATCTAGTAGTACATAGAAAACTCAGTTTCAGAGTATTTATCTATCACATAAAGAAAAAAAATTAAAAATTCAAGTTTTCACCATGAATAATGCCAGTTGGTCTTATTGCCAGGGAAAGCCTAAATACAAGTTCAGAAATGTCATTAGTATCCATCATTCTGTAAAAATTATAATTAAAAAGCAAACAAACAATCCTGATAGTTTTATCAATATTATTAAAGTACTATACAACAATTCAGGTTTTAATGAAATAAAAGATATGTTCCAAAATACACATTTTGATGAACAGGGTGAGTAAAAAATGATACCTGTGAAAAAACATTATCCATAACTCCTCATCTGGTCTTTCAGATACAGCGATAATGGATTATACAATCCAAAGTAATTCTGTAATAAAAAGGAAAGGTAGTCTATATACTTTATGGCTTGTCTTTGTTTGTTTTGCTTCTGTTGTAGTTGTAATGACTTTTGATTCAACGTCTAATGTATCACCATATTAGGTTGTAAAAAAAAAACTTCTATTTTTCCTAATATTTTATTTGCAACTTCAATTTTTTTATTTATTCATTAAAGTTTTTTATATAAAATATTTATCTTTTCAACAACTAGCTTCTGATTTATTTAGTAAATATATCTTTATATTATCCTAAGTATTTTAACATTTTATCTCTATAAATAAGGATGAGGAAATTTGTACAATTGACACAGAAAAGCAGGAATTTCATTTACGGTGAAATGAGAAATAGGATTTTTGTAACATCAATATAGATCTCTAAGTTTTTTTTTAAAAATTAAATTCCAAAGAAACTCCAGGAAATCCTATTTCTCTTTTGGCAATAGCCAATAATTTAAACTGTCTTGCAGGAAATATCCAGTCTTGGTCCAAATAAATCTGTTATTTTGGGGGCGGGGAGGAATCATGTTGAATTACTATGAGTTCATAGATGGTCTTCTGGATGAATTTTTTTACATATTACCTTTATTTTGACATGCTATCTGCTGGGATGAGTGGTGGGTTCACGTTGTTGCTTTGGTGGTTTATTAATGCATGTGTTTATGTGCACGTGTTTTGCTTTTGTGCTATTTTCATTTAAGCATTTCATTGGGAACTATCAATCTGAAATAAAATTTACTCTGTTCCTACAAGTCAAAGATAAAATTAATTAAACATATGCTAGAGATTCATAGACACTTAAATAAATGATATGCTAAATTCCATCCTTTCCTGGATGTACTATCATTCAATAGCCCATCCTTGTCAGAGAGTTAAAATCTCTGTACTGATGTCAGCATTAATAATGTGTGAAGGCTGCTGTGTCCCTGCACTGTTTTATGTCCCTTCCTGCTTTCCTGTTCATTGTACTGCTGAGTGAAATCATCTCTGAGAAACTCTGTTCTTATGGCTTACACATAAGTAGCACATCAGCAGATAGTAGAACAGAGTTATGTAAAGTCTGGCTTATTAATACAACAGTGGTTACATAAAATATCTTTTTTCTACAATATAAATTATTCTTACTTGGGAACCAAATATCAATGATTTCTTCTTTAAAAGAAAAAAAAAAAGACAAAGTATTTCTTTCAGTTTTTTTTTCCCCCTGATGTCAATATTCTTGCTATTTCTTATTCTCCTTTTCATAATACATATCTTTAAAAAGAGTGTTTTAAGATAATAATCTGAGAAACATAAGTAACTGCCATTTATGTGACACTTTATTTCTATTTAAATATAAAGATGAAAAGTTACAATAAAATACTTAAAAATGTTATCTAAATTTCTATTTTTAATCAAGACAATTTAATGTAAGTATATAACTAAATTAATGAGCATCAATGCTCAATATTAAAAAAAGATGTCAATGCATTCAATTTCTATTTTCTTTCTGATGTGCCTTATGTGCTCCATATTCATTTAGGAATGTAATCAAAGAATTCAAATACATTTTGACATATTTTAGAAACAAAATGAAATAAAAAATATCTAAAATATATGACTTTATACGATGTCAATTATATTCATTAATATGGCTTTTCTAATATTTAATTCACTAAATATCACTTGTGATATGTTCAGGTAGATTAAAATATAGAATGAAGTTCCTCTGCCAATAAAATCTAATTACTTCTGGTAGAAAAACATCTTTAAAAAATGCTTTACAATTTTATATTCATAAAATTGTATTTTTTAAAAAACTACACAATTAAGTTTATTACACATATATTAGTAAAAATAAAGAAAATCTAAATGAAAGAATATGTAAGTTAATTAAATATGACTAAATTAACTTTTAGGTTCATAATATGAAAAGTATTTCTTTTAAAACTATACAGAAAACTAGATTAAAAATTAAATATTTAAAGTGTAATTAGACTAATGTTAATGAAAACAAACAAAGAAAACATCCACATAGACATGAAAGAATTCAGAGGATATTAGGAGTGGCTGACTGTAGGTGGATGCTCAAATTTTCCCCACAGTTTTAAAGTTTTATAAAAAAAATAAAATTTCCATAAAGAAAAAATAAAACACGTTAAGTCAAAAAATATATGTTCATGTGAAAAACTGAACTGCTCACCATTACTATGTCTAACTCTTTCCTAGATAAATAACTTTCTAAAGGTAGGGTGAGTATATTTTAATAGAAACGTTTTTGAGAATCTCACAGGTTCTATTGAAAAATTTTTTAATATGCAAATTCTGTATGCAACTTCAAACATAAACATTTCCAAAGTCATTTAATTTACTTCATTGTAATATTCAGCATCATAATTTCTGTAAGAGGTTTTAAATCATTTTGTATATTATTTATAAATGTGGACTTAAGAATTTATGGAATGATAAAATATTTCAGCTGAGAAAAGGACATATTCCAGATTAAAAAGGAGGAGGGAACTCTGAGCATTTGATGTGCCACGAGATCATCTGTGGTAGACAGAATAATGCTCCATCTTTTAGATTTCCATGTTGTTATCCCTGGAACCTGTAAAAATGTTACCTCACATAGCAAAAAGGACATTGCAGATGTGCTTTCATTAAAAGCATGAGATGAGGAGATTACCCTGGTTGATCTGGGTGGACCCAGTATAATTACAAGCATCATTTTAAGAGTGGGCAAGAGAAGCAGAGTTAAGAAGGAATGGGATAACTTCAGGATGGAAGCAGAGTTTAGAGTTATGTGAGGCTGTCACAAGCCTCTGAAAAAGAAAAGTAAATTTTCCCCGAGGTCCTCCAGATTGAACACAGCCTTGCTGACAGCTTGATTTTAGCCCTGTAAGATCGGTTTTGGATGTATGACCTATAGAACTCAAAGACAATAAATATTTGTTGTTTTAAGCCAATAAATCTGTGGTAATTTGTTACAGCAGCAATGAGAAACTAATACATCATCTCACACTACACTCTTATTAAAAATCAATTGATATAGGTTGATTTTTAAAAATAGCCTCTTCACTTTAAAAGCATTAACTGTCAACAGCGCTAGAACCTAGAACATGGGTGTGTGTGTGTGTGTGTGTGTGTGTGTGTGTGTGTGTGTGGTGTATGTGTGTGTGTAAGTGTGCACACATGTAGTGTGTGTGTGATGTTTCTCCACCCCATGTTATTGTTATTTGACTACTGTAAGTTATTGTACTTGATAGAATTAACCAAAAAGAAAAAAAAGAAAAAAAAGAAAAGCCAGCACTAAATTGATAGAATCCAAAAGGCATTACCATTAAAAATAGTAATTGACAGTTTTTAGCACATTTTCATTTTAGAATGAATTCAAACCTCACAGCATATGGCTATTGTGATTTTTTTTTAAATATGCAATTTACTAAAAAGCGTAACTTTTTGAGCTGTCTGTCGTTTTAAATAAATTCACACTTTTCAAGCATATTTGTTTCCATCTACTGCATCTGACTATGGTGTCTTGCCCCCATCTACATTTACATAGTATGTGTGGGTTCCTCTATGAACAAGAATATGTTCTCAACCAGTGATGAGTCCAGAGAAGGGCTGTTCTTTTGTCCTTCTTTTTCATATCAAACAGGCATAGTCCTCACCAGTAAGGCCCAGCTCCTGTATTAAAATATATTTTTGGTATGACCTTAACTGTAATTGACATTCTCTAACTTTTCACTTCTATACGAGCTAAAATTTTGCTTTTTATATTCAAAAGAAAATGTCCAAGAACCCCCCGCCCCATTTTATATAATGAGAATGCATAAGAGATAGAAACAAAGAATTCTGAATAAA
Source organism: Eonycteris spelaea (assembly GCA_003508835.1). Classification (NCBI taxonomy): domain Eukaryota; kingdom Metazoa; phylum Chordata; class Mammalia; order Chiroptera; family Pteropodidae; genus Eonycteris; species Eonycteris spelaea. The sequence continues at coordinate 14,419,087 of PUFA01000021.1, forward strand.
AAATTCTTATCGAAAAAGGATTAATTAAATGAAAGCTAAATTTATATATGCTTGTTATAAATGGTATTTTGAAAGATACATTTAAAAATATAACTAAACAGAAGGCTGCCAAAAACAATCATAAAACTGGGAATACAACTATTCCTTTTTGTGGGAACACTGGCAGCACCTATTACAAACATTATTTTTATCTACAGCGTTGTTTTCAAAATGTTACAGTTGCTAAGATAATTTTGCTGAGTAAATATCTGTCTTCTGTGAGTGTTTTTTTTTTTTTTTAAATTAGGAAATGGTATCATTATATAGGTCTGGAAAAGGCAGACAAGTTTTAAAGAAGTTTCCAAAATATAGATATGATTAATCACAGGTAGTGATTTAAGGCTGTAAATAGTGAGGTCAAGATGCATGCAAAATTTATGCCACCTGTGAGTTATCACTATAATTTAACTTATTTTCCAACATTAACTTTTATAATGCAGCTAATAATTATTTAATTGATGCTTTTGACTGTTTTTTAAAAACTATGCAATTATCAGTTAAGTTAGTTAGTCCCTCTATTTCTCAAGTCTCTGTAAGTGGGTAGCATCCTAATTTCAATGTTCCACCCAGTTCTCAGTTTAAAAGTTTACTTTTCTTTGAAGGAAGACCAGTTAGTAAGCACATGTAGTCTATGATTGCCTCATACCAGCAAGTAAAATCTTTCCAGCTCTCTGTTTCATAAGAGTTGAGCTCAGAAGGAGTGTTAGCTTCTTTCTTATTGCAATAGTATTGAATAAAATCTTTCCTGACTCTTTAATTTTTCTGATGCAATTTTCTTTTAAATCTCCTAATCCTTTGTGAATTCTTATCTTTCATGATTACATTATTTTCTCTCTCTCTCTCTCTCTTCTTTTTTTTTTTTTTTTTTTCTGGGAGATAGTTTTGTGGTCATTTCCAGCTGTTAAAAAGCAATACCTTTTTTTTTTTTTTTAGCAGTTCCTCTCTTTATGGTTCAGTGTAGGAATCTTGTCCAAACAAATTGTGAATTCAGGTTTTAAATTCACCACTACTATAAATTTGAATTCTCTTCTGGCTGGGGCAACTCTGCTTCTTTCCAACCTTGACCAAACAGCTTGTTTTGGGTAATTTATATCTGGACATGTGATAACAAGTTAGTCTCTCGTCCCTTATCTCTCTATCTGTCTGTCTGTGTGTGTGTGTGTCTCTCTCTTTTTCTCCTCCCCACTCCCTCCCTCTCCTCCTCTTCCTCCTTCTTCTTTTTCTTCTTATCTTCTTCCAAATCCATTCCCCCAAGATTGGAAACACTGGTTTAAGTATGTTTTCCATCCAATTTTTGGCAGGAATAGCTGACTCTGATAAACATCTATCTGGTATCAATCACTTTCCTCTTCTTATTCATAGGATCCCAAGTTTGTTTAGGATAGCAATATGTCCAGCTATAAATATGCACTTTCTGCATTTGCATGCAGATAATGGTGTCCATGTGACAGAATTCTGAGCAGTAGATTGTGAGAAAAGTCTGCATAATGCAGCTCTTCATAATGAAAAGACAAAACTTAAGAAAGATACGTATCACTTGACTCCTTTAACTTTTTTCTTCTCCTGCCTGGAATTCAGCCCCAATCTCTGCATATGGAACAACCATCTTTCAACCAATGAGACAAAATCACAAAATACGGATGGCTGAACAGGAAGAGAGAAGAGGTATGGGTCATCAATAACTTTCTCAAGCACAAACACTGTACGGGTCCAGGAAGGTGCAATTACCCTGAGGTTGATGTACAATGTAGTTAATGACAATGGAAGATCTTCACAGGGCAGATCCATGACATTTGAAATAACATGGACCATGGATATTCCTAGATTCTCCATTAACTAGAGGCAGCATGATTGACAAACCAAGTAGCACCTTCCACTAACAGGAACATGAAGTCTTCTTTGCTGAGAGGACTGTGTGGATGTACGTCAGCCAAAGAGATGGAATGTTGTATGTGTTTTTATTTGCTTACCCAATAAGTAGATCTGTTTCTTCCCTAATAAAATTAGTAATTATATTAGAGTAGTAATGTACCCAGATAAAAGTACTCACATTGCTTACTCCCTTGTACTTAGTGTTCAAATGCCAGTTCTCAGTCAGAGCAGCAGAAGCTCTATGAATTTTAAGCAAAAAGGAATTTTCTGTAGCAACTGGGTCACACACAGTGTGGGAAGAACTAGGGAATTAAAGGTTCAGAAATAATCAGAGAATGTCACCAATGAGTTCCAGTGCAGGTGAATAAATTGGAACTTACAGAAAGCTAGGTATATCCAGCTGCCACAATGGTATTGAAGAGGTGGCTGATGTTGATTTGTATGGAGGCTGGTGGCTCTATGAACCTAAAATAAAGTTCTTGGGGCCCATGAAATCATCTGTGAGATATCAGTTGATCAGAAGTAATAAATACTGAAAGATGAAGAAAATGATAAAAGAGAAGAAGCAGGGACAAACCGAAGACTATACCACTGTGCTCTACCGTTCTCCCTCTAAACCCACCAAGACCTTTGAGACGGATAGCTACTAAACCTCATGCAGACTTTTTCCAGTAGCTCAATGAAATTCTAAATTGGAAATGCAGAAAAATAAAATTCTGGTTGCAGATTACTAAAAAAAAAAAAAAAAAAAAATTCACACACACGAAAAACATTGCATGACAATCATCATCATCCCTGAAAAAAGACAAAGCCTTGCTAGGAAAACAGTCAGTCTTCCTCCTTATTTACTCTTAATTCTTTCATTGCCATCCATACTTCATGCCTGAAAATAAGAAGTGACATCTGCAGTGGTAGTACAATATCTTACATCTGTGAGATAAGAGCCATATGGGAGAAGAGAAAGAAAGAAAAAGGCTGTGTATGACACCGATGACTTCCTGTATCACTGTATTGTAAACAAATATTTAAACAACTATTCATTTAAGCCAGTAATTGTAAAATAATCTATTATTTATATTCTTAACTAATACGTCTAGGAAATCAAACATTATTTTCACTCAGAATTTGACATTTGAATCAGAATATATTTGTGTCGATAAACTTATTTTTTTCTTGATGACCTTTTTTATTTGTAGTTTCAGACCTTCCTTAATATTAGGAATATTTATGTTCTCATCTTCAAACACTATCTCTTTTGGATTTGTTGAATATAATTTTTGAATTTTCTACTTTAAATACTTAGACTATTATTTTTTTGGCCCCCATGTCCAATATTTTCTCTCATATCTTTAATCTGTTTTTTCTTCTATAGTCACTATAATTTTATCACTTCCCCTCTATGTCAAGTTTCAGTTATCTATTTCTTGCTATTCTTAATAGTTTTGTTAATGCCTAAGAGCACTGTTGGGTATTCATTTTTCCCTCTTGGCTCTTTAACGTTTTTAGCTAATTGTATTATCATGGTATCCCATTATGAAAATTTTCTTTTTAAAAACTGAATTTATTTTCTATGCCAGTCGTTCTTATATGTGAAACATTCTGCCCCAGAGTGATCTCCTTGACAATCTTTTGCATATTGTGTTTATTTTTAAAATTTCAATAGATTTTCAGGTCATTCTTTTCATTCTAATGTTAATGTGGGTTGTTCACATATCTTATTTCACCTGTTGCAGCTTTAGTGAGTTTTTCTGGACTTTCTTCTCTACTTGGGTGAAACTACACAGATTCCACTTAAGCTAGAATATGAGGAAGTTGGGGGTGGGTGGGAGAATTAACTAAAACGTTGTTTAGTCTGAATTAAAATAACAATGCCCTGCTTACTTGATCAATTTTGTTAAATATCCAGTACACTTATTAGACACCACTGTGAGAAATGCTACCCATATCCACAGTAGGAATGGCTTCCTGATTTCTGTAAATTTACTGTAGATTCATGAAACCTTGTTATGCAAGAGAGTCAGCAGGGATTGTTTCTATCCCTTCTTTACACTTATCTGCAACAGTTATTTCCTATACTCTTCATAGAGAGAAGGGGAAATAAATAATATCCATCTATTTAATTTTGTTTTAAACTCAGTGGAATTATTTTAAAAATTCTCAGTATTTCTGCAAAGTCAACAATGTGTCATAATGAATGAAAGTAAAGTTAGCATCTTTTGCCCATCTTTAAAGTAAGAATCACTATTTTTTTTTTGTAAATGAGCAACTATTATTAACATTTTTCCCAAGTCAAGTTTTAATTCTTCCTAATAAATTATTTGAAACAGCTAAATCAATTTAATCAATAAGATGTTTAATGACAACTTCAAAATCTAGATTGCCAACATTGGTAAAAAAAAAAAAATATTTACAGAATTAGTGGTAAAACAATTTACTCATTTTTCAGTTATTCAAAATACATTTATGATTTGTCAAACTTTATGTCTTTTAAAAATGCATACTGTGTTTGGTTTGATATTTTGTTTAGTATTCCTCTCTCTCTCTCTCTCTCTCTCTATTATATATATATATATATATATATTTACACACACACATACATATTATACTCTACTGTATATAATTCCGATAGCTGAATTTTTTTTCTAATATGAAAACTAATGGGCTTGGCAAATATTTTCCTTTATCACCATGCACTACAAAATATTAAAGGAAATATTTCAGAATATCTGTAAATTGACTATAATTCATTTTGATGGGGTAGCAATACATAAATAGAAACTTACTACTTATTTGCTACAACCCAAAGATATCTTCAGGGAGATGCGTTCAGTGGGCAGTGTCATTTGACCTTATTAGTCAGTAACAGGTAAAAATTGTTTTTATCATAGTTTATTTTATTCAATTTGACAAGTTTACTTATGACTCATTTCTATCACATGAAAAATTCTCACATAGATACAAATTATTTTAATTTGTAAGCAATGAGCACATCTACTAAGTTATCTTATGGGATAAGTTTAGGTAGAAAACTGAAAAGTGCATAGCAAAGTAAAATATTTTGATGTGTTTTTCTCCTAAAGGAGCAAAACAACACTGGTGAATTCACTTTGAAATCTTGCTTTGTGCTGACAGTTGAACTATAACTATATTTCATAAACCATAGAGCTCCCAAGTTACTGAAAATAAATTGATTTTCTGGAAATATGCGACACACAGGTTCTCAATATGGTCTTGAACAGTCTGTCCCTAAAGTAGTTATTTCCATTTACACCCCTGACCTGCCAGTATCTTTGGTGCTACTGTAGTTTTTCATGTACTTCAAAAGCTACAGATCTGTTTCCATCCCTCTTAATCTAATATAAACTGCACATGCTTCTATCAGTAAAGACCTTCATTTTTATCCTTCTTCGATTTCATGACACCGATGGTTCTATATTTCACAGCAAAGGGAGCGGAATGAAATTACATATTGCTCAGATTTCAGCAATATCTGTTTTATGTGATTCGGGACCTCCATACAAAGAGAGGTCATTCTCAATATTTTAGAAAATGGCTCTTTTTGGTGAGTCTGTATGATAAACCTGAGAATGTGTTTGATTGGAGGTGGTAAAAATGTTTATTTGAATAAAACTGAAAATGACTGATAATAGTCAAGGCCTAAAATGACAACTGTCAATATAAACATAGGCACTTAATAAACAAGTGATGAAAAGCAAAGAATATAAAGTATATACAACAAAAATGGAGAAACTGAGGAAGCCCAGTTGTTAAATTATTCTACATCCAGTGCAGACATTACCAGTGAAGTTAAAAGAAAAACCCAAAAAGCAACAAAACTAAAAAAACCCCAAAAAACAAAAAACAAAAAAAAACCTTCCCTGGCCCTCAAAAAAAAAAAAAAAAAGCTAAAAATGAGAAAACATGTCATTTTACTAAACAGAAATGGTTTTGTCATGTTTAAAGATTAAAAAAAATACACAAACTAGTACATTGTGATGAAAATTTCTGTTTTTGACAATGTTGTTCCACTTAAAGATTTCCTCCTGAGTTTAAAAAATATAAGAAAAATGAAAAGAATAAAACAGATGAAAGAGATAAAAAGGAAAAAAAAGCAAAATGGAAGTGACTTAAAGCTTAAATGCAATAGAAGATAGTTAGGAGATAAATTTGTACTAAAAATGGAAGGATCTAACAGCAATCTTCTTTCAAGGCATGTGCGGATAGGTAATAGTTAAGATAGTAGGGGTCAAGATCCAAAATACAAAGAAAGGTATTATAGAAATAACTTGGGTCAGTGTTGCTATTTAAGTAATCTTAATTCTGCACTGGATATGGTACCAATAGTCTGGATGTTTCAGTTTGTTGATCTGAAATATTTTAGTATATTAACTATCTTCCACAGAATTGCCGGAAACGAGAGAGAATGTTAAGGTCTCGGCCATATGAATTGTTGTTAGAACAAAGATCCAGCGCTAATGTGAAAGCAGAATTCTGAATAGAGATTTCGACTAGCAGAGGATTTCATGCACTAAAATCCATGGGGCTAAGCAGGGGTAGATGCCACAGGTCTAACTGGTAATTGACTGGAATGGGTTGTCTAAATAGATGGAAGCTGATTTGAAATGATGGAGAATAAAGCACTACTGGGGGCCTAATGCAGCATATGAATAAATGCAGGGGCTGATGCCAGAAAGTCAGACTTCAGCCTCCTAAAAAAACAGGGATATGTAGCAATGTAACAGGAGTGAAGCCAGATAGAGAAGCCAAAATGAGACCAACAAGGAACAGCTGTCACTACAGTAAATTTAGGTAGAAAAAAAGGAGCCAGAAAACAAAGTCAAGTCAGATTAAGGAATCCTGGAGGCAGCAATAGAGGGCACTCAAATAATGTTCCTTAAAATACTCAAGATAACTTTATATACGTCTATTTATGGTTATGTCCTTTCTTCAAGATGTTTGTTTTAATTACCTACTCAGAGTTATGGCTTGGATTAGTGTATCACTCCACCTAGTGCAATTTCTGGTAGAGGATATCGGATTTAGACCTAATGTGCATCAGAACTGGTTCAGAAACTCAGTAGGGTTTATCCTACAGATTAATATCGGGTTCCACATGTGGAAGAGACTGGGAAATCGGACAAATTGTTATACAAAGATACAACACAATTCTTTTTGAAATCTGTCAGATTAGTATTTTTCTACCTTGAAATAAATAAACGGGCAACTTTCTTGTTTGTGAAGACCGTTGGTTTGGTTATATACAGGCTGGGAGGTAGAAATTTACACAGGTCAAGAAAAAATATGTGCTCAAAATGTTTCAGAAAATAGATTTTCCTCTCTTAATGAAAATGTGACAACTTTCTTTTTGTGTTGTAAATCATCCAGGCAACTGAATCCTCTTTCATTTTCCTCTATCAAATTATCTTTCCATATTGCCAATCAGCTAAGAAAACTTTCATCTATAGAATGCATCTCATAATACTGAATCTAACAACATTTGAATGAAGCATCTAACATAGGATAGAATTTTATACTTTAAACTTCAAATAGAAAACAAACAAAAAAAACTATTATAAGTAGGAAATCTTAATTATAAAAATGTGGGCTCTGAATTTTACGAGACTAGTTTTGAAACCAGCCACACCACTTATTTGGTGTGTGGCCTTTGTCAAATTATTTAACCTCTGTTTGCTTTGGATCTCTCTTTGGCAAAGTGGGCATAATGATAGCGTCCACATGTAACTTTTGTGAGGCTTGTGAGAAAATGCATATAAAATGGCTAAGAATACATGACAAATGTTAAGGCAGTAAAAAAATGTAACTAGTAGTAGTAATAGAACTAGTAGCTGCAGTAGTAGTAAGATTGCAAGATTTAGCAAATAAAAATGACACATCCAATTAAATTTAAATTTCAGATAAAAGGAATCTTTTTAGTATAAATATATCCCAAATATTGATGGTTGGCTATAATGGTATTGACACATACTTATAATTAATTATACTAAGAAATTATTTATTGTTTATCTAAATTTCAAATTTAATTAGGTTTCCTCTATTTGATAGCCAGGTAGCAGTAAAGAACATCCAGTCTAACTGCTTAATTTTACCGATTCCAAAGGAGCCCAGAAAAGATGCCCATTGAGTTAATTGGTTTTTCATAATGTAAGATATTATGTAATTCCCAGGAAGGTAATAGTAACTTAAAGGCAGTTAACACATTGAAAGTTAAAATAATTGATCAGAAAATAAACTCCAGTACCAGGGTTGACTTTTTCTAGAAGTTTGGTTTACTCTGTTTGGAATGATACTGTTTGCTAGACAAAACCTAGCAACTCAAGACAGGCTGTGCTAGACTCCACCACTTGCTTTAAAATCTTTCTTTACTGAAAGTCAAGAAGTTTGGGGATCAAGTGTCCCTCAGTTGCATTGGCACACCTGTTTGAACATTTATAACTTTGTACCACCTTTGCAGAGTGGTAGGGAAAGGTTGTTTTCGACACAGTGTTAATACTTTGAGAGTATCTAAAGACAGGTTGATAATGGCAGTGGTAAGGAGATATTCCAAGTGAAAGGAACACTTCAATGCCAGAAACAGGACCTCACAATGGGGTCACCTCATGGTTTTGTTCTAACTCTTGGTAAAATTTGTTCAATAATAATTTTTAGTTCATATTTACCAGAAATACTAACATTAACATAATTCATGTGAATATTTTGTAAAATAGGTGTTAATCTATATATACATTCATAAGGAGAAAGGCTGCTCTTCTCAGATCTTGAAAGAATATTTGAAATACAGAAGTATTTCAAGTTAATTTACTTTATGCTAATGTGATAATTTAAATGATTTCAAATAAAGTCAAAGATTGAGAAAATCCTTGTTAGATAAAAAACAAGTCTCTCGCTTCAATTAAATCTGTCCACAAGATATTTAGATATAAAATATAGTCACCTGTATTAGGTTGTTAAAGGAATCTAGATTCTCACTGTATTTTATAAACTAGAAAATGAGAATATAGAAGCCATGTTCATAAATAAATATTAATTTAAATTGTATGGAATAAAATCTACAAAGTATTTGCATATTTCTAAGATTCAACATAGTTTTCTGAAGCCAATTTTAAATAATTAAAATGAAAGTACAACTCAACCCTTTTTAAAATGTGAAAATTGATATAAAATATTGATCATTTATATGTAGCAATCTCATTTCAATAAGATTCAGACATAGACATGAGCTTAATTTACATATAAATATTTCCATGCAACTATGTACATCATAATTACACATTTTTATTTATATATTTTTGTAATGTATTACCACTAATGTCAGTATCATTTACAAATGCATAGTTACTGAAAATATGAAATCATGTGAATGATAATTAGAATGCATTTAAATATTTTCCCAGATATTATTTTTCTAAAAAAATTATTCTTGCACAGGATGATGAAATATATAGTTTGTACCATAAATTAGAATAGTCATTCTTTCTATTTATGCAAAGAATAAAAATCATGAACAAATTTTGTTTGGATTTTCTTTTACACATTTACTTTTCAATATGAATTTTTAAATTGGTTTAGCAAGTTTTTTGAAAAATCTTGCTGTTTCATTAGGCTGGATTGAAATATTGAGTACTTATACTTATATAATATTGTCTTCTGAACCAAGAGCTTTCTCACTTATTATTTTTTTACATTCTTTTACAATGTGGTGTATGCAGCTTAATGTCTTAGACATTCGTGTGGCATTATTTTAAGGCACTTGGTAGTTTAATCGATTGTTTTTCTTTATTTCTTATATTTTTACTTTTTTCCTTTTCAGTTGACAAAGAATATTGTATTAGTTTCAGATGTACAACTGGTGATAAAATTCCTTCAGTTTTTTCTAGTCTGGGAAGCTCTTCATCGGTCCTTTGATTCTAAGTGATAGCTTTGTGGGTAGAGTAATCTTGCTCGTAGGTCCTTGCTTTTCATCATTTTGAATATTTCATGCCAATCCCTACTGTAAAGTTTCTATGAGAAATCAACTGACAGTCTTATGGGAGCTCTCTTGTAGGTAACTAACTGCTTTTACCTTGCTGCTTTTAACAGTCTCTCTTTGTCATTAAATTTAGACATTTTAATTATGATGTGTCTAGGTGTGGCCTCTTTGGGTTCATCTTGTTTGGAATTTATAGCTGGTTTCCTTAATGTAAATGTTGTGCCTTATTATTTTTTAAACTGGTAATCTCTAGAACATATGTAGGAAAGGCATAATTGTTAAGTATCTTTGTCCATTTGAATGAAAGCTCTTGCTTTAAATGCTATAATTTTTAAAATTTGAGTCTTCTGAATTTGTCAATTTATTTTTTTCACATTACAGCGTGAATAGATATTTTATCTTTTCCATAATAGTAAAAAATGTTGAATCTATTCTATTAGATAATGAAATAATGTGAATTTCAGTATTTATTTTAAATATGGAATCTATTTCAATAGATTTTATATAGCTCTTTGAGGTCCTAAATTATTCTCAAAGTCTTTATAGAATTTTCTTATGACACATTTCAAATATAAATGTCCAACTAGATTCTCTAATTCCAATGTGCCTTCAGCAGGTGTCAGAAAGGAGACTAGAGAATTCTATAAATAACTATAATAATTTCAATAAGGTAATTTAAGCTATTTCGTTTTAAGTTAGTTGAATATCATATGGAGTGATAGCAGCTGACACAATGTATCATTAGTCTTTTTAAGAGCCATTTATATAGTGAATTTATCTTTAATCCAGTATAATCTCATAGACAAATAATTACCACAAATTCATAGCTTCAAATTACCAGGAATCATTAAAATGTGTTACTATTTACTCACTCAAAACAGGATATCCATATTTCCTATGCACATTTTATTTTACTCAATTATATTTACATTAAAAAGAAACACAATGTGACTTCTCTATAGGAAGGAATTCATACCTTGGGATAATTTTGCAAAAGAACTGCTCCTGGTCTTAGAACAGGTAAAGTTTGTGAATGGTTTTATACTCTCCTGCATCAGCTATTTTATGTAATATCTTTTCAGGATCTAAAGTCATATAGGAAAATTACTCCAATCCACCAACCCTATGCACTCCATTGGCATTGATTTATTTCTTGGCGAAGAAAAAACAAATGTGTCTTATAACTTGAATACTTTGAAAATCATTTCTACAAAAAAAATGCGGAACATCTGAAAGAACGTTGTTTGCATTAGGGGCCCTTCTAAGCATATTTTCACTTTTGAAGAAATATTACCAAAAATATCCTATATCAATGCTTAGTCAGCTCAGGCTGCTGGAACAAAATACCATAGACTAGGTAGCTTAAACAACAGAAATTTATTTCTCACTGTTCCTGAGAGTGGGAAATCCAAGATCAAGGTAATGGCTGATTTGGTTCCTGGTGAAAGCTCTGCTTCTGGCTTGTGGACAGCCAACCATCTACGTCCCTACTTGGAGGAGAGAGCTGCCTTCCACTTCATATAAGGACACTACGCCCTCATGGTGCCCTCGCACTTACGATCTCATCTAAACTTAATTACTTCCCAAAGCCCCACATCCAAGAAATATCACATTGGGCAGTAAGGCTTCAACATATAATTTGTTGGTGGGAGAGGGAAAAGCAATTCATTTTATAGCAAATGTTAAAAGAATTTACAAGTTTGTAGAATGTTAAATATCATGCAGATTTTGGAAATGCAATGAAATTTAGTTATTTTGATAGTAATAATTTTGCAGGAATAAAAAAATCATTGCTTGAACTAATTTTTATTACACAATAATTTTGTTTATTAAAAATTAATATTCGTTGTTGAACATAGAGATAAGAGAATAAATTAAAGTCACCTGAAAATAAATGCTGCAATATTTTGCTTTATAGTTTTCTATACCTTTTCAGAAGATACATTTCTCATTTCTTTATAACTTAATCTTCAAATAATTTATGGAATTAAGGACTTTACAAAATATTACTTTTGATGGGTTAATGATACACCATTAATCAGAGATTGCATTGTTTATGTAACCACTGCCTGATTGTTTCTATTTCCCTATTTATGTAAATGATTTAGTGAATAAAACTAAATAAAAAAAAATTGAAAACTGATTTGATTTTTGATTTGATTTGATTTTTACTATAAAGAAATTCTGAATTTTGGACAAAGAACACTTCATTTGGAAAAATTATTCACACATTGAGACACTAGTGTATTTATAGCTCCTATCTGTAAGGACAACAAATAATGCACAGAATTGGAATATCCTCTTTGCTACAACATCTATGGGCATGTATTCATACGCTTCAAATTAAAAGCATTTGTATCACTCACTCACAATAGTGATAAAGACGATGAATATTTATCTGGTTTTAGATTAATAGAAGAAAACAAACCTTAGTTTAGGGATTGCATAACTTAATGTATTTTCTCTCCAAGTGAATGAAGAGTTTTCTCCACTATAGCGTTCAACAGCAGTGCATCATCTTAATGTGTCTCGTGCTACCTTTCAAACAGTCTTACCCCTTTTTTCTTTCTGCTGAACTTAAAATGCTGCGTATAACTAAAGAGCTATTCAACCATCTGTTTTTCTATATGTCAACTAAGAAAAACATTCCTTGAGGATTACAAATCTATGCCAATTGGAAAGAAAAACCATCAACAACCAAATAAGTCTGTTGTTAACTAAGCCCTCAAATTTACACAGTGAACACATTTGTCCCTAGGCAGCAATTTGTAACTCACAAAATCCTTACTGTGGAACTCTGACACTCCAGTCAATGTAATATAACTGCTTTGGTTGATATTATCCTTTTAATTTAAGGGAGTATGATTGAAATGGTATATACAGCTACCCGACATTGTATAGTTTAGAAGGGGCAAAACAAAAATGTAAATCCAAACCTTAGATAATTAAATGGAAAACATCAATTTCAGTTTTATTTGCAAACAAGACATTCTACATTTCAGATTTTATATTTAAATCTTTTATAGTTGCTATTCTTTACATTAGATCCCCAGAACTTATTCTTCCTATTCAGCAAGTCTGCAACTTGGACCAACATCTTCCCATTTCCTCTGTCCCTCAGTCTCTGACGACTACTATTTCACTCTTGATTTCCATGAGTCCAACCTTATCAGATTCCACATGGAAGTGAGACCATGCAGTATTTGTCTTTTTGCGTTTGACATTTCACTTGTCATAATGGTTTCCAGGTTCATCTGTGTTGTTGCAAATGACAAGATTCCTTTTGAATAATATTCTATCACGTGTATTTACCACATTTGTTTGTCTATTTATCTATCAATGGATAGTTAGGCTGTTTCTGTATCATCGTATTGTGAATAATGCTACAGTGAACATGGGGCTGCAGATCTCTCTCAGAGTCCTGATTTCCATTCCTTTGTATATATACAGAGAAATGGGATTAGTGGATCAGATGATAGTTCTATTTAAATTTTTTTTTGAGAAACATTCATATTATTAACATTCCCATTAACAGTGTGCAAGGATTCTCTTTCCTCCACCCCTTCATCAGCACTTGTCATTGTGTGTCCTTTGAATAACAGCCATCTTAACCAGTGTGGGATAATACCTCCTTGTGGTTTGATTTGCTTTGCCTTGATTATTAGTGATGTTGAGCACCTTTCCTTGGTTCCTGTTGACATTTGTATGTCTTCTTTGGAGAAGTGTCTATTCAGATTTTTTTGCCCATTTTAATTGAATATTTTTCTGTGGAGTTGAGATCGTCTTTTATATATTTTGAATATGAAACCCTTATCATATAGATGATCTGCATTTTTTTTTTCCATTCTGTAGGTGACCTTTTCCCTTGCTGTGCACGGAGTTTTCAGTTTGATGTAGTCACATTTTCTTGTTCACTTTTGTTTTTGGTGTCTTATACAAAAAAAATTCATTGTCAAGATCAATGTCAAAGAGATTATTCTCTATGCTTTCTTCTAGGAGTTTTATGATTTCAGATCTTACATTTTAAGTCTTCAACCCATTTCAAATTAATTTTTGCGTATGGTATAAGATAAGGGTACGATTTTATTTGTTTTGCTTGGGGCTATCCATTTTTCCCAATACTGTTACTAAAGAGACTATAATTTTCCCATTGCATATTATTGGTAACTTGCCAAAGATTAGTTGACCATATATGCATGGGCTCATTTCTGGGCTCTCTACTGTGTTCATTGATGGATGCATTTTTTTAATATCAGTACCACATTGTTTTGACTACTATAGCTTTGTAATATAGTTTAAAATCAGGAAGAGTGATGCCCCTATCATTATTCTTCTTTCTCAAGACTGTTTTGGAGATTGAGGGTTTGTTGTGGTTCTCCATGAATTTATTTTTTCTTGTAAAAAATGTCTTTGGAATTTTGATAGGGATTGTATTAAATCTGTAGATGGTTTTGGGTGACATGTACATTTTAACAATACTAACTCAGTTTACAGAATATCTGTCCATATTTGTATCTTCTTTCATATTTTTAAATAACATTTTATGGTTGTCCATATACAGATCTTTCACCTCTTGGTTAAACTTATTCTTATGTTATTTCCTTTTTTTAAAGCTATCTATGGTAAATGGGATTTTTAAAAAATTTCTTTTTCATATAGTTCATTGTTAATATATAGAAATATAACTGCTTTTTACATTTTTATAGGTCTTAAATATGAACATTTTATTTTAAATATGGATTCCGTAGGTTTTCTTGCACCATTATTACATTTCCTTTCACGCATGTTCTCTCAAACAGGAAAAATGAGGCTTACTCATCCAAACTTACCTCCCCTGCATCCACTTATAATTGTCTCTCTGCTCTATGGTAATAAAGAATTATTACTTTGACCACTCAAACTCTCAGGCACACATTAGAGCACATTGCACACTCTTCCAGGATTATTATGATATTCATAAAGGCTCCGATCTATACCCACAATTTGTACAATTGATACTTTGACTTTTTATTGGTATATTCCTTTGATTTTTAGGCTCCATTTGGCACATTAATCACACATGCCCTACCTTGGTGGCCCTGTTACTTTCTTTCCTTCCCTCCCCTCCAGGTTCTCTTTCTGTTTTCCTTCTATTAGAAGGACTTCAATTAATAAACAAAGTATTTTGAAGTACAAGGAAAAAAGTGTTGTGGAGAATGTGGCTATAAATATTGTACAAAGAAATAGGAGGAAAGTGAAGCCTCTTCATTAAATTTAGTCATAAAGGTGAAATTACAAATAAAAGGTAATAATGAGAAGCAATATAGCAGAAGTGCAAAATAAATGAACTGGGGAAAATGGTATTTATATTTAATCCCTACATGCATATTTTGGCAGCAGCAACATGGAATCATCTGAGATCAAATTTAACTCAATTTTTGCTTTGTCCATTTGCAGATCAAAGCAGCGAGGACATTTTAGAACTGTTGATTTATATCAGACTGTTTTATCGTGTGTTTATATGCATGATTTTCTACTTATGGTTATTCTGAATTAACTGCTTATCATTACCAACTGAAGTGATTTGTCTCCTAGATTAATAATTATATCATGATATCCTTTATGGGACTGATTATGAACATATTACATACAGAGACATATGTGTTTTTATATTAGGATTATTCATTAGGAAACTGAGGCACAGAAATTTTAAGTAAATTTCACATAGTAAATGATAAATCCAGATTATAAACTCAAGTGCTCTTATATCAAACTCACTATAAATATCACCTTCCTATAAGCTGAAAACAGTCAATTAATTTAAGTATATTAAGCATTTTCAGAATAACTCTCTTGTATTTTGAATGTAATGCCTTGTTTAAAAAAAGTCAGTTTTAATAGTTGCATGACATATGTTAGACTTCAAAGGATAAAAAATACCATTGTTAATAGTTTCAACTGACCTATCATTATATGCAACAAACAAACAAACAAACAAAACGTGCTAGGATCAAAACATGGCACTCTGGTTCAGAAAACCTCTTAGTAAAAGAGGAGTTAGCAAAAATATAAATGAAATTAATTCACTCATCAAACATTAATTGAATGAATATAACCACTGGCAGCTTAAGACATTGTGAATGAAAAAAACTTAAGATCTGGTGTGATTGAAAATTATTTGATGCACCATGAAAGCGGACCTAGTAACCATTATATTGTGCTATGGGGAATGAAGAAACATTTTAGAAAAAAAAAAAAATCATCTCAACTGCAAATGAATTTTCAAAAGACTAATACCCTAGGGATATTGAAAAATAAACCCAGTGCAATGGTTATTAAGCATATGAACCACAGCTGCTGATTTTAGTCCTAATACAGAATGCTTGGAATAATTTTAATGAAGGCTAAAAGGATTTCATATAACAATATACCTTTTTATTTAACAACGAGAAAACCTAAATAAACAAGAGTATTCAAAAAAATTCAGTACTTTAACTTTAAAATAAATTGATTAAATCAAACATTACAGATGAATCACAAACATTTATTTTAAATTATTTGTCACATCATGCTTATCTATTTATTCTAAATTAAATTACAATAGAGTAAAATAATAGAATAATAGAAAACTTTAAAATTGAATGTAAAAACTTCCATGTTTTGGGTTGCGAACTTTAAAGGCAAAACCAAATAATATAAATATAGTTTAATGTGAACCTATAAATTATTTTACTATTATTAGAAATATAACAGAGAATCATATTAAGTATTTTCATTATTATACCCTTAATTTTGAGGACATATGTATATTTGGCATAAGAGATAGTTATTTTAAATATATTTAAGGTAATGACCAGTAGCTTTTATTATTTTACCACTAATATATTTTGACAAAAATATGATTTAACCATTTTTAAAATCACTGTATATTTTTGTAAAATGTCTAATTATTTTCAATTTTTAGTCCACGCAAAGATACAAAATCCAAAATTTTTAAATAAAATATGACTAAATTATAAATATATACTGAATATATAGTACTGAAGATTTTTTTTACTTAAAGGTACATGATCTTTAACATTTCTCATATATTATTAAACCTAAACCTAAACACATATTAATTCTTTATCTTCCCAGAAGTATTATCTATAACATGAAATAGCTCCAAATAATGATATATCTTTTAAAAATAGTTACTCGTTTCTCTCTTTATACATTCCTTTATAGCAGATACTGACAATCTCCCAAACATATTTCCTTATTTGTAGTACTTCAGTGCATGCTGTCCTAACTTATGATTGAAAGTTATAAATTTCTGGTCTCTTTGCTTAAAGCTTGTTTTCGTTTCAGTACCCAGCTTTGTCACCCAAAGTTAGACCTGAAGTACCAAGGGAAATATTTTCACCAGGGAGCAGCCTTCAACTGATGGCTGATGACAGAAATTGTAAAAATACCCTCGTAACTATTCCTTGAGGCAGGGAGTAACTCCGAGATATACATTCTAAAATAGCATTCAGCATTTTCCCAACAAGGTTAAACTTTAATTACTAACAATGGCAGCTGTATTCATAGTAACCCCTATATTAGCTATTATTTTCCCATCTCTTCTCTACTATTTCTATCCCCAAAGTTTATTTCTTTCACCTTCCAAACAAATATTACATGTACCTTTGTCTCAAATTTTATTTTTGAGGTAACCCAAACTTATAAATATCTCCTGCCTGTAATCTGACTTATAATTTTGCTACTGTCTGTAATGATATTATCTGAAGTGACTGAAGTGAAATCTAGATTTTCCAAAGGAATTCCAACTGTGTGTGTTCAAGGTGAATTGTTCCTGAGTCTGAGTCAGAACACACAGGGAATGTGGCATTAATGAGAGATAAATATCTTGATTGTATGAATCCCAACATTTATTACAACCCTTAGACTCAAGTTCAGTTTATAATTCTTTTGTCAGTAAAATAAATCTATTCTGCATTCCTCCAAGAACTTTATTTTCAGGATCTGTATTCATAAAGCATAGTTATTTCAAATAATTATAAATACCATAAACTTTATGGAGATATTCAATAGTTAAAAATAGATGCTCTTTTTGACACTCGTCCTAGAGGTTAGGTCTATGTTAATTCCCTTTGAATTTGAGCAGGGTAAAGGGTTGATTGCTTTGAGTAATAGAATATGGTAAAAGTGACTCTCTGCTTGTTGTCAGACCCAGTTCTTTTTTGGAACCTAGCCACCATGCTGTGAGAAAGTACATGCAGCCTATCATAGACCCACATGGACAAAACCTTTCTTTGGCATACTAGGATAGTCGATCCAGCAAATGGATACACCCAGACAAAGCAGTAAACTTCAGATTAAATCCTGGGCCCCAGCCGAGCTGTCCTACCGACAACACGTACAATGGAGATAAAATGCCCAGCTGAGTAGAACTGATGGTCCGCAAAATCATGAGTAAAATGAAATCTCTGTCTAAAATCACTAAGTTATAAAGTAGTTTTGATGCAGCAATAGAAAACTGTAAATGTAGAATTCATGCCTTGAAGGAAATGCTCTATTTACAAATATGCTTTTGAATACAAAAAAATAAGACATAAAAAAATAAAAACTTTAAAAAGTTCTTGGTAGTTATCAGGGATTCTTACATGTTGCCATACACAAGAACAAAATTAGTATAATTTACCAATTTCAGGTTATAAGAACTCTCCCAATTCAGATTAATAAGAAGAAAAACGTTTTATGATGTACGAATGCTAATTACTTGAATGCTAATCTATTTTAACTCTTTCACATGTCTATTTATTGTGTTCTGCTGAGAAACAATAATATGATTTAAATGCATTTGGCATGCTATACCTTTATAGCACTTTGATAATGATCACTGACATGTCACTAGCTATGCATGATTTTGCCTGGGGTGCTTAGACAGCCTTAAGTATATATTTTTTGGCAACTTCCTAAGGCATATGCACTCTGAAGACCAAAATGACTTACTAGTGATTATACTCTGAAGCTTAAACACATATTTATAAACGACACACATAAGACATATTTAAATAGTAGAACTATGAAATATTTATATAGTTTGAAACGTGAAGAAGTACAATGAGATAAAGTGGTAATATCTCTGCAGCCTCTTTTCTATGATAAGGCATAGGAAGTAATTATACTAATCATTGGGAAATGATAGTCTTAAAGTTAATAAAATAGTAATAATAGCTGATATATTAAGCAATAATTATATAATTTGATTAAAAAAATATACAGCTAATTGTTAAATCGAACATACTAAATAACCTTCTGAATGAGAAAGCCAACTTCAACATGGTAATTTGCTCTAAACCACACAAGAAGTAAAATTAATAACATTTGATTTGAAATTTCTCAGACCACAGATACTGCAAACATTTCTGTTTCACATCGCTTCTTTATCATTGCATATGTAGCTCATTAAAAGAGCAATCATGTGCATATCATTTTCCCTGTGTACAGTGTCTGTGTGTTCTTTTGTAATTTCCCTCAGACAGGAACTTGACTTTCAGGACAAGTTTTCATATGTATTTTCCCCAGCAGCTAGAAGAGATGCCTAAGGAAATTACAGCTGAGAATATATAATATGTATATAATATATATGTTTAAATATTTAAATCCCCTTGGGGTCTGTCCATTTTTTACTTATGTAGCTTATGATAAAGGCCAGCAACTTAGGTATGAGCTCAAATTTTCAACCTGTCTCTGTTATGTGCATGCTTGTATGCTTATTCCTTCCTGTCTCACACATTTTGTGTCCTCAAATGATAGCTTGTGTTTCTCAAATCGTAGTTCCTTTTCCTGGAGTGCAAACAACCTCATCAAACAGCGATTACTTATATAATCTCATTAAATGTCCTTCCTATAGGAGTCTTTCCTGACCTCCCACATTAGACGAGGCCCTCCCATTAGAGGCTCTGCCAATGGTCTTGTTTCTCAATTTGTAGACAAACCCAACCTGTCTGGAGTACCACTTGATTCTGAGCACCCAACTCAGTGCAAGACAAACTATAGACGCTCAATGTCAAGTAATATTCAATAATGTTTGTCCTAATAAAATTTTCTATCAACTATGGGCTTTCCATTGATGAAGCTCTTGTATTTCAAAACTGAAGAGTTTCTGAAAGTCACAGACAAAATTTTATAATGATTTTTAAATCAGTAAGGTAATGACTATTACTGGTTATGTAACAAAGTACCAGGTACACTGTATTAAAATTTTTGAATTTCTAAAGGAATTCATTTCTCTTTTCTACTGGATATTATTATTTTATAATAAAAGAAATATTCATTTTTCAAGTACAAAGTCAATCAGATCAATTTTATATTTGTGAATCATGTTTCCATAGGCCTACCAGCTGGAAGTTTAAAATCGATTTATATTAACTAACTCCTAGCTTTTAATTTTACTGACGTGTCCTCAATATTGCAAAATCTTCATTTCCACTGAAACACATTAACAATCACACCAATGCACACAAACACCAAATTCTTTTGCAGTATCTTTAGAAGGTCCCATATGTGTTCTTAGAAAGTATTGCTTGCTATCTTGTGACAGCCTCTGTTAGTTTTCTGCTGCTCTCAAAACAACTTGAATCACTTGCACAATTGCCAATCTTGATAATTCTGAGCCATTTTAGGGTTCTAACTGCAAAGCATTCCAGACGTACTGTTACTGATATTTGGTAACATATCAAGACATTGCACCGTGAAATATATGAATGACTTTCTCCTCAACTTTAGGTTATAATATGTTAGCTGGGCCAGAGCTGTTCTTATTTCCTAATGCCTCATATCTTCTAGAAGAGATAGGTCCACCAATTTATCCCAAAGCTCATACACTAGTCCCCTGGGTTGGGCCAGAGGATCGACACAGAACTCTGGCAATTCTCATAATTCTTTTTCTGTCCAACACACATATTCATTTAATAAATAGATTCCTTGCTTCTGTCTTTACTAAATGTTTAAATTTAAATATAAAAATAATTCATTTCATTGTAATAAGTGGGACATTAGAAGGTATGTAAACTCAATTTTCAATCTCATATAATAATTTTCTATAATCTCTCATAAATATTTATAAATATAAATGATAGATAAACACTTTTATTGTCTCTAAAATGGGTCTGTGCTTGTTCTTAATAAATTATTTGCATATAGTGGACATATTTTAATAGATCATTATCGTACATATTGTGATTAGTAACTTTAACAATCATCTCTTTTCATGGACATTATATTATTTAAGTGTGTCTACATTTGATACAATAGTAAATCCCCTTGGGGTCTGCCCATTTTTTGTAATAAAAATGCAATGATGTATGTGTATGTTAGTGTGTGTGATTGTGTGTGTGTTATGAGGCCTGATTAAAAATGTTTTAGTATACACAGTTCCTTGTTTCTTCTATTAGAATAAAATTGATATTCTCAAAAATGTTTTTCTTTCTGTTCACATTTTCCCAGTCCCCAATTTGCTTAGCAGAGTGATCATGAGCAATGAAAAAAAAAAAAAAAAAAAAAAAAGATGTTGCAAGGGAAAAGTCTAGGTTTTATTCATGAAATATAAAGATGAGCCATGTGTGAAGGGGGAGGAAAACAGCATTTATAATAATTTTGTGTGTGAGAAAGAATTGAAAGTTAAAAGCAATAACCTTCTTTATAAAGAAACTGAAAGGTTTAAAAACATTAAGGAGGACATTTTTTAAAACGTCTGTTTTGACTTATAATTGGAAACCTTTTAATATACTTGGAGAATGTATTACTTGTTATTTTTATAAACTTACATTTATTTTGATGTGTTACTACCTTAAGTTTGGGATTTTTGAAATGTCAGGATATATTCAGTATACCTTTTTATATTATATTTCCTTGTCTTTCTACATAACTGAAGGACTAAAGTGAGACTCCCAAATCAACACAAGAATTATTAGGTCTACTTTGATTTCATGCTTCATATTCAACAGAAATTCATTTACTATGACCATATCACTTCAGAAACAGGTGCTAAGTTGTAGGATCAGGCTTGACAAAATAGATATACGTGGAAATATGACATACTAACAATTTCATATACAATAAAGTTTAGTGTGATATTCAGTGATGACAATAATTCATTAAAAATCAACTAGCCATTAATTTAAAAAGTCTACTAAATTCCAATATCAATAGACTTTTTAAAGTATAATTTATTATTTTGTAAATAAAAATACAGTTTATAAAATTGGCATAATTTTTGCACTATCAAGAACTAAGAATCAAGTATATACCTATTCTAAAAAATATGCTAGAGTTTTCTTTAACCTAATCTGTAAAGCATAATTTACTATGAAAAATTATTCCTGTCAATACTAAGAGCTACTCAATATTTCTTAATACAGCTGATAAATCTAATAATTTTGAATAGTGTTTATTAAAGAATAAGAAAAGATTGTCCAAATTCATGGACTTGTGTCATGTCATATACTATTTCTAAACTCTAATGCTCTAGTAATTGTCTCTCTCAGGTAGCAAAAAACACACAAGAAAGGAGGAAAAAATGACTGTATCTTAAATAAATCTTAGGTCTCACCAACACGTTGTCCAATTGATTTAGAGTTTCATGCCATGCATCTGGATGTTGTCTTAAAGGTCAGCTAAGCTGAATCCTTCACTCTCTATATGAAGACAGTGGCCTAGAATAGAAAAGCGAGTGATGTGATATAGAAACGATCTTACCTTCTAGCTTTGTTTTAGTAACTGATTTATCTCACTAAAAAACATTTAGGAAGTGCAGAGCCAGAGTCTAACCTCTGTCTCTAACTTCAAGTTTATTGTTGTCTTCATTCTAACGGGCCATTTCAGAAAACTATCATATCAAGTCACGGCATGGTCAGTTATTTTGGAAGCAGTTACACACACACACACACACACACACACACACACAGAATGAGAGAGAGAGAGAGAAAGAGGGACAGAGAGAGAGAGAGAGAGACAGAGACAGAGAGACAGAGAGACAGAGAGATAGAGGGACAGAGAGACAGAGAGAGACAGAGACAGAGAGAGAGAGAAATAGTAGCATAATAATAAAATAAAATTTCTGCACCACGAGGCGTGCGTAGAAAAGAAAGAAGTGTATACCACTTCCTAGAGGGTATCTTTGCCTAATAAAAGGAAGAGGGAAAACGTTGACTGTTTTGAATGAGCTATATGTAGTAATACTAGTTTAAGTTTATAAATAAAACAGTATCATGGAAAAAAATAAAAGCCTCATATCAGAACATTTTTTTAATTATTAGATTCTACTTTTGATAAGATTTATAGCTATATTTACCATGTCTGCTAATAGAAGAGCATCCTTTATATTTCCGCTTTGTTTTACATTTTGTTAGCATTCTTTGACAGAACTAAATTTTACCAACATTGACTTAACCATAATATAAGAATTTATAAGCAATAAAAAAAAATCACAAGATAAATTAAGAGACTCTGTGCTTACAAGGAAGGGGACCCATGTAGGAAATCAGAAAAGGGGCTTTAGTTCTTTACGCTGCTGTCAGCCGCTAGCCTCCTTGGTGTTCCCTTTCATTCATTCAGACTCTGGACCTGGCTCAGTGAAAGTGCCTAGACTAGATCATTTTGTTGCAGATGATAATTGCCCAGATATTTGTTAAATGAAGTCAATGAATACAGATCACATCCTCCAGATGCTGGTGCAGGCATGAAAACTTATCAGTGACAATCCCAGAAAATCCATCGCTCTGAAGAATATTATACCAGGAGTGGGCATGTGCAATTTGATCAGATGCAGTATATAATAAGGTAGACCCAGTGTCTGATGTTTGACTACTGACAGCTTCTAAGCCACATCTCTCCCACGTCTGCCTTGTTTCATATCTAGACAAGCTGATTAAGAAATCCTGGATGCTCTCTGCTCTTATGAAAGTGGTAGTTGTGTAAAAACTCCACATGTTCCTTCTTCATCATAGGAATCTTCAAACCAGTCTCACCTCCTAAATGCTATAAAAATGTCAAACCAATATCCCGTCCTTGTACATCTAAGCCGTTTTAAGACTGGCTTAGAATGTTTGCCTTACTATCCTCAGGGGCCTCATTATGTGAGTGATAAAATTTTAATGCCTTCATAATTTGTGTGTGAAACAATAAAACTTTTCATACCTTCATAGTTTTGTTCTCAATATCTGAACCAGATTTTGGGTGGGGGTCCATTCTTCTCTATAGCATGGCTACAACAGAGCAGAGACCAGAAGATAGACTTATAACCCAATCCTTCTAGGTGTAGGTGTTGAACTTGTTCTAGTGCCCACGCTTTCTTTAGGGCTACTTGTTCAATTATGCTTGAATTCCCATCAAATCCTAGCATTCTTTCAAGAAATGCCCTTCTTTGGTTAAGTTACCCACAGTATGGATCTTTTACTTATATCCAATATTTCAATTGATTGATACCCAATTTGCTCTTTGTTCTTTTCTATAGTTTCTATATTCTAAAGGGTTTATATATTATACTGTAATCAGAAGGAAAGCATACACATACAGTAATATATATATATATACATATATATGTGTATATATATATATATATATATATATAATTTATTACTGCATAATTGTAATGGTTAATTTTATTTATCAACTTGACTGGGCTACAGAGTGCCCAGATATTAGTGAAACATTATTCTGAATGTGTCTGTGAGGGTATTTTGAATGACATTAGCATTTGAGTTAGACTGAGTAATACATATTGCCCTTCCTAATGTACATGGGCCTCATCCATTAGCTGAAGGACCGAACAAAACGAAAAAGATTGACCTTTTAACAAGTAAGAGGAACCTCCCTATGAATGACTGCTTCAGCTAGAACTTTTTTTTTCCTGCCTTTGAATTTCAAGTGAAACATTGGCTTTTCATGGGCTTACAGCCTGCTGACCTTGGATTCGATTTGATGCCATCAGCTCCCCTGGATCTCTGGCTTGCGATTTGGAACATGTCAACCCCCACATTGTGTGTCTATATAATATTTATTAGTGTTAGTAAATGTTTTTCCTACAAATGAAACAATACAGCTCTAGAATTGGCTGGTGCTACGATAAAGTTATTTAAAGGCCAAAATCAAGACAGCTGAAATCTAGATTTGAGTTTAGAAGTTCAATATTGCACCATTCTCTACCTGATTAAAAGAATAAAATACATTTTTATGATGTTTGAATTTGAATGAGATTTTAGATAAGTGTGTATCATATTTTTGAGAGTCTATTCTTTCAAAAGTTCTTTAAATATTGATATATTAAGGGATGTAACTACTTCAGAGGAATGAAGTCACTAGGGTTAGGTGTCCTACAAGTATAATATTTTAAGGATTGCATTTATAAAATCCATTGCATATTGCCCTACTGGTTCGTTATTATTTACTTACAAGGAATGCCATGTGATTCTCTATATAAAAATTAAAGCCCAGTTTAAGCTTGACTGTAAAGTACTGGTATATTCATAGTTGTTCTTGTTGAAATGTACACATTTTAAGTAAAAATATCTCTTGTCTACTCCTTATGTTCTCCCAAGTCGTGTGCTGTGGCACTGCTGCCATATTCATTCAGATGTTAATAACCGACCTCTGTTTAGAAAATTAGTTCTAAATTTGTTTTAATACTGTTCATGTAATGACAGTGCAACAGAAAAAATCTTGGATTTTGTACCACATTTGGAGTATCTCATCAATAAACATCAGTCATTTGCATTTTTTAGGAGTAGACTATTTTCTCCGCAAGAATATAGTGTTAGATTCTTTTATTGGAATTATCAGAGAAATTACTATTGTCCTTAATACCAATATTCATGAACTCTCTCATGAATCAAAATATATCTCCTCTGCTAACTCACTTGAAACATAGGATACCGTTTAGTTTTGAATCCATAAGAAGAGAAAAAGTAAATCATTCATTATGAATGAAGGATAAGCACATTTAAAAATATACAAAGGGTAGAGGCACATGATTTACCTTTTGATAAAGAGACAGATCTATTAAAAATATAGCCATAAGACAAAATAATAATCTCTGTCCTTTGTTCAAAACTTAATTTTTTTCTTATGATTCTTTTATTTACTGTTTTCTCCAA
Organism: Eonycteris spelaea; assembly: GCA_003508835.1. Lineage (NCBI taxonomy): Eukaryota > Metazoa > Chordata > Mammalia > Chiroptera > Pteropodidae > Eonycteris > Eonycteris spelaea. The sequence continues at coordinate 14,445,106 of PUFA01000021.1, forward strand.
AGTTTGCTATCTAATCTTTACACAGTATGCTTCAACATACAGCTATGTGTACCAATGATACACAACACAAATAATAGTAAATCTCAGATTTTTACCTGCACAGTCAAATCTAGCTCATTAATAGCTAGATATTAAAGTCATGAGAAATGGCGTTCCTCACTTCACAGTTTAAGTTTCAACAGCCAGTCTGTGATTTTCCTTACCTCCACAATACTGAAAACATATGTCACGGGGGAGTCTCCATCAGTGACAAAAAGTTACAGCAGAGTGCCCTTGCTAACCTACAATAAACATGCGGCTGCTAAGATATTCAGGTTGTTTGTTACAGCAAAAGAGTCTGTTCAAATCTGGTTTATGTACCTTTCTGGATATCTTATACCTAATAACACTGTGAGAGAGAATCCATGAATATAAAAATGAAGAAAACCACCTTCCTGCTTTGAAAGAGGTTAAATATAGGGTAAAGGAAACACATTTGTAGAATTAATTTACTCTGCGATGGAGTAAGAAATATAATACAGCTATGTCAAGAGAACAGAGTCTAGATAACTGAATGAGAGAATAGCAGGGATGCCTTCACAGAGGAAAAATATTTAAATTGGACCTATGAGATCAGTAGAATTTTTTTCAGATGAAGAAGTGTGAAGAACATTTTTGGCAATAACAGTAACATAAGAACACTAGCACCAAGAAATAAGATGCGTTCAGATTTTAAAATGCATATGGATGAGGATAAAGTGCATGATGTATGGGGTTATGGTAATACATGAGACTGGATTTAGTTTATGGAATTTATAATCTAAAATCAAACAGTAGTACATATTAATCTGATTATTATATGACATTGATATATTATCATAGAATTATGGGGATGAAAAAGAAGGTGAGGAGGTCAGCTTGTTCTATGAAAATACTGTTGAGGATTAGTATTATTAGATACAAAAAAAAGTAGAGTAAATTAGAAGTATAAGGGTAATTAATCAATTATTAGACACATAGAATGCTTTATTAGTTCAATAAATTTTTCTTAGCTGAATGCTCCGAGCTTTTACCCAAATTTCTCCTTTCTCATATTCTACGCTAACTTCTTTAAAATTCTACATTCATAGTGAATATTAAAGTTAAGAAAGGCTGATTTTCTTTACCATGTAGCATATTAATTTTTATTTATTTACAGCCTTACTCCTACACCCTGTTATAAGTTCTTATTTTTTATGATCTAGAATTTAATAACGAGCCTCTTCCAAAGAGCCTTCTTATTTACAAACTTTCCTATCTAAATAAATCTCACGCAAAGAAGCCAGATTTATTAAACTATAGCACTGCTTTGTTTAAGTGGTTTCTTGGCCTAAAATATTAAAATAAATCAGTAACCAGTGACTTAAGACTATGTAATTTTTTTATGGTCAAAGTTCTATACAATTTGGCTCAGCCTACTTTTTCCTTTTAAGTCACTTAGGTTTAGCAAAATTATTATGTTTTTCTTTCTTAGCTCAATAATTTTCTAAATGTGCTTCCATCCACTATATTATCTGTGTTAATAATATTAGTGGCCACCATCTCTAAGTTCTAATTCTTACAATCCTCAAAAACCAACTAATTATTCTCTGTAGTATTCTTATAAAATAAATAGTTTTTCAAGGCGTCTACCATATATACTCATCGGTTATTTAACAATGGCTTAAATTCCGAGAAATGTGTCAGGCAATTTTGTCATTCTGCACACATCCAGAGTGCATTTAACAAACCTAGGTGGCATATAGCCCTCTACAAACCTAGGCTATTGAGTATAACCTTTTGCCCCTAGACACACGTGACAGACAGACGTGTGAAAGATAACCAAGTGAGGAATGTTGGAAACAAAAATATCTGAGCGGGCACACAAATTGATATCAGATAATTATTAGTACATATCTTTCAAAATTAGATTGATTAAGCCAACCCAATTATTAACTAATGATAGGAAATATTTGAACAAGTTGATGGAAAGCTACCCTTATGAATTATAAAATGCAAACCTTCCACATATCAAGAATGATTAGAAAATATTTTTCTAAGATTATAAGCACTTTCTACCACATATTTAAACATAAATGCTTTTTTTCAAACTTCTAAATCCTTTCCCAAATATTAGGGAGAAAAAAGGGACATTCTAAAACTCACTTTGTGAAGTAGGCATGATTTTTTATACCAAAAACATATAAGCTAAGAAATAAACAGCTAATCTTACCTAAGTATAAATGGTAATTGCTGTGAAAACAGTAACTAAACATATATGGTACTGTATAAGGAAAAATTCAGTGTTAAATTGATTTTACACCAGGGATGTAAGTTTTGTTTTGCTATTTTTAATAATTATAAATTTAGTTCACCATACCAGCTGATTAAATTAAAAAAAAAAAAACATCAAAATGAAAGGATTAAAAAATAAATAAATTAACATTTTTTTATTATTTAGTATACATATGTACGGCAACCTGGGAATAGAGGTAAACAATATGTTATTATAAAATAATTCCCAAAACCCACAACAACATTAAAAGAATGGTTTAGATCATTTCATCTAAATGAGATATTATGATTATTTCCATTTGGCAGCATATCTGAGAGCTTAGTCAGCAGAGATAAGAAAATGAAATATGCATAGAAACAAGACAGGAAGAAACAAAACTTATCTTATTCATAAATAATATGGTTTTCATGAAAGAAAGCCCAGGATAGAAACTATTAGAACACAGAGTGAGAGAAACAATATTGCTAGACACAAGTTCATTAAAAACAAATGTCTTTACTATATATGGTACGTATATATATATCTAGAAATTAAGCTAAATTCCCTTGTGTTTTATGGTAAAAATGATAACAGTGTATTTGAAGATATTAATGAGAAACTAAATTAATAGAAAACAAGAGACAATGAATGTAAGTGTTGAGCACAAAAACAGACCTGTACAAATTGAAGACCAAAATGAGAAACGGCAGTCGTGGCACCGCACATCGGTGGGGTAAGACACACTGATAGGTCGCCAATGTGCTGGGACACACAGGTAACTCAACGAGATAAAAACGAATTCTAATTCGCATCACTCACAATGATCGGTTCTAAGTAGATTAATTATAATAATAAATTATTAATATAATTGTGTAATAATACGGCTATTATGTACTTAAAATACAATTGCTATATAATATGTAGCATATTAAAATATATAAGTATTTCATAACGGTGGTATTATGTTGATAGTATAAGTTATAGACTAATAAAATAATGATAGATATTATTATTGTTATTTTTATTATTACTAATGGACATCAAATATCTATGACAACAAATTATCTGAGGACTTTAAATGTCCTGAAAAACTGTGAATCTCGTATTTTGATTATCCCTATTTAATATAAGAGGAAACTATAACATACAGAGGAAAAGCAATTCATCAATGTTTAAAAAGCTACATAATTTGGCAAGACATTTGTTATCTAATACTACTCTGTGTTGGTTATTCCAAACATAGGAATATACCTTGCATGAACTGCTGTCTATGGACACGAGGTAACATATGAAAAAAAAAATTGAAATATCACCTTACATGAAAAAAAAAGTAAGTTGAATAATATTTATACATTGAAATACTTTATAGCATTGAGATTACATTGCCTGGTATTAAAAAGAATCACATTGACTTATATCCTAAATATAATATTGAATCAAGAAAATGGAAATTACAAAATATATCAACATAGTGACTTTCATAAACTTTGAAAACACTTAAAATCAAACAATATACTTATGTATATGTACTTAGAGAGTAAAACATACCAAGAAAGTAAAAGTATATATATGTTAAAATATAGATTTTATACATATTACATATATATTTATATATAAACAGCTTAAAATTATCAACCTAGGAGATTTTTTAAGTAGATAAAGTCCTTAAGAAACAGATATGAATGGAAACTAAATTGTTTTTAGAAGTGTTAGTTGAATGTCATCTTTTTTGAAATTATCAGCTACCAATTCCTTAGAAAAAGATGTAATGTTTCATTTGTTTTAAACAAAATATCAGAAATTTTGTAACAATAAAGGCTGTAGTAATTATAAGCATTTCAATTTTAGTTTTGCATAAGATATATAATGAAAGATGTCTCTTGTGTATTTATAGTGTCAGGTGAGTACTAGACTAATTGGGGGTATCATTTCATAAATTATGTGTATGTCTAACACTATGCCATACACATGAAACTAATATAACATAATATTAAATGTCGACTGTAATTGAAAAAATAACCCTCCAAAAAATTGTCTCTAGTGATTATTTCGTCTATAAAAATACTAATACCACAGGAAAATTAACATAGCCCTCTGAAAAATAGTAATATCAAATGCAATTTTTTAATAAAAAAATAACTATTACACAGAAATTATTACTGATGCAATTCCTTTAATATCTCTAATTTAACTCCTGTCACACTAAGGCAATCAGAAATGTATTCTCTAAACAATTTACTCTACCAGTGAGCAATGAACCTAAAACAACACAAAAAAAAACAGTGTAGGCACTAGAGACCTAAATGCAAATATTTTAACGCCTCATTTTTCCTTATTTGTTAACCAATTATTTGAGATCTGCGTTCTTAGCAGAGGTAACTCTGAGCCTTTGACCCTCATTTCAAACAGAGCATATCTACTTTTTAAAATTAGCTTGTTCTATATTGGTCTTTCAAGTATAATTTTGTTTTGAACAATTGAGTCTATGACAGCATATACACATACACACAAATACAACACCAATATGAAAATCAATGCTGCTCTGGAAATTTATCTGCCAATAGTAACTATATCTCATTTATATATACCAACAGATATATTAATATGCATATAATTTATGTCAGAATACTCTAAAATGTATAATCAACTAAATGAAAAAAAGATAAGCCAGATTTTTCATTTAAAGAAACACTTTATGCATTCATCAATTAACTAATTTGTGAATCTCACTTAATGCCACTCTTAGGACATATTGAAATTTACCATAAGGTACCTAATAAACATCTAATTTAATGTATTATACAATTTAAAGTGTTTTTTTTTTTTTTAAATGGATTGGGAGCATTTAATACATATTTGTTAGGCAAATACACATATGTTGAATATGTTGATTTTTCTCCCATGGGAAATTGAAATAAGTTTTATTATATGTACTATAAGGAACTGAAATAGAGAAAGTCAGATTGAGGGCAGAACTTTAAAAACAGTAAAAATCTGATTTTAATGAAAATAAAATACAAGAGAATCTGTAGAATTTTTTTTCATTCCAAAAATGGGACAAAGAATTCTTATTCCATCTTTACCCATTTTTTTCTTTCTCACAGTTACCTTTCATTTATCCTTTATTTCATTTAACCATTACAAAAGTTACTATTTACTTAGGACATCTAGAATTATATTACATACTTAGGTTTTGTCGATCGAAGGCAGTGCCCCTTCTACAAGTTTTATATTCTGATAAGAAATATGCTAACACACCATTATAATGTATTACAGTAATAATTAAAATGTATGGGTGTATAAATGAATAAAATAAAACAGGAGAAATACTTTCCAGAATATTTAAAGCTTCAGCTTAGTCATGGAACAAAACAGACTGTTGATGTGTGTTTAGACAGGAAGACATCTGAAATTGAATTAGAATGTGCACAGAAAATTGAGAAAGCATGGCATATTTATGAAACGACCATTATTTCTTTGGATTAGTGGAAGGAAAGTAAAAGATATGGAAAAAAAAAAAAAAAAAGACTGGCGAGCTAAGAGAGTGAAAAAAGTATCCCGGCATCTTTGAATCATTATGGGTATTTTGTACAAAGTTAAGAAAATTGATCTTCATCATGTAAGCTGTGAAAGTAAATGTAGAATATTAAAATGAGTGATCTGACCAAGTGTGTGTGGGTGACAGCACAGTGGATAGAGCTGAGGGAAATGGTGCTGGAGTTAAGAATGATTGCATAATTTCAGCAAAGAAATGAGTAGATCAACCAGAAATATTATAAGTATAAAAATCAGGCATGAAATATTTAGGAAATAAGATGAGAAGGTTTTTTGTCATTGCTTAAATGTAATATTTCAAAGAGAGAAGAGGTCTTGAAAGAATCTGTTCTCTAATTTGGGTAAGAGATGAATGGAGAAGTCATGCTCTAAGTTATAATCTTGAGAACTTCAGGGTGAAATAATTGTTGCATTACGTTGAGATATTATTAAACTAAAGGATCCCGTGAGATTATATAAAATACATAAAATAATTATTGATGGTGGCACTCAGAAATAAAGTTTTGGCAAGAGTTCTATAGATTTTCATAGTCATGATTTTACAAAATACAACTAAAATTGTGTAGCTATATGTGGTCCCAGAATTATCTTTCAAGAAGTGGACTGAATTTACCTAGTAAAATCAAACAATATTTTATTCAAGTATTAGGTAAATGATGCTAATGTTAAAATAGATGGGCTTTATGAAGAAATGAACAGTCGAAACACCATTTGATTTTCAGTAGATCAACAATAAAGGGCAAGCAAGACAAGCCGTAACTGTCTTCTTCGAAGGTGGGCAAACTGTGGTGCATGGGACTGACATCTGTTTTCGTAAATAAAATTTTAATGGAATATATACACATCCATTTTTTTTCCTATATGGTCTATGGTTGTTTTTGACATTAAACAGCATAGTTGAATAGATGTGGGAGAATCTATGATACATAATTCTTCGATATTTGGTGCTTGTGGAAAAAGTTTGCTAAGTACTTGTCTATTCAATAAGATGGTTTAGAGATATTTGCTATTTCAATTATATGGATATTGTATTAAATTTTAATGCTCAAGATTTTTACTCATATTCACACAATCTATGCTTTTCAAGCAATGAAAATAAAACAAACTGATAAAGAAATGGGTTTTAATTTAAGCAAAAAAAAAAAGAAATATTACAAAGATCAATTAAAGCAGGTAATTTCAACCTTGCTTAAATAGTCAAGAAATTTAGACATTGGTACTGAGTCACACCTGAAATGCTATAATTGTTTGGGTATAGCATGAATATCAGGGTTTTTAATCTCTACTCATGTGATTTCAATGTGCAGTAAGGTTAATAAATTAAATTTAAAGGTAGAGAAATAAATAACTAGAGAAGTATGATAAAAGTTAATAACAAAGGAGGTATTATTCTAAAATAACTTAAATTGTAGCATAATAATTCAGTAAATTAATCTATATAGCAAGGGAACAGGAAATGGGGAACAGATTATTGAATATGAAAAATAGTTCAGAAAAAGACCAATAAATTCCCTTTGCATGTTGGCAAGAGTTGAAATCTGTCCAAATATAGTGTGCCAAGATTCAAAACACCTCAAAATCTCCAAAATATAAATGTCTATCTCATCAAGAGGATTTTCATTAAATCATATATTAAATCAATCTTTTATATTTCCATTGGACCCAATTATTTCCTATAATTACTTTTTAAATTAGTAGGTAATATCTAATATATACTTGGAGTTTTTAAGGGTTATTATATGTACACTTTTTTCTGCATGTATTCATATATTAATAGGACCCACAAACTCCTATCCTCCAAAACTATGCTATTTATTTATTCTATAGGCATAGTTATTTTATCATAACACATTGTTTTCTTGCTTGCCACAATTCTTTATCAGACTAATATTTCCTAAATTCAGCATTTATAGATAATTTTTTTGTCAGGCATATGTATTATGAATATAATAAATGCTTTTAAAAACATATCATTGTCTTATATATCTTAATTTGTAAGATAATCTTATTTTGTATAGCACTAAGAAAGAGAAAAAGCTGAAAATAAAGCCATGACATAATTCATTCCAATTGATTCCAAAATAGTCAATTTCTGAAATGTTTAATATGAAATATATAATCAATAAATACTATTTAAATAAGAAAAATACATATAAAATATATTAGCATATTAAAAATAGATGTTTTCTACCATGAGATAAAAGCTAAAAAAAAAAATTGACAAAAATAATTTAAACTAGATAGATTTCTAACTTTTTACATCTTTCTATATGACTGATTTAGCACACCATGGCAGCAATTTTTTCAGTTGTAGGTAGTGAACTGAAATGCTAATGAATATGGTGAGATATTTTCTAACTTTTTCCCAGGGTGAACCATAAATACTTAGAGATTCTGATTATTTGTTTTTTGAGGTTTATATACCAACAATGAAGAAACGTGTTTTCAATCTGTTGAAAAAAGAATGCAATATTCAAGAAATCATTATCTTTTCTCCAAATAGGTAAAATGATTTTACTTCGGTGCTTTTGTAAGTTATTTTAATATTTCCTGAAAAATATGGAGACACATAATATAGTATAAAGGAAGCCACATTATTAAACATTAAAATAAAATTTCTAAATGTACTCTATCAGTGCTACAGGCAGTTTTGACAGGATTTATTCAAAATACATGAACTATTACTTTAGTAACAGTGTTGTGTAGTATTAAATTCATGACACATTTTAAATGCTTTAATTGACTGGATGCAACTCTAAAATGTTCAATGGCTCCTTCAAAAGTGACTTTCATATTTTAATAGCACATCATGATAGATGAGAAAATGAAGATAATATCTGATAATGGGATGGAAGAATCTGTTTTATACTTCTACACTACAGAGCTGGTCACATTTCCAATAAATGACTTTTCTCCGTAAGTTAAAATGATGGTTTAGCTCCTGGGACACTAGGCAAGTACTTTGTTGTTACACACACAGAGACTGGATTTGATATACGAGGTTCTAAGTGGAAGTTCCATCTAAAGAATTCATTAAACACATAATTATGAGAATGTTACTAAAATTTTCACTTTGTTTTTTATATGTTAGAAACATTAGAAAAATCACAACCATTTAATGCAGAAGCTGTGCATATCAAATGGAGTTCTGTGAAAATATTTTTGTATATTAAACACTCCAAGTGTATGGGAAGCTAGATGTGGTTGGACTACTTACTGTTCTAACAGTTGTTGACATTTTAGCAGCAGTAGCAGTGGAAAGAGTAGACAATTGTCAGCAGAAAGAATGAACTAGGTATAAGAATAGTTTTACTGTCCTTATTTATTACTTTTTCAAAGATAGGTTTTAAAGTTTTGTGATGACATACATCTGCAATTAACAAAATTTCATTAATATACAAAATAGGAATAACGTATCATATTTTATTTTAAAATGTCGTTACTATCTCTGAGCATTTAAACAAAGAATTAGAATGCTCATTTGATCCAAGTGTTCAAGAATGTTTTCATCATTTCAGGATAGTTATATTAAGGTCATTAGTTGCACCGGACATCTTAAAAAGAACATTGGTTTACTGAAAATGAAAACAATTTAAAACTTTGTTTTTAAAACAAATGAATTCAGGATAGTCAATGTGGTGATGTAAAGGGAGATTTGTGAGCAAGGTACAATTGAGCTTTAAAAATGCTTTGTATATTTCCCACAGTGAATATTGTCCAGATTTATTTTCATACTAGTGTTGTTAAAATAATCCATGAGAATAAAGTATTATTGTGGATTTCAAATTGTTTAAAGATAGAGCTATTCCTGTTAAATTTTCTGACTTCTTACCAGGAATTTTTAAAAAGACCTACTAGAATGTCAGAATCTAGATATATGTATGTATTATTTGTGGGTCTTCGGAGACCCTCTTATATTGCTCTGTGCCTCATAAATCTTTAAGCAATTGAGTTCCTTCACTGAAAAGCTACATATATTAATCTTCCTACAGAATATAGGCCTGATAAAATTACCCTTTCTCTGTCTTTTTTACTTTTCTCATGAAAGTGTTATACCATAAAAATAAACAAATTTTCTTATTAAAACAAAAAAAAATTTTCAAAAATGGATACTTAATAATTGAAAATACTATTTAAATGTTTTTTTATCTATGAATGGTATATGTCCCTAATTATTTAAAAAAATACTAAAAATGAGTATATGGATTGAATTTTATAACTTTCTTTCCAGTTCAAAAATCTGTGATAAATATATATATTTTTCTATATTCTTAATCTCCAGATTTAGTTATATATCCAAAAAGTTAAATAAAATGAAAGATAATGGGGTGGATTTCCCAGATTCTTTTATGATGAATATATGACAAAAATAGAGCTTTTAACTTTTTGAGAAAATTTGGCATTATCTCTCCTGCTTTATAATAAAAATCCTGCTATCAGTTGAAATTTTAAAAAGTTTATATATTCAATTTTGAAAGTTGAGAAAAGTAATATCTCATGAGAATTTAGCCCTAGATGCCTGAAAAGTCTAAATTCTTCCTAGAGTACTAAAATCACAGATATTGAATTTTTAGCAGATATATATCAAAGAGAATTTGTTTCTGTTCCTTACCAATAATAGAGGCATCAGTCTTAATCTTGGTATTCACATATAAAGAATAAAGGAGAATACCTCATGATTATTAGACAGGGTTTGGTAGTTTTGTGAGTAAAAGTAGATAAAGCTAGAGTTCTGCCTATCTATCATAATGGCCATGAGCTCTTCAGCCTTATAAAGTAGCTCACTGCCTCTCATTAGTAAGAAGCTAAAGATTGAAGTTAACAGACATAGTCAAAGCAGGAACATTATGTTATATGGCACCCTAAAGAGAATATAATTATGTTATAGAGCTAAAGCGTGTGCATGCACAGACACACACACACACACACACACACACACACACACACACACCAGTTGAGGTAATTTAATTACTTTTTATACCACAGAATTTTAAAGCTATTATATGTGATAGTGGTCATACTGACAACAAAAATGAGCCATCATCCTTTGATACATATTTTTTGAAATAATATAAAATATTAGAAATTTCTGGTTAAAATTTTTAAATTTGAATTGTTTAAAAAATAAAAATAAAAATTGTACACATAAAAGGGGAAAATAGATGGGCACTTATAGTTATTGTCTAATTATTTGATTATATATTTTGAAGTTATTTTTCTCAGAAAACAATGATTTGCTCTACAAATGTAAAAGGCAATAAATAAATTGTTACTGAGATAGAAATGCTATTTAAAAATCTATTATCATTTTTTGGTTGAGTTCTAATTTTTTTTTTTGTAATTTTAGGTCTTCTTAAGTACCTTAAAATAAATCTAACAACAACCCAGCTTTCATATTATTTTAGTAAAAATATTGATTTTTCCTTGATTTTCCAGAGATCCTTGAGTATTAAAAAATGTCTCCACAAACCTATTTGACACAAAATAAGAAAAGGATGGAGAACATGTCCTTATTTGCAATGTCTGAGAAGTACTTTTCTCATTACATGTTCAGAAGGGGATCTAAAAATATATGCTAACAAACATTTTATTATTTGACTTGGATATTAAACATCCATTGATATTTACCGATGAAGTGATGATGGCCACCTCAAATGTGCGGTGTGGCTATATCCTAATTCATTATCCTAATAGCATAGGCTTGGTCATGGCTTAACAAATATCTTCAACTCATATATGTCGAGTTTCCAGAGGTTCAGAGTCAATTTTGCTATACCTATAATTTTAAATGTAAATGAATTTTGTTTATAAAAATAATCCAAAGATATATTCTTGATGTTTAAACTTTAACAAGTGTAGAGCCAGATAGAAGACAAAAGAGCAGGGGGATTGCTTCATAAACTATATACATGTCTAACCAATGCATTGTTTACTTGAAACTATTAATATAAATATATCTCTATCCATCTATCCATCTATCTATCTATCTATCTATCTATCTATCTAGATAGATAAAATATAAATTTAACCTCATTGAAGACATATCTGTTTGCTCTTCAAAGATTACTGTCATAGTCTTGTACATATTTGCAGGCCATATTGCAGATATTGTATATAAAATATACAGTTACTTGAGAATTTCCTCATAAATGATCATGTTGAGTTCTTTAATTTTCTCCATGAAATTGAGTTCCCCAAATGTATCCATGTGTAGATATTGGAAACTACTTCTTTTTTAACTTTTGTGTAAGATAACGTAGAAAATTGATTTAACTATTCTTTAAGCTTGTCAATATTTTCTCTCATTATATATAAAAAAAAATCTCATGAATTTTCATTTCTTCCTCTGGGATAATAGATATTTTTTTCATACATATATTTTATGTATTTTTAATATCAAATATATTTTATGGAACTTAATATCATTTATTTTTAATACTGCAATATGGCAATTATCACAGTTTATTTCCTTCTACATTGTTCCAATTATCCCAACCTAATTTATTGAATAGTCCATATGTTCTCACTGATTTAAGCAGCTTCCTTTTTCAGTTGCTATATCACTATTTATATGTCTAATTTCTAACTTTTCTCATCTTTGATGTTTGATCTGTTTCTATGCTACTTCCACAAAGTTTTGATATTATGACTTTCAATAGAGCTTGATATCTGACATGCTATAATCTTTTTCTTATGCCTGTAATGATATGTTTTATTTATTTATTTATTTTTGTTTAGTAAATGAAAATAAAAGACTCCACAGCACACACGAGACTTGAAATAGTATCTCTGGATAAAATTTACAGAGAAAGAATGAAAAGAAATAATGTAGTTTCCCTTTCATCATGGGATCATTTGATAGAGAACAGAGATCCAGCAACACTGGACCTCATAATCTTGATAATCAGAGATTTAGGACTACAGTACTGAGGGGTTTCATAACTAAGAGTTTTAAATCACCTACGGAGCAAGACACAAGGTTACATGGAGTGACATCAGCCAAGAACTCTTCTCCATTTCCTCAGTGCTTATGATAGAGACGAGTTTTACTAGTCCCTCTCTTGGCCTGATGAGGAACTGGGACACAGTGTGCCAGATCTTTTTGGTCTTCAGATCTGATCTGCAACTTCACTATTCCATTGAGCATGTTTTAAGTTCTATACTCAATACAGTAGCAGGATTTTCTGTCTTACAGAGTTTCTTTCTCTAACCACCCTATTTTATATGAGATTGGCAAACTCTCTAAGAGGCAAGATAGCCTGCAAAAAATCAATTTAGGAAAAGTTAACCCTTGCCATTCATGCATATTTACTCTTCTATCTTAATTTAGACTCTGATGATAAAATCCCATTTAAAAAGTCATATTGAGATTTTGAAACAGTTTACTCTGAGTTTGAGGATAGGCGAGAAGGTGAAGGACTATCTTCCAGGTGGAAGAGTAAATATTTTTATATATAATAAAAGTTGACCTCTCAACTTATTCAGACCTACTTTTATGTGTATTATTTTTTAAAAGGATTGTAAAAGAGAAGTTAATAGTATGGATTCATTTAAACAGAACTCTTATAGAGAAAATAAAGGAACTGAGAAAAGCAAAGTGTTATAAACGATATTTGGAGATAGGGACTTTGGGAGGTAATTTGGTCACAAGACTGGGGCTCTTGTGATGGGATTAGTGGTCTTAAAAGAGAAAGAGAGCAATCTCTCTTTTTCTACATTGAAGCACTGGTGAAAGGCCATTTAAGGACACAGCAAAAAGGCGGCCATCTGCTAGCCAGGAAAAGAGCCCTTACCAGGAAGCAAACCATCTGGAATCTTGATCTTGCACTTCTCAGCCTCCAGTACTATGAGAAATAAGTATTTGCTGTTTAAACTACCAAGTCTATGGTATTTTGTTATAGCAACCTGAGTAGACAAATACACAAGGTAAATATAATGAAGAAATTAATATAAAAATTACTTAAAATTATCAGTAGTAAAAAATGTAATAATGTCAAATATGTAGATTGAATAATATGAATAACCAGATTACATCATTACACATAATTATAATTTAGCAACATGGTTTTATTATGATTGGCACATCTTCCATAAAAAAAAAATAATGACTCAGCATTATGCCAAGGGAATGCCAAAAAAAGAATTGCCTTAGATATAGTATTATCAGAATAACAGCTTATAGAAAATATTTTATTAGAAAATAAAGGAGACTATCATTTAATAATAGAAATTATAAGGGAATTGTGATTGCTAAGTTTTACACTTAATAACTTAGTCTAAAATACATACAAACCAACCCTTCACACACAAAATTACTAAGATGAATATATAACTTAAACATTATGTATACCTCTGAGTAGTTGTAATCACTACTACAAAACAGAGAAGGATATATATTTATCAAAAACACATAACTTCTACTTTAAGGAAGATGCAGTAGATTCACTTTTTCCTTTTTCTCCTCGTTTGTTCAGAAAAAAACCCTGGATATTATACATATATAATCAAGAAGACTGTGAAAACTAAACAGAAAAAAGTTGACCAGCTAGGAACCTGGGGGTCAAACAGGCTAACAAATAAAAATCATACGATCATATCAAATAATTGTACCTCTACCCCACACACACAAAAAAATTGACAAAATTAAACATCCATTCATGACTAAACACACACACACCACACACACACACACACACACACACAATAATAATTAAAATACCATTGAAAAGTTTAAAGTTTTCCATGTATTAGACCACAAACTTAAAGAAAAAAAGTTGATTCTGTTCACACAACATTCAAGATGCAAACTATATATAAGTTATATAAATAAATAATAAAGACAAGTATGGAAAAATTTTAAAGCTTTCTAACTAAAAATTTGGTTATGTTCACAACACAATCTAGAGCATATTTTTGCTTTAACAATGTTACAGCACTAAATATTAAAATTGGTACAAATAATTTTCACAAAAAATGAAAGTGTTAAAAACTTAGGAATGTTGACATAAATTATAGTGTCCAATAAAGAAACATAAAATATGCACCCAGAAGTAAAAGGAAATGCATACAAATATATTAAAATATAGATTATAAGATAAGGTAAAAATAGTCAAACTAGCTTCTGTAGAAGACTATGAAACAGTAATTTATGATAACGTTAATAGACAAAAAGAAACATAAATTACATAAAAATTAAAAAGGAACATGTTGATAAAGTAGAAATATATATAAAAATAATTCAAATAAATTTATTCTACTAAATTTATAATTTTACAAATGCCCACTCTCATGAGATATATGTATTGAACCAGATGTATAGCCAGTAATTGAATTAATAAATAGGTAGGTAGATAGGTGTATGTATGTATGTATATATATATATATATATATATATATATATATATATATTATAATATATATATATACATATATACGCACACACATAGTTGACAAGTGTTAGATGATAGATGATAGAAAAACTTGTAGCCACTAGTTATCAGGTCAAGATCATGGTTACTGTTGTTCAGATCTGATTGTCTAAGTGATAATTGATTTTTTTCTTCTTAATTTTGGTCGAATTGTTCAATCAATTGCTATTAGAGGGATGTGAAATCTCCAAATATGATTATCAAATTGACTATTTCTTCATTTAATTCTGCTAGTATTTGCTTCTTTTTTTTGTTCTATTTTTAGGTTTACACACATTTAAGCTTGTTATTTCTTCCTGATATATTGATCCTTTCTTCTTATGAAATGTCTTTATCTATGATAACATTCTTTTTGGGAAAGTCAGTTTTCAGTGATATTTAATATACTCACTCCCTCCTTCTTAGGTTTATAATGTGCAGTACTTTTTTTTTAATCCATTCACTTTCAAACTATCTGTCTTTATATGTAAAGTTACTTTGTAGTAGACGGGTATAATAGTTTAATCCTGTTATTTTATTCAATCTAAGAATCTTTATCTCGTACCTGCAATTTTTAGTCATTTAACATATAATAAAACTTTTGATATGCTGAGTTAGGACTATAGTTTCGTTTTGTATTCCTCCTCCTCAGATCTTTCTTTTCTTTCTTCCTTTGTATTATTATTATTATTATTATTTTTAAATTTAAATGTTATCTATATATTGGTGTTTAAGTTAAAACCAAGGTAAACTAAATGGTAACTTTAAGCATTAAAATGTATATTCTTAATGTTTTACAATTTTATTAGAGTTAATGTCATAACACTTCACACAAAATATATATTTATCACTTTATAACCGTTCTGCTGAAGTGTGTGTACATTAAGTCCCTGGTATATATACTTTTTGCTTTAAAGAACTATGCATAGGTTTAAAAATTTAAGAAAAAATGGTGTGTGTGTTTGCAACCATCCTGAATAGCTGAGTTTCAATGTGGTGAAAGACATCCTACAACAGTCTGGTAGCACAGGTCTTAGGGTAAAAATCTTTTTAAAAAAACTGGAAAAACTTTTATTTACCCTTCATGCATGAAGGATGCGATCACTTATAGAGAACTCTCTATTGGTATTTTACTTTCCTGTGGCACTTTGTTCTTCATTTCTGATTAGAAGTCAGCAATGTTTTTAAATTGTCACTCTTTATGTAACATGTCCCCTCTCTTTCCATATAAACCTTATAGATTGTATCTTTATAATTTTTTTAGGCAATTGGACTATGACAATGGTGTGTGTCTGTGTGTGAAGGAGGGTTATTCAGGGCTCTCTGAGCTTATGAATTTATGAATTTAAAATTTGTACCAAATTGAGTAAATATATTAAGATCATTTCTTTAAATTATTTTTCATTCCATTTTTTTTCTTCTCTCCCTTTGCAAACACTTAAGAGCAATTGCTATTTCCCTGAGAACTGTTAAACGTTGCTTTTTTACAATTTTTTTCTTTCTTCTTCAACGTAGATAATTGCTTTTGGTTTATCTATAGTTTACTAACTCTTCTTTTGCTTCCATTCTGCAGTTTAAACAATATTTCTTTTTCAACTTCAGATACAATATTTTTCTAGTTTTGAAAATTCCATTTGGTTCTTTTTTTATAATTGTCATTTTCTACAGAGATTTCCTATGTATTTATTTGTTACCAGTATAATTTAATCTCTTAATCATATTTACAATGACAACTTTAATATTTTTGTCCATTGATTCTAGTCTGAATCATTGTGCTAGTAGTATGTGTTTTAGACCATGGGCCATACATTTTTTTCTTATGATGAAAATTGTTTATTATATTATACATATTGTGAGTGATATGTGGTAGGCACTCTAAATTCAATGTTCAGCCAAAAAGTAATAATTTTGTATAGATAGTTAATATTTCTGCAATTAAATTATGTTCCTTGCTGTATTGAAATATAAATTCAATTCTTTTAGTTTAAATTTGGCTCTTGGAATCCATTTAGGAGTCAGCTGGAAATCTGGGCAGGATTTATGACAAAACTTAGGCTCTCTTAGAGTGAATCTTTCCATTCGGTTTTCTTCTCTTACGTTCATTCAGCAGTAGTGCCTTGTAAGCCAGTACGTTTTAAGAATTATTTTAATGTTTTAATTGCCTCTATATTTTAAATATTTTATTGAAAAAAAATTTAAAAAGAAGAGGTGAATACCTAAATTGAGTCTCAAGGTACAAAACAATCAGCACTTTGGTCAGACAAAATGCATTTGTTATACTAATCTTTTATTTTAAATTCTACCAAAATAATGCATGAATCTCTAAATGGCTTACAATCTAAGACCTATTTGATAGTATATGCAGTGCAATCCAGTAAAAAGAGCCATCAAATTTTTTAAGTATGAAAGAGGTAGACATGAAATAATTCATTAAAAAAAAATTCTCATTGTTCTCCTTTAGTTGTTTTTTGAGTAACTGAAGAATAAAGCCTTACTATTCAAACGACACCTCCCAGGATCTGCTTTTGCTATGAACAGCAATATTTACTCAAATCTCCACAATCACACACGTTGCAGTTTCTCCCAAAAGCCAAGTGCTCTCATGTCCAGCTCTTCTGTCATATCCCCCTTGATAGACTTCTGTGATTTTCAAGATTGTAGAAGAGAGTATTTGGGCTCACCTCACTTTCCTTGACCCTTTGTGTCTTTGTTCCCTGAGCACTGGCATAGTTCATGGAAAAAGTATGTCTGATTACTTCAGGAAAACCCTAAGGAGATCCTGGGACTAACATACTGAATCAAGTAAAAACAGGTTTACAGTCCATAGGGTGAAAATTATTACATTGTTCAGTTTTTTTTTTAAACCACATTAATTATTATGTTTCATTTTTGAAAACATTTGGTAATTATTATATTAAAATATGTTAGTTAACCAGAATAATTATTATCTCCTTTTGACAAATGAGGAAACTGAGGCTCAAAGGGAAAATGAAAGACTGAAGATTATATATATGTATGTGTGTGTATGCATATGTGTGTATGTATGCATATACACTATATATATATTCCTGTTCTATCACATTCACTTAAAAGTAGAAACTGAAAACTTAAATCAGTTCTATCATCCTTTCTTTGTACAGATTCAATTTCAGAGAACTTACTTTGCAGCTTATATATCACTGTGATAACATCATATTTTTTAAAAAAAGATTATAAATTAACTTGAACTGTCAGTTCATTTGTAAAAGGTTAGCTTTTAAATTCAAAGAAACATGCCTGTCTTCTTAAATTAAGATATCTAAATAAAAAAATACATACATGCTATTGCAATTGCTGTAGAGAAATCTATGGCAATATTTTCAAGCCTTCTCTATATATTTAACAGGATTGCACTTGTCAGACTGTTACAAATTATATTCATATAACTAAATCATATTTTTTGGTTATTTATTTTTCATCTAAACTTTGTTTTCACTTTTACATCTGTCAACTGAAAAATTTTATGCTCTCTATTTAAATAATTTCAATAGAGTTTGTTTTACAGTTATTTATTTGTTATCTATAAATAACTTCCAATTCTATTAAGGCATATCTGTTGAGAATTAGAATTAAAGGCTCTTTTGTTCTTTATTTTGTTTTTAACCCTATGTTTCTAACTACTTATAAAAAAAATTAGCATCAGGTTAAATTAAGAAATTCTTTTATAGATAAAAAAATAATTTCTTCAATTTTAAAACTTAATATATGTAAGACATATGGCAATTTATGTTCTTAAATAATAATAGCATTTTATTTGGCAACAGTCATCAACCTAGGACTTTTGAATTTTTTCTAGACAATAAAGCTTATATTTTGCTATATATAAAACTGATTAGATAAGAATAAATGATTTTCTGCAATCCCTGCAACATATGTATTTATGCTGTGATAAATGATGTTTTTAAATTTAGATTTAAATTACATTTTTAAAGGTAGATGTTTAACTGTTATTAACATTAAGAAAAATATCTCGCTAACTGCTGAGTAGAGAAAGTAAAATTTTAATATGGAACCGTTGCTATGCAAATAATGTACATATTTAGATATTTTAGAAGTGAAAAGTGAAAAAACTGAAGTATCAGAAAAAATAATTTACACTTGAAACTTTTACATTAATTTTAAGATAGTATTTACTTGTATATATCTATATTCGTATTTACAAATATTTTCACTGATGAACATAATCTATTACAGGCTCTTGAATTTAACTTAAGTAATTAAAACAATGAAGTGTAATAGGGAAAAATATAAATTAAATTCTATTGTTTAAATTAAGGTAAGGCCTTTTTTTGAAATTTCTTTTTAAGGTATATGAACTTAGATAACTCAGAGGAAGAGCATAAAAAAATACAGATGTGTCCTAGTCCTTGGTAGATATTGTGATATTATGCATACACATTCACATATATATGTATATATATATATATTTGCATATATATGTGTGTATATACATACATACATATTTGAGAATATTTTGAATATATGCTGTCTTACTCAACATGATTATATTCATTTTATATATCCATTAATTATTGAGATTTTATGTTTGCTTACTGAAAGACTTGGCATGCTAATGTGGTAAATAATCTACCTATCATCTATCTATCTACCTATCTCTCTATCTCTCTATCTCTATCTATTTAGCTCTCTATATTTGTGTATCTGAGAGGGCAGGGGAGAGAGAGAGTCTGAGAGAGAGACAGAGAGACGGAGACAGAGAGAGGGGGAGAAAGATTTGAGCAAAGCTCCTGGTGACATTAGGGCAGGCTCTCCATAGTCAAAGCTTCTTTGGAAGCACATGTATTCTTAAAAAAAAGAATCTTTTCCTCAGCTCCCAGTGTCCATGCCAAAGCTGCTCCCTTAGGAGCCCTCATCTCCTCTCTGTTTCCTTACTCTGCACACATATGAGGAAATGAAGTAATAATTATCTGTAAATGTAGTTTTGAGTCACCAGACATGCTCAACTGGTTTGACCTTGGTTTTCTTAGGCCTTAACTGCTTCCATCTGGACGCTGTCCCTAAGGCAGGGAGGCCGACCTACATCAGCTCCATGTGGTACTGAACTGTGCAAAGATAGTCTTCCTGATTCTGGGCTAAAAACCCCAACTTGGATTTATCAGCAGTAATAGTGTTTTTTGGTTCATCAACAGACATTTCTTTACTTTATTTCTCAATTCGTTCATCGTGCTACTGAAAAAGAAGGAACTTTTTATTGGGTGCTTCTGAAAACCAAACATACGGTAGAACCTCAGGCAAGCAGTAGTTTCTACAGAGGCAGCATAGGTTCGGGAGACGCCACAGGAACAGTGCAAATACCTGAAAATGCATAGCTCTACAGGCCTGCATGAGCATTCCCAGTTGAGGCAGAAATTATACATAGTAGCAGTGGCTACAGGAAGGCTGAGCGCTGCAGACTGCAGGAACAGCTGGTTCAGAGGCAAAGACCCAGTTTACCAGGAAAAATAAAATGTATAGGACTTTCAAGCATTGCATGGTTTGGCAAAAGAGCACTGATGCTTTTAAATAGCAAGGCAGCTGAATTCCCATGCAATATAAAATACTGAAGAGTTCATTAGTGCTTAGTTTTAAGGGGGCACTAATCTGCTGCTTTGTCTTCCATTCTTCTTGAAACTGACTTCTAGTTTCAAACCATTGTGATTGGAAGAGATGCTTGATATGACTTGTTTCTTTGAATTTATTGAGACGTGTTTTTTGGCTTAACTTGCAAGCTATCCTGGAGCATAATCTATGTGCCTTTAATGGGTTTTCTGCTTCTTTTGGATAGAATGTTATATATATAATACATATATATATATATATATATATATATATATATATATATATATATATATATGTATTATATAAGTCCATCTGGTCTAATGTGTTGTTTAAAGCCAACATTTCATTATTGATTTTCTATCTGGATAATTTATTTATTGATATAAATGGGTAATAAAAATCTTCTACTATTATTGTATTGCTATTTCTTTCTTTCTGTAGATCTCTTAATATTTACTTTATACATTTTGGTGCTTCTCTGTTGAGTACATCTATATTTGCAAATGTTATATCTTCTACAGAAATGACTCCTTCTTCATTATGTAATGATTTCATTTGTCTTTTAATATGGTTCTTATGTTAAGGTCTATTTTTTTCTGTCCAACTGGCATACAACTATTCCAGCTTTCTTTTCATTTCTATTAGTTTGGACTTTTTTTCCATACCTTCACTTCCCGTCTGTGTGTATCATTTTCTGAAATGAGTTTCTTGTAGGTAGTATATAGATAAGTCTTGTTTTTATCCATCAGTTGCTCTATGTCTTTTGATTAGAGAATTTAGTCCACTTACATCTGAAGTAATTATTAAGAGGTATGTACTTACTGCCATTGTTTTCTGGCTGTGTTTGAAGTTCCTCTCTGTTCCTTACTTCTCTCTCTCTCTCTCTCTTTTTTTTTTTCATTGTGATTTGATAACTTGATAACTTTCTTTAGTGTTGTATTTACACTCCTTTCTCTCTCTCTCTCTCTTTTTTTTTTTTTTGTGTGTATCTATTACAAGTTTTTGCTCTGTGGTTACTGTGAGGTTCACATATAACATTCTATGCATAAAACAGTTTATTATAAGTTGATAGCTTAAATTTAAACACATTTCAAAGCTTTACATCTTTTACTTCTCCCTCACTTGTTTTATGTTTTTGAGGTCACATTTTACATCTCTTTATTTTATGTAGTTTTAGTTAATTTTACAAATTCCTTTTAACCTTTATATTAAGTCTAGAAGTAATTAACCCACTACTTTACTACATATTTACCTTTACCAGTGCATTTACTTTGTTATTTTTTCAGCTTAAGGAAATCCTTTTAACATTTCTTGTAAGGCTGGTGTAGTAATGATAAACTCATTTAGCTTTTGCCTGTCTGGAAAAATCTTTATCTATCCTTCAATTCTGAATGACAGCTTTCCAAGTAGAGTGTTCTTGGTTGGGAATTTTTCTTTCAGCACTTTGAATATGTCATGCTATACCCTTTTGGCATGAAAAATCTGCTGATAACCTTTTAAGGGTTTCCCTCACATGTAACAAGTTGTTTTTCTCTTGCTGCTTTTAAGATTCTCTTTTTATCTTTAATATTTAACATATTAATTGTATTGTGTCTTAGTGTGGATCTCTTTGGGTTTATCTTTTCTGGAACTCTCTGGACTTCCTGGACCTTGATGTCTGCTTCTTCTCTGATTTGAAAAGTTTTCAGACATTTTTAGAATTATTATTATTATTATTTAAATAAGTCTTTTGCCCCCTTTTCTCTCTTCTCCTTCTGGGATTCCTATCATGCAAATGTTATTCTGCTTGATGTAGTCTCATAGGTCCCTTAAGCCATCTTCACTTTCTTTTTATTTATTTTTTGCTGCTATTTGTATACATTCCAATGCTTTGTCTTTCAGCTCACTGATCCATTCTTCCACTTCACCTTGCCCACTATTGAACACCTCTAGTGTATTCTGCAGTTCACTTATTGTATTCTTCAGCTCTATGACTTCGGTTTGGTGCTTACTTATATTTTCTATCTCTGTTGAATTTATTTTGTTTACCCATTATTCTCCCAAGTTCAGTGAGCATCTTTATGACCATTTCATTGAATTCTTTATCACGTAGATTTCTACCATTAATGTCTTTTTATAAGGTTTTATCTTTTACCTTTGTTCGAAAAATAATTGATTCCTCATTTCGCTTCTATGTATTAGGCAAAATAGCTACCACTCTGCCTTGAAAAAGTGACTTTGTGTAGATGATGAAATTTATCATTTAACTTTTTTCCTAACTCTTGGTTGTCTCTCAAACTTTTGTGGTTGTCTAAACAACCTGATTTGTTCTTAACAGCTCTCATTGTTGAAGGTGTGTCAAGACCTATCAGTGATCAGGAAAGAAAAAACTCCTCTAGAAACTAATTTCAGGCTGCATAGAAGCCAGACCCTCAGACAGGAACTTTTAAATTAGTCTTGCTGGGATGGGATGCTATTGTAAACCCTATTGGTCTCCAGACCAGGAGATCTCAAGCGTTAACTTTACTTTTTTCTTTGATTTGCTTTTCTTTTCTTTCTTTCTTTTTTTTTTTCTTCATATAGAAAACATTATATTAGGAGATATTCTGGGTAACATGTGGGGCAAAGCTATGGTTAAGCCATCCTAGGTACCATCTCTCAGAAAATTGTATTTTAGTGGGAAGGACACGTTAAAATTAAAAAAGCCAATTAAAATCATTGCAAATATGAACAATTACATAAATATGTAATAAAATAATTTTCATTTGATTCTAACTACTGTGAAAAGGAGTAAGGACATTGTGTCTTTGAGAGGAAATCTAAAAGCAAACAATCATGAAAAGCTCTGCGGGAAGATATGCTTAAGCTGAGGGGAAGTATTTTCCAGGCCTCTATGGCTGAAAGAAGCATGCCGTGTTCAAGAACCAGAAAACATGCCGGCAATGCTGAATGATAGGAAAGGAGAAGAAAACAGTATGAAAGTTAATTAAAGAGGTAGAGTCTCAAGCAGGGTTTATGATACAAAACCAAAAATTTTCTCTGAAAACATTTGGCAGAAAATGAACGCAATGAAAAGAAATAAAAAAATTTAGAAAACTGACACAAAGAATCCAGGATACATCCACCAACACAGCCATAACTGTGCTACATGGTCAGTCTGAAAAAGATGTCAACATCTGTTTAATCTCCTCTACCTGACACAGAATCCCTCTTTCATCGTTCTCTCAGAACTCAAAGAAACAGGCCTAAAAGATCAAACCATCACATTATAGTTGCCAGCAAGAAAATGAAATGTTTGCTTCTTTCCCATAGTTTTACACGGAGAAAGGGGCAGAGCCCTATTTTAGAGCAGTAAATGCACAACAGGGGTAGCCTCTCAAGTGGGAAGGAATTCATGATGCTGGGTTAGCTGAAATATAGAATAGCCATTAAAGGGACTTTCATTGGCTGTTCAACATCTGTATAATTTTTCTCACTTTATTAAACTAAAGGTAAGGACATTTCTGTTAACAAATGTAACCATCTTTCCGCTTTTGCTGTTTTTGATTGTTTTGTTTTTAAGACTAAATTTCAGATATACACAACCATATAGCTAAGCATAACATATATTCAAATTTTTAAGCATCAAATTTTTTGTAAGAATCTTAAAATGAAAAACAAGTTTCCTGTTCTGCTTTTCCTCTTGCTTGGTTTTATTTCATATAGGTAATCAATTCTAAATATTTCTCTTTTTGGTTCTAATATGGAGAATTTGAAAAATATCCCTAAATAGCACATCTATTAAAATAAGTTTTAGGTGAGAGTTGTGAGTATCTAGAATAACAGTTTGAACAAAATAAGAGTTTGTGTTTTTCTAATATTAAAGTCTGGCTAAACAGTTCAGTGGCTGGTAAGTGCTCCATGCAGTAGAGGTGAAGCAGTCTGTCTGGTGTCTTCGAAAGTATGACTCAAATCAAGACGTTGTTACCTGTTTTCAAGGTATTAGATGGGGAAATGAAGTCCTCATTCTGGAAAGCCATATGCCCAACTAAACTACTAAGATCGCAAAGAGTGAACTTGGCCAAAATGTTTCTTTTGGCCATCTCCATGTGTTTGACTTTTATTTTTTTTCTTTCTTTCTTATGTACAGCACTCCTGTCACTATTCTCCAAAGGGAACAGTTAGGAAGTCTTTTTCAATTCATAAATCACCTCAAATCCATTACCTCCGGGTGGTTTGGAATGTGACCCAAAAGCTAAATGTGGTTTCCGATGGTTAGATGATCCAAAAAACAAACAAACAAACAAACAAAAAACAACAAAAAAACTATTATTACTAGTACTAACTGTGCTAGTAGTATTTTTATAGTATTTTTTATGAACTCATCACACTGAAACCAATACTATGCTAAGTCTCTCGCATTTATCATAACTAATAGTTTCATGAACTATATCAGATGTCATATTTCCATTGTAAGAATAAGAAACTGAGGCACAGAGAAATAAAACAACTTTCTTAGAATTGTACATCTAATGCAGAATTGCCATTTAAAACCAGGCTGTATGACTCTGCTCTTTCTTTTCACCATATCATGTTTTATCCCATGTGAGTTACCATTGCCCTATTGATGAGAGAGTCTGAATTTATCTTAGCTATAAAGTAGCTAGATGATTTCGATTAAACTATACACTCCTTGGGATAGCAAGTTTTATTTATCTGACTATCTCTTACAAAGTGCATGAATAACAAACTACCCGAAATATAGATATTCAATTGATGCTTAATAAAGGAATTAAGTTTTAAAATTAATGTACATAGAATACCAAATATTTAGAAGAAAATGTACTTAAAAACAAAATACATATTTTAAAAAATGTGCCTGATGTCTAATATGCATACAGGAATATAAATGAAAATGCTACTAGTAAACTCATAGAGGCAGAATTGCAGTGAAAAGTGAAGAAACATAATCTTCACTAACTACAGTGATTAGCGGACCTCTGCCCTAGAACTTGGTTAAGTTCCTTGGTTAGACATTCTGGATGGGTCTGGTTAGGATGTCTGGAAACAGATTTTTAGAAAATATTGTTTTTGTTTGTTTGTTTGTTGTTTTGTTTTAGAAAGACACTAAACAATGGCTTTTACATTTATTTCTCTCTGATTAGCATCTTCTGTTCTCATCCCCTAACTGGATATCCTAAGGCTGACAGCCTCTTCCTGGTAGGCTAGACTTCCCTTTCTATGTTGAATAGAAGCGGTGATAGTAGACATAAAAAATTAATACATACAGCGTTTTAGTTTGAATTTCTCGCCTTTTTTTTTTTTTTTGCTTTCATCCTGTAACTCCTTATTTTGCCCTCTTCACCTCAAATAACAGTAGCTACCTTAGAGCCATATGTATTAGTTTTCTAGCTCTGTTGTAACAAATCACCACAAACTCAGTGGCTTAAAATGATACACATTTATTACCTCACAGTTCTGTAGGTCAGAAATACAGATTGTCTCAGCTGAATGCTCCATCTCAAGTTTTACGAGGTGAAAATCAAGGCGTTGGCCTGCTGGGCTCATCAGGAGACACTGGGATGAATCTGCTTCTAAGCTCATTTAATTTGTAGGAGAAATCTAGTCCCTACAGGTTGTAGAAATACTATTCTCTATTCCTTGCTGGCTGTCAGCTGGGGGCTGCCCTTGCTTGGTCTACCATACCATCTGAGAATATAAACATGGTTTCGATGGATAGCAACACCTTTATTCCCATATCTGAAAGTAGATTTACAACTTACAAAAGGACAAAATCTTGTAACTATTTCAATTTGAGGGGCAAAAACTATTTACTTTTTCTGCTTTCCAAAGTTGAGTGAATCCAGTGAGTGAATATTGTTCATGGATGGCCTAACTCTACTTTCGGCTCTTCTTTCTCACAGTCAGCCCCAAATTTTTCTATAGATTATCATGACGTTAAGACCTCAGATGCCATGTAGACTGATTTGCATAGTATTGTAAATGAAAGTCTCACTGAGTATTTTATCATTGCATTAAAGAAATAAACACATCATAGTTTTCCATCTGCAAATATCTATATTCCTATTGCCTGTTAAGCCAATGACACTGTTTAAGCTTAGCTTTGGTAGGACCTTACGTTCAAGCAGGATATTTTGTATAAGAATTAAGTTTATGTATGGATGATGAACAACTGTAATAGTGATGCTTTAGACAATATATAAGGTTGTTCTCTCACAGGTAAATTTCTAGGTAGACAGTCTGGGTCTTGGGAGGAGCTCCTGGTATCAAGTACCAATGGACCAGGCCTTTCTGTCTCTCTGATCTTCTTTCCACAGCCTCAACTTCACAGTTTATTTGATATGCCAAGTTCTCTCTTCCAGATACCAGAGAAAGGAAATAAATTTAAAAACACATAGTGTTGCTCTCTCTTAAGAAGCTTCCTAAAAACTGTCATATAATATTTATACTTACAAATCATTGGTCAAAATGCAGCTATATGCACACATCTAAAAAAAAAAAAGTGTAGGTAGGAATTGAAGCTTTTAATCTGAACATCTCTTAGGTTAAAAATATAAGTCTGGAAATGCCGAAATGACATAAGAGATCGGGTCCCAAAATGCTTTTTTACCCAGGACCTAAAACATCCTGAAATTTTCTTCCCTCACTGGGAGAAAATAAAGCAGGTAGGAAAAGGAATCCACAGGAGGGACTGAGCTATATAGCAATGTGATAAGTGTGGGAACCCATTCTCCATCCAGAAGCATAGGGATGTGTGAGATGAAATGAAGAGAACAAAACAGGAGGTTGGCCCAGGAAGATTTTTTGATCCTGCATGTTTGATTCCCTTCCCTCAGAGACATAGGGCCCTCTGAGCAGCATCTGTCAGGTATCCCAATATACCCTGCCCCCACTCATCAGGCCAGGGCTGGGGAAATCCACAGTTCCCGCAGACCACACAGAAGGGATCACAAGGAGGCCCAGCAGAGCCACAGAGCAAATGCTCCCACAAGCTGCCATTTGTACCATAGCCCGTAACAGTGGTTCAAGGTTGGCCTGCTAAATTTCAACAGGATGACTTCCTGTTAAAATCAAAACTTTAAAGAAGACCACTTTAAATGCCACCACGTAGTGAATCAGTTGAAATTATGTGACAAAGATTTTAGAGTAGCCATCAAAAATAATTAATCAATTAAAAATTCTCTTGAAATGTCCGAAAAATTAAAAGTCTTAGCAAAAAAAAAAGTTTATAAAGACAAAACAAATTGGAAGTTATAAAATTAAAAAAAAATACAGTAAGAGAAATATAGCAAACTTCTTCACTCTTCTTTAGTTGGGTCCATTTATTAATTTTTGTAGGTTTGCAAGTTTGCTTCCTTTCAAGTTCTTCAAGAAATTCTACTTGGATTTTTAACTTATTTAATATATTAATTGTAGCTATTTTTTAATTTGTGTATGGTAATGCCGATATCTAGAATTGTGATTTCTAGTATCCGTTTTTTCTCTCAGTATGTAGTAAAAATTTGTCTTTTATTTTTGTTATTTTATTATTTCGATTAAATGTCAGACATGACATATGAAGAATTATAGAGATTACATTAGGATTTATGTTCTTTTCTTATGAAGTGAGTTGACCTTTGCTTTAGGAGAGTAGCTGTGCTGACAATACCAAAATAATTCGAAGCTGCATTTTAGTCCCTCAGCTGTGCTTCTGCTCTTCCTACTTCAACGATATCTAATTTTTGTGTTCAAGTGAATATTTCTGTCTTATTCAGAGTTTCTCTTGTTCTGTGATCCCTGGACCACAATTTTGTTTAGGTAGATCACATAAGTCTCCCAGATTTCTTTCTGGCTTCTCAGGTTCTTAGCTATGAATTTTGAAATTACCAGATGACTCATGAGAAAAAGTGGTATTAAATGGACTTGAGCCCTAATTATCCTTGATACTAGCCTCACAAATTCTCATTGCCTTGTTGAATCTGTGAGTCCTTCATATAGCAGAGTTTTGCTTTTTGAATAGGTTGCCTAATTTCTATATATTTCCAGTGGGAAATTTGGTCTCGAATATTCTACTATTACTATAAGTAAAGCTCCCCAACTAAGCTTTTGAGAAAAAAGATAAATGTATTACAGAAAACAACTTAAAATAATTCTATTAAATTGCTCAATTTAATTGATACTGTCCCAATTATCTCTATGCAATTGAAATACTAATACATTTTTACTACATAGACAAAATATAAAACAATCCAAGTAACTATTTCCCCCCTAAGGGTTTATCTACACATACTGTATCATGTTATGTTATAGTATTAAAAATATATAATTAGTATTAAGATGAAAACAAAGGTCAATATATAACCAAATATATTTAAGTTGCTAAATCGGAATGTATGTAAAGGAACTATACCATATATTTAATTAGGATTCTATTAATGACACAACTATTTCATATACATTGTGATAGTCAGAATTATAATTCTGCCCCTATGTTGATGTACATATCCTATACAATCTTAGGGATTGTGATTTTGCTGGGTTTATTTGTTTTTTTCCCCAAGAGATTAGACATGTGGCACAGTTGATCTTAAGAAAAAGAGATTAATTTACTGAGCCTGATATAATCACCCAAGCCCTTTAAATGCAGAGAGTGAAAGCACTTGAAAAATGTGGCAATGTTGTTGCTGGTTTTAAGATGGGGGCATCATGTCAAAGGATGTGTTCAGTTTCCAGGAGTTACAGTCAATAAGAAAACAGGGGCTACAATCCTTCTGCCACGGGAACCGAATTCTTCCAATGACATACTGAGCTTAGAAGCAATTTTTCCCTCTAGGCTCTGAATCAGAATGTAACCTTCATTTCAGCCGTGTGATACTTTGAGCCCAGAACCCAGGCACATTGTGTCTGACTTTTGAGCTACAGAACTATGAACTAATAAACTGATGGAATTTAAAGTCAATAAGTTGGTGGTAATTTTTATACTGATATTGAAAACTAAGCCCTAACGCTATGACAAGAGGTGTTGCTTGGTTTGGGATAGATAATAAGGCAAGGTTAAATATCTACTTTGAAATTGCTCAGAATCCTTATCTGTTTCTTCTCTGCTAATGACTGAGTCCATATACCTGGGGCTAAAACCCAGTGATTTAGAGAACAGCTTTCGACTTTGTCTTGCATTTCCTATTGGAATTGATTTCTCTAGTATAATATGCATAATTTCTGATACAATGAATTGTACTCTGAGACATTCATCAGATCAACGTTGTAATTTGAAATTTGCTTGTGTTATATTTCACTTTCTTTACCGGTCACTATCTATCAAACATACAACTTTGTATATAAAGTCCATGAGGACTATGCCCAGGGTCATAGCAGTGACCTCAAAATAGTCCACGGTCATAGAAAGGAAAGATACAGAACCATAACTATGACACCAAATGTTGGGTTCAAAATAAGATTCTTGTTCCAACAGAACACATAAAAATACAAACTCATGAACATGAATAGATGAAGAATCCAAAATACTACATGAAATTTTTATAGAAACATGAACCTATTCTGATGTCCTTAGAGGTATCACATCTATATTTTTGAAAAGTTTCAAAATAAATTTTGAAAATACTTCTAAAAAGGGATATAGAAACAAGTTTTATGATATGAACTTTTAGGATAAACCAATATAAAACATTTCTCTTCTTATTTTAGAGTGGTACAGTGATTTTTCTCTTACCTCTTCACAGTTTATAATACATTTTAACTAATATTTTCATTTTTTCCTAAAGATAAAGAATTACTGTATATTTTGATAAGAAATCATTGTATCTTATTTATATTAAATATATTTCTTATTTAAATAATTCCATCTAATTTAAAATATTAACTCCACAATATCATTATGATGTTGAAACATTCCAGAATATTGATGAAACAGAACATAACTTTAAATGTCTCTTTCCAGCAAGGTAAAAATACACTTAAAATAACAAGCTTATATCATTCATGTACCTGTGCTTTGAAAGAACTTTGTTTCACTATCTTTATTTTTCTAAGAATTATTATTATAGACAGCAAGAATTCATGCTTTTACTCTTCTGAATGGCACTATATGCAATCAACAATAGCTTTATGTATTTTTAAATAAATATTGAATTCTTTAGAATTAAATTCTGATTGAAACTATTATTTTATTTGAATAATACGAGTTCATTTACCAGCTAAGTTAATATAACACATGGATTGATATATGAGATTTTTTTTTAATAAGGAAATTTAATTGCATTGACTGTGAATGTGTACAGATTATATATGCTATTTAACTAATGATGTAGCTAGGAAGAAACAAAGTGTGCTAACACTTTCATAGGCTTTAGAGTTTATCTTTCTCAACTTCTTTTTCTTAAAATGGTAAAAAAAAAAAAGTGCACATTAAGAAAAAGTAGATTCTAATGAGAAAAATGCAGTGTGAGTGTAAATGCTTTTAAAAATATTCACAAATATCATGCAACTATTTGAAGTTTTCTGAATAAGGATAGAAAATCTACAGTTTCAAGTCAATCAAATTTCTTAAAAGTAGTAGTAAGTAGTAATGGGAAAATTGTACTTCTTTGAGTGCATATTTAATTTACCTGTAAGATTTGGCATAATGTGTGATTCTGTATTTTTTCCATTCCTCAGATAATGATAACTAAAAGTCAGCTTTAAAAGATTTACTCATTGGTAGCCATTTCCAGCAATAATATTAATACTGGCTTTTTTCTCATGTAACACCGAGAGAGTGATATGACAAAATAGAATGTTTAACAAAAATTATTGCTAATAGTTCTTCAATCAAAAGGCTATTCATTGGTTAGGAGTGTAGACTGTGTGTAGATTGATAAAAATTTGCTTTTGCTCAAAAAAAATACTGGAACTTAGTTCAAAGCAAACATGAGATAAAATAATTAGAAAAGAAAACAAAAATGTCTGAACTAATTCTTATTACAGAGTAGTAACTTCTAACAGTAGAAGGAGGGCACAGAGATTAGTGTGCTAAAAAAAAACCCCAAGATGAATAACTTGTTTTAGTTATTTTTTAGATATTGAGAGAACTGTAGATTGATTTTTAGGGGCACGAGGCACCGTTAAGAATGAAACTTCAAAGGCAAATGTCTGTATTTGGACAAGTGGACATTGCTAGAGCAAATACTTCTGTAGAAATCAGTTTGTGGTTTCACTGGAGCCTATCTTAGTGAAAATGACAATGTCACATGGTCATTAAAATGACTTGGAGAAGTTACCTGAACTTATTGAGTCAACTTTCTTGTGAATAACACAGAGAAAATATTAACTATATAAGTTCCCTAGAAGATAAAAGAACAAGACCTGTATTTTTTAAAATACCCTTGCCATCTAAGACCAATAAAGATCTTATGTGCATTTAATAACTTACATTATAGTAAATATCAAATGTATGGTTGAGCAATAACTTATCTAGTCATTCATAAATAAACAAAACATCTTCATGTCAACTTTCACATACACATACATACGTACATACATATAACATGTATTTTTGTGTTGTTTTTGTTGTAGTGTTATGTATTCAGCACAAAAAGGAAACAGTTCTTTGTACATGAAGCTACTGTTTTGCCTTTAGCTCCAAATGCCAAACATCTTGCTATGTTTATTAAGAGCCAAGAATTTTTAAAAACCTGACATACATAAGTAAAATCTGATATTACTATTGCATAAATCTACTTATTTTTTTTCTTTTAATTCTGCTGTTTACTCTTATTTGGAAGTAAGAAAAATTTAAAATTGATCAGATTATCTTCATCTTATTTGCACCCTGGAAATTCCAAGATAAATTTATTTGCACTCTGGAAATTCTAAGATAAATTTATTTCTGGCATGAAGGAGAGGTACAAAAACTCTAACAAAGTTGTGAATTTCTGAGATTTTCCATACTTGGATAATTTTTCCTCTAAGATGAGTTTTGTCTATCTATATGCTTTTATTTGTTTTGTTTGTTTGCTTTTAGTCTTGACTTAGAGAACATGATTTCAGGAATTCTAAGTTTTCAACAGTCTGATTACTTGAGATTTCAGACGTTTCCAGTGTTCTATGCCAAAAATCTATTGAAAATACTTCTGTATTTGTTCTGTGTTAAAGGTCATTCCTAAACCAGTAAGTGTTTGATTGTGTTCATTTCTCACTGGGTCACATGCTAATCACTCTAGGCATTAGGAAATGTGGATGTTTGTGATAAATACCTCCTCTGACTATGTGGATTGGGATAGCGGTAATTTTCCAAATCAAATGCAAGAAGGTCAACTGATGATTGGCAGCAAAACCACCAATCGCCCATGTTCATGTGTACCTTGGTTATGAAATGCACATCCACCATTTTT
The DNA here is from genome assembly GCA_003508835.1 of Eonycteris spelaea. Taxonomy (NCBI): domain Eukaryota; kingdom Metazoa; phylum Chordata; class Mammalia; order Chiroptera; family Pteropodidae; genus Eonycteris; species Eonycteris spelaea. The sequence continues at coordinate 14,478,285 of PUFA01000021.1, forward strand.
CCAGATTTATAATTTGAAAAGGAAACTACCATCACTACACATAACCAGTCAAAAATTTTAACAACCAATATGGCATGGGCACTGACCATTCAGAAAGGATGTCATTCATAAACAATAATTGTGGCCATTAGGCATATTGCCAATTAAACAAATAAAGATGAAATAATATAATTCACTTCCTGAAAATAAAATAAACCAGAGTTTTACCAAGATTTGGTATCTTGGTTAAAGTTCAAAATTTCAGTTTGTCCATTTGCCTTGGTTAATTTCAGTAACCTGTGGATAAAGGACAGTTACAAGCACTACCAAAATATCTGCTACATAAGTTAGAACAAAAGATAATGTATTATAATTAAAAGAAAAAAAAAACCCTCCCATTTGGAAAATTATAGGTCCCATAGCTACATAGCAGATTTTAGCTCGAAGCATACACCATGTTATAGTGCACAAAGACTGAATGTATAACTTGATATGTCAGTGAACTAATTTTTTGCTGTTCATTGTTTCCTTCTCAGAAACTCTCTCTCTTGATCATTCTATCCAGTTGGAATGTTTACCCGATATCTTCGATTTGCCCTTCCTATTTCAATCCACATCTGTTACACTGTTTTCTGCTATACTAAGTGTAGTTACTACATTATCTCTTGCAGTGCCTGTATACCTGTTGTGGGTTGAACTGTGTCCTTCCAAAGCTATATTGATATCCTAAATCCAGGTACTTGTGAATGTGACTTTTTTGGAAATAGTGCCTTTGTGGGTGTAATCAAGTTATAATAAAGTCAGATTAGGCTGGGCCCGAAGTCCAATGGCTGTTATCCTCATAAAGAGATGCAAATTTGGAGGCATACAGAGACCCAGAGGAAGACACAGGGGAAAAGGACATATGATGATGGAGGCAGAGGTTAGAATTATGAAGCTATAAGTCAAAGAAACACAAGGGCTGTCAGTAACCATGAGAAGCTAGGACACAGGCATGGGTCAGATTCTCCCTCAGAGCATCCAGAAGGAACCAATTCTGCTGCTATCTTGAATTTTAACTGCTACCCTCCAGAGCTGTTAGACAGGAATTTCTGTTTTTTATGCCATTTACTTTGTGGTAATTTGTTATAGTGGTCCTAGAAAACTAATACAGCACTCAAAGGTTTGGGAACTATTCTTGGATATCTTCCACTGTAGAGGAGATAAAGAGCCCAGCATCAGGGATACATATATCACTTGATACTATTTTCTAAAGCTTTCATTAGCAGTACCTGTGTCCATTTACCAATGATGTTATCAGATATCAACTGAAGGTACTATATAATTACTGTTTTTATTGAGCTTTAGAGATCCAAAATGTCAGAATCGTTGTTTATTAACTATTAACTCAAGTCCTAATTGTGGATCCAATAGGACTGCAATCCATCCCACAGTAGTTTTCTCTATCCTGGATGATGTAGTCAGAATAAATACGCTAAATATCTACCAAAGTCACCACATTGGTGCATAACCTTTGGAGCAATATTACAGACAGGAGTCATAATGCAATCGGTTAGTTAGAAGCTCCTAAGACTTCCCGCATCCTACAGAGAGAGTGAACCGTAACAGTATCGTATTTTGAATTGCAGAGAATTGCTATTAACACCAAAGGCTTGAGGGATACACAGAGTCGATATGTACCACTTTATCTCCATTTAAATCTTTTGATCAGTGCTAAATCCAGATAAGTCAGAGAATTATTATGATACAATCATTCCATTCTTCAGTGAAAATGCTAAGCATAACTGCTATTCCAGATGTGGTGCCTCTATTGAAAGAGTGAAAACTCTAGCACCTACTGTGTACCCTTTTTTTTTCATCAATAAGAAAAAATAATAATCTATGTTATGCTAAAATTGTACTTGGTATCTTGCCACAGGGCTCTGTGAATTTTCTTTCTCTTTGTCATATTACAATTGAGAAGGAACTTGAAAATCTAAGATACCTCGTGAAGAAAAATGATGGGGTGCCCTTTTTAGATAAAAGACCCTTTATGCCATTTACTATATAAAAAAGATAAAAGTCTTGATGTGTTTCCTTGGATTTTGGAGCAAATATATATTATATTTGGCTATGCTGCTTAACACATTTATCAGATGACCCATAAGGCTGCCAATTTTGAGTAAGTCATGGAGCAAAATAGGTTCAAGCTGTGGTACAAGCTGTCCTATTTTATGATCCAGCATATCAGATGTTATTAGAAGTAACTATGGCATTGATAAATTCTGAATGGAGTCTCAGGTGAGTTCTCTTTGGAGAATTGCAGGCAGACCAGTAGGGTTTTGGAAGACTTCCAGGTTTCCACTTGCTAATGAACCCTGGTAAAGGCTAAACTCTTGACCAGGGGATACCAAGTTATTATGACTTTCTAATCGCCCCTCATAAATCACAGTGTATAAGATAAACTAAACCAAAAACTATTATGTGTAGTAGCACTCAAGTTCAAGGTAGATTTTACACACACACATATACATACATACACACATACACATACATATATAAATATATATAACTGTGTATATGTATATATACATGCACATATTTATATATATATATTATATATATAATTATATATATATAATATATATGTATTTGCTGCATTCGTTTTGTATTAATGGTCATTCCATATATATGTATATATACATACACAGTTGACCCTTGAAAAAACTGAGTTTGAAATGCATGGGTCCACTTATGTTTGAATTTTTAAAAAATAAACACCTGTAGTTTTTTTAATTCACAGTTGGGAGTCCACAGACGCGGAGGAATGACTGTATGCACTGAGCCTTACAATTCTATACAGGAGACTTGAGCACCCATAGGTTTTAGTATCAGTGGAGGGTCCTGGAACCAAACTCCCATAGCTCCTAGGGAGAAGTTAAGTTTTTGAAGAATCAAAGGTTATATTTAGATTTTTCACTGTGTGTGGAGGTCAGCACCCTAATCTCTGCATTGTTCAAGAGTCAAGTCAACTATACATGCAAACTTATATACGTATAATTAAAACTTGGCCCACGTAGGTCCTGAGAACACAAGTAATCTGCATAAGTAGGTGGTTCAGACCTCCACCGTACTTGCTCTAACTACTTTGCTACCTCTCTCCCCTGGCCCATACCTAGGGCCTCTTGGGAAGTCGCCTATGATCTATCCTTGTTTACAAATGGATCTGCATCATATTCGAAGTCCAGATGACTATGTATGGCTGCTGAATGACAAGCTTACTTGGGTTGCTCTGAATGGCTGATTTTATTGACAGGAAATCCTTCCAACAAAGATATATTTGAGTGAAATATCTTGTCCACTCTGTGTGGAAATATAGATGAATTGAGATACAGATAGACCCAGGTATAAATCCTAAACAGTAACTAATAAGTTGTTCAGCTTGATTAAGATTCAAAAATAATCAGATTTATATATTAGTATGGCTATTAGATCTGAAGAGTTAAGAATACAGATAGTACTTTCTCTATGAGCACATAACATAAAGCTATTTATGTCCAGTGACAATGACCACCACAGGCAACTACAGTAAAAGATCATGTGTTTTGATAAGTAGAAGTCTCACCAAAGTTTCTCTCCATAACACTACTTCTGAGCACAAAATTTGCTAACATTAGAGACCAATCCAATGCTGTAACCACGATGTGACACATTACCATGAAGTGACCAGCTGACCACCTAGTAGTAGGTTGATTAAATCCTTTGTGTCATGGATTGATAGTGATTTCTTTTTTCCTCATAAGACTAGATACATCTTCTGGCCATGTATTCTCCTTCCCTGACAACAGTACTTCTATCAGGATTACTGGCTATGAACTTGAAACGGTCTTTATGTATGCCTTGTTGCCCCACTCAATATTGTTCCTGCTCAAGATATACATTTTACAGTTTAAAAAATGAAGAACTTCCCTTTCTGACCAAGACAGAACAACGGAGACCAGATTTATCATTCATCTTTAAATAAACAATAAACAGTCAAAATATAAAAATAAGTTTGTGCTTGCCTGTTGGGTATGGAATGGGGAGAAATTACAGTAAGTTGAAAAAAAACATACATGCTGGTAATACGATATATTCACTATCTTCATTGTGATGATGGTTTCATGGATGTACATATATGAAACTTACCAAATGTGTAGCTTAAAAATGTACAGCTTATCAGATGCCCATCCTACATTAATAAAGCTCTTTTTAAAAAGAAACCCTGTGCCCACTGAATTCACTAATATCAACATATTCCCGATCTAGCAGAAGCAGTGACCCTGTAGAAATGTGGAATGTCTTATTGAAGGCTAAATTATGGTGCCAGCTGGAAGACAGAATTCTATAAATGAAGTGACTAGTTTATATTACGTAGTATATATTTTAAATCAATGGCCAATTTATGACCTCATCTCGCCCAGCGACAGAAGGCGCGCCCTTGAGAAGCATGGGGTAAAACTGAGAAGAGTCCCTTTCATTATGACTAATAACACGTGTTTTCCCACTATCTCTGGGAAAGAATGAAGAACCAAGTGACCAACAGATGAATGCATCTACCAGAAAAAGCACAGGTTCAGATGAAATAGAATTTAATATTGTCTTCTAGTAACTTAGATAAGAGGGGAGTTGATTACAATTATGAGGGGAAAATTAGTTTCTGCTATGCAATGAGAGCAAAGCAGAGAGTCTTTGGGACACAGATGATTCAACGAGTTATTTCTCAATACTACTCATATTATATTATCAATCAGTGGGAAAGCTTATCAACCAATTAGTGCAAGATCACTAAGGAACCAGATCCTACAAGAATAAAAGTTCATGTTACCTGACAAGAACCTAGTCCAGCTGAGTTGCTGGCAGAGTGAGTAAATGTCTGTAGAATGAAGCTATACTTTCTATTTTAGGCTTCAATGCCAGCTGCAGAGTTAAACGTAGCAGCTGTGATTTACATTCAATAACTGCGTCTTTTCTAACTTTCTCTCTTATCTCTTCACATCTTATGTGAAAATACCTTGTGTGAAAATATCCAGTGGTGGATGATACTTAAGGTTTTAAGAGAAATTGACATTACCTAGTAAAGATAGAATTAATGATGGAACTCCATGGGCCCCTTTTTTAAAATTTTGAAATCCCTACTCTATGCTTGCGGTTTTCCTATACTAACGACTTAAAGACAGTCTCTTTGAACTATGGAAGGTGTTTGAATAACAGTGGTTCTATATGATTTTATACTAATGATAATGGATGTGATAGAAACTTAACTCTTGTTTTTATCAATTTGCCTATGGTAAAATTTGTTTTGTTATGTCATTTTGTTGCAGTTCCAAGAATCTATTGACAATGTTAAATAAGGACTTAGTGTATTGAAACAAAGCTATACATAGTACATCATAAATGTGTGTGTGGTGTGTGTGTGTGTGTGTGTGTGTGTGTGTGTGTGTGTATTAGCTTTTTGAGTTTTTCTATCATAAGCAATTTATATATGTCATGAACAAATCCATTACATGTCAAGCCAATTGAAACTACTAGTCATAAATGATAGATCTGGATTTGAATTATTGACTAATTTATTTATATAACAGTTCTTGATCATGCATTTGTCTGAATCAATTTTTCTTCACTATTTATGAAATTAGCTTGCTAACTGAATCATTAATGATAATAAAAATAATCAATCTGAGTAAATTGTACAAATTATACTACTTTAAGGTAGATTGATTCATAAAGCTATTTTGGCATTGTATAGAACCAACAATAAATGAAACATGCAAAAGTTTTGTTCCGGAAGAAATTTATCACATCAAAACTTATTTAAGTCTATAATCAGGCATAGATGGGAAGTGTTAAATTTGTTATACAACCATGCATTTTAACAATCTCTATCAGTTTATGCTTTCAGTACCTTTTTCTTTTTTTAAATCTCTCTGAAATATGTTGAGAGCTACTGCTTTCCTTTCATTGCAGTCTTACATGCATTCACCCCCTAAGGAATGTTCAGGTTGCTTAGCAAAGGAAGCTTTGCACTGTCAGTATTTTTTCATAGAATAAGTGATCATGTCTATTTTTACATGTAAACAGTAGAAGGACTAAAACTGACGGTATATCAAAACATTTCAATTCTGTTTCTAAATGAAGTGGCCTTGAACAAAGAAAGGTATCTAAACCTTCTAACACATTCTGCATAAATAAGAAATGACATTTAATTGGAATAAGTTGCATAAATTTGGGGCTGCTGGTTGAAGAGATTAGGTGTGAGTCATCATTTTGTAAGAGTCAGTCAGATCCTTGCCAAACCTGATCTGCCCTGTCAACTGCCTCTGGTATATTCAATTTTTTTTTTCTTTTTTCAAAATCAAATAAGCCCACCCACATGGATACTATTAAAGAGTACCTATACAACATTTTTAAAAATTTTAAATATTTTTTACTTTTTCCTGCAATATTTAGAAACTTCTTATAGCAATCAGCAGCTAAGTATTTAAGGATATAATCCTCTCTCTCTCTCTCTCTCTCTCTCTCTCTCTCTCTCTCTCCGCCCCGCCCCCTTCCCTACCTACATTCTCTCTCTCTCTTTTCCCTCCATCACTATTGGAAACATTGGTTGAAACTCAGTATTTTTATCTTGATTTAAAATATGACCTTATCCCTAAGGGAAAATAAAAATAAATCTCAAAACTACAGCCTTGTTGTATTTGGCATTTCAGAAAAGCTGCTCAAAAGACCCACTTGTCATAAGTTGTGGTTTGGACCTACTTTGAGTCACTGAGGTCATCAAATAAACCCAAAAGGGATTATAAGTGGTGACCCTTTTCCTTATCACTTTCTTTGATGAACATTTTATTATCTTTGAAACTAGTATAAAGAGTTAGCATAACACGTGTTGACCTAAATTGGATTTGATGCATTAGATTCTTCAAGGAAAATTCTTAACAGGCAAAAGGGATATCAAATTGACATTAAAAAAGAAAGCCTTTAGACATATGGTAGGTGATAAAATATCACATACACATAATAAAAATCTCGCCCTGTTTCAGAAGATTAAGTAGAACATGGAAAGAGAATTGGCCTCAATACTAAATAAAATACATTGTCAAATATAACATAAATATAACACATAATGTAACATAAAAATATAATATGAGTTAACCTGAACATTTGTTTTCCTACAAATCTTGATCACACCATCATATGGAGTGTTCCTATTCCAAATACTTTTAATATGATACATATAAATTCTGTATGCATATTTATTGAGATATCCAAATCATTTTTAACTTTAAAAACTATAATATAGGATTTCTTGTCATATTTCCTAAGAAGCAAAGAAAATTAATTTTATTCATACTGTTTTAATGAAAACTTCACGCTTTCACTTTTGTCAGCTTAATTGTAAAGATTTAGAATTTTTCGAAAAGTCATAAAATCAATGTAGTATGAAGGTTCTTAACTGTTGGAGCTAACGGTGAAGTCAATTTCATTTCATTGTTCATTGACGATGCTATGATTATATTAAAATCATTTATATGAGAATGTCCATTTCTAGTTGTCTTGAAATTAGAAAATGAAAGACATAATCAGTCTCATCATGATTTTAAAGTTTCAGGGTAAAAACGAATAAAACACTAAACTGCATATAGCAAAGGTATGAAAAGATTAAGGTTGCATTTATTACAATTTATACAACTACAGAGGATCTGGCCCCATACACTTTTTCTCTCTTGAACCTTGTCCTGTCTGTGAAGACTTTAAGTATTTAATAACTGTAGTTTTTATTTTCAAATTATTTCTCATTAACATTTACATTTAAAACCATTAAATATGAAAGAGAATTTAAGTCTTCTATAGACATATTTTTTACTGCACTGAGATAAAGATCCATTGTAAATACTTAATTTTCCATCAATCTCATTTTTTAATAATAAAAATTACATAAAATATTTTTTAAAGACCACTTAAAATTCCACTATGAAATAAGCAAAATAATATGTATTTTCTTACTCTGATTGCTTTAACTATTTGTGCAAGACTAGAAAGAATTAGGGCCCTAGGAATCCCAGGAGCAGTTAAAGTTGGGCAATGACTACTGCTAGCAATTATTTTCCATCTTTAATAAAAGACAGCAAGAACAATGTTTGTTCTTTGATGATGGTTCCTTAGGTTTGCTCATTAATTATAACTTAGTTCATATCAAAAAATGAATGGGCATTTTCAAATACATTCTAATTTAAAACAGTTGACATCCAACAAAAATTTTGTAGAACCGGTAGCAATGTATTCAGGTCATTATTTATTAATTAAAACATGTATTTCCGACAGAACTCACAGAGCTTATTTTTCCTAGTTAGTCTTCTTGGGGTAGTGATCTGTATGTAATAAACGTGTAAAAAAATGTTGAAAAAAAGGAAGGAAGGAAGGAAAGAAGGAAGGAAGAAAGAAAGGAAGGGAGGAGAAAGAAAGAAAGAAAGAAAGAAAGAAAGAAAGAAAGAAAGAAAGAAAGAAGGAAGAAGGAAGGAAGGAAAGGAAGGAAGGAAGGAAGGAAGGAAGGAAAGGAAGGAAGGAAGAAAGAAAGAAAGAAAGAAAGAAAGAAAGAAAGAAAGAAAAGAAAGAAAAAGAAAGAAAAAGAAAGGAAAAAGAAAGAAAAAAGAAAAGAAAGAAAAAAGAAAAAGAAAAAAAAAAAGGTAAAAATAAAGAACAAACATCTAGTTGACCCCACTTGAAATTGAAAAAAGTTAAAAAAAAATTATAATAGCATATTTTGTCTCTCTTGTGACCCACTTCAACCATTACCACCACCTTTTATGTTCATTTATCTATTACTGCCTGAGTTCTTCTTGAAAAAAGGTCATTTTTTCATAAAGTAATACACAAGAAAAGAGTATTGTTACTATATTTTTAATGAGCATAAAAGTAGATATATGTAATGGTGATATATTTGTCTTTTTTAACAAGAGTACTTTTTATTTACTAAATTAAGCACACTTTAAAAAGAATGAAACTATTTGTTTTCTAAGTATATAATTTAACATCAAAGTGTATTATAATAAAACTATTTGCCAGTTAGCTAACTATGTTGGGATAAGATCAAGCTAAGAATTCTTAAAACTGAAAGTAAAATAGAACTCAAAATCAATGGCTTCTCAAACTGCATGGTAATCAGTTCTCAAAAATTATATCCAATAACAACAATAAAATATTTATTGTAAAGAGCTGAGCAGTTTTTGGATTTTTATAATTTTAAGTGTGTTTCTTTTTCTCTTTTGTGCATCACAATTTTACATAAAGAAAATTGCAGTGACATCAGGAAAATAAAGCAGGTTAGTTTTAGGTAGTGTACTTAAGATACAGGACATAAACTTAAAAATATTTAATTTACATAAATTCAGAACCTAGATTTGGTTTAAAATGGCATCATGTTATACATATTTTTTTCGGTAGTTTCTGAAATGTTCTGAAACATTATAAACAGACAATCCATTTCCACTCAAGAATGTGGACTTAATTATTCAGCCGTTTTATTTTCCCCAGTGATAAATATTACTTTTCAAATTTAGCAATAGCAATAAATGACAATAATATAATTTGTGTTGTTAATTAATTCATAATAATATAAACATTCATTTATTGACTAGGAATATATGTCAAGAATTATATTAGCTATTCTAGCTGAGTATCATCGTTTAGAGATAAGGACTTAAAGTTTAAAGAAGTTTGTTAACTTACACATAAAAACTCGTCTTGCAAGTGGCAGGATCTGTATTTAAACAGGTTGTTTCTAAACAGAACTATTTTTTTCACATTAAATCTTGCTTTCTATCTATATAATTTTCTTTAAAATAGAGCAAAGAAAATTCTCTGATACCTTGTCTCATTCCATAGTACCATTACAAGTCAATGCAAGTCCTTTTCCTTTAGTAGAATTATTCCATGACTATAAGAATTTTATTTGAGTGATGTTTGGATTTAACAACTAAAGAAATACTTAAATTTGCCTGGTACTCTAATGTCTGTATCTATATCTATATATCCATATCTATATAGAGAGAACTCTCAGATTCATTATATTGACAGTAAACATTGGATATTACTAATCTGTTAATACATTTTCAAAAAATAGGTTCGGGTTTTTTTATTGACTGCATCAGAATATTACTCCTCTTATTCATAGGTTCATTATTTGATATTAGATATTTAACTGGTTAACAGACTATAAACCAGTTAATAATAATAACATTATGCATTCATTGCTATGCTATAATCATATTTAAAGAGATCTTCATTTTCATTGTTTTGCCAATCACATAACATCATTGCCTAATATATATTTTTTTAGCCAAAAAGTAAAATTCATTTTGTAATATTATTTAACCTGAAATGTATTTTGTGAGGAGTGATTTTAGTAACTCCCAATAAGTCTTAATAAATCAAGTAGAAGTATTATGATGGCTAACACTCCATTATTTTCTATAGTCCATGTAATCCCCATATCAGGTTTATAAAAGCCCTAACGTGTTCATTCCTGAATCATAATCCTCCTCATCGAACAGAACATCTTGCAGCTACTTAGCTTTTCCTCATCTACTAGGGAAAGCATCATTACTGCCAAGAACTTCATAAGTCGTTCTTTATTTTCTTTAGTAACAATGCAGGTTCAGAATGGTAAAAATTGTCATCCATTAGGTATTCTCTGGAAATGTATTAAAAGCTGGCTGCTTTCACTTAGCCCACTTGATCGGGAATTGTGTTTATTCCATTGGATAACTACAAAGACTTCTAATTTCTGAGAACAATTCTGTCTGGCTCATTCTAATCACTAAGAACTCTTTGCTTTATTTTAAAAGGGGGAAAAATACAGTATTTTGAACAATTCATGTCTTATTCTGACATACAAGCTCAGTGTTTTTATGTTTTATTGTTACAATTCCAAAATACTCTTTTCCACACTGTCCAGACACGTGGATTTTAAAAAATAATATGCAACATTACGTATGCTCTTTTAACTACTTAGCTTCTGTATTATTTTACTAGATACATTTCATATACTTCTTCTGTTAAAATCCACAATCTTTCATGATGCCAGTTCGTAAAATTGCTCGAATATACTATCTCATTTAACTTTTGATATGTATTTCATTCTAAATTACAGTGGCTCCCATATACCAGTTCAGAGATAAGCTGTAGAAAAAAGTGTTACCTAAGGAACATTTAAAATCCATATTCCTTGGTTTTCACCTTCCCCTGACACAATCCCACACAAAACAGACCAAAATGAAAATGATAATTTTTATTTTTCTAAAGGTAGTAGTTAAAAAATGTTTCTATAGCACATGAGAACAACCATATAAAGTGGTTATATGAAAGCTTACTCCATTCCCATTGTTGCTATGTGAGAAATAAATTACGGGCTATTAAAATTTCAAAGAATGAGGAACAAAAGCAAAGCATTTGATCGTAGCCAAAAAAAAAAAAAAAGCACAAAATGTGAGCAATGTTTGTTGTTGTTTGTCCATTAAAAAGCATACTTTATATTCTGTTATAGCCAGCAGGTATAAATGCACTATAGTTGTGACCTATTTGGATCCTGGTTCAACACAAATGACAGTAAAATGGACATATATATATATGCATGTATATGTATATATATACACACATACATGCACACACACATATATAAAATTTTCTCTGGAATTCATTAAAATTTATTCAATAAATAAATTTCCGAAAGTGCTAAAAAGCAGATGTGCCCATAAAACAAAAGCAAAATAATTCAGAGAATTAAAATTGAATGCTTGAACACACAAGCATAAAAAGATATATCTTAAATAGTGAAACTTCATTTATTAGTAACAATTCTGATGATATTAGAGAAAATAATTCAAATAGTGAAACCATTTGAAAATTAGAAAAGTAATGAAAAGAAAGCATGACATGTAATTAAGAGTATTCAATCAGAACTACCAAACCTGGCATTTTCTAAGGAGAGTTATGTGGAGCACTAATATATCATGGTGCATTATGTTGTAATTTATTAATGGATGTTTTTCAAAGAGTTTTTTAATGAAAAAGATTTAAGAAACTTTGCAGGTTATATTTTTCTCTTGCAAGTCACAGTGCATCTAAAATTTCTGAGAAATCTTAAATTAATTGAATTATTTGATCTAGTTCTGTGAAAAATGTGATTGGTATTTTGACAGGAGTTGCATTGAATCTATAGATATGTGCACCCGATGTTCACAGCAGCCAAGACATGGAAACTGTCCATTAATAGACGACTGAATAAAGGTGTGGTAATTATATGCAAGGGAATATTACTCAGCCATAAGAAAAGATGAAATGCTGTCATTTGCAGCAACATGGATGGAGCTTGAGATTATCATGCTAAGTGAAAAACTTCAGACAGAAAATGTTGAGAACCATATGATTCACTCACATGGGGATATAAAACTGAAAGCAACAAACTGAAGCGATATGACAGAGACTCATGCACGCGGATAGTGCATTATTGGTTACCAGAGGGAAGAGGGGTAAGGAGGGAGCTTGATAGGGGTAAAGAGGGTCAAATGTTTGGTGACAAAAGAAAATTTAACTTTGGGTGGTGAATACATTAATACATATACATATGACGTGCTATTGAATTGCACACTCGAAACATTTAATTTTATTAACCAATGTCACCCCAATCATTTTAATTTAAAAAATTATTTCACTAGGGTGGGTTTTAATCATATATGACTGGTGTCTTTATCAATAGGACATTTGTAGACCAACACAGACAGATCTAGGGAGAACAACATGTATCCATCAAGCAGAGATCGGGGCTGCACAACCACAAGCCAAGGAACAGCAGAGATTGCCTGAAAACTACTAGATGCTGGGAGAAATGTGGGACATATTTTTCCTGATAGCCTTCAGAAAGAACCAACTACTTGATCTTGGACTTCCAGCTTCCAGATCTATGAGACAAAAATTTCTGTTGTTCAAGCTATCTTGTTTGTAGCACTTTGTAACGGAAGCCCTAGTAAACCGATATACTGGACAATGCTTCAGGTACGTGTGATTCCAGAATTCTCAGCCCAAATGGCACCAGTTGATCACTGGGGATCTGACTCTGGGAGAATGGCTCATGTCTCTGTAGTGTGCACAGACCAGAGCAATGTTCACATGGCAAGTTGGTGGGGAAGCAAGTGGCTGCAGATAAAGTACAGGCATGCAGACTGGGGTGTCACACAGACACATGTGGCTGTTAATAACAGAAGTTAGAACAAGAATGGTGGACAGCCCAGGGGCATCGGTCCACCCTCCAAAGAGACTAAGAATTCAAACATTTTCTTATAAATCATTGTCAAGATATATATTTGTCAAGATAAGAGACAGAAGGCATTCTATTTATCGCACCTTAACTTGATTTATGATTTGAAATGCATAGACATGGTATTTGGACCTCCATTTGTATTTGGCGCAGGTTATGTCAGAGGCAAACCTGTCTGGATTAAAGTTAATTATCACTGCTATCATTAAACAAACACAGAGACAAACAAATACTACAAGTGGTACTGATATGGCTCTCAGAAATAGTTCGTGAGAATATTTTAGGATATAAAACAGAAGAGGTACACACCAAAAACATCAGACTTATATATCACTAATGTTACTAAATATCTTGCCAACCACCTAAATTTATATAATCGAATTAATATGAATTTTCTACTTAACCAAATTAAGTCACATAAATGGAATATTATTTTGTTAAGAATCATCTGTATCATTGAATCAATACAGTGTTGATATACTTAAAATTTTGAGCAGCTATAATGATGCTTATTCCTTTGCCCAACACTTAGCAAAAAAAAATTTCTTTGTATCTTTTTAAAAATTTTCTATTTGGGACCATAAAATCTTATAAGATTATTGCAATATATAATTATATCTTTAATATTAGCCTTGTTAACAATTCTTTTTCTAAGATTAGCACATATATTAATTTTTCTAAACCATGATGTATTAAGTCCAATAAGAACATTGTTTACCATTGATATAATGTCTTATTCTTATTTATTCTTACTTACACTACAACTATTCACTACAACATTAACTTTTAAAATCTAATTTTTCTATAGCCGTGCCACCCTGAACAAGCCCAATCCTGTCTGCTCTCAGAAGCTAAGCAGTGTCGGGCCTGGTTAGTACTTGGATGGGAGACTACCTAGGCAGAGCAGGTGCTGTAGGCATGAAAAATAAAAAAATAAGGGATTGTAAACTGACATGGTCCTTGCAATCTGTGAAGTCAACCAAGGTTGCCTTGTCTAAAAAAAAATTAAAAAAAAATAAATAAAATAAAATAAAATCTCCTAATTAGGCTGAAACCAAAAAGCATATTGTCATAGCTCAAAAAATTTCAATTCATTATTTTATCAAAATAGTTCTTTGAAATGAATGTTGTGTATATAATCATATATGCCTGTGAAAAAGAATTTGGAAATCAAAAATATTTTCTATATTACTGGAATCAGTAAAGTGAAATGCATTTTACATATTTATATTAAATATTTATTAAACATAAATAGTTTGTCAGCACAAATTTGAGATGCAATGTTTTACTTAAAATTCACTAGTTAATAGATACATTGACTAAACCGCTCTCTGAACACTGAAGAACTGAGATTAATCTACTACTTCTTACCACCCATCCTCCCATAAAAATGATCACAAATCCAATATTGAATATGTCACTTTTTGAGAGATGTGCTTGAACATTCTCACTCATCGACGTAGATAGCAAGTGTTGAAATCAGTCAATGAGCCACAAGATGATGAAGGGAACAAATGGCAGTGAGATTTTTTTCAGAAAGATGATGCAGTTTCAGTAGTATATTAATCATCAGTTTTTATAAAGTCTTCAGTGGTATGATATTTTCAAAAATGTGTTCTAAATAATTCTCTTTTTCAACTATTTGTGATTGTTATGTTAAAGCAATAAAAAAAATAAATTCAGCAAAATTTTATGGCAAAAAGCATAAATAATGTTGTTTTACATGATTAAAAAATGTTTCTTGTGTCCTATTGAATCGATTAGAAAGCTATTTGTATTTGCTCTTATTTTCAAAGTAAAAATTGCCTTCTCTTTAGAAAAATTCTTGTTTATATTAAAAGTTTTTTTTTCTTTTGCTAGAAAAGATTGTTATAGAAAATAAAAAACTTAATTTCCTCCCTTCACTCCTGTAAGTATAGTTATACTGAAATCTTCGATAGCTCTTTGTTTTAAAATGATTTCCCAATTTTTAATAGATGACTGTTATTTCACATAGATTAAATTCAGACTGTTTATTGATATTTATATTTTTCCATATATATATATATATATATATATATATAAATTTTAAAAAATAATCATATATATCACATTGTAAATTATATCTAAAAGAAACTAGTTAATTTTAGTATTGTCTGGAAAAGATATTGTCCAATTCAATGGCTCTTAATTCAGTAATTTATATTACTTCTAGCACATTACATCTAGCACCACCTGGGAAGTAAAATTTTCTGGAGGGTTGGATTTCATTTCCTTCTAAATGCCTGATTGATGAAATTAAGCATGTAAACATTTAAGAAGCTGAATTAAGAGGTTCATGAATAGAATAAACATTCTTTTACTGTGTCCCTTTAGATTTGTTGCAAGATGAAGCATAAAATCTAAAATAAGCATTTATAACTGCTAAACTTTTTGTCTTAAAATATAACAACATTGCAGGGAATTGTACACATACTTATTATCTAAATTTAGAACAAAAGAAACCTAAAAGTTAATTTAGTTTTCCAAATCAAAGTATATTACTTTACTTTCAAAATAACTAAGATATATAATGATTAAGTGCCTGCTCAAGTTGACAAAGATAGATAATGACAATTTTATTAACACTTAGTGTTTTTGACCATAAACCAATGCAGTTTCCCATAAAATATATCTGCTAGATTCTATATAGATATTTTTTACACAGCAGAATGTGTTGATTTGCCTAACAAAAGTTGAGAGCTTATAAGGTATTCTTGGTTTTAGAATTCTTTGAAACAGGGTACAAATGTTTTAAGATGGACAAAATAATTATTTCAGATTTCAAGTCTGTCGATAATGGCGAGACAAATATCTGTTGGCATTATAAAGATCTGTCCATTTCTGATCAAGGGATGTTAAAGTCTCTATAACTGTAAATTCATCTAATTCTCCTGTAGTTTTTGATTCATGTATTTTGATACTCTGTTATTAAGCATATGCATATCAATGATTGTTACATCTCCTTAAAAAACTGACCCCTTTTATCACTTTGTAATGCCCTTCTCCATAACAGATACATTTCCTTATGCTGAAGTCTGCTCTGTGTGAAATTAATATAGCTACTTCATTTTCTTTTGATTAGTGTTACTAGTATGGTATACTGTTTTTCATCCATTTACTTTTAATCTACATTTTTCTTTGTATTTAAAGTGGTTTTCTTGCAGACAACATATAGTTGGGTTACATATTTTGATCTACTCTTTCTTTTAATTGGTACATCTAGACGAATTAAAAAGGGATCATTGATACAGTTGAATTGATATCTACTAAACATGTTACTGTTTTCTACTTGTTGTTTCTTGTTCTAATTTTTGCAGTTATACTACTTTTTCCCCTTTTTTTAGCTGTTGCTCAAGAGTTTGCAATATACGTTTACAAGTAATCAAGTCCACTTTCAAATAACATTATACTTAAGTAAAAATACTTTCTAATAACAAAATAATCTTAGTTCTTCCCTTTCTTTTTATCACTGTCATTCATTTTACTTAGATATACACACACACACAACCTATAGATCTATATCTATATATATACACACACATCTATAGACATATATATATATATATATCTATATATATATGTCCATAGACATATATATTCATTTTACTTGGGGAAAAAATATATATATATATACACACACATATACACACCTATAGATCTATATCTATATCTATATATTTATACACATACCTATAGACATATATATATATATGTTTATATACGTCTATAAGTATGTGTATATATATTCAAATATATAGTGACTATTATTATTTTGAACTGTTGTTATGTTGATTAAGAATAAGAAAAATAAATAAGTTTTTATTTTACCTTCACTTATTCCATCTCTGATATCTTCTTTTCTTTATGTAGATCTGAGTTGCTGACATATTATTTTTCTTCTTTCTGAGGAACTATTTTCCCCTAATTTTTTTTTTTCTTTGCTTTTCAGTTTTAAAGTTTCTAGTGAAATATCCTCAAGCTCAGAGATTCTTTCCTCAGTTGTCGGTCTACTAATCAGCTCATCAAATGCATTCTTTTTTTTAATTTTACTACATATTTATATCTCTAGCATTTATTTTTTATTGTTTCTTAGTATTTTCATATTTCTGCTTACAATGCCCAGCTCTTCTTGTGTGTTGTCTGCTTTATCCACTAGAACCATAGCATATTCATTGTAGCTTTTATATTCCCAGTCTGATAATTACAATATCACTACAATATACTGTGTCTGATTCTGATGCTTGCTCTATTTCTTCAAACTCTTTTTTTTTCTTGGTATATGGACATAATATATTGATTAAAAAAAAAAACTGCAGTAAATCAGCTTTTAGAGATTTGATACTATGTGGTTGGAGGGGACACAATCTATAGTCTCACGATTAGGAATTAAGTTCCAGTCTTTTAGAGCCTGAGCTTCTGGTATGTGAACTTCACAAGTCATTCTTTCTCTCCCACCCTCCCTTCGATATGGCAAGATGGTCTCTGAGAAGAGCTGGTTATTTTTCTTCCCCCATGTGGAAGGCTAATGTAGGCTAAAGTTGGGTATTTTGCTTTTCTCGGATCAGTTAGGCTCTGAAAAAAACCCAATTGATTTAGACTCTAGTGAAATAGTTTCTCCTGAGGGCAGGCCTTGTTAAGAACAGAATACTGTAGTGTTTTTTAAAATTGTAATTTTTTTTTCTTTCCCCCTGAAGGAAGCATGAAAAATTTCTTCGAAAATATTCAAAATATCCACTCGAGAAAATGGTCAAGAGCCTGGAGGTAAAATGAACACACTTTTACTCTTCCAGTGACTGATTCCCCCAGGGTTCTTAACTCTCAGATTGGTCCACTGTGAGTCTCCACAAAGTTTTCCACTACAATTTAGATTTTCCTACCCAGAACTTGTTTTCATGATGATTTCTGCTCATAGGTTTCTCCTATAGTTGATTGTGATTCTCTGTATCTGCTTGTCTTTTTCCATTTCTATGTGTGTGTGTGTTGGGGGTGTGGGGGGGCAGTTTTCCCTATGAGATTATTTCTCTAATACATTTAAGAGAGTTTTTTGTTTGTTTGTTTTTAACTTTTTACTTGAGGTTAGGACAAGGTGATGACTGAAATCCAGAGGTCTGAGATATATTCTAAATCATGAAAAGTACAATGACAAACCATGTCTTCCCCCCTCAGTGTATCTAAGTTCAGTATTAGAGGTTTAGTAGTTATCTTGATGACAAATGAACGGATAATCCAGCTAACCACATATAAACTTCTCTTTGCATATTTTTGTACCATATCAGTAACTCAAAAATATTTTATCTGTATACTCCTATTAGAAAAGTAAAATTTCGAACACTGGCTCCCAATATGTCTACAATTATTTATGGTTTTGGAAAACTGCAGATAACATACCAATATTTAATTTTAATATAGTGAATTAACAAAATAGACATGAGAAATATGATACTAAATATGTATCACACACACTGTACAAATTGCTAATGTATGATTCCTGCACCTTAAACACACTGGATTATACTAAAAGCCCCTTGGGTTGAATGCCTCTAATTTTGAGATCATGCTCTACATAACTATTTTAAGAGCTGCAAGGTAATCTCTCATATTATTCTTGCATATAGCCTCCTAATAAAAAAAAAAGAGCTGAATTCATAGTATGCAAATATTACATAAATTGTAATCTTTAAGAAATACATTCTATTTGTTATGAATACCACACAGAATATTAGAATCTAAAGGAGTGGAGTTTAAAAAGAGTTCCTAACAGGGTACTTTAGGAAGAAGTGTTTTATGTGATTATGTACTCAACTGGGAAAAGCTTGAGAAATCAAATTGCTCTCTCCAGAGAGTTTTTTCTTTCTTTGTCAGATAATAAATCCCACAGATTTCTGTAAATTCCCTTTGTTATTACTTCTTTTCTCTTAGCACGGTGCCCCAGGAGTCTAGGATTGCTAGGGGGATATTTCAATACTGAAGCACATTTTATATCACACTACAAAAATTAAAAAAAGATATTATCTACATATATGGATGTATGTATCTTTTACATACACATATATTTATATATAAAGTAAAAACAATGATTATCCTTATATATTTACATCATACTTTTTAAAGAACTAGTAGGTTTTTTTTTTTTTCTTTTTTTTTTTTTAGGTATTTGGATATCAAACTATGTAAAAAGAATCCAGTAAAATCAGCACACATTTTTCATTATGTGAAATAATCTATTTCTTGTTTTTTAATGGTATCCCAATTGATATGGACATTTTAAAGTTATTTTTTGCATATAGTAATGCAGAATTTTCTTTACAAAATGTCATTTAAAAGTAGAAATTATTCTTGGGATGTGCACACACTTTGTATAAATGTGTGTTGTTGTTTTAAAAATGTCACTAGCATGACTCTTTAACAGACTGCCGGCTGAAAAATACAATTCAAATGAAAATGATTTACCACTGAGGATATAGACTGAATATATTTGACACAGTCAAAAGAAACACAATGATAATAATAACATGAGAAAACATCTAGCAGTTACTTTTGTCACTGCTGAAACATGGGCTGCCATGGTTGCAGAGGTAAGTCAGAAATGAGTCAAAACTAGGTTTTTGGTGGGAGGGAAGCTTGAATAACAGATAATATATGTCAGAAAATGTAAATAATATGTTTCTGAATATCAACTGTATCTGCAAAGAACAAGTATTAGAAAAATCATGAAATTTTCTACCCAGAGAATAATACTCTTACGCACTAATTCAAAACATGCACATAAATATAGTGATTTAACTAATCAAAATCGCTTTCATTCAAACGTTAGATGAATTAAAAACTTTAAGAGGTACTTGTTATTTTAAATTCTGATATATAGAATCATTTTGATATTTTACCTCCCTTCTACTCTTGGTCTCCTAGTGTCCTGTATTTTAAACTGTCATAATCTTCATGATGTGATGTAATGTCCTCATTATCATTGTTTCCTCTGGAAAAATGCAATCTCTAGGGTCATGTTTTGAATGATAATCACTGGTTTATTTGGTGCTAACATATGGTGGTCTATAATAAATAGCCTGAAAGTGACTAAAAGGAGGCATGATTGAATTAATTAATAAACATTTTAGAATATTTTCAAATATGAATATTTTTCTATTTAAAATGTTTTGCCACAAACAGATCTCTAAAGTTGTGGCCATGTATCAAGGATAGTACACACAACTTGCAGGAAACACAGTGAAAGCAGAAAGTCGTGTGTGAGAGTTAATATCAAATAAACATGGAATGATAAATATACGCCATCCAACTGCACATATATATATTTTTTAAATGAAATATATCTTTTAAATGAAAAATAATATTGGCTGAACTGTTAACACGTTTAGGGTGAAGGAAGTATGGATTTGGCAGGGAATAGGGCATTTGTGCCAGCATTAAAACAGAAATATCGTGTGGCCTTTTTACAGATCTTGATGATTCGGTTTTCTCCATTTGAAAAAAAAATGATTATGTCTTTAAAAACAGATATTCTGTATGAGATAGATATGAACATTTCTCACAATACTTTTATATAAATTTTAAAAAATGATAGACGAGTATATCACCTAGGTAGTCAGCTCAGTGAAGCTTTCAACGCTAATAACACATTTCCAGGGGCATAGCTGGCAGCACGCTTCCCTGACAGTTTTTTTCTGGGATGAACTATCCTCAGGAGTTTGATATCTTAGTTCTCTGGTTTCCAAGTGAAAGAGAAGTGCTAAAAACACAGACGCAATTACAGCAGTGTCTGTGTTTGTAGAGTACGCTTGAATTTTGGGGTTAGGACGTTACATTTATTTATTTTTGTATATGTAATATTCATTTTTAATTACATACAATTATTGTGACTATAAAATTATCAAAGAATATAAAAGCATTAGTTTAGTTTAAATCAAAACCAAAAAGGTGATATGTTTTCTTTTCTTTCATTTTTTTTACGTGTATAGATTTCAAATGTTTACAAATTATAATAAAATTATTTTAGGTCTTCTAAGTAGTCATAAAAATTAACCAGGACGTAAAAATTACATGGTGGCTAGAGCCTATCTTCTAAATAATAGCACACATACAAAAATTAAATCTCTGTTGCATTCATGTGGATAGGAGACCTGGGTTTAGAACACAGTGCATAAGCAATACTATTACAAATAGTTGAGTAGTCATATTAGTTGCAATAATATCACCAAAAGGGTTATAACAAAGTTGTGATATATACACATAAAACATTAGAGACAGTTCAAAAGCACATATACTTTACACATAAAATATATAGTGTAAATGTGTACAATGTTAATTATTGATTGGATAATTCAGTTTGGAAATGATTTATAGGTTAAGTGGCCAATTAGAAGACACATTGCAATTTTGGGAGGAGGAATCAGAACAGAATAACATAAAAATGCATTTTAATATTTCTCTAGGTTATCACGTTATTTTAAACATCTAGAAATTGACATAATACTATTGGAAATGTGAGGTAGTGAGAATTAAATATTTACAGTAGTAATGATATTTTTATAATGTTAAATACCTTATTTTAATTGAAAATCAATTCTACTTGTATGTTTTAAAATTCTACATTGTAAATATGAAATGATATGTAAAGCATTCTTGCAGGTAATGGCTTAATATAGTTCATATAAATCAAAATGTAAGATAAATATTAAATATTAATTGGGCAAAGGAGGCTATAAAATCTTACCACTAGCCACTAACCACAATAACAAACACAAAATACAGATAAAGACCAAAGGCTTAATGTTTCGCTGCAATTGAAAATCCTTAACCAACTTTTAAAATAAAGAAATGCCTAAGCATATAATATGATGTATATATACACACAGGGCTATGTAATTTAAAGATTTTAGAAAGTTTTAATAATGAGAAAACAATGTTTAGGAAACTGTATCTATATACTTGAAAAAATTATATATTTTATTTTTTGATTACACACAAAATAAATATAAATGAACAATAAACAAGACTAATGATTGTAAAGAAAATTATTTTTCTACTTAAACTTTAGTTTTTTGAATTCTGTATCAAGAATGAAACAAATAACATTAATATGCTGCCAGCTAAATTTAGTTTCAGGTGTAAAGTAAGAAAGAAAGAATTTAATTCAAGATCGTTTGATTTGTACAAAACATCCATCATATTGCCACACAGCAGGCAAATATTTTAAGATAATCTAATCATTTTAAATTAAATTATTGGGATGCATTGTTTAATAAAAATTATATAGGTTTCAAATGTGCAACAAGAATACAACATATGTATATTGCATTGTGTTCATCATCTGAAGTTAAATTTTCTTTCATCACCATATATTTGACCCCACTTACCCTACTACCTTCCTTCCCCTCTTCTCCTGGTAACCACTAAACTGTTATCCGTGTCCACGAGTCTCTGTTTGTCATGTTTGTTTGTTGCTTTCAGTTTTATACCCCACATATGAGTGAAACCATATGATTCTCAACTATTTTAGTCTGACTTATTTCGTTTAACTTGATAATCTCAAGATCCGCTCATGTTGTCACAAATGGCAGTATTCATCATTTCTTATGGCTGAGTAATATTCCTTTGTATATAAGTACTGCATCTCTATTCAATCATTTATCAAAGGCATTTTGGTTGTTTCCATGTCTTGCCCACCATAAACAAAGAAGTAAAAGCAAAAAAAAAAAAAATAAAATTAAAAATTAAAAATTAAAATAGATTAAATCAACTAAAAAGCTTCTATAGCAAAAGAAGCCAACAAAACAGAAAGACGGCCAACTGAATGGGAGACAATATTTCCAAACAAAACCTCCAATAAAGGGCTAATATCCAAAATATACAAAAATCTCATACAACTCAACAACAGAAAAACAAACAGTCCAATTAAAAAATAGGTAGAGGACTGGAACAGATGTTTTTTGGTTTTTTGTTTGTTTGTTTTTTGTTTGTTTGTTTTTTCCCAAGAAGGCATACAAATGGGTGACAGATATAAAAAAGATGTTCATCTTCACTAGCTATTAAGAAAATACAAATCAAAACCACAGTGAGATACCGCCTCACACCTGTAAGAATGGCTATTATCAACAGGGCAAGCAATAACAAGTGTTGGAGAGGTTGTGGGGAAAAAGGGTCCCTCCTATACTGCTGGCAGGAATGTAAATTGGTACAGACATTATGGAAGTTCCTCAAAAAAATAATAGAATTACCATATGACCTAGCAACCCTCTTTGGGGTATTTACAAAAACTTGAAAATATTTATCTGCAAAGATACATTCTCCTCAATAATCAGCAGCGTTATTCACGGTGGCCAAGGCATGGAAACAACCTAAGCATCCTTGGATAGATGATTGGAAAAAGACACCGGCGTATATTTTTAAAATCACTTCTCTGTATAGAGTATATATACCCTAACACTTCTGTGTATGCTTCATATTTGCTAGTAGAAAATATGTAAAATAACCTTCCTTTTAAAGAACATTTTAGTGGCATAAATTGCACCTTCTATGTGTTTTTTGGAACTGAAAATCTTTACCTATGAACAACTTGGTTGCAGCAACGTCAGAAAGAGGTGGGAATTGAAACCGTAGATTTGCTCAGCTTATTGTCTATTAATGGTCTATCTGTTTGATTGTCTTTATCAACTTGGTTTTATTATTCAAGAAAACTTTGTATAGAAAGATAGAGGTAACAATTACCACAAACTTTACTCAAATACACAAGTCATACAACTCAGAATTGAAGATAAATTATTGGTTTACTGTCTATATTCTGACAACCAGAAGTCTGGATGGGGCTGAGTATTGGTCTGAAATAAAAATATCTGGGTTTTTTTCTAGAAGCTTTGGGGAAGAATCTGCTTCCAGGATCATTCAGGTTGCTAACAGAATTCTGTTTCTTGTAGTTGTAGGACGGAGGTTACTATTTCCTTTCAGTCTGTCAGCTGGGTCTACTCTCAGCTTTTAGGGCATGGTATTCCATGTTATGGGTCTCCCTCCATGTCAAGCCAGCAAAAATATTTTGAATACCTTGAATGCTCAAATTTCTTACTTCCTCTCTACTAAAATTTTGTTTTTTAAATGACTCAATGGTTATCTTGGGCCCACCAGGACAATCCCTTCTTTCATTACCTGAAAATCAACTGATAGCAGACGTAATTACATACATCAAATCCCTTTGCCATGTAATGTAACGTAATCATGGGGTCGTATCTCATCATATTCGCAGTTACAGGGATTCTGGTGGGAAACTTGAAGGTGGCATTTGAGAATTCAACCTGTCATAATTAATGTTGGGGATAACTTTATTGTTCATTTTAGAAACTTCCAGAAAACTAGCATCTAATATGAACTGAGAAACAATAACAGATTGAACCTATGAGATCATCCTAAGAGCATCTTCACGGATATTACTTACTCAAATATGGTGGCGGGAAATGTCTAGATCATTGTCCTTTTAAGAGAACACAGAATGACTTAATGAGTCAGTATTTGCAACAAGGAAACCAAGAGAGCTTCTTTTCTACAGTATGTAGACTTTGTTGCTCCACAATTCACACCAGTAAGGGGCAGTCACACCCAGTAGAGGAGCAAGGCAGACCACAACAACATTGGCCAGCAATACAGAACATCTGTTGGCCAGAAAGCCCAAAGTTAATTAAACTAATCAGCTGATGACCCAACAACGGGAGGATTCTGAGACATGTTTACTTCACCAATGTTGGGGTGATGAGTAAGGACTCTGGAGTAACGAAAAAACAAAAAGTGGAATGCTGACAGACTGCGCATGTCCCCAAAGTGACTAACTGAATAAATGATGACTAGAATATTGATCAAATCACTAGATCTGAGTATACCAAACTGAATAAAATTATTATTATTATTATTATCATCATTATTATATTTGCTTAAGAAGATTGGGGAATTAAAAGCAAATGATCCTTTACTTATGGAAAGACAAAAAAAAAATACTCCTTTCTTCCACATGTGAATTTTAGATTACAATTAGACTCTGATTCAATTCCAAGAGATATAAACATAGAAAGGAAAATATCATCTGTCAATATGCAGGTTCAGTGGACTCTGGGGTCTTCCCACTACTCCCTCTTATTTAGATTCACTGCGTAATTGTGGTGCAGCATCTGTTTTCTGAAATTTAGAGCATAGGAAAACCCAGACAAGTATCTCCATGAACAAATATATAGATATATCATCCTTGTCATAGAAACTCCTATACCTTACGTGTGTGTTTGTGTGTGTTTGTATGTGTTCATGTGAGTGTGTGTATATTAGATTTACAGTTTCTCAAGAACTAGGGGATTTGAATCAAGGTGGTCCCTAATCATTTGTTAATTGGTCAGCTTCAAATGTCACGATACTCTCATCCTAATCACCTGTAAGGAATGGAAAAAGTGGTGAGGTCAGTTACTGATTTGGCTTTAAAAAGCAGAACGAGTGAGAAAAGCTGCTCTTACAGTCTTGGTTGCTTCAGAACTGCAAGCAAACAGAGGTATTACAGTCAATACATCTTCCCTTCGAAGAAGAGAGGATCTCCAGGAAAAACACCTCAGTTATTTATCTCTTGCTAAGACATCTACAAAATCTCTCTGAAAAAGTTTGTATAAATTGATTCATATTGCGACATCCTTTTCCAAAGCCCTGCATTACACAGAAACCAAAAGGCAGAAGTCCTCATTTCAGGATACTGAAAAAGTCTCATTATCACTACGTTCTCCAATCCTTTTTACTTTGACCCTCTTTTCCTTTAAAAAGTCATACTTTCCTTTTTTCAATTTACATTGGCTTTATTATATTATTCTAACAAAAGGACTTTTGAGCTTAGGCGAGGCTTTTGTAAAGTTGATGACCTCATTCATATCTGTAGCTATACCCTATTCTCCCTGGGACTCTGCCAGAACCGCAAGACACTAAAAGTTCCACGCAGAAAAGAAAAAAAAAAAAGTTGATATAACAAATATATTTAATCATTATAATATTTCATACTCATGTAGTATTTCATATTGTCTTACTGTGTTTATACACTACCACAATTTTATCAGAATGATTTAGATTTATGTTTTCTATGGTCTGAGGAAAAAAAAAGATGAAATCTGTGACTCGAGACAGTTCAAATCCTAATGTATGAGACATGAAGAGCAAGTGTTTAAAGGACATTTTTATAGCACAAAGACTTACTGGAGTCTGGCAGAGTGTTTACTATCTAGTTTGAATCCCTGATTCAAAATCTCTCAGGACTTGATTCACTTTAGGACTAATTCCTAAATAAAGACCAGGGGTTTTCAAATTAGAAAGAGACAAATCTCAAAAAAAAAAAAAAAAAAAAAAGAGAAGAGAGCATGGCAAGCCCGAAACAGCGTTGCTAAAGAACTTTGTTCTTATTGCGAGTGCAAGGGTTTGTGAAATGAAGCTGGAGAAGAATGAAATAAATCTTGGAGGATCTTTTATATCCCATGATGAAGTCCAAATTGTATTATTTCAAGGTGATTAAAAGCTTCACTGACGATTTTTAAGAGGAGTGATATAACATATTTACAATATCGATTTCACAGTTACAGGGAACAATAGGATGTATAGTGATTAAGTTAACGCCTCGCCTTTTGAAACTAATAGCTTCTGTCCAAATCCTATCCAGCTCTGCCACGTTTAGCCATGAGTAGTTGCATAACTTAGCTAACATCTCTGTGTCTCAATTTCATCATCTCTTACGCAGGATTTTCATGTGAATTAATTGAATTAATATAGATTAGAACAATGCTTAAGTATAAATTCTATAAAGTAGTTAGCTACTTAATAATTATTACTATCAGCAGTTTCATTTATTTTTATTTTCTTATTTTTATTTTTATTGTTGTTAGAAAGTATAATAATACTGTATGCAGAAAGGCCATATTTTAAAGAAGAGAACTGGATCTCTGTTATTAGTTATTTAGGTAAAGAAAAAATATGAATTTTAAAAATAAGATGCCAGAATATTATGTGGTTGTTACTGAAAGTCAAGGTTGCTTCTTATAAAAAAAAAAAAATGGAGTATATAACAAATTTTAAAACTTTATTTGAATGAAAATTGATTCCAATCAAGTAGTGCCAAACCGGAAGTGGTTAGTAGTGCTCTGTTGATCAACAGGAGCTCTGGGAGAGACTTTTATAGAGAAATGGTTGGAAAAAAAGCAAAATGTTACTGATTGGCTTTAGCTCAGAGTCTAGTTGGCTATTTGTAATTGGTGTCCCTAGATTTTGATTTTGTAACCTTGAGGCCTTTTCGGGCTTAGATTTTAGTTTGCTTTCATAAGCCACCACAGCACTGTTGCCACATCAGTTAATGGCCTCCTCTGCTATTGATTTAACACTTCTGGGTTATCTACTTAGGGTAATTGGTTGGGTGTCATTTGACATAATGAATACAAGAAAATAGATTTATAAAGAAATTTTTAAAATTCTCTTTTGGAAAATATTAGGGTTTTATGTGACTGCAGTACTGAGAGATGATGAGAATTTATGATAAAATATAGAAATTTCCCCTATTGAATTGGGCTTTCTTAAATTTCCCTTTTAATTATTCACTCTGTGATTGTGTAGGTAAGAAGGGAAGAAGGCAGACATATTTTTGTTAATGTTACTAAAATTTGCTTCACTAACAGAAAATAAGAATTATTCTGTTACTTCTTACTCGACTTAATTTAAAAATAATTTAAGCTGCTTTTGCTTAAACAACACTGGAGGAAATAGAGGGGGGAAGAAGAATAACATTTAGAAAAAGGAATGTGGATCTGGGGTAGGACTGCTGTTGTATATACCTTGTTTACACAAGTAAGATATTAAGATCTTGGGGTTAGTATTCATTGTTTCTATATTATTTTATTGCAGTAATGCATAACAACATCCAAATCTCAAAAATTCAAAATTTTTTCTTTTGCATAAACATATATAATGGATCAGCTATGGCTCTGTTGGCCTGTCTAGGCTTGCTTCCAGGCTAAGATTTGGGTTCAGATCTCTTGCATTTGCTTCCTCATTCTGGGACTAATGGCTATTTTTCTTTCACAGTAGATTAGAGAAACAAAATGGTGCAAACCGAAGCTTAAAAACATATTTAAATTTTATGCTCTCCTCAAATTCATTTTGAAATAAATTTGAAAAAAGCAATTCATCTAACTAAGCCAAATATAAAAGATGGCAGAGAAATAGATTTCCATTTTGTTCTAATGAAGGCATGCAAACATTTTACATGGTCAAAGGTATGAATCTATTCTTCAATTCTGAGAAATTAAGGGTTGGCAGTAATAATCCATTCTATCATATTTAGTCTTTTTTTTTTTGAAATAATATAAATAGAAAGCTTTACTTTAAACTATTCAAACTTATTTATCGTAAACTCAGTTTGAAAAATCATTAATTCTTACAGCTAGCTTACAAAGTAGATGAGGCCAGGAGTAAATTAAACCCATACAAATTGATGATTCTTCCTGACAAACTGTGTGCAGTAAAAAGAGCCATTTCAGAAGTTCCAACGTTTAAGAATTAAATGGAATAAGATAAGATCTCAAGAGAGACTGAAAAAGAAAAGCTAAAAACTGAGAGAGAGGATGAGAATAGATGGAAGAGAGAGAGATCAAAAAGAGAAAAAGGGAGCATTAATCAAAGATGAGCGTAAGAGTAAGTTGAAGACTGACAAATATCTATTTGATGTGACAGTTAGGAGTTCATTAATGACTTAAGCAATGAAGTTAGTAAAAATCATTTATTACTTTATAATTTCTGATTTTAAATAAATACAATTTAGAATATTTTTTCAGATGAAGATAATTTTAAAATGATTAGAAAAAATAATTTTCCTGACAGCCTAGGACGATTGGAATGCATTTGAAAATATAATTCAACTTCTTTTCTGATGATGGATAAAATATTTTTTTAGTTTTTGAAAAAATAAGTCAGGTAACAATAGCTTCTATAAAATCTTTAGTGCTGATTTTAATCATTGCTCTGATGTATCTACATATAAAAAATAAAGCTAAGCAACACATTTCTAATAAAACTTTTTATACTTGCCTCCAAATATAATTGTTTTCCAGATAATATCTCAGTATTGTTGCTTTCTATAACTTTAGAAACATCTGACATAGTTGAAAACATATGATGCATAAGAGCAATGTATAAACAATGTGTTATTATTTTCTTCCTTGCTTAGGTTTATTTATAATAACAATTACTTTTATATAAAACCTATAATTTATTTATTCAGTTGTTTTTCTAATTAATTTCTTCTCATGTGTTTTGTTTCCAAGGTTACAGTTTTAAGAATATAATTTCATTACTAAGAATTGGTGGACAGTAGTCTATAATTGATTTTAAAATATCTAATTTATCCTGAGCTATATATACATACAATGAGATATAGAGGAAACTGTTTAATTATATCAATGTCATATGGATTTGTGTGTGTGTATGTATACACATAACAAACAGCCTGTTATATCACATTAAGGAAAATAGAGATCATTTTTTCATTAGTAATTTTGATAAAGAAAATAATGTTTTAAATTTTGGATGTACATAGAATGATTGAAAGAAGAGATAACTATTTTGAGAAAGAAATGTGCATATTTTAGGATCTCTGAATCTTTAGGGGACAAGTTTAACTTAGAGATCCAAAGAAAACCCCCAAAACATCACTGAACATGTTTTCTTTTTAATACATAAGTATAATGCATACAGATAAAAGCTTTGAAAATTCCAATATAATCTAAACATATATTTACATTTCATCCTCACTACAAAAAAGGTCAGTATATATAGTATATGCACTTCTACTAGAATATAAATTTTCTCAACCAAATCCTTAAAATTCACATTTAGTTGAACTAATATATCTTTAATATTTTCCTTTTTCTTCCTTTTATTTCAACAAGTATCTGATGAGCTTCCTCTCTAGAGAAGATACTGTACTAACTGTACTCTGCTGATTTTTGGTTATTCTCATCAAAAGAGTTTGATCAACATCATGGCAACTGAGCTTTTTTCCTTCCGCTGAACATGATTCAGGTTATGTCATGATACTCACTGAAAGTTATATAGGAAATATGTTCTAGTAACTGTGGCTGTATCAATAATTATTCTAAAATTTAGCACGTAAAATAAACCATTTATTACCTGTGTGGATTATAAGGGCCAGGAATTCAGACAGGACACAGTCAGATAGCTTGTTTGAGGTACCCCGGGCCTAGGGCTTCACCTGGAAGTCTTGAATGTTGGAATCATTTGAAAGATCACTAGTTCACTTGACTAAGACCTCAGTTGGGACTATTCTTGGAACACCTACTTGTGGCCTCTCTATGTGACTAGGATTCCTTGACTACGTAGTGAGTAGGTTCCATGGTAATCATTGAGGGAAAAAAAAAAAAAAGAAAGAAAGTGAGAGAAGAGAGAGAGAGCATGCATTTGCTAGATCTTTTTAATGACATAGCCCCAATGATCAAACAGTATAATTTCTGCCATACATTCTGTACAGAAGAGTCAAAAGCTCTCTCTCACCAGATTTAAGGGAAGGAAAATAGACATCAACACTCGACAGAGAAGAGAAGTGGTGAAATTTGGAAAGGTACATAGAAAGACTGGGGAAGAAGAGATTACTGTGGCAACTTTTGCAAAATACAACCCACCTCAATATTGAAAGATCAAATGTAGTTATCATCGGTCTAGGAATATTTGTTTTGATATTTATATTTACTTATTTTTATACTTATTTTTGTCTCATATCTTAAGTAATAATCATGTATTTCTTATATTAAAAAAATGATGGAGATGTATAAGCACATATGACCGTTTTTTCAAATAAGTCCATGGTTTAGGGAGGGCATATTTTTGGAGGGGGCACCATTCAATCATCTACAGTAGCAATGGTTAATATTTTATCAAAAATATAGAAAATGACCAAATTGCTAAATTATTCTAAAGGGAAAGCACAGAAAGTTATTTTAGTTACTTTACTTTCAATCGCTTTTTTTTTTTTCTTTTTCAATGTTATCAGCGTGTGGTGCTCGTCATCCTTCAGTCAAATCTTTATGAAATTAGGGAACTGTATTTCTGTTTTTGATGCTGAATTACCATTGAACTGAGGCTAACATAGACTTATAAACATAACCCTTTACTTATTCGACGAGTTGATTTAAAATTTAGTCTTCAGCCCCTTGAGCTCTTGAGCCTTTGAGGCACTTGTCCCCTGCTCGGGCCCACTTACACACATGCAAGTGTGCTGTGTTTTTGACTCTCCTGTCTAAGGAAGCTATTCTTCTCTGCTGTAAAAAATATTTACTCTATATAAAATCGTAGAGTAAGATATCTGTCTCTCTATTAAGCCTCATCCTCCCCAAGAAAACAAAGAGAAAAATATAGCTTAAATATATATTTTTCTATTTACTCTCTTGACTATCAACATAGACCACTATTGTTCAACTTATCCCAAAGCATATGTAATACGTAATGTATAAATTACTTATGAAATAGTGATCTAATATATCTAATAAAGCCCTAATATTTTTGTTTTTATTTGTTCAATCTTATTTTTGACTTTCCACTTTTCCTAGATAGTCTCAAATATAGATAGTCCAATTATCTTATGACAAAAACCTTGTTTAGCTTAATTTAAAAATAAAAAAAATTTGCATTAAATGTATCTACTAATTTTCACAATCTTTTTCTCAGATGCCCTGTGTCTGCAACATTGTAACTGAATATCTGAACTAGATGTCTTCTGAAATAAAAGTAAATTAAAGCACAATCAACATATTATATGTCTAAAATCTTTATTTCTAAGAAAACATTACATTCTTATTTATTATAGTGTATAGGGACTGTGGATTTTAGGTAGTATTTTTAGATGGTTATGCTTTAAAATATCCCTTAAATTTGTAGATAATATAACAAAATATGACTTATTTTTGTGGTTATTTTTATTTGATAGCTCATTAAAATTACTCTTCAATATGTGTGTCCAGGTCACAGTGGTGATTTCTGGTTAATAAACATAAAAATATAGAATTCAACATAGGTACATAGAATAATTTAGATCTCACATACTCTATAAACTAACTGTGTGAAGACAAGCAACATTCAGAATATTGAATAGATGGGGCCATTTAAACTTAATTCCATAAAAATGAGAATTTGTAGCTATAATTTTATAAATCATAATCTTGAGCCAAATGAAAGTTAAGTAACTTGTTCAAGAAAGTTTTAAGGTAACAAAAAGAGCATCTTGACTTTCCATTCATTTTCTTTATATTATATCATTACATTTGAGAAAATGTCCTCAACTTGTCCACCAATTTGACAGGCCATTATACTTTAGTTACAGACAAATTATTCAAAAATAAGTAATTTTAATTTAGGCTCTATTTAATTTTTACTGTTAAAGCAGATTTGCCAGAAATTTTTTCCAGCTTAAATTATACCAAAACTTGATAATAATTTAGGCAAGTCATCAATAGGATGTTTACTTCAGGGAGAAAAGAGGTAAACTCAAATCAAGCACATTGTTACAGTGTTAATTATGATCACTATTTCACTATTAATATTTTTTATTACTTGTATTTCTAAGCTTACTCTTAAGTACAAACCTATGTTATTTATAAATGCCTGAAACCATCAGTTAAACTAAAAACAGACTTATTTTTATTTTTTAACATAATGACATCTTCATTTTCTCTGCTTGTTTTATGAGAATAAAGAAAAAGATAAAGTTACTTATTTTCTTAAATTGGATTGCTCTGAAATTCCTTTTATGCATCATAGTGTTTCAAAACTTGTTCCACATTTTTAACAAAGAAAATTTATCTTATTTAAACCAAAATTAAAATAACTACTGATTAACTAAATTAAGAAATGCATCATGAGAAATTGAGACATTTACTTAAATTGGCCATTTATAAAGTTGGGAAAATAATCTCTTAACTGGAATATTCTATTTTGTGAGCCCACAGCACAAGTAGATATCATAAACAAATTATTTTAAAATTAAAAAAGTTAATGCTTTTATTAGACTCATAGAGTTATAGTGTGATAACTGCTATTTTAATAAATAATTTATAACCTAATTAACTGTGCACTGTGAATGCATCTAGTTTTCACTGAAACTTTTTCATTGAATATTAACTAAAGTACCTTATAAATAAAAGTATTGTAAATAGAAATCTTGCAATTGATGTAATTACATAATAATTAATACAAATTCATTCATACTTAGTAATTGAAAAATTACAAAATAATGTCTGATATCTACCAATGAATATTTTAGCTTAACTATTAAACTAATTTACAAGAAAAATAAAGGTATTCTAAATTAGAAAAATAAAGCATAATAAATTAAATGAAGGTTTTTGAAAAACTTTTAATTTCCATTTACTGAAGTGTGAGAAAATGATTTTGATGTTGGAGATACCATATGCTGTATTTCCAAAATACTTTTTAAAAATTCTGTTGCTTGATCATTCATTCTTTTACATGGTGAAGTCTCATAATTCTTTTCTCCAAATCGCTGGGTGTAATAAAATTGATTACAATATATATTATTAGATTGCATTTTAGTCCTAACCTATTTTATTTCCGCACAATATATAATATATAATATATTATATATTATGTGCATAGTTATTTTTCTCTCCCAATTTTGCCTAACAGCCTATCATACATCACACAAAAGAATATTCAAAATTTAAGATCAAATTAGAATTTGTCTCTATTGATCTACATTATTTTCTATATATATTATCATTGAAATAAGTTATGTTTTATTGTTGAAACAAAAGGAGGTATCTATGGGTATTAACAATAAATACATTTGACATGATTACTGTGTCATACTGGACTGAGGTGGAGCACAGAGAAAAAAGTTTGTTTGTTTGTTTTTTTTATGTCCCATTTGATAGGCTATCTTCAAACAACTAGGAAATATATGTGTCTCTTAACATTCATGTATTATTACTTCTGTTCTATAGGGAGAAGAAAGACATAAGAGAAAAAGGTAGGTGGGTTTAAAAAAAGTACCCATCCTTGTGGAAATCAGAAGTAGGGAAAAAGCATTTTTCTTTATCATTTCCAAATGAATGGATAAGAAAACAAGACCTATACATATGCTGTCTACCAGAGACCATTTCGGATTGAAAGACATAAGAGATTGAAAGTAAAGGGATAGAAAAAGACATTCCATGCAAATGGAAATGAAAGAAAAAGAAGCTAGGGTAGCAACACTTAGACAAAATAGATTTTTAAAAAGCCTATAATAAGAAACAAAGAAGAAATTACATAATGATAAAGAGATCAGTCCAACAAGAGGATATAACACTAGTAAACATTTATGCACGCAACATAAGAGTATCTACATATATGAAGCAAATATTGAATGACATAAAGGGAAAGCTTGACAATAACACAGTCATAGAGAGGACTTTAACACCCATTGCAACAGATGGACAGATCTTCTAGATGGAAAATTAACAAAGAGTGGCCTTAAATGATACTAAACTAGATGAGTTTAATTGAATGTTTTACACTGCAAAGTAGTAGGATATATATTTTTTCAGGTGCACATGAGACATTTTCTAAGATAAAATACATGTTAGGCAACAAAACACATCTCAATAAAATTAAGAAAACTGAAATCATATCAAATGTCTTCTCTGACCACAATGATATGAAATTAGAAATCAATTATGAGAAACAAAACAAAACAAAATAAAACTAAACACACAAACACATGGAAACTAAATAACATGCTACTAAGCAATGAATCAGTTAACAATGAGATAAGAAAGTAATCAAAAGATGCCTCGGGAAAGATGAAAATGAAAACAAAATAATTCAAAACCATTGAGAGAGAGCAAAAGTAGTCCTCAGAGGGAAATTCACAGTGCTACATGCCTACTTAAAAGAAATATGAAAAATCTCAGATAATCTAATCTTATACTTAAAGGCATTAGAAAACGCCCAAAATGAGTAGAAGGAAGGAGATAATCAAGATCAGAGCAGAAATAAACAAAATATAATCGGTTAAACAACACAAAATATTAATAAAACCAGGAGCTGGTTCCCTGAAAAGATGAACAAAATTGATAAACCTTTAACCATACTCATCAAGTAAAAAAGAGAGAGGATCCAAATAATTAATATTAAAAATAAAAAGAAGTGACAACAGATACCATGGTGATACAAAGGATTATAAGAAAATACTACAAGGAACTATATGCCAACAAATTGTACAATTGGAAATAAATGGATAAATTTCTAGAAATATATCATCTTTAAAGACTGAATCAAGAAAAAACAGAAAATCTGAATGATAACTACTAATGGAATCAGATCAGTAGTCACAAAAACTCCCAACAAACAAAACTCCTGCATCGGATAGCTTCACAGGTGAATTTTACCAAAAATTCAAAGAATTAACATCTTTCCTTCTCCAGCTATTCCAAAAAATTCAAGAGGAGGGAAGGCTCCCAGCTCATTTTCAAGGCCAGTATTACCCTGATTCCAAAACCAAACAAAGACATCACACATATATTTTACATATGTATGTGCATGTGTGTGTATATACACACACATGCACATACATACATACATACATACATACACACACATACAGTTATATATATACACACATACACACATATTATATATATATGTCAATATTTTGATAAACATAGATGCAAAAATCCTCAACAAAATAAATTCAGCAAACTGAATTTAGCAAGACATTAAAAATCATACCCCATGATCAAGTGAGATTTATTCCTGGGATGCAAGACTGGTTCAATATTTGCAAATCAATTATCATGATACATCAAATACACAAGATAAGATAAAAATCATGTGACTATCAATAAATGCAGAAAAGCCTTTGACAAAATCCAGCATCCATTCTTGATAAAAAATCTCAGCAAAGTCGGAATAGAAGGACCATACCTCAACATTATAAAGGCCATATGTGACAAACCCACAGCTAACATCATATTCAAAAGCGAAAAGTTAAGGGTGTTTTCCTTAAGATCAGAAATAAGACAAAGATGTCCACTTTTACCATTTTCATTCAAGATAGTATTGGCAGTCCTAGTCATAGCAATCATATAAGAATAAGAAATAAAAACAATCCAAATTGAGAAGAAAGAAGTAAAATTGTCATTTGCAGACAACATGATGACATATGCAGAGAATCCTAAAGGTTCCGTCAAAAAACTGTTAGAACTGATAAATGCATTTGATAAAGTAGCAGGATACAAAATTAATATTCAAAATCTCTTGCATTTTTATACACTAATAAGGCACTATCAAGAAATTAAGAAAAAAATCTCATTTACAAATGCATCAAAAAATAAAATAGCTAGAAATAAATTTAACCAAGGAGATAAAAGACTTGTACTTGAAAAATTATGACACTGAACAAAGACATTGACAAAGATAAAAAAATGGACATATATACCATGCTCATGGATAGGAAGAATTAATATTATTGAAATGTCCATACTACCCAAACCAATCTATAGAGTCAATGCAATCCCTATCAAAATACCAATGATATTTTTCACAGAACTAGAACAAATAATTCTAAACTTTATATGAAATCATTAAAGATCCCAGACAGTGACAGCAATCTTGAGAAAGACAAACAAAGTTGGAGGTACTATGATACCTGATATCAAACTGTACTATAAGGCTATAGTAATTAACACATCATGGTATGGACATAAAAATATATAGATCATGGAACAGAATAGAGAGCCCAGAAATAAACCCACACCTATATGACTAATTAATCTATGGCAAAGAAGGCAATAATATACAATGGGGTACAGTCTATTCAATAAATGGTATTGAGAAAACAGATACATGCAAAAAAATGAAACAACCATCATCTTACACCATGAACAACAATAAACTCAAAATAGATTAGTCTTAAAAAACCCAAACCATAAAACTCCTAGAAGAAAACATTGCAATAAACTTTCTGTTATTGTTTTTGGTAATATTTTTTCTGATACATATCCTCAGGTAAGAGAGACAAAAACAAACAAATGAGACCACATCAAACTAAAAAGTGTTTGCATGGCAAAGGAACCATCAATAAAATGAAAAGCCAACCTACTAAATGGGAGAAGGTATTTGCCGACAACACATCTAAAAAGGGGTTACTATTCGAGATTTATAAAATAAATACAACATAACACCAAACAAAGAATCCATCTAAAAAAATGGGCAGAAGGCCTGAATAGACATTATCCAAAGAAGACATATGGATGGCCAATATATATATGAAAAGATGCTCAAAGTCAGTAATCATCAGAGAAATGCAAATTAAAACCACAATGAGATATTACCTCATACCTGTAAGAATGGCTACCATCAATAAATCAAAAATAACCGGTGTTAGTGAGGCAGTGAAGAAAAGGGAACCCTCATAAACTATTGATGGGATTAAAAATTGGTGCAGCCACTATGGAAAACAGTATGAAGTTTTTACAAGAAATTAAAAATAGAACTGCCTTATGACCCAGCAATTCCACTTCTGGGTATTTATTTAACAAAATTCAAAACACTAATTCAAAAAGATATACATTCACTGAAGCACTATTTACAATAGCCAAGATATAGAAGTTACAAAAGTGCCCATCAACAGAGAGCTGGATAAAGAAGTGATACATATATACAATGGAATATTACTTGGCCATAACAAAAAATGAAATCTTACCATTTGCAACAACATGGATGGACCTAGAGGATATTTTGCTATGTAAAATAAGACAGAGAAAGACAAATACCATATGAGCTCACTTTTATGTGGAATCTAAAGAATAAATTTAAAAAAAACAAAACAGAAACATAGATACAGAGAACTGGAAGAAGGATTGGGGAACTGTGTGAAAAAGGTGAAGGATTTGAGAAGTATAAATTGATAGTTACAAGATAGTCATAGGGATGTAAAATATACCATAAGGAATATAGTCAGTAATATTGTAATAAGTATGTATAGTGGGTACTAGGCTAATTGGGGGATCACTTCATGAATTATATGTCTTACCACTATGTTGTATACCTGAAACTAATATAAAATAATATTGAATGTCAATATTGACTGTAACTGAAAAATTAAAAAAAATTAAATGTGATGACATTTGAATCAAAATTTGGTGGGATGATTTAATTATCTTCTTTATTCTAGGAATTTACCAAACCCAAATGAAAAAGAAAATACCAGTACCTACCAGAATAACAAAAAAAAAAAAAATTGAATAATTAATTTTGATTTCAGTTCTATCAGCTGTCTGGAAAGTTATCGCTTTAGCCACATGCATCATTATAATCACCACTCTTCAAAATTTGCACCAATGTTGATGCAAAATGGTTTTTATAAGACTATTTGTTTAGACTATTTTTGACGTATCTCAAAGTATTTTCTACTTACTTGTCTTGGTTAACAATACACAGCAATTAAAATACAAGTTAACATGTGAATATATATAATTAATTCACCATTAATATTTGAAAGTACTGTATTATACTTTATTCTCTGACAAGGAATATTCATTAGACAAGCAAAATATATATTGAGAAAATAGTATGGTAACCACAATATATTAAAATCAGATAACACAACAGATATCTATATCTCTATGATTCTTTCTGGGAAACCTATGCATTCATATTAGAATTAGAGAGGGATGAAGAAAGAAAAAGAGAGAGATGTCACATTTCAGAAATCGTAATAAATTTGCTAATGTTTGAATTTCAGATAATACAAATACAGACTTGCTAAAGCTTGAATAAATATTATATTTTGGTACTGAAACTGTGATGTTATGAAATATATTTAGAGTATATAAAGCCTACAAAAAGAGATTATTTGAATATAATCGTAAATTTGTGATAAAATATAGAGCAATCTCAATCCTACTAGAAAGAATATTCTGGTGATAGTGTTTTTTGTTACTTTTTAAAGAGAGTAGCTAAAAATGTAAAATAAATAAAATTTATGTGTAACATACTATACAAGAGAATGTTAAAAATATATATATGTGTCATTTATAATATGCTACATGTAATTAGATACCTAAATCATATATACATGTGGACGTGGTTCCATAGCGTAGCAGTTAGCACATCTGCTTTACATGCAGAAGGTCCTGAGTTCACACCCCAGTGGAGCCATTGTCCATAGTCTATGGCCACCTTCAATAATT
Source organism: Eonycteris spelaea (assembly GCA_003508835.1). Taxonomy (NCBI): domain Eukaryota; kingdom Metazoa; phylum Chordata; class Mammalia; order Chiroptera; family Pteropodidae; genus Eonycteris; species Eonycteris spelaea. Next base: position 14,517,876 of record PUFA01000021.1, read on the forward strand.
GGCAGACTGCCAGGCAGTCTCCTCCTCCACACCTCACAACCTTGGAAAATATCATTAGCAGCAATGAACTGAAATAATCCTGATTGACACGCAGATCACTACCACCATATGAATGCGTTTATGAGTTTACCTCTCTAATGTCGTCTCTCTCTCTCCATCAGTAGAGGTTTAGCTTTCTGGAACTCTTTTTTGGAAGCAATCTCTTTCCTCTTGATGTGAAAGTAATTCAGTTAACATAGTGACCTTACTCTCTCTCAAACCTGCAGTGTACTGGTGTTCAAGATACTGAAATGCTTCTCTTTCTAACCAATCTGACTTAATTTAAACTTGTTTCCAGAGAGAAAATTAAAATAACAACAACAACAACAACAACAATAATAATAATAATAATAAAGACAACGACCAAAATGACAGCTATTAACATTTTACCAGTACTAAATAAGATTGTCATTAAATGATATTTTTCCACCAAGCAGGAAAAAGGAATGCACTCTGCGCCTCAACCCAGTAGTTGAATAGTCAATTTAGGAAAGCTTCAGTTCCATATTCCAGGACTGAAGCGAGAATGAACAGAAACGGGTTTTTTTAAATATTCCTCTTAATATTAGTCTTGACTGACTTCCAAGTTAACACCAGTGATACAAATAAGCCCATCTGTGTTCGATCCCATACAATTATTACCCTCTCATCAATTATCTGTAAGTGTTTATATACATGATAATGTGCTGGCTGCATGTAATGTGCTAGAGTATGGTTTGCTTGTAATAATTTTTATGTGAATCCTGTTAAGCCACAACTTGAGTTCAAATTTCCATGTCTGGCAAGGATATTTTATTATATATTGCCTTTTAAAAATCATAGTTGTTTCTACGATTATGGTCTTATACTTTCGGTAAACTCACAAGTGTTTATACTTTTTTGAGAGTGCTAAGTGAACATGTGGGGCTGAAGTAAAGCCTCCACAATATGGAGGTACAAGTAAATATCTGTGGATTTTTTTTTCTTTTTATATTGAGACATTTTATATTGAGATTTATATCTTTACTTCCTACATTCATTTCGAGATAAAATTAAGGAGACACTTGTCAATTCAAATCTGAAGATATAAAATAATTATCAGTGCAAATGGACAATATATTTCAATAAACTATTTTAATTTGAGCTGCATAAATAACATGAAAGGTAAATTGCTTTAAAAAAATCAAATAAAGACCATTTTTTTTGTTGTTTTTAGAAATGGATTAAGATCAAAGAGTAAATATAAACTTAGTGTTCTTCCATGTAGATGAACATCAAATACTCAGTAACTAAATGATTATAGTAGATCAAACAGTGTCCTATTACAATTCAAGTCCATACAGAACCTCGGAATAAAAACCTTATTCATATTTAGGACCTTTGCAGTTATACTTAAGTTAATAGAAGTACATATCAGATAAGGGTGGGCCCTAAGTTCAATAACTGGTATCTTATAAAAAGAGGAAAAGACACACAGACAGACATACAGGAAAGAAAGAGGGCACAGATCGTAGGGATGCAGCTGTCAGACAAAGTAACGCCAAGGGTTGCTGACAGCCACTAGAAGCTAGGAGAGGAGAATGGAAAAGAATATGCCTCAAGCCCTAGAAGAACCGAGCTCTGCCAATGCCTCCATCTCAGACTGTCTAAATTATGAGAGAATAAATTTCTGTTTTAAGCCTCCCAGTTTGTGTTAATTTTATTAAAACAGCCTTAGGTGATTAATGCAATGCATAACTCTGAGAATTACCTCTCCTCAAAAAAAAAAAAAAAAAAAAAAAAAAAAAAAAAAAAAGAAAAAGTCTACTATTGCATTTTGCTTAGGATCTAGACATAAAATATCATATATATATATATATATATATATATGAATAATATGCACACAGACGCTATGCCAACAAAGCCATGGGTATCTCAAATATCAATATGTTACATGTAAATAATAAAGGCAAGCGAGTTTCCAAGGATAGAACACTATGGCTTGAGATTGAAAGTGGATTTGAGTTGTTGAGTTTTATCTTGAGGGATGATTAGGACTTGCAAGGAGGTAGGTTAGAGAAAACTTCAAGTTTGGCACTGTAGCGAGCAATGGCATAGATTATAAATGCGATTAAAATATAAGTAACATATGAATGTTATGCATACACGATACTATATGGTGCAACGTGAAGACAATCAAGGTGTCAATGACACGATGAAACAGTTATTTTTAAAAATATTCTCTCAATTCACCTTTTCCCCACCTATATTTGTAAGTCTAAATATGATTCAGTGTTCATGGCACAAACAGCAACTTTCGCAATGTCCTAATTCCTTGATTCCCTCAATTCAAATTAAGCTACTCCTTCCCTGAGCAAATTCATCTACACTCTTCCAAATATATTGAACTTCATCATTTCTGTGTTTATAACAGTCTCGTGGTATGTTTATGTACATATCATGCCACTGCTATTTGATTTCAAACTTGCTGGAGTAGTTTCAACGTGTTTGCACATTTTTATCTGGAATACAGCAAAATACCTTGCAGACATTTAGTGCTTATTAAACATTTGTAAGTGAAATTTTATCTTTATCTATATTTGTATCTATTTAAATTCATTGGCGATTTTATATTTGCATCTGTAGCTTCAACAACTACTGTAGACAGACCTTTTTTGTATATTTAAAGGAAAACTGGTATACAACTGCATTTGCAATTGAATGTTAGAAAAACAATGCACAGCATATATCAGAGTGAAATTTTTTAAAAGAGCATTTAGAGCAATTACTCTCCGACATCTAGGTATGTTGAATTCTGTGTTAAGTATGGTTGGGATATAAGCTGTAGAGCAAGTTTTTCATGAAGCAAACTGATTATTTTAATTTTAACTAAGGCTGCATTTATATTCACCATTCACAAATCTTGCCATGAAATTTTAGCAGAGGCAAAAAAAAAAAATACAAGTAATTACAAGATATTTTAATATGTATCGATAACATTTATTGCCTTTAAAATTATATTTTATTTGACAATTCTCTGGGACTCAATGTTATATATTGATAATTTGAATGCAGCAAAATACTGAAATACGGACATTAGCAAGTATGCTTCCTTATTCAATTTGAAAGGGCTTGGCTTTTTGTTTCCTACAAATACAAATAACAACAAATACTGGAGAGTAGATTGTATATATCAAGGGTGTCATCATTCAGCCTACTATAGTAACATATGAAACGTGGTTTCTTATGCAAAGTTAAATTTAAGTAGATAAAACAGTGATTACACAGATACCCTGAATAGCTTTTTTGGGGAAAAAAAAAAATAACCTAAAACAATTGTTTATGTTTTTGGCTGCATTTAAACTTTACTCCTGGAAATTATTTTATAAATTCTGAGAGAACGGGATATTGCCACATATATGTTAGGATTTATATTCTGTCCTTAAGGAGATTTTCTTGAGGACATTTTACCAGTCCAAATAAAGAAGCTAATAGAGTTTTCCACTTACATATTCAAAGAGGTGACTCTCATATTATTCTTCCCGTGGGCCTCACAACAATTCTGATGAGTAGATTTCTTCTGAAGTCATCACACTCCAGTCTCCCTTTGCCAATTACTCCCTAGCATCTCATTATATATGCCTGGCAGTCTGCCAATTATTGAAGGTGGCTTTTGGCTTTTGTTAAACATTCACTTTTTCATCTTCAATAGGATTCTTATTCTTTGCCTAGGCATCAACAAATTATCATTCCTAATAACTGTCATACTTAACATTTTCTCTCACATTAACTATATCTACAATTTTATTTATATCTCCATGCTTCATGAGGTTAAATTTAAAATGCATATTCATTGTAATTTGATAAAAATAAATTTAAATTATTCTACCATTTTAAATAGGTAAATTGATTCCATTACTCCTAATTATATCTAGTATCCTGCACTAACCATCTCCCTAACTGAAAGGCTAGTGTAATACTGTGTTTGTTATTTTATATATACACCCACTATATATATATGTGTACGTGTGTGTGTGTGTATATATGTATATATACCAATATATTATTTTTAACTTATTTCTTACTCCTGGCTGTTAGAATAAAACTGATTAAATATTTTTATCTCACTTAATTCTAAATAGATTACCCCCCTCCCCCCAAAAAAAATAAAACCAGGAAGGAAACACAAATACAAGACAAACATTTCAAATCTCCAAGTATGTTTTCTCTACTGAGACACTGGGTTTGAAATATTTAGTCAGAAAATTCAATTAATTATTGAAAATATCCTAGATACTAAAAGCATATTTATTATATTATTAGCATTGGTACAAACCTTCTTTGAACACAAAACATAATATTGAATCTCAAAATGGTGTGAACTTCAAACATATGATATTTTAGAGCAAAAGATTATACACATACAATTACAAACTTAATCACATATTTTAATCTTTTAAATTGTAATGTTTTTTATCTTATAGGAGCGATAATAATCTATTTGTATATAAGAATCACTTGGGAAGATAATTTAAATCACAGATTTTTGGGCCCCAAGTCAGTAATTTTGAATTAGATTTAAAATGAGGAATAAGAAAACAGTATTTTTCACAAGCTAATCACATGATTCAAAGTAGGTGCTGAATAAAGCAGAAAATGCAATCACATAGGGGTACATTTTATGCAGTTTCATATATTTTGAAATTTACTGACAGTTCAATCTTATTTTAAGGAAGTCAGAGGAATTGATTATCTATGCCAGGCTATTTTTAAAAATCACCTGCAATTAATATGAAAACTTTTGTTTTTTTCTCTATGAGTTAGAGCAGTAAATCTTTGCCATTTGTGCATATGAAATGTATAGCATCACTTTTATTTTCTTTGTTGTAAACTTATGGAGTAACTATCTGAAACTCAATAACAACATAGCTATAATCTTCATCATAATTAGCTTGATAATATTACTGTCACAAGAATGTGTTACATGGAATGCTATTTAGTTGTTATACAAGAAAAATGGAAGGGAAGATAGGAGGGAATGGGCAGAGAGCCTGTGATTAAATCAATTTAGGAAATTTGTGAGAGACAAAGGATTACTTAGTGGACCATCACCTACTGTAAATGTGGGCAAAAGTTCATTATCTCAAGTAATATAAGATTATTAACATGTGCTGAGTATTCCTTGAATTGTGAGCTGTCATTGTTGATATTCTATTAAAATAACAGATCCCTTTGTGTTGGTTTAAGCAGAATTAAAGCCATTATTTTCTCTTTAATCTGCAATTGGCAGGACTACATTTTCACCAAAGAGTGAGTAGGGGGCATTGTATATGACAGTAGATGAACTATTTTAAGAATTGATTGTATTTATTCTGCAATAGGAAGTTATGATGAGCAAGTTATTTACTAAGTGATGTAAAATGTAATGGCTACTGAAGTGACGATAGCCTTAATAGTGTTTCCTATTTTACTGAGAAGGGCATGTAACTAAGGTGGAGACAATTAGTCTCTGCTTGTCTTTTCTCTCTTAACATTGAACATGTCATCTTACTGTTATATCAAGCTTAATTTCTAATTGAGTAGTACAGTTCATGATGTTTCACCTGTAAATACAAATTTTAGGAAGAAAATATTCCTAGGTTTGGTTAATGGAACATCAAAGCTGAATAGCTTAGCCAGACGATTTTAAATGCCTGTAGCTAGAATTAAGGGTTTGGAAGTTCATTAGTGTGTTTTGTAATAACAATGTAGAATAGATATGAATTTACTGTAAACTTTTCTTCTAAGAAAGGACAATTTATTATTATTAAAGTTGACATTTATTGTGCTAATCAATGTGCAAAGAATCTTCAGAAGTAAACTAATTGAATACATATAAAACCTGTATAAAGTTGTTTCTATTACCACCCCTATTTTACATGTGGGCCACAGACAAACTGTACAAGTAACTTTCTCAAATTAAGTAATTAATAACAATGTGAAACCAGATGTTCTGACTCTATTATGTAATATAAGGTCAATGATTCTACACAGCAATATAGAGTCAATTAATCTAGTTAGCATTTTTACAATGGGCATATTTAAAATTAAATGTGTAAATTTCCCCTATATAAATATACTTTTTTTATTTCTGGTTTTGAGGCATGTCTTTAAAGATAGTGAGTTAAACTTAAACTAAATTATCCTTTGATTTTTACAATGCTTTATTTCTAAAAGCAAATACTGTTCTCTAGAGATAGCTAACATTTCTGAAAATATGACGGTCCTTCGCATAAATGGTAAGTGGTTGTATTTTCTGCCAATCATTTTTATCTTTGCAGTGTAAGCTAAAGGTGATATGGCTTATTGCAGAAGATGAGGGTCATCATGAAAATGAATTTCAATATTCTTTGAAATGTGTGAGCCATCAATTCTGAAGAAAAGCCTTGAGCATGAATGATAAAATCATAAATTCTCTTGCAATCTGTTCTTTGTATAAAATAAAAAGAGATAAATGTAACTATAGATTATATATGATGTTATTAATAATGCAATGTATTCAATCCAAGATGAGGAAAAAATTGTTTGATGTGTTGATGAGAATACATACTCTAGTTTTACTAAAATTTATATTTAAATGTTGAAGAAACACAGATATTGAGGACATTAAAATTGTAATTGATATGTAGTAACAAACCAAGTACAGCTGATCAATAATAGAAGATATAAACAACAGAATTTAAGACAAAAAAAATGTAGTTATTAATAGTATAGATCACGTAGTCTACATTGAGAGTTACCCACTGTGACAAAATTTTTGAATTCACTAAAGTATTAGTTAACTTGCTGTTAAACCCTAAAAATATATCATCACCACGAACATCCTATTATTTCAGGAATCTCCTCACTCACCACTTGGATAACCCATTGCTCAATAATTTTTACAACTTAGATTTGTCTAGTATTTTCCTGAAGGCTGGAGAGAGGTCAAATTATTCATCAAGTGTAAGATACACTTGGAAAAAATATCAACTTATTTGTGAAACAAAACATTAGATGGAATAAATACAATAAAGATTAACGTAATTATATTTAACTAGACATCAATAGTTAGGTAATAGTAAAAGCATAACATGTAAAAGAATTTCACAGGCACATGACAGCTCTGCAGGCTGTCATGGAAGGAGGTGAGAGCAGAGTTTATTTACTGTGCCATCTTGACTCCAGAGAAGATTTTCCTTTTTTGCACCCAGGTGCCTGTCTATGCCATGCATTCATGGATTGCATGTGGATCTTATGCATATATGTTTTAACAGTTTTCAGCAGCCCTAGTATGAAAATTTTTGCAACCCTTTTTTGTCTCTAAAAGAGATACTATCTTCATGTATAAAATGACAGTGACATAATTTTGACAAAAGGTTTGCAGAAACACGGGAAATAACATTTACTGGGAAGTTGCGTTGGAAGATGGAAAGTGAGCCTCTTTTTAACCCTCAAAGCAATACTATGAAATATATATTCTTATTTCCATTTTATGTTAATACATTTTTAGGGATGTGGATTAATTGTCCACAGGTAAGTTAATTTACGTGTCGTTCATAACACTGGTGGTAAAGTGATGACAGTAAAATTAAACCTAGTATTGTTGACTACAAAGCAAACAAACAAAACACGGTTTCTATACGATTCTATTGTCCATCTATACTATTCTGTGTCCCAAATGTTTTTTCAATGTACATCTTCTCTTTTTTAGATGTATTTATAGCACACTTGCCATTTTGATTTTTGCAGAATAAAAAAATATAAATATATTTTAATTAAAACCAATAAGAGATGAATAGTCAGAAATAGAACATAATTTGATTAACAAACAATTATTGTTTACTACATATTACTATAAAAATGGCTTTTATTAAGAATATGGGATTAATAGTAGACATTTTGTATCTTTATGGGTGAGATGGCTTCTAAGGTGGCTACTGCACTTCCAGTGCTTACAAAAGAGAGCATGATAACACAAATTCACAGGAAGTAAAATATTTTTAAAAAGTAAATAATTACTAAAAGACTAATGGTAGGAAATGATATTTAAAGGAAAAAAAATGTCTCACTGTATTGTGGTTCTATTTAGTTTCAAAAACAAATTTTGATAAAATGTAAATTATTTGACTAGGTGTAGGTGACCACAAAATTAAAGGATAGGGAGACAAGAGAACAAAAAGAAATGAAATTTTAAAATGACATTTTAAGATTTTAAAATTAGAACAATTCAGCTAGAAAAAATTTTCTGTAGACAAAAAGCTTCGCAGGGAGATTTTAATTTATCCTGGACAAGCTAGAATACTAAACCTCGCTTTTTGATTTTTTTTTTTGTTACAGTTATTATTTATTTAAAAACACAGATATTGAGTATATTTGGTTAAAACCTTTTTCCTCTTTCCACCACAACTCCCTTCCATCGTACTTCCCAGTATGTCTGGTAATATAACATGGAATCCGCATTTTGGTAACTGATAAAAGGGAGATTAAGTAGGAGATGCATTTATTATAGGTTTAGTGGAATATATTTATGTGAATCAGAATCATGTCCTTCTATATTATACGTCTTAATCTGTCTGCTGAAGGAATGCTCTCACGAAATTCTAACACCTGTTGTCAAAATCCACCTACGTTGTGAAAGAACAGAGCCTGATTCAAGATCATGTCGCACTGTGTATTCTATGACACTGAGTACTAAAAATATGCGGATAAAAGAAGAAACAGCGAGCTGGAAATTGTTTAGAATTGAATTGTCTGTGGCAAACTTATCAGATATGCAAAGTTTCAAAGTTACATTTGACTTACATTTTTGCCTAGCCACAACAGGATATTTCCCTTGATAGGATATACTTGATGATTCAAGATATACATTATACCTCACGTATGCAGTTGACCCTTGGACAACACAGGTTTGAACTGGGTGGGCCCACTTCCACCTCTTTTTTTTGTTTGTTTGTTTTTTTCAGTAAATATACAGTAGGCCCTCCGTATCTCCAGGTTTGACATCCATGAATTCAATCAACCGCGGATTGAAAACAATATTTTCAAGCCACAGTTGGGAGTTCATGGACACAAGTGGCTGACTGTATACATTGTTCTATATCATTTTATATAAGAAAAAAAAAAACCCTGTGTTTGCAGGGCACAGAACTGTACCATTACCACAAAATGTTAGTAGGTCTGTCTGTGAAGCAGGATGTTCTTTGTATTCCCAAAAGCTGTAGAATATCATCTTAAGTCATATGATATCACCAATAACAAAAATGAAAACTGGAAAAAATGTTTTCTTAACCATAATAAAAGAATAAATTAATCAATCCTGCTAATAGAACATCTCTGGTAGCATTTTATTCTCACTATGGAAAATAGAATAAAATTGTTTGTTTATGAAGAGGCTATCATAAGTGTGTCGACAAGCATTATTCTAGAAGTGTGTTTGGTAGTAACTAACACAAATATTAGGCTATATTTTTATTTTATGAGGATTAGGGTATTTAGCAGTTTTTAAAAATGTATAACATTAGATTTATTTTCACATTTATTTTAGAGGACCCCTTCCAAATGAGTAAACTTCAAGAAACACAAATATGTGAGATATAAAACTAAAAGTGACAAATGGACAAGACAAATGATGACTCATTGACATGCACAAAAGTTTAGTGTTTACCAGAGGAAAGGGGGCCGGGAAGGAGAAAAGGGTAAAAGGGGTCAAATATATGGTGACAGAAGAAAATTCAACTTTGGGTGGAGAACACACAATGTAATAATATACATATGTCATATTATTGAATTGGACACTTGAAACCTACATAATTTTATTGACCGATTTCACCCCAATAAATTTAATAAAAAATATCTATAAAGAGGAAGTAAATAAAAATAGTAAGAAACACAAAACCTACAACCCATTTGTGACTGGACCTTAACTTGTAAAGTGCAGGTGAGATTTCCATAGGATGAGAATAAACTGGTAACAGCAGAGGGTTCATTGAAGGAGTCTTTCTGGAGGTGGACAGCCCAGTGTGAGAGCCCTCTCTGAGTTGCCCAAACAATGCTGGATGGTCACTGTTTGGCATCCATGTATTCAGCAGAAGGAGCAAATGATTTGCATCATAATGAATCACTAGGAAGAGTAATCCCCCACCACTTTTCCTTGACAACTACCTCCAATAGTTAGAGACACCAGATGGGATAAGCTTGTCAATACGCAATTGCACTTTCCAGTCATTCAAGGGATGGGAGTGAAGAGCAGTTTCATTTGATTTAAAAATTTGAAGTAATGTAATATTGCACCCCTGAGAACCAAATTTAAACTCATTACATGTGGGAACCTGTCCAAGACCTTGAACAATTTCTGGTTCTTGCACATGTGCAGGAAGATTTTACAACATCTAGTTTTATAGCCAATCGATTTTGAGATAATAACAAAGGCTTTGTTGAAGAATCGTCATGTAGAGGTGCAAGCAAATCTCAGAGAAACCACCGATTTGGCAAATTATAGGAGACAGAGGAGAGACTGCATTTGAAAGAAAATGTTTTAAAAACATCCTTAGAAAATATATTGTGATCAAGGAAATGATGTAGAAGAAGGAAGATAATGTTTAAGGTCTCTGTTTCAAATGCTCAAATTATATTTTATAGAAGTGTGAGGCTCAGAACAATTAGGCAACAGGCTTTTATTAATCTAACTCTCTCCTCCAGGTCTTGGACTCTGACTGGAGAAAAACACTTCATCACACTAACTACTCTTATTTTTAAATTACCAACCACTAATACACTGGGCCCTCAGTGCTAATTTACTTACATTCCCTGTCTCCCCCAATTTTCTCACCTAAATCATTCTTTCATAATCTTATGCAAATTTAAATCCCCAACACGCTCCCCTTCTTACTGTTAGCTAGTACCTTTGTTTCCCTTTTCGCTGACAGTAAAGAATCACTTAAAATGAAATGACGTCAGTCGTGCACCACAGCATGTATCCACACACCTCAGTCAGATTTAGCATCCTCTCTGGTTAACGCAAAGGGACTCTGTGCTCTCTGCGAGGGCAAGCTTGTCCATTTTTGTACTCAGTCCTATTCTTTTTCACCTATTCAAGAAGTATCCCCAGAAAATGTCTCTCTCTTCCATAAATTTTCTCTTTACACAGATTCTTCGTTAGGTTGTTCCATCATCAAAAAGGTTGTACTTATTTATTTAAAAAACAAAGGAACAAAAAAGCAACTTTTTCATTAAATTCTACTTCTACCTTCTACATTATTACTCTTACTGTCATAACCCTTCTGTTAGGTAGCTAGTCAGACATGAGCAATGGGGGGTGGGGCAAGCAGGGGGGGGGCGGCAAAGGAATAAGGGCCCAGCCTAGAGACCACCCAAGGAACATCCTATTGGTAGTTAGAGAACCCCTCCTGCATCCCCAGAGACAAAGGACAGGGGAGGGTCATCGTCTCAGCTGGCTTGATCAAGCTACAGACCCCTGGGCAGAAGGTACTACCTTAATTTGCTCATAATGTAAGCTTCATTATAATACTATGCCTGGAAGTTCATGAATCTAATCATGACAGACTGAATTCTGGGTATGCACACATACACTAGGCAAAGTGTTATATAATAGCCAGGTATCAATCAAAATGGCCTCACTTGCCAATCACCTAGGAATGCTTTTGGAACTACCAGTCATGGCCCAAATATAATGCAGACATTCTCACTTCTGGGTCCTTTTGTGGCCTCTGCTGGCTTTTTTGTGGACCCTTTGTGTTGGTAATTGTGGTGTTCTTCACTGGGACCATGTGCCTCCTTGGGGCATTCTTTGTCTTTCTAAAATACATGTTTATAATATAATATTTTACAATATAAAATATAACATACTAAAATATATTTTTAAGAAATCTTTTCTAAATCTCACTTACCCGTGATTCTTCACTGTGTCCAGGAGGAAGAATGGAGGAAAAATGCTGACTACACATCGGTGTCCCTGTCATCCCTGTCTGTCCCCCCTGCCATTGGGGTGACACTGAACTGCGATCAGCCCCAATGGTAATATTTCTTAGTTATGTAAGAAATTGTCTCATGAGATTAGGGAAGTTGGAGAGTCTGCAGGGTGGGCTGGAAAGCTTTGGACCCTAGCTACAGTTAGGTCCGTCCAAAGGTTGTCTGCTGCAGATTACCATCTTGCTAGAGAGAGATTAGTCATTCTTTCAATACGAGCCTTCAACTGATTTGATGAGGCCCACCTATGGAGAACAATGTGCTTCACTCATAGTCCACCAATTTAAAAGTTTATCTCATCCAAAACACTCTCACAGAAACATTTAGAATAATGTTTGGCCAATAGCTGGGAACAATGACCCAGCCGACTCAACACATAAATTTAAATATCCCACTAGATAATGAAATTAATTTAGTCTTAGCCTTGATGAATGCCTCTATGATTAAAAAAACAAAACGAACAAACAAAACAAAAAAAACAAAAAAAAACAAAAAGCAAAAACAAAAAACAAAAACAAAAAAAACCCTTAGTACTTATACACAAGCTAAAGACTTTTTCTCTATGTATTATTACTTAATATTCTAAACCAGCTTGAGTTTACTATAGGTTATATAAATCTTTCCCCAGAGAAAGAAAATCCATAGTCTTCTTACATTCTTAAACTTAGTAGAGACTCCATACATATCAAAGCGAGACTAAAATGCATTATGTAGCATATACGTTTATACTCTCATTTTATATTTTGTTTTCTCTAAAGTGACATATAGTAGCTTCTAGTCCAAGACAGTCTTTAAAAGCAACATTTTTGCAGATGTAAGAGAATGATATAATTGATTCTTGGCTGCATATTGAAATGCAGATGTGTTTTGTGCACTAAAGCAATATCTACTGATTTTCTTCACTAGGAGCTACAACCTAATATAAAATAGGGTTTTAAATGTATAGCTGCTGGCTATATGAATCACCAGGAAAAGATCTATACAATAAATGTGATATATAGTGGTATTATAAATATTCAGTTGTATTTTGGACTTATGTTCACAGAAGAATGGTAAGAAAAAGGTATAGATATAGTAAAAAAAATGGTATTATTTCTTATATGAGTTAAGTCCTTCATTTTACATATGAAGAAATTCACCACAAAGTTTAAGTATTTGCCATGTTAAACCTTCATTGACAAAACAAAACTCATATGTAATACTAGCCTATTAATGTGTTACTAGTCTCTGGACTACAGAAATAAACTGCAATCACTTACATAACCACCAATAAGAGCCATAATTTTTTCAGGTTTTTATTATTTGAGCTGGATTTTTTTTTTATAGAAAGTGAAACTTTACAGAAGAAATTAAGTTCAATTTAACCCTGTCCCTGTTCCTTTCCTTCTTTATTAAACTACACTTATATAAATGTAGGTTTGTCATTTCAAATGAATTTTTACCTTTGCATTTTATACATGCACACACACACACCACATATATACACACAACTCAGAAAGTAATTTGGTATTAAGTGATTTTTATATTTCCATATATGATATATACACGTATAATTATGCAGTGTTATTTATAGCTCAAAATCATATTTCTCAGATGAGTATCAATATTGATTTTTATCAAAATTAGTAATTTGAATTATGAAATTTTATTACAGATGCAATTTTTTATACATTTCCTACTTTCAATGATTTATATTATAAGCGACATTATAAACACGCATATACCCTTTAACTTCTGCAGCTACAAGTGGCTACAAAGCTTCCAGGGTGGTGTGCTTTGATTCCTTTCTCTTTATCTTTTGGGTATCTATTGTACGTTTTTTGTTTTGTTTTGTTTTGTTTTGTTTCAGTTATCATGAAGCTTGCATTAATTATCTTCTTAATATAACAGTCTATTTTAACCTGATAACAATTTAATTTCCATCTCAAAAATTCTACCCTTACTCCTTTCCTCCTTATTTTATCTTTTCATTTCATAAGTTACCTCTTTTTTTTATATTGTGTGTCTATTAACAAATTACTCTAGCAAGTTATTTTTAATGCTTTTGTCCTCTAAACCTTTATACCAGAGTTAAGTGATGAACACATCGCTGTATGACAAAATTAGGGTAATATGAATTCGATTCTAACTTACCTTTAGCAGTTATATCTGCCGAGGGACCTGGTTCTGGGTCCACAGGACCCAATCAGCTGCTGGGGAGCATTGCGGGCAGGCTCGGTGTCCGGAACCACGGAGCCAGGTCTGGTGGGTACCAGGCCAGGCCTGGTATCCCGTTTGGCGGGAGTTGCCATGGAGACTGGGGCCACGGAGGGCGGCCCGGCGCCAGCAAGTCTGGAGCCAGGCGCACAAGGGTCCTTGGGGCCTCGCGTTTGCCCCGGATGTTCAATCTGCCTTGGCCAGTCTGGCACTGGGCGGGCTGCAACCCAGGCCCTGGGAGCCAGACTTGAGGCCGGGGCCACAGGGCTGGCCTGGCGTTTGGGCAGCCTAGGAGCCTGGGGTGGCGACAGCCTGGCCCGGGGGTGCGCCTGGGCCTGGAGCCTGGGACAGGGCTGGTGCTGCAGTGAGCCGAGAGCCTGGGGTCGCTGTCGCCGGCCTGGCATTGGGCCCGGTCGGGAGCCTAGGGTCACCGGGGCCAACGGGAGCTTGGTGCCAAAGGGCCATCCAGGCCGTGGCAGCCGTCAGAGCTGGGATGTCCTGGGCACCTGTTCGAGGAGCCAGCAGGCAGTGCGGTGAGCTGGGAGCCGGGATTCGCAGTGGCCCAGAAGGGAGCCTGCCTGAACCTCGGAAGGGGGGCGAGGGGCGGGGCGGCGGCCTGGGATGGCTGGAGAATGCCGGGAACCTGGGGCCATGGGCGTCACCTGTGGCCACGGGGGCCCGCGAGCGCTGCAATGGATTTGGGATGGCTGGGTTCGCGGGGCCCGCTAGGAGCCTAGTGTCACAAAAAGGTGCCTTGGGCCGCATAGGCCACTTGGAGCTTCTGGAGTTGCAGACGCATGGGTGAGCTCGAGGCCTGGGTTTGTAGGAGCATCTTGACACAGAGCTGGCTGGTGGCAAGATGGGACTGGGCCCGGGCACGTGGGAGCTCCTAGAGAGTCATCTAGAGCCTAAGGTCAGTCTGGCTCCTCGAGAGCCGGCCCTAGGGACCCCAGTGAAGGTGGGTTTCCACTTTACTGGCTTACTCCCACTGGTAAGGTGTCTGTCTTTGGGCTCGCTTGATTGGGCTTGTGGGACAGGTGATGGGGGTGATGCTAAGCTAACGATCCTACCCTCTTCGCAGCTTTTATTGTTTCTGTCTTTCAGCCAGGTGCTGTCCTCCCTCACCTGGAATCCTTGGCTCTTCTCAAGGTACTGTAGTTCCAATCAAGTTGTTCCAGTTGATGTTTCTGGGGTCTGGAAAGTTGGAAATTCCTATGCTTTCATTTGCTGACATCATTCCTCCCCCTGCCTACTTTACATGTTCAAGTTTTGATGAATATTTAGGTATTTGAGGGGCAGGGAGAAGACTGTTTGAATACTGTAGTTATATCTTAAATAATTTTTATTTCATAATTCCTACCATAATTATAGCTAAATTCTCTTTATCATACCCCCTCGTATCTCTCCTTTGATATAATCAATCATAGTTTTATTTTATACATTTTTAAAAAGAAAGAAAATACAAAAGGCAACAAAAATGATTTTATAGCTATTTTGAGAGAGTCAGAGAAGAATAGAGTCATTTTAGAGAATTAATGGGTGTAGACTGGAAGAGAAGGAAGATATCTCTTTGCTTGTTAAGGGCATCACTTGGCAGTACATTACGGAAACCAAAAACTCGTGGTGCTAGAAGCCCTCCTGCCTAGAATTCAATGGCAGTCCCTACTTCGCTTCCAAATATTCAGTTTCTTCGTCTATACAAGTTTGGAAGTGATGTTTATTCCTCAAACACATGTTTTGAAAAATAAGTAAATGATGGAAATTCCTTAGGATAAACTTGACTCTGGTAAGCCCTCAATATTAGATATTTTTTAATGTTGAGACAAGATGAGGCACAACGTTAAGCTGTGTGGTGAGTTTAAGTGCAGATTCAGAAAATCTAATGATGTGTAATTCAGGATTGCTCAAATCTGTGAGACCCTTGGCCTCGTTTTTGTGGAATACAGATTGCTTACAAACAAGGCAAAGTTTCATTGGCAATTACTGACCTTGAGATAAAGAGAATTTTATCATTGTTGCAAGTAATGCATCGAAGATGAAGGTCCTGTGTGCCCTGTGTGTGACCAAGACCCTCTAGCATGTCAATTTGTAGAGCAGTTCAAGAATTGTGAAATTGGGGAATGCCAGTACCATGTGGATGTTTTATGATATGGGAAGAAGGAATTGATATGATGTCTTGGAATTGGATCCCATGACAATGAATTTCCTTCTGATTCTTCTACTTTATTTTTTTTAATAATGATTTGAAGGAGATTTGACTTAAATTTCTCTATTTGAGGAAGAATACCAGTTATTATGCAAACTAATAGCATATAGCCCCATAATACGGTGACAAGTTTACACTGATATTGCAGAAAAATTGCAGTCTTTTAAGTTTCTCTTTAAGCGTCTTGAGCCTCAAGGCACTTTACCTTACTAATTAACTTGTTCTGTTCCCTTTGCCTATTAAAAACCTCTTTGTTTTCCTGGACTATAAGCCTGTTTCTCGGGGCATTTCCCTTTATTGTTTTGTACCTGTTTTGTTTTGTTTATAAGGTGCATATAAATAATAGGAGGTTTGCCTGATTTTCTTTGTAACTGGAGGGTAATGTTGATGTTTGAACTCTGGTCTTTGAACTGTCTTATATGTAGTCCCAAATCCACATTTCCTTCTGATTCTTCTACTTTAATACAGAATAATCTGTACAGGTCCCCTGGAGGAGGTTTGCATTCTTGCCTGCTGAGAAAAGTTAAGTTGCTATCTTTTGATTCAGGAAAAGTCCTTTGGCCCTCTTTTGCTAGGTAGGTTGTCAGGAGTGTGGGACAGGAGCATAGGCCCAACTCTGTAATCATAGAAATCTTCCTTGAAACCTTCCTTAAGTATCTCTCAGAAACACCTCCCTTTATATTACTTCAAATCCTACAGCACCGAGGCTTAATCAGCCACAAATCATGGGCAGAGAGTACTACCTAACCTGCCTCCAACCTCAGCCTCATTATACCATCATTATATCATGACTATGTCTGGAAGTTCATGAATCTAATTATAACAGACTGAATTCTGGGGAAGCACATGTGAATAGAGAAAGTGTTATACAGCCACCAACTGTCGATCAAGGTGACCTCACATAGTGATCATCTAGGGCCTCCCGTCATGGCTCAAATATAAATAGACCTTCCCACTTCTGCATGGTTGCAGCTCTCTTGGCTGAAAACCTGCTCCTCCCATGGAGCGTACTCTGTCTTATCTTTTCACCTCCCAAATTCCACAGGCCTGTAGCCTTCCTTATCATGGCCTGTCCCCTAAAATGTACTTATCAATAAATCTTCTAAATCTCGCTGACCTATGATTCTTTGCTGCATCAGCAGGGAAGAACTGAGAGACACCACATCACCCCTGACGTGCCTCTGGAACGAGCTGGATTTCACGTCACCCCAGTGGTAACACGGCTAACATGTTTGACCTGCAGATTTCTGAGTACACACTTTTCATCCTTTTTTTGGATAAAGACTGATCGCTGATTAGCCTTTATATTTGTTCCATCGCTCCTCTCCATAGGGCTCTCAGTAGGACAGTGGCCCTCAACTCAATGACCCCCTCCATCACTCGCAGGTATATGATATGGAATTACTGCATCCACTACATACTAGAACATTTTATATACCTTTATGGCTCACTTTATATTTCTGTACAAAATAGAGGAGCGGAAATGAGCCATGGTGTGCTGAATCTAGACATTAGCTCATTTGTCTTTTATTTACTCTATAACAAACCTCATTTCTCCTGTGACTTCATCTGGCAGAATAAATAACTGGAAAGATATATATGTAAATATTTTATATATATATGTATACATATATATAATTCTATATATATATATATATATTTTTATTTTTTTTTAAACTTGAGCACGCACAGATTTTATGGGCACCTAGGGTATCAGGAATTTCCCTACAAAGTTTCATTAAGGGATTTTCATCATATGATTAAAGCAAAAGGTAACTGTGTGAAGGAGTCACTGTTGAAAAATTTTAATGTCATAGCATGAAAGAAAAGAAGGCATGTAAGGACTTATTGGCCATAGACTTTGACATCTTGGGCCCAAGCAAGAGCACACAATCCATTTATTTATTTATTATCTATCTATCTATCTATCTATCTATCTATCTATCTATCTATCTATTATTTATTTATTTATTGGGGTAAAATTTATAGAACAAAATTAACCATTAATCATTTTAGAGTATACACAATTCAGTGTAATTTATACATTGCAGTATTGTGGGACCATCACCTCTGTGTACTTCCAAGATATTTTCATTGCTCTAAACGGTTTTGAAGGCAGGCAAGCTCCAGCTCATGAGAATTCCCCTTTGCTCATGTGAGCCCATTTTGTGGTTTTAGTTATGGGTGCGGGATGGCCACAGTCATGCTTTAGATGGCTGGAGTCTGTGGGTCAGAGAATTGTGTAGACACCACTCTTCTCACTGTTCTGTGTTTATGCCTCATCTTCGTAGATTCCAGTGCCACATGCCTTTGGGCAAGTTGGCTGTATTACCACCATCCCTGTATTGTCTGTTCTAAAATTCTAAATATCTTTAAAAAATATATTTTTAAATCCGCAATATAAATTAATTCTTGGGCTTTTAGTTTTGTCTACTACTTATTGGGTTTGTTCTTAATAACTCTTGCTTCTCCACCCACTATACTCGTGTATGGTTCTTAAGACCACTAACTATATCTTAAGTCATGACTTTTAAACATCACAGCATCTAGTCTCATGCCTTGAGTGCACTAGGAGAGCACTTTCCATTCAAGAAATGGATAAATGTATATCTGAAAAGAAATGTTCTGATTGAAAAAAAATAAGGCCAAATGCTCATTATGATAGTTTTCAAAATAATGATAATGCTAATTATGCTATAAAAAATGACAAGAATGATATTTTTGTCTAACACAATCAACAACAGCTTTTATGGCTTGCTTGTTGTTTTACCTATTATTTAGAATTTTTGCCTTAATTCTCACTATGTAAATTCAATATTCAAACTGGCATTTAATAAGGATTCCATTGATTAACTAAAACTCTATTAAATTTTAGTTTTATATAAATTCTACAATTTAAAGTAGTATATCAATATTTCCTATTTTCTACTTTGTTTCACAGAATAGAAAGATAATATTAAAAATAAAAGATAGAACATTGAGAGAAATTTATTTGAAAATGTTGCTATAGGAAATGACATGGATTTCAAAGTGAATAATTCTAATCCTTTGCTCTCAAAATGAGGATGATAGATGTAATTCTAAAGAGATAAGAAGGTATAAAGGTAAATTGCTTAAAGGATAACATAAATTCCCTTTTGACATACAGTATTAATTTAACAAAATATTATAGAATAGAAACAAGCTAAATTGTAGTTATTTGGCATTCAAATAATAATAAAGAATTAAATAGACTTATGAAGGGTAGTAAATAAATTATGAAAGTTAGAGTAAAGAGAAAGGTGTGAAAAATTATTACTTATGTTTTTAGACAGAATATTTTATGACAAGTGCTTGCTGAGTTTTAAAATTGTATGCCTTTGGATTAAAAATCACTGAATTGTGAAGCTCAGGAATTACAACATAATGTGAAAATAACCTTAGAGAATGAAGGCTGAAAATTTTTAAATTACTCTTAAAAACGTTGATATGTATGCATATTTAAGTTTATGAGTAACGCGTGAACAGTCATGTGAAAGTATCTTCCATATCCTCTAGTTTATGATGATCGACTAGCATCTGCTTCAGCCACCTCCTTTCATTATAGATTCTGAAGCTAACAAAAATATATAAATGAGATGTTAGGATATAAATTAAAATTAAATAATTATATAATAGCTCTAAAAATATGAAGGGAAGATATTGGACTCATTAAAAGGCAAAAAAGGTAACAATACATTGAAGTTCAAATAAAAATAATCTGAAACATTTTTTAAATTTTTAATTAAACTCATTGGGGTGTAACTGGTTCATGAAATTATATAGGTTTTGAGTGTACAATTAAATAATACATCCTCTGTATATTGCATTTTGAAATAATAATTTGCTAAAGCAGAGAGCTGCATCAATCCATACCTGGAGGTACTACACAAGTAATAAGTGCATATCAAAAGGACCTGCTACATAGGTCAAAAAATGTGCCCCGAACATTTGCATGACACACACAGACATGCACAAAACTCTGGTCTAGAACTTAATGTCAGAAGTTATAACTGTAGAATTTGTGAAGGAGAAGGCTTTGCTGTTTGTGGCTAGAACCATCCACAAGGAAGGGTGATTGCCCATGTTGTGGAGAAAAGTACCCTAAGTGTCAACCATAGCAGGACGCTTCAGCCTTCACCCACGGTGAAGATGCTGTGATGCATATAACCCACATGTACCTTCAGGGACGAAGGACTTACTATTCCTGGCGCTGAGACTTCTGCCTAAGGACAGCCTTCCCCTGGCATTATTTGGGAACCTGCTTGGTCAAGGAGTCACCTTGACCAAGGTCAAGCCCCTTTTCAGTAAGGTCCAAATCAAATAATCGATCAAGAATGTGAAGGCCTGTTGCTCATGCACTAATGTTATTTGAAATGCTTAAACATCTTCATTTTGTGTCAACTTGTGTATTTTTTAAACATTTTTTCCATTGTAGTTACCTTGTGTAAAATTCAAAATGTACTCTGATAGTGGAGTCGTTTTAACCAGTCATTATAGAAAGAGCTTAAACAGTGATTGATATGCTGAAGAATATGACTTATGATCATGAGCCTAAGGTTCTTCAGTTGTATCAAGTATGAAAAATTAATCTTATAACCAAAAACTTGGAAAATCAAACTTAGCCTTTGTCAAAGTTCCTTGCTCAAGTAAGGGGTGAAGACACAGAGAAATTTTATAAAGCTTTCACTTAAAAATCTTATTCCCATGAGATATCGAGCTACATTTTATTTTATACAGACATATTAATATTTTCTATATAATATAGCATGGTATTCCATGCTATGAGCAAGAAAATAGTATATTTATCATTTTCCTCTTTTGCTTTGAAGTAGCTAAAATTATGTGAAATATTTGCTACACGTCTATTTTCTAAATGCATTCTGAATGTATATCATGCATTCACAATTTAATGTTACTCACTCCTTCCATCATTTAACACTGCATGCAATCAAACCCTAAGTTTGTAATCTCTTATGTCCATACTCCCAGCAACATGGGTTAAATTTACCTTGGACATTTAAAATAAAATAGATTGAGTAAACTACACATGACACTTCTACAATACGTTCCATGTTCTAGTGTGAACATGGTTTGAGTTTCATGTTATCTATGTAGTGTCATTTATCATCTACACGATCAGTTATTTGCTAGTAAATTCTGCAAAAAGTTTTACTATAATATATATATATATACTATATATATAATTATATATATATATAAATTATATAAATATAAATTATATAAATTATATATATATAAATTCCACAAAAAGTTTACTATATATATTATATATAATTATATATAAATTATATAAATTATAAATTATATATAATTATATATATATATAAATTCTGCAAAAAGTTTACTATATATATTATATATATAAATTATATAATTATAAATTATATATAATCTATAATAATCTATATCTATATCTATAAATATAATCTATAATTTATAGATATAATCTATAATCTATATAAATATAATCTATAATTTATAGATAATTATATATAATCTATAATTTATATATAAATTATATATAATCTATATTATCTATATCTATATACATATAGATATAGATATAGATATAGATAATTTAGGCTCCAATAAAGATTAACTGCCCTTTAATTTGAACAAGGAAAGTTTAATATAAAGAGTTATTAATAGGATTAGAACAACAAGGAATTGCTTAAGTGGTAAAGAGGGTCGGGAGAGAGAGAGAGAAGGGGAGAGAATGCGAAAGGATACATTAGGTAGACGTAAGAAAGAACCCTCAGCAAGGCCATGGTTCAGATCTGGCCTCTCTGAAACGGTGGTTGACGTCCATAGAAAGGTGGAGGCCTCTTTTCACTGTTTCAGGCCAGAGCCAATGGCTGGCAGGTATAGCAACACCTGCTGGGATAATAAAATTTGCTAGCAAGTTGTCCGTGTAGTCGCTGTAGGTTTGCTGGGGAGCCAGCCGACAGCACTGGCTAACCTCACCAGAAATTCTCAGGGTTTCAAGTAGGGATGGTTGTCAGTTCACCAGGAAATAGTCATTTGGGAAATGTGGCATGCTAGTTAGGGTTGCTACTGATTCCTGTCTGGTCCAAAGCCTTCCATGCTGAAGTGCATGTTGCCTCTGGACCCCATTCAGATGGAGAAGGATGTGCTTGGAGAAAATGGGGAGGTGCCTCTTGCTGCTAGCCACCAGGGTATTGCTAAATAATGACACACTTCGTAAGAGCATACCGGAACAGCACATCTACTATAATGAGGCAGAGAAAATCCTTTACTAACAAGGCTTAATGTTGTACTGGATGGCAGAGTAATACTTACAAGGTCCAACTATTGTCACAGAGCAGAAAGGCAACAAATTAATAACTAACATAGACCCTTTGGCTATTCATTTATTTAACTTTCATATGCACCCTTCTACACGTATTTAAAGTTTCTTAGAGAAACAAACAACTCTATATTTCCCCCTGAAAAGATATAGTTACATTTCTTGCAAATAAAGAGATTTTCATTGTTTTCTCAAATTTAAAAGACACACAGTTCCAATAGCCATAGTGTTTTTGACTCTGCTTTCTCTATAATCAGAATCCATCACTTCAGCCAGTAGAGAAACTCATTTTTCTGTCTGTTGGATTCCTGGCTTAAAGAGCCAGAATGGCTAGGTCTCATCTGTAATTCAGTAGAATTCGTATTGTGTCCACTAATGGAAGAATTTTCTCTGTGGATATTGTGATATTCAAGCACCAAAGCAAAGCTCAATGGTACTGGAACAGAAGGACAAAAAATTCTTCAAAATTATTGTTAGATATAATATTGAGAGAAGTTACTTCTGATTCCTTTCCTTGATTTCTGGACTTACGTATTGTCTGAGGAGATAGGACCATGTAAAGATCTCTGTTAAGAAACCTTATCTTTCCTGGAAATTTGTCTTACAACTTTCACTGACTGAGTCTTCATAAGCTATTCTGGCTGATGAACCACAGTACATTTTCTGTCCCCAAATACCAGTTTTGATTCAGAGCTAGTGTTTAATAAGTGCCACAGAGTTCTGAGTATCTCTCTTTTCCCAGTGCACTGTCACTCTTCCACAAGTCCCTTCAAGGAAAGCTTGGGGCAAGATTTATAGTGTGAATTTGTGGCAGAAGTACAGGGTCCTATTTCAAGAGCATCCAATCTCTCCCCATTCAGGATTCTCTCAACCTGTGAATTTACTCAGATCTGGAAGCTGGTTAAGAAGCTACAACTTTCTACGATAGTGACTCAAGCCAGGTTTCTTGACTACAAGAACTTTTTCTGTTATTTGGTGTCTGTGTGTGTGTGTGCGTGAGCAAATATATATTTGGTATATACGTAGTATCACTCTAGTACACTGTGCATTTCCTATCTAGGGACAGACACCATGGTAAATTAGCCAATAATAAAGATACCTGTGAGCCAAACCGTACAAACACTTCAGCCCTGCTCCCCTTTATGCTATAAGTGATACTGTTTTGGTGGTCAAGTGTTGTCACTTGCATTGTAAGGTTTGCCCTGTTCATGTATCTAGTGGCATTAGGATATGTGTGTGGTGGTTCTTAAGAGAAACTGTTATTCTCTTTCAAGACATCTGACCTAATTGAGGTTATCGCAGGATTTTCAAGCAGGGGAAAGCTCATCTCAGACACTGGAAGCCGAACTACTTCCAGCAATCAGTGACCCTCAGAGTAACTGGGGAGTTCACAGGGTCAGCTTTATCTGAACAGAACTCTATGTCTCCATCCCAACTTTCAGGATTCAATTTTTACCAAGCAGTGCCCTTCATGTCATGCGAGAAACTTGGTGTGACTGTGAATTCAACTATAGTTTAATTCTGTAACGTTTGAGATTAAACTTTGTGATTTCTTTTCAGCAGTATTAGTCCTGTGTCTACAAGAAATACTAGGTTCTTTTAGAGTTGTCATGACGGATCTCTGGTTGTTGCACCATAATGCGATCTGAAAAATTAATGGACCTAAGCTGCTGCTGCTGCTGCTTTTTTTCTTTTATTTATTTTTTTTTTTTTACTTGTTAGCACTCAAGGGCACTCAAAAGAGTCTTTTAGTTATTGTTATTGCCATAAGGGTCAAATGCAATGACCTTCTGGACTCGCAAGACATGTGCTTTAGTTGGCACTCATCAGAAAGAACCACACACAATAGCTTGATCGATTGTGATATAATGGATTATTAGCATTCCATTTCCTATTGGCAAGGAGATCAGCACTGCACTCAAGCCAAATGCCATGACCAAAACATTCTCAAACCACATCCTTTGGGTCAATTTTCTAGGAACCACTTCTAGTTTCAATTATGTTTTAATTGGAATTCCATAAACAGAAACGAAACAGTAATTTGATTAAGAAAATTTAAATATAAATTCTTTTTTAGCAGGGGACTAAAATGATAGTAGGAAATTGTCAAAAGAACAGAAAATTCTAAAGAATGACCTAAATCTGAAGAGTTGTATCCAAGGCAAGGAGAATCTTGGAGGGAAAAAAGCTCTACAAGGCTGGGATTCAGACTTCACTAGATAAGGTATGGTTAAAACCCACTTGATGGTTAAGAAGCTGGCTGGGTTGGCCTCAGCATTAGCTGCCCCATGGTGCAGTGAGATGGCAAACAGAGAACAGCCTTCTGGGATGCTGGCCAAGTATCCAGTAAGCTCCTTGTGGGGATTACTGTTAGCTTCCTTAAAAGTCAGTAGTGGAACTGGTTGTCTTGCCAAAAGGTTACCAGGAAGATTCTCGAGCAGGGATGGGGTGGGGATGTTGAGTCATCAAAAAGCCATCACTGAAAAATATGGGTAGGGAGCAGGGATACCCTAGAACTCATTAGCTTCTTTTAAGATTTCATCGAATTTATAATTCTAAAATGTTCACATAAAGGTGCCACTGACCAATAGCAACTTTGTGAAAAAGAGGTATATACCATGGAGAAAGTTGTTCATGAGAAGTTGCCACTTAAGCTGGAGAATCACTGCCGAAAAAGGCTACACAGGGACAGAACTAAGTGACATACTGGAAGAAGGAAAAAAAAAAATATGTCTTTCCTCTCTTAATGTCCCTTCATTACCCTCTACCAATAAGGGTAACATTTTTCTGGCTACAAAAAAGAAATATTACAAAGGCCAGCTCCATTATCGAAGAGCAGATGAAAGATCAAATTTAAAGTGGAGTCAATTCATTGATAACTAGTATAATATACTCTAAATAAGTGTCACTTTTAAATCATAAATAGTCTTAGCAAATCATTGCATAGAATCATCTCTATGGTATCTTACAATCTCAGAATATATTATTTAAAATATAACAATGCTGGAAGTTATATCACTTTCTTTAACCAATGATACCTCAAAATTATTCATGAGCATAGGGAAATTCCTTAAAAAAGATGATGACTGAGTTATCAAGGCTAATTTGATTGGCATAACTCTATAATTCTATAAGTAATGGAATTTAATTCTATAAGTCTACAAGATTGTTATAATTCAGTGCAAATGATTTTCTGGTATGATTTGATTCAACTGCATGTGTAATGTAATAGAAAAGAATCACACTTAAACTAGTGTGATAAGCACATTTATACTAGTCAATACTTAGGAGGAGACCAGAGGTAAAAGAAAAAAAAAATGGTGCTATATTGTAGAGCTAACATAAAGAGATCTGAAAATAATATATGTAGTTTGACACTCAGCAGCTCATAATAGAGAGAGATTTTACTGACCAGGAAGGTTTTTTTAGTATAATATTTTCAGTTATACAAAACTAACACCTAGTTTATGTAACTGAAGCCATCTGTTTTTGCTGGCAACTGGATATAGTGAATGATTCAAATAATTGGGGCAGCTAAAGATAACATAATATTCGAGGTCACTTCAAAACACTTGCCCACACATATACTGAGAAACCAAGAATCTTTGACAGCCTATATAATTAGTTGAAATTTATGCATGTAAGTTCTCTCATGACTTTAAGTGAGAAGAAACCTGATAATCATATTTTGTTGTTGTTGTTCACAACTGCATTTAATGCTTTTTATTTTTTTCTTTATCTGTCTAAAATATATGTCTGATAGAAGATCACCTTCTTACAAATTTTAATATAATCCTCTCTACAAATACAAATATAAAGATAGATTTAAAAAAAAGAGATTATGTGGAACTCATAGGCACACTTTGAAGCCTCTTCTTGTCATTTTTTATTATGTTTTAATAACAATTTGAATTTTTATCATCAAACAATCAACTTTATATATGGTATAAAACTTAGAAGAAAGAAATAATGGATATACTTGTTCATAATGAAGGGAAGAGACTGATTTCTGTTATGACAGAAGGCTTTTTGTGAATGTACTTTTCCTCAGAACTTGAAAATACTGGAAAAACAACTAAATGTAACCATTTCAGAACTCTGAAAATTGACTAGATTCACAGAAAGAATTGATCATTGGCTATCCAGACAACCTATCAGTGAGACAGAAGAATCTGTCATTTTTTTAAAAAATTAAGTAGTTATTATTTTTTAATTGAAATGATTTAATTTTTTTAACCTGCCATGTTTTGATTTGGGGCTACTCCTGTTCACTCTCCCTTCTGAGCTTTCAGATGTGGTAGCCCTGAAAAACCTCTGGCCTTGCAATCAACTGAAAAGACTGACCTTTTCTGGAGCCCTTGTGAAAGAACCATCCCAAACACAGGCTTTTTGTCCATACTTCAAGCTCCCAGGAAAAGAAACAAACAAAAAGGCTCTATTTGTGTGGTATGTTGGCGATTTGACTTAATTCAGAGTTTGGCTCAGGAAAAATAAAACAACAAACAAGGGAAGAAATGAAAACTACCCCTGGTACCCTGCAATTCAGCTTCCTAAGGTCTCAACTTTAATTGGAGTAAATAATAGCCTGAACCAATATTTAAATGAAAATGCTGGAGAACTAGTCAACCATAGGGAACTTTGAAAAACTTCTCTATATTCCTGAGGAATCTAAACGTCTATAGGCAAGGGACATGTTGTATGTATTTCTAGGAAAGACTCGAATAAAGAGAAGGTTCTGGTAACTCACCTCTGAGTTGTCTTGAGACATACAGAAGCAAAAAGTGAAAGATAAGACTATCTTGAAACTTGTCGAAGTTTGAAATTCTACCTTTCCACAGAGATCCCCTTGACAAGGACAGAAAAGCAGAGTCAGAGTAAAAAAGGTGACCTTTTAATCAGTCATTGCCAAATTACTTAGCTATATTGAGACAGGATAATCTTTAGGAAGCTAGGCTTAAAAATACAAGAACAAATAAACAGACAAAGAGTTTTTAAAAATCTATCAGAAAACTCAGTATGTGCATACTGTAGAGAATATAGAATCTGAAGAATTACTTCAGAAAAATTAGTAACAATCAACAATAGGAACAACATTAACAACATGGGTAAAAACCAAAAAAGCAAACCATGGTATAGGATGCAATGCAATATATTGTCTAAAAGAACATGGTTTTTTGTTTTGTTTTGTTTTGGGTTTTTTTTTTTTTTTTTTTTTTTGCCAAAATTAGGAGATGAACAAAGAAATAGTAAAGTTTAATATAAAAACAGAATAAAAATAACTAATAGGAATTGTCCCTAAGGGAGCACTTTTTTTTGTTGTTTTAATAGATAAAGCTATTAAAATTATATGTAAAGAAATAAATTAAATCATGTGTAGATGATAAAAGGTATATATGACAATAGTATTTCATAAATAGGGAATATCAAAGAACATATATAAATTATAAATAAGACCAAATGGAAATTTACCTAGTCAGGAAGGACAACAAGATATTTGAGCTGGCAAAAGCGACAATCAGTCAACTTGAAGCTACATCAATAGAGTGTTTATAGTTCAAGGAAGATAAAGAGAAAAAATTGAAAAATGAACAGAACCTTATTGACATTTGGTACACGATTGAGCATGCCAATCTATGCATAATGGAAATTCCATAAGTAGAAGAAAAAAGGAAAGGGCAGAAAAAATATTTGAAGACATATGGCCAAAAACTTCTGTACTTGAAAAACTTTACACATCAAAGAAGCTCAACAAGTTTCAAGTAAAATAAACTCAGAGATTTATCTTAGACACATCATAGTCATATTAAAGTCAAAAAATGTTGGTAAAAATAAAACCTTGAAAATGGCAAGAGAAAAATGAGTTAACACATAAAAGTATTCCTAATAAGGTTAATAGTTAAATATATGACTAAATATATTACTGAAAAAAGAAGGTTATTTAATAATAAGAGGGAATATTAATCAACAAGATATAATAATTATAAACATCTATGAACTTTACAACAAAGCCCCCAAAGGTGTTATAAAGGCGGCATATGGAAACAGCGTTCATAGGTGATTTAATCTGGCAGAATGGAATCAAGTATAAGTGTATTAGATATATAGACATAAAATTTGGTCATTAATGTAGACCAAAAAATTTTTAAACATTTTCATATCAAAGTAAATGAAAATAGAAATATTCAGCAATATTTAAATCAAGTTAAATTACATTAATGGAACATACACATTATAAGGGTAATAATCCTTGAATAGTAAATGGGAGAGACCATCCCCAAAGACCTCTTTAAACTCTATTTACTAGAGAAAAATTGACCACCCGAAGGTACAGCTGCAACCCCCCTAACATGAAAGCAAGAATTGAAGCTTGCCTCAAAGCCAAAATGAGCAGCCTGCTGTGGAATGGATTAGCGTCATTGTCCATTTAGGGCAGGCAATGGCCTGGCTCACTTGGTGCTTGTACTCCTGGGATGTCATGGAACCAGATGCTTACTACATCGCATTTGCAAATCCCATGGTCTTTTTTGCACACTTGAGTAAACATGGCAAAGTACATAACCAGGGTAATGATGAGATGAAAACCATGATGTTAAAATAATGGTACAATGAGATCTCACTCATAAAGACTGAAAACTATAGTTTTCTGAGTTCACAAATAATCCACTATAATGTATGACTTGCTGAGTAAATTAAGGACCTTGGAAATATGCAATTATTTTATTTACTTCAGGACAAAATTTGCAAGTATATCATTCAAAATCAAAAGGACAAATGAAGTGAGAAAGGTCATTAGAGTAGGGAAAATCGATGCTTCCTTCAACACAGCGTTAGCGAGAAAAGAGACAGAACAGTAATTAAGCTAAGGTTGTTCAGAGCCAGGTTGCTGGGTTTGAATTCCGGCTGCAACACTTGCTAAAAGTGTGTCTCTGAACGATTTGTGTGTAATATACTCTTTCTGACTTCATGGGACTTATCCATAGGATAATCACCTGTTTTGCTAAACATTTTCTTATTTTCTAAAAATAAAAAAAAAAAATGCTGCTAGTAGGAACTTTTATTTTGCCATATTTTATGCTATATTAAGCAATCCTATGTTCATTGTTTCTTATAATTAATCTGTAATATTTTGAGAGAGTCTAAATATGTAATCCTAACCTGTATGGTTAATGAGAATTTTATTTATTATTTATTTGCCTTGTAAGTGTTTTTGTCCTGTTACTTTACTCTGAGGTTCAGCTTTGGTTTTTGGCAGAGCTTGTCTATATTCATTTTGTTCAAATAGAAGCACAATTTTGTGGAGCAATTTACCAAGGACTCTGACCTTGGAATTTACGACACTCAGATGCTCATCTAATTGTTTTCTTAGGTCTTAATAAAGCTCAGTAAGTACCTCAGCCTCTTAGCTGCTTTTTTTTTTTTTTTTAACAGATTATAGATTAGTTTAGAGGGATGAGTGAAAAAAAAAAACTCATTTCAGGTTTCTTTTTTTTTTTTTTTCTGAAACTTCGTTACATAAATCACTTTCAGATTCTTTCACAGTGGTTTTTAAATAACATGGCTGGACTGTATTTTTAAATGGTTCACCGTCATAGAAATCTGAATCTGCTGTGCACCACTGTGGTATTTTATAGAATACAAATTTTTAACTCTATCTTGATGAAATTACCAGGCTTTTATATAAAGGCCACAGAGGATGTCAACCATTAGAAATCTGACTGACTTCTGAAATTCTCGTTCAGCAGCATTTCGAAAGAACTAGTGCTCAGAAACAGGTAGGTTAGACTGAGACAGGCAGATCAAGACAAATGAAGAAAACTGGAGAGGACAGTGTGATTGAAACTAATATGGAGTAATTCTATAATACAGTCTGTCCTGATACTTTTAATGACTTTTTCCTTTCTATGATGGATGCTACTTCTTTTGTTTGTTTGTGCCAAAGAAGGAGAAAACAAAAACAATATAATTTGAGGTAAGAAAGTAAATTTACCCAGTCTGAATTTGCTATTTACCTGTTTCTGCTTATACCTCGATGCTTTTTATCCTCTATTGATTCTTTCTGTTCTAAGGTAAAGAGAACAATCTCTGGGGACCTGAATGCCAGAATATATAGGGAATTTGATATTTGGGAGATAAATACAATGAAAAACATTTAACAATGTAGAAGAAAAACAATAAAATGGGGAAAATATTTCAAGTCAAATAATTAGAGGCAAGGAAAGAAGAAACTAGAAACAGAAAAGCAAACAAAGAGAGAACAAAATAAGAGGGTCAAAAATAATCCAAATATAGAAAAAAAAACATAATAAAGGCAACTGGACTTCACTCTCTAGTTCAAAGTTATAGAATATCAAACTTATTAAAACAGAAAGTGCTTAGTCATATGCTTTTTAAAGATACATATATAAGTATCAAGTTAATGATTGTTGAAAGTAAAATGAAGGAAAATGCATATCCAAGTAAATAAAAGCCAAAGAAGGCTATGTAATTTCCAAATAGAGAATAATAAATGTAGACAAACCTACTTGAAGTACAGTCACACATGATGATATGTGATTCAGTACACTAAGAAAATAAAACAAGTGTTGGAAGAATGCTAAACCAAGGAACTTTTACATAATATAGGTAAGCCTAGAACTCAGGAAGAAAAATACTTTGAGAAACAATAAGGCATTAGCTAATAAATCTAAACATTTTCAAGACATAAATAAAGCTATTGTACTCCTTTCATACACCCTAAAGAAGTACTAAGTTGTGTTCACAGTAACAGTTTCATTTGTAATAGCAAAAATCTATCAATAGAAATTTAAATACATGAATAAATTATTATTATTATAGGGCATGACCATCAAAAGTAATAAAATAAAGCTACATTTATTAAAGAGAATGCATACCAAAAATGATGAATAAAGAACATTTTAGAAAAATATATATCAAGGTTCATTTATATACACATTTAAAAGAATTGAACTGATAAATATTTGTTGTAAAACCTATTGAGTGAAGAGAGGAAGATGTAGTATGTAGCACACATAAGTTTTAATTGTCTTGATCTGTTGATAATGATCCAAGTGTATTTATTTTATCATTTCTCTTTTACTTCAAAATTTTAAGTATATTTTATGCACATCATATTTTAAAATTAAAATATTTAAAAATCCTGTTGATGCCATCAACTAAAAAGCATATAAATTTTAATATGCAGATAAGCATATTCAGCTGAAGTAATGTTGCCATAAATTATTTTTTAAATATTATGCTTATATTACAATATTTTACCAGTTAAGATATATTTCTATAGTAAAAACTTACTATAGAAGTTTATTTTCAGAGACAAGTTGATTTATTTTCAAAACATTTTGAGCTGATGTGATTTCAAAAAAATGGCAGTGATGTAAACAATTTACTCAATAGTTTTTGCTTAGTGAGAAAAAATAGACTATCATGAACTAATAATATATTAAGTTGTAATAAGAACTTGACATGTATATATCAATTTCCAGCAGCTCAATATATTGAGCATAATATTCAACAAGCAAAGACTTTTCACAAAAATTGTGTTTCTTTCAGAATTATAGATTGTTTCACTCTTAAATTATGTGGACCATCAAAATTAGAGAACTCTGTACACTGATGATATTCAAAGAAAAGACAATCAAATGAATAAGTGAAAGAAACAAAT
This sequence comes from Eonycteris spelaea, assembly GCA_003508835.1. NCBI lineage: Eukaryota > Metazoa > Chordata > Mammalia > Chiroptera > Pteropodidae > Eonycteris > Eonycteris spelaea. The sequence continues at coordinate 14,550,309 of PUFA01000021.1, forward strand.
ATGAACATTTAAATATTTAATTCTATAAGAATGAATTTTATCTTGAGATACTAACAGATCATTTCACATTAATGCAATATTTAACTTTATATTTTAGAAAAGTTTCTTCTAAAAAAGCTGTCACATGGAATAAATAGTTACATTCATTTATTGATTATTTTGCTTTATAATTTATAGAATGATCTTGGTTTAATTGCATGTATGTTAACAAGCATAAGTTATTCATAATTCTGTGCTTTAAATCATATAACAATTATAAATCAACTCAATGGATTTGTGAATTTTTTCTTTTCAAATTTATTAAAAATATTTAGTGCATGCTTATCATTAATTGCACACTCTTCTAAGTGCTAAATATACCCCCGAAAATAAATATCTCTATCCTCTCAAAGTTTACTTTCTGAAAAATCAATTTCTCAAGCTAACAACTTCCAAAGAAAATGTTCACGAATAGTATGAAGTTGTTCTTGGATTTCTTGATACTTTATATCCTTTACGATACCCCACATTGGTTAAGAACCAAGCTTCTTATGCACAGGATGACCAGAGTCACAGTAGTAGTTAATAAATATAGAGAAATGATAGTTCTTTTGTTGCTCATACAAAATAGAAAATTCTGACACTCTACACAATTAATAAGATGTTTCTTAGTGCTAATTTTTCATAATATATATCTAGAGTCAAAATAATGTTTAACATTAATTATCCCTCATGATGATGTTTTATCATTAAAAATGTTAAATCAAATTTTATAATTTATAGTTTTCTAAAGTATTTGGAGTGTATTTTAGATATTGTGTCTCTTTAGAGATAAATAATGTGGACTTTTAACAAGGCGCAATTTAAATATGAATGGCTATTTTTTCAAAAATTTGAAGTAAAAAATATTGTGATACATTTATTCAAGCTTTTAATGTGATATTAGTTATTTCTCAGCATTTCTTCAACAAAATATTGATTACAAATTCACTGGTAAGATATTGAATGAACAATGCCATTATTTTGAAAATGTGGTAAAGCAAATAAGATCTAAGAGTTTTTAACATAATATGTCAAAAATGTATTAAATATGGCTAATGCATAATATCTATTTTTAATAGCATATCTTAAAGTTTTATTGTTGCTGTTATTCAATCAGCCATACAATTGCTAAAAAAAGGTTTCCATGTCCCAGATAATTGTTTTCTCAATTTTAAAAACATCTCTTGTCTAATTACCTCTGGAAATAGATGAAACCACATGCCACTTAGTATATACCTAGAGGGCATTTCTCTGAAATTATGTGTTGTGGAATCAGGGACAGATTCTAAAATGGTAATTTACTCTAAACTGTCTGCTGTATTACAGATATTATATAAGTAATTATGATGGAGCAAATTGAATTGACTCCAATAATTCAAGCACACTCTATTTATTTGACATGATCATGATAATCTTACTGCTCACATGAGTAGACATATACCCATGTATCTCACAGCCAGTTAAAGGAAATCATTTGGGTTTTCTCAATATTTTTAACCTGGTGTCTGGGCCCAAAACAAATTGTTTGAGACTAGAACCCTACGACCTGTTAAAATCAGCATCAGTAAGGCTGCATTAATTCATTCAATCGCAGGTGTAATTATTATGGAATTTCAGGAAATTAGCCAACGATTTCCCATCACTTTCAAAACCATTTGTTCAATTACTTGAGTATTTTAATTCTCTAAAAACTTGTTCTGTGCTTTATTATTAGGTTTTCAAATGCTTGTGAGGTTTTAAAAATTGTAGTTGCCTTTCAAAAACTTGTTACGTATGGAAGCAGTATGCTGTTTTATATATACACATAAACAGGTGCATGGGTTAGATCAACAAAGAATAAAAACAGATGAAATGTTGAGTCATGGACTTGCCACTTTGAGAGTAACCATCAGGTCTGTTACTTAAGCAATCTAATAGGTCTGATACTCTGTTGCCAGTGTTTGCATTTGTCTGTGAGGTGTATGGGAGAGGTTATTAAAAATATAAGAACGAACCATATGAATTACTTTATCACTTATCATCGAAACATGAATTTCATGAAAACACTATTGGTAGATTTATGTTCTCAAACGTTGGAATTTTGTTGATAGGGCTGAGACTCGAAGGTGGACAAATATCATTTGGATGTGAAGGACGGTGAAAAATGTGGCGTTAACCGCCTTTTGTAATGTTGTGTGATGGAAAGGTAATAAAGAAAAAAAAAGAAGAGTAATATCTCAAGAAATAGAGGCAGTTAAGAGAATAGAATGTTGCTTCTTCCATTCAAATTGGAAGAATACAGGAGATATTAGCACAAAGAAATTTGAATTAGTAGCAAAATACCAAGATTTGAAATTTCTTTCTGATGGTCTCACTTTTCTTTTTAATGAAGTAAAAATAATTTCCCAAAGCAAATAAAATGTGTTGGGAAAAGGAGTCTCAGGTGCTGTAGTCTTTCAAACTTATTTGGCAGCATAAGACTTGATCTTGGTCCTGGAACATTTCCTTACCAGGAAATAAAGAGTCTTAACAGCCTGTGGTGGACTTATCATCACCTTTTGGGGGATTATCATTTTGTTTCAGGTGCTAAAAATGCTCTTTTCACTTCTCTGGAAAAGTGTGCTTCATGTGGCACCCAGTCAACGTGACTGTTAATCTATCTTTCACGGGGAGCTGGGTCTTTCTACTGTGTCATGGGAGCAGTGCACATAGGCACATTGCCCTATGTAGACTGTTAGGGAGACCCGCAGGCCATAGAGTCTCCTTATGTAAGTGAAGTGTTGTTCCATATTTATATTTTTTATTTGGCACATTATAATGGATGGCTACTTAGAATATCTGATACAAAATCTTAAATGCATTGTTATATTATTATTAATGATTCGGATGTGTAAGTCATATACAATGTTCTCTGTAGGAGTTTTTCAAAACTTAGTAGCTTATATAAATAGTAGGACATGGTATACAACTATTATAGACATTAAATCCCAAATGAGAACTTCATCAAGTAAGTCCCAGTTAATATCTGACAGCCAAAGAACTAGATACTAAAGATCAGAGTTGGCATAATAATATTTAGAATTTATATACTAAGTATAATAATGAACTGTAGGAATGATAGATAGATAGATAGATAGATAGATAGATAGATAGATAGAGATCTATCTATCTATCTATCTATCTATCTATCTATCTATCATTATTGTATATAATTTAAAAATCCTATTTTTATGGGCAAAGAAAATACCCCATATTTAATGGCTTAAACCAACAGAAATTTATCGTTTTATGCTTCTACAGGTCAGAAGGTCAGAAGTTTGAGGTGAGTTTTACTGACCTAAAATCAAGATGCTAGTAGGTCTGCATCCTTCTGGGGAATCTAGGTAGAATTTGTTCCTTGCCTTTTTCAGCTTAAAGATGAGACCCGCATTTCTTTGCTTTGTGCCCCTTCCTCTGTCTTCAAAACCAACAGCATAGCATCTTCAAATTACTCTGCCTTGATTCTCCTGCCTCTCTTATAATACCTTCTATGATTGTGTTGAGCCAACTCAGATAATCCCAAGAGAATCTCCCCATTTGAAGATCCATAATCATATCGGCAAAGTCCCTTTGCCACGTAAGGTAACATAGGCACAGGTTTCGGGTATTAGGACATCATCATCTTTGGGGGATCACTATTCTGTCTAGTATATACATAGAGTCAGCCTCCTTTTTCTGCAGGTTTCACATCCATGGATTCAACAAACTATGGATCAAAAAAAAATTTATAATTATGTTGCTAATGTGTACTATGTAGTTAGGCCTTTGATAGTTGCATCTGTACACATACAGACTTTTTTCTTGTCATTATTCCCTAAATAATACACTAGAACAATGACTTAATAGCATTTGTGTTATATTTGATAGTATAAACAATTTATAGATTATTTAAAGCATATGGGAGAATGTGCATAGGTTATATGTAAATACTGCACCATTTTATATAAGGGTCTTAAGCATCCAGAGCTTATGGCATCCGAGAGGGTTCTGGAACCAATCCCCTGCAGATAACAATGGATGACTGTATTTTTCCAATATATGTAAACGAAATATATATGGGAAGAAAATATGTGTGTATGCATCCATTTTTGTTCTTTCATCTTTTCAATAGCCATTACAATCTTCATCTCTGACACTTCATCATATCTACACTTGTCCGGATCACTAAAAATTTTCTAAGTATGTCATTCCAGCAGTGTACTCTGAGTGTCATCCATCTTATGCGTTGAACTAGTTAGTAGCCTTGGGCTCAGCTGATTGCTGTTTTCCCTTGGAAACACTCCCCACCAAGGCACACCACACACTCTTAATTCTCTTCCTGCTTTACTGGCTGATCCTTATTAAGCTCCTCTGCAGCTTCCTCTTGAACTCCCAATCTCTTATTTTTGAAGCACTCCAGGGTGCACTATCCAATTCTCGCTTTCACTCATTCCCTTGATGATCCTCCACTACCAGTTTTTGAATACCATCTACATTCAGATCACAATAAAATGTCTATCCGTATTCCAGAATTCTGTCTTAAATTTCTATCTACTCAACCTTTTTGTTCAAATATTCATCACAAGCTTCATATGTCCAATGTCACAGCAGAAATTATCCATATTGAAACAAAGAAAAAACAATTTTGAAAAAACTCAACAGTTACTCAGGGACCAGTGGAACAATATTGAAGCGTTTAAGTGGGTTTCTATATGAAGAGAGGGAGAAAAAGAAATGTTTGGTAATTCATGATGGGGCTGAAATGTTTTCAATTAGATAGAAAATCTAAGAAAATTTTGAAAAAAGCTCTGAGAGGGGATAGAAACATATTACATTGGAAGAGAGTGAGAATGACTGCTAATTTCTTATTAGAAATAATGTGAGCCAGTGACATTGTATCAAAAATTATAAAGTGTCGAGAGGAAAATAAAGAAAACTTTTCAGACATCCAAAGAAGAAAAAAAATTAACAGCTATACACCTGCAGTATAAGAAATATTTTACTGAGTTTTTCACACTAAAGAAAGAGAATTTCAGAGGTAAAATTGGAGCTACAGAAGGGCACATAAACAGCAAAATGATGAAGGAACTCTATCCAGTATTCTATTGTATGTTGGAACTTCATGACTTGACACTTTTTAGTGATGATTGATTCTTACTGGATTATCTATATTGCAAATGTACACTTCCTAACAATTGAAAATGTATAGCATGTAGAAAAGGGTAATTTATTAATTAATCAAGTCAATTAATAATCCGATTATTGACTTAGTTAAAGTACTTAACATTGACTCGTTTATGTAATTTTTAACTTTTTAGATTCAGAATAAGATCAGATCACAATCTAATACCATTTTTAAAGCAAATATAACTCTCTTTGAAGACTGTGCAAACAATTTTTAATGGATTTTATCATGTGTATTTCTTACTATTGTATAGACTTGAAAAAACTTGTTCAGATTCTTTAAGAACTGCATTAAACTGAGAAGAATGTTTAATTTTGCTCTTAATTCTTCTTGCCGTTAACAACCAGACATTTCTGACAAATAACCAAATTAGGAGAAATATAATTGCAAATATATTACATTTATATAGTCACGTATGTATTTATATGTTGATTCAGCAAAATTTTAAATGTTAAAGCAATTCCCATATTAAATTATGAGTAGGATGCATGAAATTTGATATCATTTCATTGGGAAATATGCTCTGTCATGTACTAAAATAAATGATATGTGTATATCTTTGCTATTATTAATAGTTATTTAAATATGTGTTTCAATTCATCCCTTTTATAATAGGTCTGTGCTATTACCTTAAATGAGTTTGGGCTTGCTGATAAAAGAGCAAGATAAAAATATTATTAACCTATTGAATTCTGTGATGACAGTTATAGGTATAAACACTAAATAATTTACTCATTCCCTTCTGTCTTCTGATGTACCTGACAAAAGTAGACTGCTGTCCTTAGTATTGTTGTTGCTTATTGATAGGCATTCTGTCTTCTGTTTATCTCAAAATAGTTCCTTTCTGTTTAATGTTCTGCAGTCACTAAAATCTGCATAATTTTGATTAACCGTTATATTCTCAAATCATATATTTTTAAATTGTGAACATTCAAACAACTTTAAAAGTTGCTCTTCTCTATTCTTATTGTTATTTCTTTATTATAATATCTCTTAGATCCCATAAAGATTTAGTCAGAGTAAATGTTACATTAAATCTAGATGTGTATTTGTACTTCTTACCCATGCAGGTCACAGTCTGAGTGACAGGCAGGGACGTGATCTGTCTTTTTTACTTAGACAAGAGATTTTTTATTCTTTTAGCTCTTCTTTCATCCTTCTCTTCCTCCTTTCCTGCCTTCCTTCCTGCTTTCCTTCATTCTATTTCCTCCCTTCTCTCCACAAAGCTCTTCTATTTTCCTTATTTTACAAAATAGCTCACTTCCAGTTTTTCCCTTTTGCTTTCTCAAAAACATATTTCTTTCATGTCCCTAGTTTAGTATTAAAATGTCAGCCTTGAGTCGCCAAATGTACTTTTGTGTTTAATTCATTAGCATACAGTTAAAAGCCTATATATCTTGTTTGTGTGCTTCATTTTTTTATCAACAGTAGTTTCTTGTTCCTTTATTTTATTTCTATATATTTTAATATGTTAATGTATATTTCATATACCATTTTTATGTATTTAAAATAGCAGGACTATCCATGTTTTTTATATTAGCCTTCAATATAACACTTAATGATACAACATGCTCACTTTATTTTTTTTTCTAAATAATGAAATTTCAATTCATACCATCATCTCAAGTTCTTATAATTTTTGACAGAAAATAAGATGAAAAACAATAATTATGAAATATTCTCTGAAGCATTTGGTTGTGTACTTTAACCTTTTTAGTATTCTGAATTTCAACAGATGGTCATTCTAGCTCTTCCCAACAGGGGTTTGAGTTTTTAAATAGGAGAGAAATGTCCATCCAATCAAATTTAGAGTTCTGAAAAGGTCAAATTAGTTTAGTACATGGCAGTTATTCTCAAAATTTATTAAACATTAGCAATCTGACAGCTTATTCTTTTGACACAATGTAGGACAACTTTCCACATGAGAAAGCTTTTAACAAGAAAGAAAAATGCAAGTCATTTGACAATTTTTATACAACTTTTACCAACATGAAAATCATACAAGTAAAACTCAAATATTTATTATTATTTATCCTTAAAAATACTTTTGAGGATTGAAAATTGTATTCAGTTTTTTTTATATTCTCCAATTCTCTTATATCTATAGATCTATTTCTATATTTGTTATTTGAATATTGACAGCAATGTTTGCATTGCATTCTCTGTACCACTTTAAAAAAATATCTGTTGAAATGTTACCTGAAATCTTAAAAAGACAGTGTTCTTTCTAGAAAAAAATACCAACTGTGGAAGACTTCTACAAAATGAATAGTAATATATGGAAATATTAAAATGGCCCACCATTAAAATACAAATCTGTGAACAACCAGATATTCACATGCAAAAAAAAAAAAAAATGTAGACACAGATCTGACTTCTCACAAAAACACACTCAAAATGGATCATGGGCCTAAAAGTAAAACAAACCTATAAAACTCCTAGAAGATAACATAAGAGAAAATCTAGATGACCTTGGGTATGATGATGCATTTTAAAATATAACACCAAAGACAATCTATGAAGTAAATTAATAAACTGTACTTAAAATTAAAAATTAAAAAAAAAAAAAAAACTTCTGGTCTATGAAACACAGTGTCAAGAGGATGAGAAGATAAACTACAGAATGAGAGAAAATCTTTGCAAAAGATATATCCGATAAAGGACTATTCTCTAAAGTACACAAAGAACTCTTAAAACTCAACATTAGGAAAACAAGCAACCTGGCTAAAAAATGGGCCAGACTTTAACAGACACTACATAAAAGAAGGGCCACATTGTGGTCAATATTTTGGATCTGCATGTGAACAACAAAATTGGAAAGATGTAAATTGTGATCCCTTGAGATCAAATTTTTATGATGCAAAAACACATTTTGGAAGCAGTGCAAAGGAGGGAATATGAAAGAAACAAGTGAGGCAAGTGATGAATCAGTAATCAAAATGGGAAAAGAAACCACAAAATAAGTTAGACATGTTGGGAGGGGTCACCACAAAATCCAGAATTTTGTTGGAAAACACTTTAGGGAGACTTTTAAAAAATACAAAATCATGAATATTAAAGTAAGATGAGATTAAACAAGTGTTGCAAATTAGAAAATAATTCACAAAAATTACTTATTTTAAAAACAGAATAATCCCCAAAATATTGCAAACCTCAAACATACAAACATTTTAATTACCTATTACTGACATCTCGGTAATTTGTTTTTCTTCATCCTGTCTTATTTCTTTGATTTTTATATTTCAATGATTTAATAATTGCATTTTTTATAATAAAACAGAATAGACTGTCCTATATAATAGTTTATCAAAGTTATTTCATTAAAATTTTATTATTGATAGCTTATTGCTAATATGAATATTTTTATAATTGTTAAATTAGAAAATATTATATCAGACTTTTTTCTTATGTGTACCAAAGATATTAGGAGATTAGAGCTTTGCATGGGTCCTAAATAATCTTAAATACTCTGTGAATCAATGGCATTAGATAGGAGACTAGCGTCTCTTTCAGAAACTGGGGGAAGCCATATAAGTAAAGGACTCTACATTTGGGCTTTATTATCTTCAAGGAAAATCTGCTTTTTATAATAGGATACACATTTGAGAAACATTAATGTGTCTAAAATGATTTTAATACTTCCAGTATGAACCACTAGGAAAATAAACATTAATGCAGGGGTGGCGACTCCAGTATGGATGCACCCTGGGAGAACTAAGTTATTCTATGCCAAATCTCCCTTTTCCCTCATATGGCTTTAAGGCTCATTACCTTTTAAATATTCTGTGCCATAATTTTACCTGGATGGTGTTTCCTCACATTTCAAAATTAGAATAGAATGAATCCACCTCCCATTCTATATTGTCTTCCCGAATTTGACAGTTTTCTGCTTCTGTAGGCAAAGAAGTCAAATGTGGTCAAAATTAATTTTCAGGTTTTTTTTTGTTGGTTTCTTTATCTTTGTCTTTATTTATTTACTTTTTTAGGCTACATTAAGCAGCAGTAGAACATCAGCTGTGTATATTAACTTTGTGTGTGTGTGTGTGTGTGTGTGTGCGCGCGTGTGTGCGCGCGCGCGCATGCGCGCATGTGTGTTTTCGATCATTAAATCTCTTTGCAAAGGTAGTCTGTTCCCATCGGTGTCTTTTTACTTTGATATCTTTTCATTAAGATTATTCTGAATGTTTTTGGTCATATATTGGGTTTTTGAGATAGGTTATTATATATACATATATTCAACACATACACATACATATATACACTTATATATGCATATGTATATTTTAATCAGTTTTATTCAGACAACTTGCATTCTATAATGTTCACCCATTTGACATATGAAATTCAATGATTTTAGTGTATTTACAGAGCTGTGCAACAATTACCATGCGTGTTTCCATAAAAATAAAGTGACCGTGTGCCTATGTACATGTTGGAGGAAATCTTGATATTTTGTCAGTCTGGTCTCTGTTTTAAAGTTTGAGGCTAGAGACATTTCTTTGATATTTTGTCATTATAGTTTGCTTTTGTTTGTTGTCATATGTGAATATATTCAGATTTAGATGTTTGTTACTTGAAAAATTGCCATCTTGCTTAAATATGAATTTTATTTTTGGAGTTTTCTCCTCAGAAGTTTCATTTGTCTATTTAATGTCAAAAGAATATAATATTTACTTCTATGCCTTCTTTCTACTCCAACATAGTAAATCGTTGAACTATGATTAGATATCACTGCCAGCAAAAGGGAAATACATTTTCTTTCCCATGCTACAAAATGTTTCCTTATAACTAAAATCACATATAGGTTCACTTTTCCATAGTAAAACAGTAAAGAGTTGGAGGATACTTTAGAATCTTATCCCTCTAATTTGCCAATAGCAATTGTGTTATTGGTAAAATAGTACATTAATGCATACATTCTTACATTTACTGTTGATACATTTGTAAATCTCAACGATTAGTTGATATTGTTATGATTGAGATTTTTTTCGATAGGCAATCATTGAAATTTGAAAAATATGAATATCGTTAAGAAAGCACATCAATGTTTTATATTTATTGGTAAAAAGTATCTGCTAATACTTAATCTATTTACACCCACTTTTATATTTTATAATTTATGGAAGCATAAAATTGCATGCAAAATTTCATCAGTAAAGGAGACAAAGCATACTAGCTACTGATCTCCCTTATAGCAAGAATCAAAGAACACGTGGGCTATTGAACAGGTGACCAGACATATTAGAAAGAGGGCGAGAATGATTTGCAGTAGCACCTCCGCATTACTTTCATCTACAGACTACAGACCTAGACCCCACCATTCCGTGAAAACTTCAACTACTGAATTATTACAACTTTGTCCAACTCTACTCTTACTACAATTTTTTGGTAAATTTAATATCCACATAGACAATGACTCCAAAGCCCTGCTCTCAGTTTCTTGTATATTTTACACTGATCTTGGTGTTTCAATTCATGTCAGCCACCCATTCACATGATCATACCTTAGATCTATAATGTCTAAATGCTTGAGCAAGTGTCAAAGAAGGGTTGATGCAGTTCTAATTGTATCATGCAGTCTTATGGCTTTAAGTGTCATCTCGATGATGATAAACCCAGTTTCTAAGTCCACTGTCATACTTAGTACATAAGTTCAAGAAATTTACTCTAAATTCAAGGCCACTTACACTACTACTACACCCTGTCTAAAAGACACTCTAATCAAAAAGAGAACTGTTGATCTTCCTCACAAAAGCCTACTCTTTGACTATTTACTTCATTTTTAATGGTTATCCTAACTTTCCGTTGTTAAATTTCTAAAGGAAAAATATAGATTTATCATTGTGACTATTCCTTTCATCTCATGTTGACATACTCTTTTATCACACTCTACAGTTTGTTATCCAGAATTTTGGCACTTCTAGCCACTTTTATTGCTATTACTTTGCTCCTAGCTACAAATATTTATTATATGAATTAGTGTTAAGAGCTTCCTAAATGTTCTTCCTGCTCAATACTTTCCTGTCTTTAAATCATTTTTAGCCGAGAGTCAAAGTTATACAAATATTAAGATCAATTAAGATCATGATTTGTAAATCTCTAATTTAATAAACTGTGAAAAACAAACCATTCTTATAATGAACTAGAATATTTGTTTTGCTCTTTATAACTTTATTTCTTTCTGTAAAGACTCCTTTTTTCCTGGCACTCCTCAGAGAGATAAGTATCCTTTATTTTCATTGAACATGTGCTACCCTCAAAAAACTCCAGAAAACTCTTCACTCAGTCACTTCACCCATTCACTTTCATCTGCCTGGAGTATCTTCTCACATTTATGTTCTCTCCTCAAATATCAGCTTATGAGTTCAGCTTACCTGCTTATTAAACTTAAAAATTATTCTTTAAACTCACCAAGAACCCACCTATGTCCTTTTTATAGCCATAATCACTATGTATGAAACATATATTACTTTATCAGTCTATCTTCTGTTTTCTTCTAGAGTATGAGCCCCACAAGGGGAGAACCCTCAGGATGCAGAAGAACAAGTGTGTAGTATATTATCTCACTAATAGTGGGCATTTAAATTCTAGTCTGTTAGCATTCATATTATAAATGAGTTCAAGCCACAAATATTTATTTATTTCCCTTCTATATGGCAGGCATTGTTTAAAGTGCTAGAGATATATAATGTTGAAAAAAGTTCTAACTCATTAAGATCATATTCTAAATGAAAACAACAATAACAACAACAAAAGTCAAGTAAATCAATGATAAATATCAATACATATATGATAAAATAAGCAAGTAAATGAGGGATTAGGCAATATCGGATAGGTTTTTCAGCATGCACATTTATTATATGATGATTATTGAGCTGTAAACTGCATGATTAGAAGGAGTAAATATTTCCCAGGGAGATTAAAAACCAAGTATAAATAAATAAAACAGAAAGCCCTCAATTCTAGTGTAGTCCCATAAATTTACACAACCCATAACAAAACCTCAATCCCTATAGTACTGTTGGTTCTGTATTTTGTATTAAAGAATCAAGTACAATAGTTACAAAATAGCTGGAGTAAAAGCAGTTTAGAAGATATTCAATATTATGTTGGTATTGAGAAAAAGGTGCAATAGGGTTAACATGTGCTTTAGATAATGTATATGCCATCCTAGACTTTATTCTTTCTTACCTAGCAATGCTACATAATGTAAGCAAATACAGTCTAACAGTACAGAGTAAATTAGTGTTTCTGCAAGGGGTCCGATTTCTTCTTTCCTATCGCTCTGTTGTCAACTTGAATATTATCCTCATGTACATGTTCAAAGCATGAAAGGAGAGAGAGTTGTATCATTTTAAGGACAAGACAGTAATTGCAATCATTTATTTTGTTTCACAATCCATTAGTCAGAAATTAGTGACAAACCAAACTTTTTGCAAGTGAGTTTATGATATAGAATTTGTTTCTTGGTAGCAGATACAAAGCTAAAATTTGGGGGCTTTTTTTTTACTACATGATGAAGGCTGAATAGGTAAGACAGTTAGCAGTATCTGTCAGACCATGAAGTAACACCACTGTCGTAATATAACACATTTGCAGCTCGTTCTTTTGCAGTCAATATCATTCCTCTACATTCTGGACATTGGTGATTTGTTATCTATCGCTACAGTTTTGAGTTTTTTCAGAATTTCATAAAATAGGATCATACAGCATTCTTTGTGAGTGACTACTACTTCACTGAGAATAATATGTTTGAGATTCTTCGGGGCTACTGCTGTATACTTCTCTGTTGCATGCATGCACCTCTATTCATTTAACTATCAGTTTATTCATGTTAGAGATGTTTTTAGTCTTTGGCTTCTATGACTGAAGCAGCTAAAAACATTTACTAACTTTGTGAAAGTGTCCTTCAAACCACTTGCTCTTCTTCTTTTTTTTTTTTTTTTTTAATATCGTTTCTTCAGCATTGGGTTATAAGAGCTCATTGTAGTTTCTGGATGAAAATTGTTTATTGGATATTTGGTTATCTGTCTTGCAAATATTTTCTTTCAATCTGTGATTTATCTTTTCACTTTCTTACCACTGTCTTTTGGAAAACAGATGTGTTCAATTTTGACAAATCCCAAAGTTATTCTCAGTGCTTTTTGTGTCTTATTTAAGAAATATTTACTGATTTCAAGATCACTAAAATTCTCTTTGTTTTCTTCTACAAGTTTTACATTGCTTGATTTTTACATTTAAGTCTGTAATCTACTTCAATTTAATTTTTGTATGAGGTTAGTGTTGAAATTTGGTTAGCCATTTGTTCCAATACATTTGTTTAAAAGATTATTCTTTCCCCATTGAATCACCTTGGAACTTTTGTCAAAAATCAATTAACCACATAGGTGTGGACCTATTTTCAATTATATAAATTTATTATAGTCTATTAATCTTTATTTCTATCATTTTCCAAGTGCCATATTATGACAGACCGCTCTTACCTAATATTACTAAAAATGTAAAAACTCCAAAATGAGTAAAGTTATTCAGCAACTAATTTGCTTCCACAAAATCTAATGACCACAGTGTGGGAATTAAGCTGGTTAATCACATTTTGACCCCAAAATTCATTCTTTACCTTCTTTGTGTTGCACAATGCCCACTGGATACTGTTCTTTCTAGAATCAACTAAGTGTGCACTTTGTTCACATACAGTTTGGGTTAGGCTCTGGCACAATATTGGAAGAAAGCTTCTTGTTTATTGTTTCTATCTCTTTCCTTGCCTTGCGTCAGTGCTGGAAGAGGTACATTCCTCTGCCATATTTTAGAAAAATCTTTCTTCTGAGTTTCCAGAAGTTGCTGAGGTCATATAATCTCATCCTTTCCTCTTGTTTTCTCAGGTCCATAGGAGTTCCAACTTCCCAGAATTTATAAATGCTTCAACATTCATTATTATTTTCCTTACTTTTCTCTCATTTCTTTCCAAATGGTCCTATTGAGAATGCTCTGTTTCCTGCTGGGCCCCAAACTGCAGGTGACACAGTCGGAGATCCAGCTAAATATAGGTTTATTCTGATTAATAATTGCCAGCTCTAAGAAACTTGACTAGGATATGTGCATAAATTAGCTCTAGAGTTTAATAAATTAAAAGAGGATGCTAACTAACCAGATATCGGTCACTTGGCTTTCAGCCCTCTTACCGAGGACAAGAAATCAGTCATTCAACAGTAATTAGTCCCAGAGCTGAAGGACCAAATTCGGATCGGAGCTCAACAGTTACAATGCCAGGAAACCAAGGTAAGATTTTGACTTTTTAAAAATTTCTGCAAATAGAAAATTTCAGCAAATGAAGAAACCCAGTTCTGTCTTCTTGGTCTTGCTTTTGCATTTAAAAAGCTAAGTTTCTTATAAATATATCTACGGAGATATCAAATATTAAAACGTGAAACAGTCAGGAATCTTGCATAATGAAGCTTTAAGGAGGCACTGTGTGTGCAGTCTATATCTTCAGAAATGGAGCAGTAGTGTTAGCACAGCTTTATGGAGAACAGTGCCCACATCAGCAATGTGGACCTCTAAAACTAAGGCGATCTAAACCCCTCTCATTGGACGTGTGTAAAATACTGAATGCAATAGAGAAAAAGGCATTCTAAGTCAGTGCCATCCTTAGAAAAGAGAACAGAAAATCTCCAGTGAAAAATGGATCTGTGCACTAAATTGTGAGCAGCTCGAGGTGAAAACATGCAGTGATTTTCAACCACTTTATATTTAAAATTTCTGCATCTATATTCATAAATATATATATATTTTTTTCTAAAGTATTATCCAGTTTTTCAGTAAATGAACATTAGGCCTGTACTTAATATTTTTTTATCTCAAATGTTTATTATAATTCACTTATGAAATTCTTTGCATTTTGTTGTAGATTTTGCTAATAAATTTATATAATAATTATTGGTCTTTGGATAAATATGTCATACTGAGTTTTCAAGGAATTATATTTAATACAAAGCTTTAAAATATTTTATTGTAAATAATATTTTCTAGTATATGTTATTTCAGCTATTTTTTAATCAATATGCCAGTGTTTTTACCTAATTATTTAAAAATTTTAAAATTACACTGTTGATAACCGCATTCTTCTTAAATCACTATTGCACTGATTTTTTTCCCCATCGTGATTAATTATTCTTTATTTTGGTTTATTTTATTGCTCTTTTCTGAGCAAATGAATTTTAATTAATTTATGTACCTAGATCTGTGGTACAGACTTGTAGCTTTTAACAGAATTTTGTGGTTTTCTTTATTTGTAATCACAGAGAAAAAAAATTATATTTCTGAGTTAGGCATGACTATATGACAAAATTTCAGCCAATGGGATATGAATACATATGATATATACCACTACAGATTCAAAAGTAGAAACTCTACAGTGTTCTCATAGACCAAAGACGTCGTTCTCAGTGTAGTATAGATTATTTATGAGATTTGTCAATTTAATCAAATGAGTTATGAATTAAATGCAAAACCTTTATGAGGAACACATTAATATTTTAAAACAAGGAATATCTAAGAATGTTTTTATCATATTAAATGTGACATCGGAATTTGATTCAATTTTCTGATTCTTGAGGTAGATATAAACTTATGTTTGAAAGAAATTTAGATTTATGTTTACTTCATTCAGGAAATAAACAGAAAAGAATCTGTGTCAAAATTCCAAATTACCTCTCACAAATATATTTCACATAACAGTAAAATATTTTTATTAGTAGCATAATTTTTGAATTTTTTGCTTAATGGTCAGAATAATATAGGCCGATGAAACTAGCAGACACATATTAATCAAATAGTTTATAAAAGTATTATTTGTGATAGATACTAATGAGTTCAAATGTTAAACTTCTATTTTAACTACAGCCTGAAATCAGTCAACTGAGTCCATTAAGAATATGCCTTATATCAATTTATACATCCAATTTTACTCTGACAAATTTTCTGATGGCTATGGTTGATACACAAACAAATAGAATATTTTAAATGTTCACAATATGTTCTCAATCTAAGATAGTTAACTCTAGGAATATGAAAATCTAATAATAGAGACCATGTAGTAGAATCAATTTATTATTTCTTTCATCAAATAAATCATCTGCAAAAATCACCAGTTTTCAAAATCATTTTGAATACATCATTGTATTGAAGAGACTGTTATGTTTAATGATATAGTGGGTTTTCTAAAAAGTACTGAGAAAGAAAGTAATCTGTCTTAATTGGATTTGATACAAGCTTAATCATTAGAGTGATGAAAAAAATAAATTAAAAAGACCAAGCTGGATTTCAGCTCTGTTTATCAGTAGCTTTCTGCCCCACACACCTTCATTGATGAGATGTGTAATCCTGATTTTCAATATATTTTTAGTTTCTTTATTAGCATGAAGGAATCCACTGATAAGTCACTTTAATTAGCATGTGCTTTAATAGCCCTCCTCTTATTTCTCTGATATTAAATTTTAATTATTCTTAAAAATGATTCACCAATTGTATAGAATTCTGTCAGGTGAGATGCACAGTATAAATATTCTATACACATTCTATTCTGCTTCTTAATATCTGGAATACACACTTCCAATTACCAATTATCTCTAATGACAAAATAA
The DNA here is from genome assembly GCA_003508835.1 of Eonycteris spelaea. Classification (NCBI taxonomy): domain Eukaryota; kingdom Metazoa; phylum Chordata; class Mammalia; order Chiroptera; family Pteropodidae; genus Eonycteris; species Eonycteris spelaea. The sequence continues at coordinate 14,567,154 of PUFA01000021.1, forward strand.
TTGAAATGAAGCCCTGGGTTCAGATTCATAATTAATCTAAGATTATATGTAATGAACCCTAGTGCAAATAAAAAGCGAGTTAAACAAATGTGATAATTAAACTGTTTTTAACCCTCCGATTGTATAACTGTTTTGTAGTCTTTTATCCTTTTGTTTTCTCCAGTCATAGTATATATTGTTTAATGAATGTTCAGATATTATGCTTCATTTTCTAGTGGGTTTTAATCTAAAGGAAATAAAATAAATCCTGTTTTATGTCTCAATGATAATAATGAAGCAATAAGCATCTTTAATTGAGAATCTATAAAACAAATTAATATTTACCAAGGACACTTACTTTATTTCCATTTGGTTTAGGAATTATTTTACAAAATCCTTTAAAAAATTGCTATCACTCTATGTGGAGTGTGGATGTTGTAAAATATGTCAGATATATGGCATTAAGAAATTCTTTGAATGATTGATATACGTGTGTATATACTCACTTTTTATAAATACTGTTGAACAAAATAATATTGGGAAAAAAAAAAAAACACGTACCTTTCCTGTATTTTTTTTTTGTCTTAATGTTAGAACACAGCCTGTTCTTCATATGTCTTCTTCTTTTTTAAAAAAATCTTATCCTAGATATTATTTTTAAAGAAATATAGATATGTTGTGAATATAATTTTTCACTAGTGAGATAACTCCTTCTCTTTTTTCTGACTGCTAAGGTAAAGTTTATTATTTTGTTCCAATTAAGAGTTTAACTGAGTCAATGCTGTGTTACAGCTTCAGTTAGTTTCAACACCTTGAGGACAGTATATATTTTGCATTGTCATAGGCCACTCCATCTTGCAAAATTTTGAGCTTTAAGATTGACAGTGCAGAGATTTTTCTATACTTTTCAATGCAGCTTACACAGCTTCCTATATGCTACTATAATTGAAGGGGAAAATGTGGAGAATATTGGCAGGTGTAAAGATTATTTTCGTACTTGAATATTTTAGAGATTTTAATCTATCACGTCAGCCAGTTCAGTCTTAAAAGTTTTAGCGGTTTCTACTTACTCTAAAAGACTCTTTCTGTCTATGGGAGCCCGAATTTCTAAGACTTGGTAAATACTTCCAGTGGCCAACAATCTGACCACCTACATAGGACTGGCTTTTTTTGAACATTTTTTCTTTAGACGTCTTGGCTTTATGGCTCTTCAATAATGTAATAATATACTTTTTAGTTTATTCAGAGTTTTCTAGTACTTATGGTGGGAGCATCGATCTATGGTAGACTACATATTTGAAAGGAGAACTTCAAATAATTCTTAATCAGTGTCACAGCAAAATGGCACTGGTCAGTGTTAAATGGGTAGAGAAGAGTTTATTCAAGGCTAATACAAAAAGAATGGGCCAGAACTTTTTTTTTTTTTACTTTATTTTAATTAATTAATTTATTTATTTTATGACAACATTAGTTGATGAAATTCAGTAAGTTTCAGCTATACACTTTAACAGTAAGGCATATATATATTTACACTATGTGTTCACCTTCCATAGTTAGATTTCTTTCTGTTACCACATATTTGACCCCTTTTACTTTGTCTACCTCTCCTCCTCCTCACCCCCTACCCTCTGGTAACCACTAGTCTATAGTCCATGTCCATGAGTCTCTGTTTGTCCTGTTCGTTTGTTGCTTTTAGGTTTATATGCCACATATAAGTGATATCATCTGGTTTTTACCTTTTTCTGTCTGGCTTATTTCTCTTAGCATGATTATCTCGAGGCCCATGCCAGAACTTAATCTGAATTCAACCCTATCAAAACAGAGAGCAGGGGAAGAGTTTTAAAAACTAAAGGAGAGATGGATTATGGACCATGTGTTTGCTGACTGGATTAATCCTAAGGAAAAGTACATTTTCTCTTATCTTTATGACAGAAGGCTGTTTTAAAACTTGGAGCAAGTTACCATACAAGGTAGATTTCTGCCTTCCCCAGAAACTGTGGATAGAGACCCCTGTTCTTCCTTGATGACTACCTTTCAGAGACAGCTCCCAGGCCCTTGAGAGAGTTCTGGGATGTGAAACTGCTTAAAAATTTTATATATCAAGGGACATAGAAAATATTCGTGGTTAAGAGTTTCATAAATAAATGCTCTAAGGAAAGGGAGAAGAACACCTGTAGTGTGGAAGCAGACCCTAAAGGTAGTAGGGCTGAAGGTCAAGTTAAAGCTCTCTTGGCCAATCCCTCTTTGGCTTTACATTGAAGGACTAAGGAAGCTAAGCCATGTATTTATGTTAACCAATTTCTGTTGTTGAAGCACTAGCTGAACCGTCTATTGAGAGTTGATCATATAGGATTCTTGCTGGATTATGCAAGAAATCAGGCAGTTAATGAGGGGGATGCCTATGGAAATAAAAAAGAAAACCTAAGGTTAGTGATTGGTGAAGTCTATAAACCTGTTTTCTGAAAGTAGAGAGCAGACTGTCGAGAAGATTCCTAGAAGCTGGGCTCAACGTGTCTTTAGAGGGTAGAGAGTGCGGATGGTTGTGGAATTCGTGTAGTTATTTCGACAAAGCCCATCTGAATGGAAAAACTATCTAACCTTTCTAATTAGCTTTACTATTTATTTATTTATTTATTTATTTATTTATTTATTTACTTACTTTTATTTTTTTGGCCTCAGGTGGCTATTTGGGGGGCCTTGAGGGATGAGGGCGTATAGAGGCTTGAGTGACTGTAGGGAGCTGAGGGCTAGAACAGGAAGGAGACAGGTCTAGCAAGTGACAATAGAGGGATAGAAAAGGTAAGGGTTGTAAAAGTTGAAAGATCAAATGATTTAAGATAGCTGAAGGAGCATCTACGGCAGTAAAAGGAGGATAGAGGAGCAGAGGTGATGAGAAGAAAGAGTTCCCAGATAAGTCAGTTTGGTGATATTGTGTTTCCCAAAGAAGCCATTGAAGTTGCAAATTATCTTTAGTAAAATTATGTCAATTAGAAAAGGACACAGAAAGAGTTAGCACTCTAGTAATGGAACATATCAATACGAATCCTCAGAGGACAAAAAATCTAGGGGTTCAAAGATGAACCCTACTTTATTTAAGTCATGGCACCAGAATTAATATTAAAGCAAAACTTGTGCCAATCAGTGTTTAATAGTCAAGGAAGACTATTTATTTATGCAACTATTAAAAATATACCAATTTAAAAGACCACATTAATAGATAGTGTTTGTCATCATTGCTGAATGGTAATAAACCCAAATTCATCAATGGCTTACCACTACAGATATATATTTGTTATTGCATTTACATGAGACATGGATTAGCTGCATTTAGGTGGATTAAACCCAGACGTATATATATTTTCATTGTGGAATTCAGTGTGCAGAGTTAACTTGTATATGTTGTCATCATAGTGGAGACACAGAGATGGGTCAATTGAAATACTGTAATTGCATTTAAAGTGTCTACTTGGATGTGACCCTTGCCATTGGCAAAGATGAATTCACGTCACACAATATGTATGGGCCAGTCACATGACAAGGGATATGGATGCTACTTCTGTTGTAATGAGTGAGAAGCTATTTGAGAACAAGTAATCCAATCCGCCGTAAATGTTGTATAATGCAAATATAAGCTCACCAAATAAATTCAGAACAATAATATAAATACTACCTGCATCATCAATATAACCTTTAAAATTATACTAAAGCAACAAAACACTAATCAATGAAATTCAGAATATAATAAGATAAATGAAGCTTACATATGTGAAATGTCAATGCAAAAATGGCAAGAGGTTCACATAATATGATCTTGTGCATAATTGATAAGGACAGTATATAGTATTTTCTTATACTTAGTAAATATAATTAAATGAAAACTGCTAGAAAAGTTGACAAATAATTTTTAAAATTTGGCTGGATTCTATAGTACATTAAATTAGAGTTTACCATTCAATAGCACTTAAGATATCAGAAAAAATAATATGCAATCCATGGAAAAATTTATAGAATATGAAACTATATACCAATTGAATTGTAAATGTCATTGATGTATGTAAAGCATATCCAAATGAAAGGAGAGTTAAATATGTTATCTAGTTATAAAGTTTCAAAAGTATAAAAATGACAGTTTTACATGATCAAAAATTTAATAAATGTCAATCCAAATAACTTCAATTTATTTGGAAGGATCTGGAGAGGTTGATGATGAAATAAAAGTATTTAAAAGCAATTAAAGGAAATCTTAAAATATAGAAAATTTTATTTCATTAGTGTGTATTTATAATACATAAATATTATATGCAATTATAATATACAGTATTAGCAAAAATATTCATTAGCCAATAATCAGATGCAAATATTATGGAAACTAGGTCATTAAAAAGATGGTTTTAAAAATTAAGGGAATGATGTAATACCTATAAAGTGCATTAAGAGAAATTGTTCTTATAGAAAAAAATAAGCAGTACTACTTTGCATCATACACATAAAGAAATTTTATGTTTATTAAAAATTAATGAGAAAAAAACAAATAAAAATGTCTTTGATCTCAGGTTATGAGGGAATGAATGTTTCACTTTAAAGTTAAATCTTTTATACAATATTTAATTATATAGACAAAGTTGAAAATAGCAAACAAATTGAAATAAAATTTTTGCATCATATGTGGCACTATTTAAATCACATACAAACAATATTGAAAATATGTCAAATGATTCTATTTATTCATAGTAAAAGCAAAACATTAAAAGAAAAATAGGCAAATCTATATAAATAAGAAATCTTTAAAAAATTACAATGGTATTACCAGTGAAAATATTAAAAGTTTCATTCAAATGTAAGAGTTAGGTACCATTTAAAAGAAATCAGACTTTCAAAAATACACTTTTTCAGTTCTAACTTCATACCAGTATGGTAGAGCAAGAGATTTCTATAATGGAAGTAGAAGTATAAATTTTTATTACCTTGGAAACCAATAATATTTGGTGATATTGATTATATACCTATCTACAATCTAGCATTTTTTCTTCTACATATATACCCTGGAAATGGCCTGATAAATGTACACCCAGTGACATGTTTAAGAATATCAACTGCAGTATTATTTACATAATTCAAGAATAGGGAACATTCATTATCAGGGAAATGGTTAAATTAAGTTGTCATTGGATGAACTATATAATATTGCTTATATGTGAACAAACTTCTACATGTCATCATGAATGAATCTCTATAACAAGATGAATTAAAAAACACTTAGTAAATAATACATAAATTGTAAACTTTATAGACAACATATAAATGGTTATAGCAATAGGACAATCATTAAGTCACACAGTAGTGAATAAAAATGTGTAGTGGAGCAGTACATACCAAAGTCATAATAGTGGTTATTTTAGAAGAAAAAAAATGAATTTTCAAAGAGAGAAATGAATTTTAAATTTAACCTGAATTTTGTTAATAATATAAATAACATAAATGAAGCAAAAATTAAAAATGTAAATGTGTTGATTTTGAATGAAGTCCCTATTATTAGGTGTCCGCTTTATTTTTTCTTTACTATCTATGGTTGAAAAAAACTTGTGTGGGGAAAAAAAATCAGTAGATTATGTTTTTACTGTACTCAATATGCTTATCCTATACCATTTCTCTCACTTAAGGGCGAACTCAGGTAATAAGACATATTAAAAAAATAAGTTAACCTGTAATGCAATGTAAGGTCTCTGAGAGTAGAGAGTTTTGCCTGTTTTGTGCATTGCTGTAATGCCTTCATGTCGAACAGCATCAGGTACATGGTGACAAGTTGCATGTCTTATTGATTGAATAAATAATAAATGAATGTATTAATGGAAGTACTGTTCTAGGAAATTGTGATGTGCTATAATAATTTTTACTTAACTTCCTTGGTGGGAAATTTAATTTCTATAAGTTCCTTCATCTTTTTATATGCATCTGTATAATGAAATATTTTCTTTATCTTCATGAGTCATGGTATATAGGGTATAGGGGTCAGCAAATGACAGCACACAGGCCAAATGCAGTCGGCCATCTGTTGTTGTGTGACCCATGAGACACACATACAGGTTTCATATTTTGAATGGTTGAAACAAATCAAATGAATAATATTTTGTGACATGTTAAATTATATAAAACTCAATTTTGGTATCCATAAATAAAGTTTTATTGGAGCACAGCCATGCTCATTTGGTTGCAAATTCTGTATGGTTATTTTTGTGCTAAATAGCAGAGTTGAGTAGTTGTGACAAAAACTGTATGGTCCAAAAAGCTTAAAATATTTACTTTCTGGCCCTTGACAGAAAACATTTGCCTACTTACTCTTGGTATAGCAATATCGAAAATTATATCATAGCTAAGCTTTGCATTCTATGACGTACTCTTCAATATTGGCTTAAGTTTTTCTCTCATGTCCATACTTATAAATAGTGTATGTACGTACGCATGGAAAGATGTTTGCTTGCACGTAAATGATTACTGCCTTCTTCTTTCTGTCCAGAAGGGGAGGTCAGATAGCTGGTCCTGTTTGAAAATCCTCCCTCTGCCCAGTAGCTGATAGGCTTCTACATAGTAGAAAATAGAAATATGAATTAATGTGTGCATAAATATGCATCTTTTAATTTATTCTTTCGATGAGAGTCTCTGGGAATTGCTCACATGTCAGTCAAATAGAGAAGGACCTATTTTATATCAGTTTTTAAAATATATATGCAGGTTCAACTCTATGACAGATGACTAATTGTTTAGTATAAATTATGTGTTAAAGTTATTGGATGGAAATTGCATCTCTAAATATCTAACTTACACATGAATTGCTAAGAGGGAAAAACACTTTCTATTTTTGCATTACATGTTTGGGATGGTGATACACAATTATAATATTCAGAGTACTATGTTTATTGAAATTCTTATTCTAAAATGCAAATAAGAAAAGTTTTTAGAGATTTTTAGAAGTTAATCAGAGCTGACAGAGAGCAGAGATCATTGTAGGAATTCATTAAATGTAGTTCTTTTTATATGTTTAAGTAAAGTAAGGCCTTAAATGGATCTTTTCATTTGTTATAGTTACTGTTCATACTTCAAAGCCTAATTTACATTTTTTTAATATCTGAAGTGATAAAATTTTGTTTAAAATAATTTTTAAAAGGAAGTTTTTAACAAATTTTAAAGGATTTTTAGAATAGTTTATAAACACAGATGCCTTTAAGATCAAGAATGATACCATGTTCTGGTTAAGAGTTCCGTTCAGCTCTCTTCCCATAAATAGCTTAGGTACTATTTCTCCTCTCTAAAGCATAGACCCCAGATAAAACGAATACTGATATTATTTTGGGCATAGCTTCTTCCTAAGCATGATATAAGGAAAAAAAACGCACTCTTAATTCCATTAAAAACAAATAAACACCAGCCTGTATATTTTCTGGACTGTCTCTTTGGAATTCTAATACCAAAAATATTAAAATATAATAATTTCTAATGGCATTTTTTTATATCTTCTCTTTTAAATGAATGTTAAAAAAGACTTATGACTGGCTTTTGGAAGTAAACATTTTTTCCATTTATAAACTTGTAACAATTACTTAGTCATATAAGTTAAGATTACTCCATATGTTTGATAGAAATGTTAAAAATGATTCCTAAAAATAAAGTCATGCAGACGAATTAACTTTATTTTTAACACTCAGTCTCTGAAAATTTTGTAGGTTAAGCTATATATTTTGAAAAAAAAAATGTGTGTGTGTGTTCATATTCAGACTATTTTTATTTTTTCATATCAAAGATGAAATGAATATTTAGCATAAAAAATCAGTTCGAGAAGGTTATGAGGGCGTGACCAAAATTTTGTCTAAATCGTACCAGTTGGAAAATTTATTCATAGATTTAAAAAGGTGTCAATCAGATAATCAAAAGGGGAACTTCTTAGTGGACTACATTAGGGGAAGTGATGATAAAGAGTGCGCAGCATCCTTCATAAGGCATGAAGTTTACATGTCAAACAAGGGTATATATAAACACAGTAGGTCTTTCAAGAATGGGGATTCAGGATACAAATTTAGTTACATAGATGATGGAGGGTTGTGCTATCAAAATTTCATCACTGAAGTAACCCATTGAAGAACTCCACACGACAGTTACCACTTATTGGTAGGGGCCCACAAAAGGAGGAAAATGGAGCTAAAAAATGAAGAAGTTTAGAGGAGGGGAACCGTTTTGTAGGGTGGGGAGGTAAGTACGGAAAAAACAGGGTGGAGGTGAGCTAACCATGTTTTTGCTGGTATATCTAACGCAGTGTGAGAAGCTGAAGCTTATCTGTGATAGACAACACTGAGGACTGGAATCAGGTCCAAGGCAGAGTCAGTGTTTTTGCTGAGCTAGAGTTCTATGGTAGGATATAGCCCTTGGAGTACTTTTCAGCGACACCCGGTTAGTTTTTGTCAGTAATTCATTTCCCTCCAAGCTACTCTCTGTACACTTTTAGTGGGCCAACCTATCACTGAAGTTTGAGTTCAGTAGCTGTTTCACTACTGTGTTCCATCAAGACAGAAATTCGATTGTCAGAATCACATATCTACACAGAATTGGTTTTCTGTAAATATAATATTAATGACCAGTAAAGCATATAGATATGTATTTACCTACTATATAATGATGACTTCATTTATTTTAAGGGCATAATCTTTGTCGTTGTGTACTGGATTATGTACACCAGGAATGATCAGATTCCAGAGAGTGTCACTGGCTGTGACATGGCATTTAGATGTCTGAGTTAGGTAAAGCATCTATGAAGCACAAGTAAAGAAGGAGCTCTCTTTCAATACACCTATGAGAGGGCTCCTGTGTCTTGTTTATTCTAGAAATGGCATAAAAGGCTGCATACTCAGAAAGTGTTCCAAGACAACACTCGATTTGCATTTCATGAATTATGTGATGTACTGAAATACTCCTTTTTAAAAATTGTTTTAGAATAATTTGTGGCAGTTTGAAATCCAGATATATTCATTTATTGTCTTTAGACGCTACTTGACTTCACTTCTGCTTGCTATTTCATGGATGTATTTATCGGTCATTATACATTTATTACTTTTGATTGTGCTTAATTACTGTGCTGTGGATTTTGCTCTCTTGATTTGTAGCAATATCATCTATGCATAAACTTGGAATGCTTTTCTTAAAAGTTAACATAGATTAATAAAAATGAAACATAGGTTGAGAATTTTGGAATGACTAGTTATTAGATAATAGAAGTGATAGGCTAACCAAAGGAGACTATGAACTTATTAATTTCCTCTAATGCAGCAACTTATTATTTAAGGTAGGATTTTATTTTATAGTGCTATAGAACTTCTATCTTATTATCATTATGTTTGTCAGGATGTGTGCTTAGATTTTGCTATATGTCTATAGTCTAACTCTGGTCGCCCTGAGTACTTCTTTTTGGTTGGTCACCAGAGTAAGTCTTACTGTGTTCATCTTGTCTGCTGAATGGTGAAGTGCTGTGCAATATCTCATTGGCCAAATAAATGTTTTAGATAAAAGATGTTTTTAAGTAACACATAAGTAGAAAAATTGCACCTGAACTAATAAATGTGTTAGGGAATAGTGGATACCATATATACTAGGTGGGGCCATTATTTTTGAACCCATAGAAATTTACAGTACAAATTAGTATAAAATGTTTGGTCAAAATCATTGCTGAATCTTAAAATTATGATAAGTGATATCCCCTTTTCCTTCTAAATATAACACCAGTTATAAAAGTGTCAGATCAACGAATATAAAAATACTGTCTTCTTTGATCAAAAGCAGAACTAGATTATATCTTGAGTCTCTGAACAAAATGGACTACTTTAGATGTACTCCCGATTCTTGCCTTTGAATGATATGCTGGAGGAAGTGATTCACACTACAAAGCAGATATATCATACTTGTTGACTCACCCTCACCAAGCCGCATTATAGGAGAAAGAGAGTAACAACCTTTGGATATGATTTTAAAAGCCTGCCTTGGTCCCAGACATCTGCCTACATCTATTTGCAGTAGAAGTGAGATTAGTGAAGTCTTCGACTGTTCTAAAAGCAAAAGATCTGCAAAGATAGAAAGTCTGCTCCATGTTTTCTACCACCTGCCACAAGGATCTAGTGCTTCATGTCTATTCCATCAGGAAAACCTGAAGTGTAGAAAAAAGACAAAGTGTTACTAACCTAGAACCTATGTCAAAGAAGTATGCGTACTGGGATTATCATTAACTGTAATGTCCCCAAAATTTGTTCAGATATTTCTTTCTAGCATCCAAAATATCTGGTGTATGAAAAACTGTTATTGATGTTTCCTCTTTATTTGTAGATTACCTCCTTTTTATCTCTCAGTGAAGTTTTGAGATTTAAGGTTCTTGATGTTTGGATTAATGAAATTTTACCAGAATATGCATCTAACACATGACTCTAACAGTGCAAACTATTTTTTTAAATTATAAACGCAACTTCTTTTTTAAAATATCTTTCTTCTTAAAACCTCTTATGACTCTGCCACTATTTACAATTTTCACACAAATATTTAATACTTTAATTTATATCTGATTATCTAATATCTAATGGATAGATAAATGAGAGATAGATAGATAGATAGATAGATAGATAGATAGATAGATGTCAAGCTTCCAAATTATATATTGTGTAAATTACTGGAATTCTCCACATTCCTAATTCAAATTTTATAAACATCACACTTCACACATACTCCAAAACAAAACAAAGCAAAACATAACCAAAGAACTAGTCACTAAAGATTTAAGAGGTACAAATAAGGGAGATATTCTGTTTTCTCTCTACCCCGTTCAAAGATGGTTATTTTCGTTTTACTTCCCAAATACTTTCCATAGCAAAAACATCTATAATAATCCTAAAGGACTTGTATTATTATGTTGGTAATAAGTAAATAGAATTCTTTTGAAAATAAGGCAAAATGATGAGAAAAAACAGCCCTAAGTATGCTTCACTTAAATAAATAAATCTTTAAAAGTATGCTCCAGAGGTCAAATTCAAATTATCCATTTATTTTGTGAAATTGCAGCAGAGTGTAGTGTTGACCCGTAATCAAATTCCCAGATTAGCAATAAACATTGAGGAAGGAGAGAGAGCCTTATATTTTATTTGAGCAAAAGTATAACATGCTTATAAACCCTACATTTTAATCATATTGTGATTATGAAGCAAGCTACCATGAGAAATAAGTAATGATTAAGCACTATCAATCCTATTTTAATACATTACATATTGCTCTATAATAGCTAAGTACAGCAATAATTAGTACAGGCGGACGAGATTTTATGAACATAATCTTAAGCAATTTTACATTTCACCATAGTAGACTTAGAGCAGTGGCGTGCCAGAGACAACTTACAGTGGCTCATAGAACCTACCAGCAGCGTATCTTCTCCATTTGCATTTAATGAGAACATGCAGGCTGATTTAAATCAGGCATGGAGTATGTTTCTCGTAAAAGTTGACAAACATTTCAGCCAAGGCTTCTTACTACCTAAAGGGAGATCCTGTTTTTAGACCTTTACCAGCATGCCACTGCTTACAATCCAAATAAAATATTCAGAATTCATAATTTAAAATATTTTTAATTTAGTAAAATACATTATTTTGACTTTTCCTCATGATATGAACAGACAAGAAATATTCAGATCTCTTAGTGTTTAGTCCAAAAATGATTTTAACTGCTGACATTTAAATATTCCACATCATTCTTTCTTCCTTCAGAGCAAGTGCAGAGTTGAATTTTGTTATGAATCTCTAACCAAATATTTCTTCATTCACATTTATATATAGTTGCCTGCTTTTAACCTTTCAAGATGAATGATAAATTGCATCTCCCAGTGAACCAAGTCACTTTCAGCTAATATAATCTTTACTTAAGATCAAATAGGCACTGATCGTTTTACAGATTTTATTTTATTACTGTCAGTTGGGTCATACATTTTTCTAAAGTGAAAGTAAGAAAACAACCAGTTGAAATATTTTGAAAGGTAATGTTCTGGAAGGTAACAATTCACTGTTGAAAACCATAGTGAGATTGCTGACAAAAGATCAAGTTCCGGTCAATGAAACACAATTTGCTTCCCTCCTCCCTGCAACTACTCTTTTGTAATGTATATAGATGTGAAAATGTAAAAACTATTTTTTTTTCTATTAAAGAAATAAACCTCTCTTTTCAGCATCTTTGGGGCATTGAATACTAATTATATAATACAACTAAATTTAAAGAGATGATTTATTTTACATAGCGAGATATGTTCAGAAATACAAATATATCTCAATTAGCAAACTCTGACTAGAATTCGGTAAAATGTTAGTTATTTCTTGCAATTATTGAACTTTCAGTAATGCACACACACACATAAACACACATACTCCTCATATTTCATTCTAAAGTTTATAGATACTTAAAGCCTTCTTTTACTTAAGCAGGACAAAAAATATAAAGCTATTTTCTTACCTTTAGAAGTTGTCTTAGAAGTTTCAACTTTTTAACATTCACAGAAATTTCTATAAACTAAAACATTTATAGGATTGTCTTTGGGGTCTATGAAGGTGGAAAAATTGAATTTTCCCATAAAACCTACTTTATCAGGGAATGATAGCTAACTTTATGGTAGTAAGACAGAGAGTTCAGAGAAGCCAGATGGGTAAATGTATGACTAGGATGAGAACATTGAAAACTGTATTGTTGGCCTGAATATATACAGTTGTACCATTGAGAAATTTCTTTTACCTATTCAAGTAGTTAGCATAAGCCTCTGTAAGGAAATGAATGAACTCTCTTAATAAATTGTTCAAACATGTAGAAAGTCTAAAACTATTAATTTGAATGTGACAGCAAAGTAAATTGGACAGATTTTAATTCCTTAAGACTTTAATAAAATCAGGCAATCAAGGGAAAAAAAAGCGGAAAAGAAAAATGTCAAAATGAAAAGCAACAGTAAACTGACCAGAGTAAAGGCAATTGAGAAACATTAAAAAGCTTAAAGATTACAAAACTGTAAAATCCTGAATGAAGATACTCAGAGAGTGCCAAGAGGACATTGCATTCATTAATTAAAAAAAATATATATGTATATATACACACACACGCACAAATATGTGTGTGTGTCTATATATATTATACATATATATTTCAAAGTAAGTTATAATTGTTCTCCAAATAAAATTGAAAGAAGAACTATCATAAAAAGCAGCCTCTAGTGAAAAGTATAAGACTGAAAAGGAAAGAAATGGAAAATACAGTTAAGAGGTCCAACATCACAAGGAAAATGTGGGAGGGCATAGTTAGCTAAATATGAACCAGTAATAGAAGAGACTTCACCAGACAGAATAATATCATGAAACTTTACCCTGAGAAATATTAAGACAATATCTAAAATGACTCAACTTTAGACAAATCACCAATCAATTTTATAATTTCAAAGATAAAACAAAAACAATAAAAGGTAGTATACAACAGAAAAGAGCAAATGTAGCATCATATTTTTTTCATTAGCAATGACAAATGATAGAAAATAATGGTATACTGCTTTTAAAGATTTGAATGCAATCAAAAAAAAAAAATTGTCATACACATTTGAGCAATCAACCTGTAGTATAAAAGCCATTTTTCGTCAAGTAAGCACATGGCACATTTATCTCTCTTGCACTCATTTTCAGGAAATTATTTGAGAATTTAATTTAGAACACCATGAAACTAATCTAAGAGAGAAGAGGTTGTGATAGCCATCTAACAGTACTTTAAAACCAGTGAAACAAAGGTCAACAGGAAGACAGCTGTCTAAGAAACCATCAAGGAACAAAATTGAGAACTTCAGAATGAAGCTTTTAGGGGAAAAAGAAAAAAAAATAGAAAATTCCCACTAGACAGGAGCTATTATAAAGGGAAGGATTTCAAAGAGAAAATAAGAATAAAGAGAAACTCTAGATAAAAGTAAAACCAAACATCATCACACAAACACACACAAAAAAACTGTAATAAGAAAATCCTCCCTGTTTGAAGCAAATTAATTGTGGCTGGCAGATTAAACAAATGATAGAGAATTTTAATTTGAAGCATGTGTTAAATAATTTGTGTGCCTAAAGGACATAGCATTAGATCTAAAAAATGTGATAATAACACACACATGCATCCCATAATAAGCTGCATTTATTTATATAGTAGTTGCATAGTAAGTGTTGTTTTCCTTCTGTGACCAAAGCACAGGAAAACTTCATAATGGATTTATGATATAAATTAATATGTTAAAGACAGTGACAAGGTCTATGGCCATGCCACCCTGAACAAGCCAGTTCCCGTCTGATCTCAGAAGCTAAGTAGGGTCAGACCTGGTCAGTACTTAGATGGGAGACCACCTAGGAAGACCAGGTGCTGTAGGCACAACAAATAAATAAAAAATAAGAGATTGTAAGCTGACAAGGTCCTTGCAGTCTATGAGGTCAACCAAGGTTTGCCTCGCCAATAAACAAAAACAACAAATAAATAAATAAAGACAGTACCAATATAAATATAAATATCCTTTGCCAAAATTAGAATAAGGATGTGGGATGAGGAAACTAGAGGTTAGTATGTGAGACAACACATCTTACTATAGGGAGTGTGAGACCTGTGAAAATTTAAAATAAAGATGTTGCATATATAATTGAACTTATGAATGTAATCAATAGACGATCGAGATTTCAAAGAAATATTAAAAGTTATATGATATTAGGTACTAGATGGTAGAGAAATATAGTTTTGGCAAATCAATAAAATATAAAAAAATATTAGAATTACACAGATATCCACAAGAAGAATTACAATCAGTAGTAGTGAAGAGAGGACATCTAACACAATAGAAATGAAGGAAAGAAGAGAAGAGACAGACGGCCATGGCTTTTATTTAGAAGCTACTCTGCACAGTTGACTGTGTTTTATTTATATAGATCACTCTGAAACATTGAAAAAATAAAAATAGTAATACAACTTTTAAAAAAACTAATATTTCTCCATCAGTCCTTGAGAAATACTATCTTGGTGAGAGCATCTGTTTTTCTATACTATGTAATATGTAAAATGCTTTCCCTGATTTTACTTACTTAATATTTAATATAATCAAAAGTTCAGGTTATATTCCATGTAATTAATTCCAGTTCTTTAGGGTGCTTTAAATTTCTTCAATAATGTTATCTCTGTCAATCTCCTTTAAGACCATTCTAAGACAGTTTGTAACAGTTGACATCACTGCAGATATGTTTACTTCAAAATATGAAACATTTTACTGGAACCATTCGTAGTTATATATTTGCGTAATGATCATTGTGTTGTCTGTCTTCCACTTAAAATTTAAGAGTCAAAGAAAACATTTTCAGTCTTTTTTCTTGTGTGTGTGCGTGTTTGTGGGTGTGTATGATTAGATCATCTTTAAATTATGAGAAAAATCCTTTCAAAACAGAGATTAGAAGCATTAGATCTAAGTAGAAATATATTACAGGAACCAGTAATATTTAAATTCTCCTTTGTTTTCTTTTAAGAAAGTGAATAATTGTTGAATATAATGTGAGTTAATATTAATGTAACACATAAACCTGTTTCTGGAACTAAATATTGGTCTAAAGAGAAATAAGCATCTTGGAGGGCATATCTTAATATAGAAGACATCAAAAAATGATACATCCTGGTCGAATTGACTAATCATCTAATTAAGTCTTCTTGATGTGAATTAGATATTGACTACAGAAATAGAGTTTTATTGTCTTATATTTAGTATTAACTATTGTTCTATTATTCTCTGCACTATCTTTGTTACTCTCTGTAAATGTAAAACTATCCTAAAACTTGAAGCTTATTTAAATATTTTATAAAAGTAATTAAACTAAAAATTCGCAGTGAAAAAGATAAAAACAAGAAAATCCAGGCAGATGGGGATCATACAAAGATCTTTCCATCAAAGTATTTAGAGATTGAGAGACATCTTATATAGGAAAAATGGGATTTCAGGACATGAGTCTTGTTTTTTCTGGTCATCTGCGACCTCTTGTCAAAGAAGTATATTGCTATGATAAGACCAAAGGTTTACAGTGTAGGGCAAATGGAGTAAGTCCCACGTGCAATGGCAAAATAATTCGGATGTGTATTCTGACTCTACAGTTGGCTAGCTGTGCCAATCTTAGCATATCACCTGATGGCTCTATGAGTTACTTTTCTAATAAATAAAATGAGATAATACTAATACCTATCACTAATTTGTTATGTAAATTAAGTGAGATATTTGATGAAAGCACTAAGACAGTGATTAGTATATCGTAAGTGCTCTCTACATGTTTTCTACCATTACTTGATGAAAAATATAGACTAGCGATACAGGTGAAATTGTCTGCCCAGCACATTAAAATAAATGGAACGTTCTAAAGTGCAAATCATCCTCTATCTCAAGAATAATATATCTAGTTAAATGCAGTTGTATTTCCTGGTGTTTGGCAGAGAGCTAAGCTCATCAAACGTAGGAGATAAGATATAAGAAAAAATGTTGCGCTATTAAATGTACAAAATTAAGCCAATTACTATAATCTCCTTAAAGCCTCCAATAAGCTAAAGGGAGACATATACAGAATTTAACCAGGTTCACCATACATTGCAACCCCAGAGACTGCGATTCCATGAAACTACGAAGGTGCGTGTGCAACATGAGTGGCTGCACGTAGTAGGCATGCATTTTCCAAATGTGTTCGACTTGTTTCCTGCAAAGGACTCAAAATAGTGATCCTCAAAACAGTCTTTCAGAATTTTAATTAAGGTCACCTTAGATATTAATAGTTGTCAGTGTATACATACATACATAAAATCTTAAACTCTCCAAAACAACTACCCTTTCCATTTGGTCATGATTAGCATAGTTACACTCAAGTTTTCAACATAATTCTTTGAAAACTTAAATTCCTTTGATATTAGAATAAACAATTCAATTTAAATTATGATGTAGACTAAAAATCTGTGTCACTTATAGTCATTTTCTTAGCAAATGTAACCACACATTGCCATGTATCTATGTTTTCCATAAGCATAAGGTAGAATGTAAGGGAAATAAGTGAGATGCTTGACAGACATATTTGCACATGTGCACACACACACACACCCCAAAAAAAAGACAATGATGAGTAGATTAATTTAAAGTGGATTTCAGCATTTATGTTCATGGCCCTTGAGAATTTTGTCCCTCTTCTCAGAAGGGATGTGGGCTGGTCATGTCCATTCATTCCAATCCCGTGGTTATATTAAAAATAATGCCAAGAACATCTTGAAGTAGCACATTTTTTACTTATCTAGATGCTGCAGCACTTCTCAGCACAGGTCTTACAAGCCAGAAAGGAATGGAACCAGATATTCAAAATATTAAGTAAAAGGAACTACCAGCCTAGAATAATGTATCCAGCTAAGCTCTCCTTTAGATATGAAGGAGAAATAAAGACCTTTCCAGACATACAAAAATTGAGAGAATTCTCTACTATGAAGCCTGCATTACAGGAAATACTGAAAGGGGTCAGCTCACCTAAAACAAAATGACAAAAAACAAAAACAAAAACAAAAAAATACAAGTAGGAGTAAGGTGAATATCAGGCAAATAGAAGCAGAGGAGTGCGACCCTTATAGGGCCTTGTAAGGTTAAACAATAAGAGATTTGCTATAGCAAGATAGTAATGACCATTTAGTATACATAGGGACAAATTGAGACAACAATGACTGAAAAGGGGAGGATTCAAAGATCCAGATTCACAAAGGGGAATGGAGATAAGGCACACGCAGAAGAAAATGGATGACTGTGTATCTATAACTATCTTTTTCATATTTGTAACGGCAATCACATACCATAGAGTCAGAACTGAAGTACATAATATAAAACAAAAAGAACCAGAGGAAAACCCACAGAAGCCAACCAAAAAAAGAAAACAGAAACACACGGACACGGAAGCAATGGAAACATCGAGATACCAGAAAACAAAAGATAAAAATGGCTGTAAGAAGATCTCATATTTCAGTAATCAGCCTAAATCTAAATGGACCGAACTCACCAATAAAAAGGCGCAGAGTTACAGAATGGATCAAAAAACAAAACCCAACCATATGCTGCCTCCAG
Organism: Eonycteris spelaea; assembly: GCA_003508835.1. Lineage (NCBI taxonomy): Eukaryota > Metazoa > Chordata > Mammalia > Chiroptera > Pteropodidae > Eonycteris > Eonycteris spelaea. The sequence goes on from PUFA01000021.1 coordinate 14,585,308, forward strand.
GAGACACATCTTAGCTCCAAAAACAAATAAAGATTCAAAAGTGAAAGGGTGAAAAGTGATATTTCAAGCAAATTGCATTCAGAAAAAAAAAAAAAAGTGGCAGCAGCAGTACTAATATCAGATGAAATGGACTTCAAAGTAAAAAAGGTGAAGAAAGATACTCAGGGACTCTTCATAATGATAAAAGGAATCATACACCAAGAAGACATAACACTTATTAATATCTATGCTCCCAGCAGAGAGCCCCAAAATATGTATAGCAATTACTAACAGAATTAAAGGGAGAAACAAACCAAACCATTATTGTAGTAGGGGACCTAAATACCCACTCTCGGATATGGACAGATCAGCCAAACAAAAAATCAATAAGGAAATCACAACCTTAATGACACATTAGGCCAACTGGACATAATTAACATTTATAGAACTTTCCATCCCAAAACAGCAGCTTATACATTCTTCTCTAGTGCTCATGGAACGTTCTCGAGGATCGACCACATACTGGGACACAGAGATGGCCTTAAAAAATATGAGGGTTGAAATCATACCAACCATATTTTCTGATCATAATGCTTTGAAACTAGAGATCAACTGCAAAAAGAAATAATGAAGAACCACAAATACATGGAGATTAAACAACGTGCTACTGGAGAATAACTGGGTCAGAGAAGAAATAAAAAAGAGATCAAGAGATACACAGAAAAATGAATAATGGATGACATATTAGTTTTTAATTTTGCGAGTGTTCTAGAATCCTTTGATAATTGGATGACAGCTGCTGCCAGTATAAATACATGCATATACAGGGCACATCCATTCAAGATGGTGGCTACAATTTCAGGTAAATTAGACTCCTTGAAATCTTTTCATGGTTTGTGATTCTCAGACTTTAATCTAGAGATTAATGGCATTTTCACATCTTGCTTAGTTAAAGAAGAGAATTTAAAAAAAGGAGTACTTCACTTATACTAATTTGAGAAGAATGTAATTTCAGTTAATGGGTGTGATAGCATTCTCTAATCCATGCCGAGGTGTTTAAAAACACATGTAATAAAGATGGTTAATAGAGTGCTAACCTCCAGAAAATTTTTATATTGGAAAAAAAAAATGTTATTTAATAGAAAGAAAATTAAAAAGATAATTTCCTTTTTTTCTGAGAATCCAGATTTAAAATATACAGTTTTCATTGAGAAATTTAAATATTGCAGAAAGAATAAACAGCTTTGTATAGAGCAGCAAAGCCAAAATAATAGGCTTATTTCAATGTAGTTATAGTTTAGATAAATGTAATCTTTAAAACATTTTATGATTTTTAGTAAGGGTGAACTTGGGCAGAACAAATAATAATTTTTATATTGAAATGTACCAAAGATCAAAATCATGCAAAATTTAATGTAAAATAGTCATTTTAGTTAAAGAATTGTAGGCTTATTTGATGTTAGAAAGGAACATATGTATCTATTCGTATCATCTTATTTTACAGATGAAGAAAAAGAAAATTAGATTGTCTTACTGAGAGTCAATAGCTCACAGGTAGAGAATATATTATGGTTTTCTTTTAACATCTTAGTTTAAAAATGCTTTGCTTTTTAATTTTTTTAATTGTCATAAAATAATATAGTCATTTTATTGCATAATTGTATATTATTGAACAAATAATAAATGCAGTTAGAATTGTTTGATATACTCATAAATATATTTTGTGATTGTCTCCCCTGAATCAGAAACTGCTCAAATATTAAAAATATAATGTTTAACAAAATTGAAATAATACTTGCTACCCCAGAGCTTGCAGTGTAGTGGCAGAAACAAACAAAAATCAAGTAAAGTGGGCTATCAAATTAGTGTAACAAGGTTTATGACTTTAATATCGTAAGATATAATTGAGATCGATAGGAGAACAGCTACTCTGGACTGGGACTGTCCAGGTACATATCTTAGAAACTAATACCTAAACCAAAAATGGACCAATCTCTTTACATGTGACCACTTCAACAAATCTCTTCCATCCCGTTTCATTCTCTGCTATTACAGTTACACCATTCTAAGCGATTATTACAACCCAGAATTCAAGTAGAGAAAAAGATGATAATACATATTGTATGTTTTCTATAAAGTTGAGGGTTTTTTTTTTGTCATTATACGATTACTTATAATAACATTTTAATTCCTATATACAAACACATTGCATAGAACGTCATCATGAAATTGCAATCTAACAACAATAATTTAGGTTAAAAAAATATTGCTTTAAGAGTTGTTGCAATAGACAAAACTCAGCTTTCGTGGAATAATATGCTTGAAAATATGTGAATTTCGAGCTACATTATATTATTGTATTTTAGACAGTGCTCCACCAAGATGACAAAAGTCAGATTTTGGGCTTTAGATAGATGAGAAATTAGATTGTAAATAATATTTACTAATGGTAAAATATTTTGAGTATTTTCTCATATATTTAGTGGCTATCTTTTATGATTTACTATACTTCTATTTTCTCTTGAGTGTTTGGTTGCAAGCTCTAAGACCCTGTGTAAAATAGTTCAGAAAATTTTAATATTATGGTCTTATATGACTCAAATAAGGAATACATAATTATATCATGAGCTTTATAGACTGCTGAAAGGGATTGTCTCAAAATTTTCATGAGATGTAACATAATTTGACTTTATCCATTTAAATTTCATCTAAAGGATAAAAATCAATGAAATAAACATTTGATATTTCTAATATGGCAACAATGTAACTCTTAGAAGTGCTGATATCCAGATTGTAGAAAAATGACTTTAAGGAATATGTCAATAATTATGTTAAAAGTTAAAATTAAAATGATATTTCTATTCAGAATTATATCTGTTGTAAGACTCAGCATTTTGATTCCTATGAGTTTTAAATGAAAGCAATAGAAAATGGATTTTCATCTCACATCAGGATATAGCTAGAAACTAGATTAAGCATCAAAGATATTCCATGTTTTATTATGGAATGGATATTCCAAGAAATTTTAGAATAAATGTACTATAACTTTAAGTATTTATTGAACACATATAACATATAAGGCATTTGCTTAGTACAAGGTTAATAAAAGTTCTGTCCTTAAAGAAGCTTATTGACTAAGAAAAAAAAACAAAAAACAAACAAACCTTTGAGCCAAAAAGTAAAAGTTGTCAATATTGAAGATTTTTTAAAGCATCAATCCCCAACATTTTTGGCACCAGGGATCGGTGCTCCTATAAGAATCTAATGTCTAATGATCTGAATGGAGCTGAGGTGATGATGCTAGTGCTGGAGAGCAGCTGCAAATACAGATGAAGCTTCCCTTACTGGCCCACTGCTTACCTCCTGCTGTGTGGCATGGTTCCTAACAGGCTATGGACAAGTACCCAGTACATGGCCTGGGTTTTGGGGGTTGGGTATTGTTTTCATTTATATACCAGTCAAACAGGCTATAGGTTATTCCTAATTTCATTATTCTTTTAATGCTGCACAGAAAGTAAAACATATTTATCTAAATAAAAACTAGTTTGATCAGCAATATTAGCTAAAGAATTGCCAAAGACTATAACAGTGCTTTTATTTTTTTCGTTATATACATAATGGAATTAACACACTCTTAGAATAATGTTTTTCACCCTGTGTCCCCTGGATATCTAGAGGTATCATGAAGTTGACTCAAGAAGAAGTAGAGGATTCAAAGGAAGATGGGGGGAAAAAATGGCCTTTTAGACTCTGCCAAACTCTGCCTTAACTAGAACATCATGGCTTTTAACCAAAAAAATGTTTTTTTTCTGGCTAAATTATTTTACTGAAATCTCTTTTCTTACATAACATTAGCATGTATTTTTTTAGATCAACAATGAACAATTATATAGCCCCATTTATTTCTTATGTTTCCTTTTAAATTCAGACTAAAAAGTTTATGTGCAATTTCTTTTTAAATGCACAGAAATATAAAGCATTAAGCAACTGCAAATTATAGTTACAGTAATTACTTCCTTTTAGTCTTTTATTTCACATGACATTAAATTACGTTACTTTGACAGATCAATTATTCATTAACAAAGGGGTATCACGAGTCTGAGCACATAGTAAAATACATTATATAGCAAGAGAAACAAATATTAATATTAAAATAAATTTTCTTGGTAAAATTAATCCAAAAATTGGGTATTTTATAAAGGAAACAAAAAAAATGAATATCACATAACAATATTTTGCTCAGATGGATTATACTATATAGCTACAGAGAAAAACATTAATTTAAATGGAATTTTAGACTGCAAATGACAGAATCTCCATATACATAATAGTTTCTTCATGTACTAGATACAAGAATAGAATTTATATGTTGTAAAATATATTTACATATGAATTTATATGATTTATATAATATATGTGCATACATATGTATCTCAGTATTCTGTATTTTAAGTTGTTCTTTGGGACATTCAAAACAATGAAGTGTGTTCTCTTATAAACTATGGAACTATTATCTTTGAATCCTTAAGATAGTATAATTTTCATGTTGATTAATCTAGCTATCATGTTTTGGGGGGAGTCAAGTTGACATCAGTGAATGATACTGTGGTAACTTCCTGAATAAGTTAAATCAATTTAAATCAATTATGCATATGATTTCGTTTTATATTTGTGTTGGACAAATTCTGGAAAAGTACCCTGTTTGAGATTCAATTTATTTATTCTTGTTCTTTTCCTTTGTCTTTCCTTTCCATTGTATTCATTCCATAAAGGCATGGGTTTATTTCTGGGCTCTCTATTCTGTTTCCTTGATTAATGTGTCTGTTTTTAAGTCAACACCATGCTGTTTTGATTACCATCACTCTCTAGCATAGTTTGATATCGGGTGGCATGATACTTCCAACTTCCATCCCCTTTCTCAAGATTGCTTTTGTTATACGAGATCTTCGGTAGTTCTGTATAAATTTTATGATGATTTGTTCTAGTTCTATGAAAAATGCAATTGGTGTTTTGATAGGGGTTGCACTGAATTTGTAGATCGCTTTGGGTAGTATGGGCATTTGAACAGTGTTAATTCTTTCTTTCCACATGGTATTTTCTTCCATTTGTGTCTTTTTCAATTTATTTAGTGTCCTATGGTTTTCCGAGTATAGGATTTTTATCTCCTTGGTTACATTTATTTCTAGGTATTTTATCTTTTTTGGTACAATCATAAGTGGGATTGTTTTCTTAATTCTTCTTTCTGTCAGTCTGTAGATAAAAAGAAGATGTGATGAATATATACAGTGGAATTTACTTGCCATAAAAGAAGAATAAAATCTTGCCATTAGTGACAATATGGGTAGACCTAGAAGGTATTATGCTAAGTGAAATAGGTCAGTAAAGAAAGACAAATACCATATATTTCACATATATGTGGAATCTAAGAAACAAAATAAATAAACAAGACAAAAAAATTATACATACAGAGAATAAATTTTGGTTGTCAGGTGGGAGGAGTGTTTGGGAAAATGGGTGAAAAATGTGAAGGAATTAAACAATACACATTCCCAGTTATAAAAAGAGTCATGGGGACGTGAGTACAGCATAGGGAATATAGTCACTAATACTATAAACACTTTGTCAGATGGCTATTAGACCTATCAGGGTGATTAGCTTTTGAGTTATATAAATGTCTAATCAGTATATTGCACATTTGAAAGTAATATACTATTGTATGACAACTGTAATAGAAATTTTTTTTAAATTTTAAGAAAATTTCTGATGTAATTTTCAAATGAGTGAAGTTCCGTTTTAAGTTTTATTGTTTCACTTTTATCTTAGTATTTAACATAAGAAAATGCATACCAACATTTATATTGGAATTACATTTATTTAATTGCAACTATTTGTTCACTATAGAAACAAAAATTTAGTAAAAATCAACAAAATAATTCTGTGAAAATCAATTGCCTGTATGAAATTTATAGTGTATTACATATTTTATTATATGTAAATTGTGAAGTACTTATCTTTTATATCAATAAAATTTATAAGAAATATGTATGTATATAGACATATAAAATTAATTTTTTGAGCCAGTTGTTAACATTTACCAAATCATGCTTGATGGCTCTTAAAACATGTGAGTGTATGGCCTACTGCAGTCACATTTTAAGATGGATGAGTAAATATACATTAAAAGAGAAACAATTTAAACTTCTGATTGTTGAGGTTCAAATAAGAATTTCTTTCCTCCTTAGAATGTTTTCTTTCTATAAGTCCTGAGACCAGAGTTTGCAACTTGGGATGTGGTTATCTAAGTAGACCAGAAATGTAGAGAACCAGGAAATGAAAAGATACAAAGTAAAGGGACCCCCAAAGGAACTAGGGAGTCTGGTTGTCTTTCTTCAAAGGACTATAGAGGCCTATACAGGAATCTGAATAAGTCAACATCATAACCCAAGTTTATCTGCAGTTTGTTTACCATGCAAGACCAGTGTAGTCAAGTGACATGTGGCATGCAAATCAATGGAATTTATAGACCACATATAGCACCTGCTCCATAATTAGTTAAGAAACATAAACTGACCCCACATTATCATGGTACATTTCTTCTCTGTGTTCTAATGAATTTGAGAATAAAGAGTAATAAATATATACATTTTTTTTCTTTTTAGTTTAAATTTACTAGACTGTACAATAGATACTGGCATGCATTGCCAGTATTCCTTCTTCAGCACCAAGGCACTGTCAGTAGATCTGGCAGCTAACAGCTGTCACTTGACTCTGTCTCAGAGAGTTGTTCTAAGCAGAAGATAGCTAATTTCTCACGATCATGGCTACTCTTCCTGGGGGTAGCTTAAACAGAATGCCTGCGATCTGTGGGAAGGGAAAGGCCTTTTCCTCGTTTCAAGTTACTTTGGAAAAGCAATTTCAACTCTATGACTTCTTGTAGGATTTGTTGGGCGCTCTGCTAGAACTGCATCACTTCTCAATTCCTGAATGGCCCATTCCTTCCCTTAAAATGCAGTCATTTTTTTTTTTCAAAATGTGCTACCAAATATACCTCATGAACATAAAACTGAATCACAGAGTTAGAAAACTTAATGAAAGTCTTCCTCCAGGTTATTACAGGATTATTCCTACAACGTACTGAAACTGGGTTTTCTCTACTCAGACATTACTTACATAATCTAGAAAATAGTTCCAAGAGTCCCAGCATATTTAAAATAAATATGTGATTTATTTTTTCTTTAACAGAAATAACAATGATCATGTAACAAAAATATGTCTTAGCACTTCTCAGCTCTGAACATTGCTAGGGACACTTTCTCTGTTTGTCAATGGCATTGCTATGCATGAATCTGCAACAGTGGGCAAGTAAAACAACTGTTTTAAAAGCAAAAAAAAAAAAAATTAAAACGTGAAATGGTTAGTACCATGACACCATTGATAGGAATTACTTAAATAGTCAAGAAATAATAACTGAAAATGAAAATGCATCAGTAGGACATTAACACTTTTTCTGTGAGCTTTATGTTAAACTTCAAGTTTTCTGTGTAGTAATGACAGATCTTCGCTGTGTATTTCTATGCACATGACAATAAACACCGCATAATCCATGATTTATTAAGCCATTTTATAAATGGAATGCATTTATCACAATTATAATTTGTGTAAATAGACTTTTGTTTGCTAATGAAAACAGCATTCACTAAATATATATCAGTGAATTAACATATAAAGAGATTTAGTCTTCATCTGCCTTATCTCATTGCTATTTTTAAAGTAATATTAAAGATAAATGGATCATAGTTTTAGACTCAATGAAAAATGCGATAAGATTGAATTCAACAAATAAAAATAAATATGTCATTTGGAGAGAATAGCGTTTTATATTTCTATGAAAGATGCATTGGTGTCTTAAATATGCAAAATTATAAATATACATTTCTTCATGTTTTATTATTCTTTATACTTCCTTTACTATTTAATTCTTTAAATTTTTCCTTCAGATTATTTTTAACTACTCATCTGCACAGATGCCTATAGATTTGTTTTGTGTTTTTTATTAGGAGGGAAAATTTGGAAAGGTGAAACATTTTAAAATGCTAAAACAGATGTCCTATAATTTGTGATTTAGATTATGGATAAATTATGAATAGTGAAATATATGACATTTGAATCTCAGTCATAGAATGTCATAGATTTTTCAAAAACCCTTTAAATGATTTTGTATCGAATATATATATATAGTTTATTTTCCAGAAATTCTCCTGTGGTTGATTCTAGGTTAGCATTTGGCACAAGACGTTTAAGTGAGATTTGAAAGAGTGAGAAATGGTACCCACTACACTCTGAAAATCGTGCTACAGTTTAACCTTTCTTGTCATTGTGAGTCGCAATTTTTTCTCTTTTCCCCTTTTAATGTCCAGTGTTTCTGACCAACTGCCAGAATTGCGGACCTAAAGGCAATTTTCCACTTGCTACTGTAATTATGTAAGGTATGATGTCTGTAATAAAACCCTTATTCAATATCACTTCGATATTGGTTCTGCCTCCCTGGCCTAAGTGACTGACCTATCTGCTCTACTAACGGTATTTCTAAATACCTTTATCTAAAGAAATTTGCTGTTAATTATACTTGTGGCTACTCATTTACTTACAGCATCTCCTCTTGAAATTAAGGGAATCACCGACGAACACCTCTGCAATATAGGGATTATAAAATTAGTTAAATACATTTTTTAAATGCATTATTTAAAATATATTATTGGTATTTGGCACCTAGAAAAAATATTACCTTGTGAAAGTATAGTTGTAGAACATTTCATCTATCCTTTAAAAATGCAAGAAGTAAAGAAACATAAATAGGAGTCAAAATCTTATATTTTACTTATAATTTCTTTTAAGCCACTTTTAACTTATAGACAGTTTCTATTAATTTAAAAATAAACATGAAGACAAATGAAGGCCAAAAATATTTCATAACCAAACTTTTAAACCATGTATCCATTCAGCAAGTTTTATTGTTGTTTTGAAAAACATTTTTATACATAACTTTTACTCCTCAACATCAATTTCCAAAAATACCTGGCTCTCTCTATCACTAGTTAAATTAATTGTATATATTTGCCTTCTTTTACTAAGTAGTAAAAATAAATCAAACTAAAGGGTCTCGTTTGTGATTTTTCTCTACTGTATTCTGAACAAACATCTTACGGTATCTCTTTATGATTAACCTTCTCTAAAGCTTTCAATTTCTAGTTCCAGATTCTATTTTTTGACTTCCATTTCTTATTCCCCAGGGCTTGTATTTAATCTTCTTTTAGTCTACTTCTTCCAGGAGCAAACTAATGGGTAAGCTTAATGTGCTTCACTACATATGTCTGTCTTAAACTGCCCTCTTCTTCTAAAAGCATCTAAAGTACTTTTATTCTTGAGGGAAATACAAATAAGAAAAAAAGAATTTTGATATAATGTGGAGTGAAAGCAAAATGAGTGATAAGGTATTTTTAGAGAAAGTATATCCGTATCACAGAAAAAAAAAAGTTAAGAATGGCACAAATTCCTAGGAATATATACATTTTTCAGAAATCTCTATTACCACAAGAATGAAAATAACACATTTTTATACTTACCTTTAGAGATTTTTTTTTTACCTTTTTTTTTTTTTTTAAATGACCTCACCAGATCTTTCTGAGGGGTGATTACTATTAAGTTACAGATTTCTTCCAAATAACTTGTTTAAATGTTTTAAAAGTATTCTAACTTGTACAAGTTATTTCTTCTAAATAACTTGTTTAAATGTTTTAAAAGTATTCTAACTTGCATTTTACCTTCAAACAAAATGATACTTTTACAAGCATATAAAATTGTATTGTCTTATAATTTTTTTAATGTGCTGCCTTGAAAATACAGATATATTCTGTCCAATTTTTCAGAATAGCTGCACTTGATTGTATGCATTTAAAATTCCTTTATGTCTTTTCATACTTGATAACCCTTTTTGTCTTGAATGATATTTAATTGTCTGGATATACTACAATTTATTTATTTATTCTCATATTAAAGGATATCTTGGTTGCTTCTAAGTTTTGGCAATTATGAATAAAGCTTCTATAAACATATATGTGCAAGTTTCTACATCGACATGTCTTTTAATTTCTTTGGGTTAATATCAAGGAGTGTGACTGCTAGATCTTATGGTAAGAGTATGTTTAGTTTTGTAAGAAACCACCAAAGCACCTGGCAAAGTGGTCATACCATTGTGCATTACTACCAGCAATGAATGGGGTTCCTGGGGCTCCACATCATTGCCATCATTTTATGCTATCAGTATTCAGATTTGGGCCATTCTAACAGGTGTGTAGTCATTCTCATTTTGATCTCAATATAGTGGCCTTATTTGCCTGATGACATGCGATATAGCTCTTCTTTTCATATGCTTTTTCACCATTTGTATATTTTTGGTGAGGTGTCTATTAGGTGTTTGCCCAATTTTTTAATCAGGTCGTTAGTTTTCTTGTTGCTGCGTTTCATTAATTCTTCATGTATTTTGGATAACATTATTTTATCATGCCAGTCTTGCAAATATTTTCTTCCAGTCTGGGTCCTATATTCTCATTCTCTTGACATTGTCTTTCAAAGAGATCACAAATGTTTAATTTTAATTATATTTAGCTAATAAATTCTTTTTTTTTTTCATGAATTGTGTCTTGGCAGTGTATCTAAAAGTAATCACCATATCCAACATCATTTCAGTTCTTTTATGTTGTCACCTAAGAGTTTTATATTTTGGGGGATTTTTCACACAGGTCTGTGATCCATTTTGACTTAATTTTTTTAAATGTATAGGGTGTACATCTAGATTCTTTTCTGGCATGTGAATATCCAGTTACTTCAGCACTATTTGTTGAAAAAAATGTTCTCCATTGTATTGCTTTAGCTCAAAATTTAAATAATTAATTGATTGTATTTATGTGGCTCTATTTCTGAGCTCTCGATTTTGTTCCATTGATTGATTTTTTTATTCTTTTCCAATACTGCTGTATTGATTATTGTAGTTTTACATTGTCTTGAAGTTGGTGGTATCAGTCCTCCAACTTTGTTCTTCTCCAATATTATGTTGACAATTTTGGATCTTTTGGCTTTCTATATAGAATTTAAATCAATTTGTCAATATACACAATGTCACTTTCTGGAACTTTGATTGTGATTGCTGGCATCTATACCAAGTTGAGAAGTGACATCCTGATGATGTTGTCTCCCGATCCATAAGCATGTAATAGTGTGGATTTATTTACTTCTCCTTTGAATTAATAAGCAATTCTAAAGAGGTTGTAGGATACAAGGTTATTATACAAAATTCAATTACTCTTCTATATGCCACTATGAGTAAGTAGAATTGGAATTTAAAAACACAATATAATTGATGTTGGCATCCCCCCAAATTAAAATCCAACATAATATATACAAAATCTATATGAGGAAAACTATAAAACTCTGGTGAATGAAATCAAAGAGGTAAATAAATGGGGAGATATTTCATGTTGCTCTTTGGGGAATTAGGATATGGGAAACTGATACTGAAATATGTAAATAGAGGGATATTCTGTACCACAGAGGAAATCTGAAATTATGAATCTCTGAGCGTCTCACACAGTGACTATCAGGAAAGAATAAAAATGACCTTTATAATTTGGGTGGGAGCATTTGGTTCTCAGGATTAAAAAAAAGGTTGCATTGAAAGAGAACAAACGGTTTAGACTTAATGTCATTTGAATGTGATCAAATGTCACCAGGGAAATACACAACCTCTAACTTCCAAGGAATGTTTGCCACTCAACATTTCTTAATCCAGGCTGCTAGTTTTTCCTCAGAAAGCTCTTACCATACAGAAATATGAAAAAAAGAAATCATTTAACTTGGTTTCTTGATAGGCACATATCTGAAATTTCACATCTTTTTACAAATTATGAGATATGAATATCTTTACACATCTAAACTTTAAAATATCACATGCAATGAGATATAATTATTCATATGCTGTTAAATAAATTATTTATTTAAACATCCATTTTCTTTTTTTTTTTTTTTCTGGATAACTCTAAACCATCATGAACCTTGCTCATTTTAAGTAAAGTTTAATTGAGATAAATCAGTTATATGAATACAGAAATTCAAAATTTCGAACAACGATTTTAGAAAGGTTTTTTTCAAGTTATTCTCAAAGTAGTAAACTATAAATTCTCTTTTATTATTTATAAATGCAGTAGTTATGTTTGTTCAGTAAAAGGAGATACAATTTCTATGGCAAAATGTTTTACTCTAAATTTTAGAAATATCTTGAAAACTTCATTTTAATACAGGGAAAAAGGGCAAAATAAACTTTTTATTTTTTCCAAAATCTTGTTATTCACTGTTTTGACAGAGTAAAAATACCAAGATTTAGGGGTAGGTTAGTAGGTGGCTTCTACCTTAGTTTTACTTTATGAAATTTAGACTATAATCTATTTTAAAGACCATTTGTATATTTCAGTTATTCAGATAAATATCTCATTCATTACATTGACTCCCTTTGAAAAATCTTAAAAGTAACAAGGCAGAATTCATCTTGATTCACTTTTATGCAATAAGTTCTCTATATATCAATAGTAGGATACGCCTTCTTTTTCATAGTGAAGATTCAGAAAGCAATTTTTACGAGACTAAGGTAAGGCTATATCCGAAGGGTGAAGCTTTTAGAGTTGATATATTTCTAAAGATTAAAGAAACACTTAGTAAACCCAGGTGTGGTTTTCTTTTACATAAAATGTTATTTATAACATAGTATCATGAATTATTTACAAGCAGTGGAGTCACTTGCAACAGGAGTAAACAGAATTGATGATGACCTTCAGTTCACTATACTGCAGAAAAAGCAATTCTCTCATTAGGTGTACACTGGAGAATAAAAGAAGCCTTTGCCTCATGAATAAGTCACTGCTTGTTCCCTCAACCCCTTTATTTCACTATGGAGTTGAAAATGCAAGTGTATTATATTTAGGTTGCTTTCAAATATAATGTGAAAAACAATTGCAAATGAATCTAAACCCAGCTCTCTGGTAAATAGATCTGATTATGGTCTTTTCTATTAGTATGCCACTTAAAAAGGTACAAATGGGATCTTGAATATGGAAGTAAATGTCAGATAAATGTGTAGATATTTCAGCCATTTGTTAATTAGTCTTTACATTGACCGGAGTATTAAAATTATGATGGAAAAAATTTCCTGAAGCCATCTCGAACATTATTATGAGATATTTTCCTCCTAAGGCTAAATGATTTTCAGAGTGGCAAAGAATCTCTCCTCGATAAAATTTAGTCAGTCTCCTTTGAGCCCTCTGCTTGACTATGTCCAACCTTCAGCTTCTGTCTCTAATCTTAAAGATTCCATTTTTAGCAAAAGGTTCTGGTGTTTTGTTTTGTTTTAATAAGAGATAGGTCTTTCTTTTTATGATCTGTGAAAATATCATTTAGAATTTGTAGTAAACTATAGAAAACAATGTTCTTATTTTCACTTATTAAATAGAGGTTATGGTGGAAAATCCATGAGCTTAGGGCAAGTTATCTGTGCATTTCATTTTTCCATGGATATCATATTTCTCCAAAGGGTCACTATGAGGTTTAAATGATATGGCATACAATAATCATGTGAAATAGTTCCTGGTGCTTAAGAGATTTACAGGAAATATTAAATCTTATTGAATTCCTTTGTAGTTTTGCTCAAATTAAAATCACTAGAAAAAGGAAACCTAATATAGCCTGGGGATATATGGACAGATTTTCTGGGAATGTAACAATTAAGCATATAGTAGGAACACTGACATGATATTCATTGAATTGAGTTAAATTGATTTTATAGCTTGTAAATATAAAGTTAACATAGATAAATATGGCTATTTTATAGTAGACAATGAATGATAACTACAATAGATGGTTCGTTAAGTATTGTGTAAAAAAAGAAGATCAATGAAAAAGAAACAGGGAAAGGTCAGAATAGTGTTAAGTCTGAAGGAGTAGGGCAGTTAGAAGAGGCTTAAAACATGAGCATTTTACACTTACGTTCTTCTCCCACTGACTGGTTATTATAATCAGACATTCCACTGGGGTTGTCTGGGTGGTCTTGTTATCTGAGATGAATATCAGCTTAGAGTTAAAAAGAAAGAAGATTCCTGATATTAGTGAGTTAAAAAAAAAATCACCCAAATATCACCAACAATATCATCTAATAAGCAAATCATGAGATAGTTATTTTTTAGGGGGCGGGGGGGGGGAATTATCTAGAGGCCTCGTTTCAACCAGCAGAGTCAGAGGACAAAAAATAGTAACTTTTATTATCAAGAGGATATTATCATTTGAGGATAGTCTACACATATTTTATACTGAAAGCACAAATGTAACTGAGCACCAAGCACTGTAGCAGAACTAAGCTCTAAAAAGCAACATGAATCTGTTTATAAAATATGCCATTTCAAATGAAAAGGAAGGTCTTAGTGTCTTCTAAAACTTGCTATTTTCTTGTTTACTTCAGATTTAGTGTTGTTACATGTTTCTGTTCTGATTTTGTTAGTATTGCTCATGCATTTATGTAAATAATAGAAATATTTCATACTTTTGAATTGAAGGGACAATATTAATTTTAATATGTGGTTAGAAAATACACAAGGATCTAAAAATGAGTATACGTCTTTACCGAAAAATAATTTAATCTACTTTGAATTAAAACAGTAAATATTCATTTGCTTTCATTAACATAGTTTCAAAAAAGGTATGTAAATAAAAATCAATCTTACACTGTTTAAATAATTTTGGAAAATAATTACATACCATATATAATAGTGATGTTGTCACTGTTCGGTCTATCTGAGCCCCAGCGCTGCCCCAGTAACATGGGATGCTCAGTTCTTTTCACTTACGCAGAAGTAATTCCAGCTCAGCGATATTTAGAAGAAATAAGATTCATTAAACGCATATTTTAGAAGATGAGCCACGCTGAGGAAGCCTGCAGCCCTGTGGAATTTGGGAGGTGAAAAGATTAAAAAATAAAAAAAAGACAGTACACTCCAAGGGAAGAGCAGGTATTCAGGGAAGAGAGTTTAACAATGCAGAAGTGGGAAGGTCTGTTTATATTTGAACTTTAATGGGAGGTCACAAACTATCTGTATGTGAGGTCACCTTCACTGACAGTTGGCTGCTGTATAACGCATTGCCTACTGTGCATGTGCTTACCCAGAATTCAGTCTGTTATAATTAGATTCATGAACTTCTGGGCATAGGCATGACATTATAATGAAGGTCTAATAAGGCTGATGTTATGGGCAGGTTAGGTTAGTATCTTCTGTGCAAGCCTCTGTGTCCGGGTTAGGCCAGCTATAGGTTTATGGCCCTCCTGTCCTTTGTTTCTCGGGATTCAAGAGTGATTGTTTAAGTACAGAATGGGTGTTTCCTGGGCCATCTCCTGTCTGTCTCTGGGCTGGGCCTTTGCTCTTTTGTTTCCTCCATTGCTCATGTCTGTCTAATGACCACAATGTAAGTTCTGAATTTATGTTCTAGTAGTATATATTTTATTCAACATATTTCAAAGTTATTTCTTTCAACACACTTTCAAAGTGTACATTCCCAATTCTCTTAATGGTATACAAGCCAGCTGCTAAAATTCATTTAAAATTACTTCTTAGTAAAATAATACGATCCACTTCTAATGTATAGTATATGTTCATTATATGTTGTTACGACTAGAAAAAATCTCAAGTACTGTAAAATTAAAAAATATATATTTTAAAATGAAATTGATAAATAAAAGTGCAGGCCATAAAACTTTATTAAAGAATTTCAATTAAATATTTTCTCACCTCCTTCATGACAAGAATTTATGTGTTTCTTGTTTACCTGAAATTGTAGAAGACAATAACTGTTAATGTTTGCAGTGGCATTAATATATATTCTTGTTTCTCATTAGTTGAAAAAATATGAGCTGTGGTTTAATTATAGTTTAATAAAGCTAATTTCTTATAACTACTTCAGAATTTATAGGTTTTGCTTTTTTTCGTCTTATTCCTTTTCTCAGCCCAAATCACAAGTGATCTAGACCAAGATTGTGAGGTCTTGAAGGAAATGAAAAGTGAGCAAACAATAATTTCCATCTCAATAGAGGTCACTGACCCTGAGAGAGATGTGTGTTTGTGTGGGAATGTAGTTGCTTTGGATAAAATTAGTTTAGTTTGGATTGAATTTTCTAATCCTTGAAAATATAAAGTGACTGTGCTATTTGCTATAAAAGATAAGAAGGTGTAAGTGATCTGGAAGTGGAAAAAAAAAGCCTATGTAATGATTCTTTCCATTGAGTTTCTCCTACTTAATAAGCCAACGACACTTTTTTTTTTGCAAGTTAAGAAAAGCAATTTTACTTTCATAAGTATTACATGGTATAAAGCAGAGTTAGTGTATTTTTATTTTTCTCACAATCTTTCTCAAAACAAATATACTGTGTTCCCCCCCCATTTTTTACTCATATCATAACCCTAAGCAAGTGATTAAATCAATTACATATTAAATTCATTAAAGAAAAGCGAATTTTGTCCTTCTCTTTGAAATTAAGATGCTTATATTATGCCCAGGTCCAATTCTAAAGTATTAGTGGTTTTTTTTTCATTATTTTTTGGGGGGTATTGTTTTTTTTTGTTGTTTTTGTTGTTTGGTTTTCTCTTCTTGACAGTCAATTTTTAGAGTAAAAATTTCTTTTAAAATAACAAATTGTATATGAGAGTGTTTTGAATAAAGAACTCTCACTTTTTTACTATAGGCTACAACAAATATGAAAGGAAAAAGTGTATTAACTCTCTTTTTCCATAATTGCATGATGGCTACCACACTATATTTGCATTTACCCTTTCAAATTCCTGTTAGTTACAATATGATATTAAAACGGAGGACAATTTCAAATGTTCAGATTATTTTTGCATGATTTCAGATTCTAGAGGCAAAAAATAAGTAAATGATTGTAGTGCCATAATATTAACAATAAGTATTATATAAATTGCTATGTAAAAGTGAGATATGACCAAGAAACATTTTTGTAGATACCTCATTTTATGAGATAGTTGCAATGTCAGATATTGGCAATCTAGAATTGATTCTATTTTGTGCTAAACAGATAAGTATGAATTTTAGTCTAGTAGTCTTTTGGGATTCATTTTAGGTTTAAATATGGTTCTTGCTCTCAAAACACCATTATTATAGAACTATGATTTTCTCTATACCAACCACAGAGTACCACACTTTTAGGTTTGTTAATATTTATTATGTCCATTTAAATAGGAATGGCTTAGAGATTGATTGAGTCCAGACAAAAATTCATTTATCAGCTTTTTTACCCCCTCAGTTCCTCGGTGTCTAGAGAGAATAATTGCCACTGCAGT
Source organism: Eonycteris spelaea (assembly GCA_003508835.1). NCBI lineage: Eukaryota > Metazoa > Chordata > Mammalia > Chiroptera > Pteropodidae > Eonycteris > Eonycteris spelaea. The sequence continues at coordinate 14,602,731 of PUFA01000021.1, forward strand.
AACAATTGGTTGCAAAGCTAAAAATTTATGTGATAGCCTGGAAAGATTTTTAAACTCTATAAATTTTGGCTGTGTTTAGTGTTATTTTATTTGTATGTGCTTCTATGATATATTAATTTAATATCTACTTGAAGTATTGATTAACGTCTCTGGCTTTCTACTAGTACTTCTATGAGTTTTATAGTTACATTAATTCAAATTTATTTCTTCATTGTGTCAAAAATCAAACTCGAAATCAATCTTGATTAATTATCTATATGGTTGTCATATGCATAAGTTGTATCTACTGTGGGGACTAAAAAAAATGATACTTTTCCTCCAACTTTTTAAGTTCTTCTAGCTGGTCTAATAATCAAATTAACAGAAACAGATTAACAGGAGAAAATCAAATGTTTAATATGTACTCATGGGTAATTCACATAAGCATTAAAATTCTAAAGACAATGAAACAGTGTTGGGCTTATAAAACATTTGGACAACCTTGGAACCACAGTTGATTAGGGCTGCAGCTGGGTTACAGGGCAGCTTGAGGGTCTACAGCCAGGTCTGTTACAGGATTGATAGCAGGTATGGCTCCTCTCTCATCCCTTGGAGATGGGGCTGGTAAGACAACCATGAATAATTGGGACTAGGGCAGAGTGAAAAGGTGCACAGTCCTGTTCTCAGGTTCCCATCTGGACTGCAGCGGGCAGCAAGCCTGCCACCAGGGTGCGGTCCTGCCTTCTTAGTCTTGGGCTTCACCAGGGTTTTGTAACCTCTTACCTAGGTGCCAAGCCCACCACAAAAGCATTTTTGTCTGTGGATGGCTTAAAAATTATGTTTCTATGGGAGAATGAGGAATGATGTCATCTTGATGACATCATATCAACGTTAATTTTAAAACTTAAGATTTCTGTTTCTAAATTAAGAGTTAATAGTTTAAATTAATGGCACCTTAATATTTCTATTTTTCTTTTAATCACCTGGATAATTGTAAAAAAAAAACAGTTTATATTAACATAAACTAGACTATTTATAAATGTGATAAGAAAGGTAACAAATAAAAATATATTGTTATAACTGATATTTTCACTATCCTCACTTAAGATCCATCAAACTGAGAGGTGTAATTATTTGATGAGACACATCTCCATTACCTACTTCTGTCTTCTAATTATGATACGTTTGTATTGCCACTGGTAATGGAGAAATTAGTTTACCCAAGCAAGAAATCAATAATTCAAACTTATAATTAAATTTTATTATGAGAAAATTTATATATCACTGTGGACTCAATCCACTAGTTCTTCTCAATAGTTATTTTCTAACTCATGCATAATTAAATATGCAAATTAAAATATCTAGTAATAATGATGTAATATTTTTATTAAAATCAATAAAGACAGACACACAGGAGATCTATAGTTTTATGGATATGCAATAAATATGAAATTAATAAACACTAAAGAATATTTATCAAATATGTCATTTATTGCAAATCAGTGCCACTTAAGAAATTAGTTATCCATTTCCTTTGTAAAAGTCTTGTACATATTAATTTGAGTCAATTATTTCTTCACCAGTGGCCATGTTTATACATCACAAGTAGGACTGGCTAAAAAATCTGTGAGACCCAGTGCTAATGAACATCTAAGAACGCTTGTTCAAAATTTATTACTAATTTCAAGAAAGTGACAAGCAGAGCATTAAACTTTGTGTGGAGCTCACCTGAATACTGGCTCCTATTGATAGGTAGCTAGTCAGACATAAGTGATAGAGAACCAAGGAATAGAGGCCCAGCCTAGAGCCCGCCAAAAGAACATCCTATTGGTAGTTAGAGGATTCCTCCTGCATGCCCAAAGACAAAGGACAGGAGGACGATAATCTATAGCTGGTTTAATCTGACTATAGATTCCGGTGTAGAAGGTACTACCCTAACCTAGGACTCATTATATCATGATTATGATACCATGTTTATGCCCAGAAGTTCATGAATCAAGTTATAACAGACTGAATTCTGTGTAAGCACATGTATACTAGGCAAAGTGTTACACAGGACCCAAGTGTCAATCAAAACGACCTCATACGCCAATCACATAGGAGCGCCTTTGTAACCACCCATTATGACCCAAATATAATTGACTGTCCAACTTCTGGGTGGTTACAGCTCTCTTTGCTGAAATCCCCTTCCTCCCTTGGAGCTTGCTCTCTCTAAAGTGTACTTTTAATAAATCTTTTCTAAATTATACTGACCCGTGATTCTTCTCTGTGTCAGTGAGGAAGAACCTAGGTAAAATGCTAATTACACTTCTGTGTCATTACCTCACCCTCCCCCCACCCCAATGCTGCTGGGGCGACACCAAAGTTCAAATCGCCCACAAATAGTAACACTATGATGACTGCCAACATTTAAAGAGGACCCAATATTCAGTCTATATAATATTTTCTAGAAAGTATAAAGGGAGGAAAGACTTTCCTATTTATTACATTGTCAGTATTATCCTGATACCAAAACCACGCAGAATAAAAGATAACTATTCTTAAAAAAAAAAAAAAAAAAGTTGACAATAGAAGCGGTTAATGTATAAAAAAATCATGGACTATGATCATGTAGGATTTATTTTAAGGATACATGGATGGTTCACATTAAAAAAAAAAATCAGTGTATTCCACCATACTCATTTAAAAAGAAAAGTCACATGATTATATCAAATATTGCAAAAAAAATTCGATAAAACTAATGCCACCTCATTAAAAAAAAAAAAAAAAACCTCACAAAATGGGAATTAAATACAAATTCCACAACTTTGTAAAGTATGTTTACAAAATACCTGCAGGTGACATCATGTTAATAAGAGACTGGATGCTTCCTTCTATTAGATCAGGAACAAGGCAATGGGGTTTGCTATCAACATTATTTAATTAATGCTGACATTTTAGCTAAAGCAACAAGGGAAAAAATGACATAGGTTTATTATATATATTAGAAAGTGAAAATTAACCTTTCTTGATTTTGTAGGTTATATAATTGCTTATGTAGAAAATCCCAAGGAATGTACAAAAATAATATTTCTAACCTCTGTAGCTAATAACTGAGTTTAACAATGTTATGGGACACATGATAAATATACAATAGTCAATCATATTTGTATATAGAACAATGAAGTTTTTTATATCAAAATTAAAATATATTAATGTATATAGTGAATTAATTTCATATGTAAATGCAATTGAGTTCATTATTTTTTTTAATAACTGACAAAACTTTGAAAAAGAATAAAGTGAGAGGCATAACTAATCTACTTGATTTCGAGACTCGTTTCATATATATGTGTATATGTAGTTATTGGGATCATGTGGTATTGATGAGGCATAGATACTGAGAACAGTGGTACAGAATACATAAACCACAAATAGACCCACATATTGTCTCACACCTTGCACGGAACTACTTTAAAATGTATACTTTGATGAAAAATTTAAATCTATAAAATATTTATTTAAAAAAAAAAACTGAGAAAATATTTTAAATATAGAACTAGGAAAAGAGTTAATAAACTTGTTAATGAAAGCACAGTCCCTACAAGGAAAATTTGAAGAATTGGACTGACTCTAATTTTAAATAATAAATAAGAAGGAAATTTTGCTTCATGAAAGACGTGTTAGAGGTTGAACTAACAAGCTACTGACTGGGAGAAAATATTTTAAACTACATATGTAACAAAATATTTGTGTCTTGAAAATGTGAAGAACTCTGACAATTCAATAATAACAAATTCTGATCATATAATTGAAAAATTGAGACATTCCATGAATGAGAATGCATACATGGTAAATAGCACATGAAAAAATATTCAGCATCATCAGGCATTAGTAAAATGCAAATTAAAGCCACAGTGAGATATCCCTACACATTTATCAGCATATCTCAAAGAAGAAATAGAGACACAAATGGTAGGGGGGGATGTAGAAAACCTGGATAACTTATACATTGCATGTGAAAATGTAAAATTGTGAACCAAGAAACTAAACATGCCCCTCCCATATAAACCAGTGATTGGACTATTTTATAAGTATTCCAAAACAATATAAAAGCAGGTTCATATATAAAACATGCACACAGATGTTTAGCAGATTTATTTTTAATAACCAAAAACTTGTTTCAACCAAGATGTCCTTCAATAGGCGAAGGGTTAAAAAAACTGTGCACCTTCTTACAATAGAGTACTACTCAGCAATAAAGAAAAAACTAATTCTTGATAGATTTATTAACTTTAAAGAATCTCTAGAGAATTACACCAAGTGAAAAAAAAATCTCTAAAGGTTATATACTGTAGTATTCTATTTTATAATGTTATTGAAGTGACAAAATTTTAGAAATGTAAGATTATTAATTTCCAGGGTTTAGAAGTTGGAGGAAAGTGGATGTTACTATAATAGAGAAATACGAGGGATATTTGTGGTGATAACAGTGTTCTGTGTCTTGAGTATATCAATAGCAATATCCTGGTTGTGATATTGTACTATAGGTTTGCAAGATGTTTCTTTGGGGAAAATAGTAAAGGGTAAAAAAAAAAAGATCTCTTTGTTACTTCTCACAACTACATGTGATTCTATAATTATCCTGCCATATTAGTTTAATTTTTTAAAAAAGGAAATTAAAAGGTAATTTGGCTTATAAAAAGATGTGAAAAATGAAATAAAACATTTAGTCAATATGGTACAGGCCAATGCTCCTAGGCCACAAACCTGTTCCACATGTTACCGTACAAAACAATACTAGATTGAGGTAATCATGTGAGAAAATGATGTAATGAGGAGACACAGTAAACGGAAGATGTATGAGGCTGCTGCTTGCAAAACAAGGCTTATTGTTTTACAGCAAACTTTTTATAAATAGAACGAGCAGACTCTAAAATAATGAGAAAATATGTAGTGTAGAAAGATTTAAACCAGTAACATAGTTGTTTCATATTATTAGCAAGTACTATATATTGTATATAATTTTATATACTATACTTTTATATGACTGGCCATACAGTAAGTTCGTTTGCACCATCATCATCACAGACAAGTGAGTAATGAATTGCACTATACCATCACTAGAAATATTTTACCTCCATTATATTCTTATGGGAACACCATCATATACGCAGTCTGTCCTTGACTCAGTCATTATGTGGCACCTGGCTCTATATGTATGCTTGTGTGTGTGTGTGGGTGGGTGTGTATAAATATCACTTATTTAGAAATAGGATCTCCTAAATTTTTTAAAGATAATATTGAAAACCTATAGCAAACATTATATGAGCATGAGAAAAAAAAAATAAATAAGCCCACTCTTATTGCTACTTTCTACTATTGCTCTAGAATTGATACAGCCTACAATAATGTAAGATGATATAAGAAGCCAAAATATTTTAAGAGAAGAAATAAGCCCTTCAATTATCAGTAATGTAATTATGCATATAGAAAAAGCAGCAGAATTTTAGAAATTGATTAGGGACTTTAGCAGTATTGCTTCATGCAAGATCATCATATAATTATAATTGTACCAGCAATAATCAACTAGAGTATATATTAAAAATAAGACAACATTCAGAATAATAACACTACTTATAATTTGAACAAATTAATTTAGCAAATAATACACATAAGCTCTATAGAGATAAATATTTAGCTGTATAAAGACTAAAACTTTACATACAAATAGAATATTGCATATTTTTCAAATTATACAATGCCAGGATTTATACATGAGTCACAAATTTAATGCAAAATATATAAAATCTCCACTATTTTGTGAACTCAGTGCCTCTATTCTAAAATGTATGTGGTGTCTGAGTCTCCTGACAAACTCCAACCACATGGAGAGGTCAAGGTGAGGAAAGTGTACACGGCAATGTCTGAGGAGAGAACGGTTAGGCTGTGAACAAGAAAGATTCTTTACTAAGGAAACAAAATTGTGTATGATTTAAGAGCATCCATACCAGTTAACCTAGGAGTGGAGGAAGTTAAATTCATGAGGAATGTGACAGTATGGGTGAAAATTGGCTGTTAGATGCCTGTTGATGACTAAAATGGCTTTCTGGGTGTTGACCCCTGTAAATCTTGTTTTTTGCTATCAAATTTAACTCATAATAATGAGAATTTATGATCTAAAGTAACAGAATTAGAGCCACAAAGTTCTTTTAATGCAAGCTTACTATTTGTGGAAAAACAGAAATGCAGGAAATTTAAGAGATTTTCTCAAGAGTACTGAACTAAAGTGTGACAGATTTACAGATCTGGGATTAGAAATTTATTCTTCTGATACCTGCTTCTCTTTTATTTCTGTTAAATGATGTTTTATGTTGTTTCCATATTTTTACATATAATTCAACTAATTGAATCTCAGTTGAGGAAGCTTGTTAACAGTTCTGGGAATCTTTTCTAACTGAAGGCCTACTTGGTACTACTTCTAGTCACTGGCTACCACCACCAAATGGTCAGATTCGATCATATATCAAGGTCTTTGGATGATACTAATAGATTCTTTATTGTCTCTCAAAATCGAAAGAGGTACTAATCGAGGAGATACTTACTGAGGAGGAATTGCTCACCTCAAGTAGCCTGTGTTAACTTTTGAAGGTATAAAAACCAAATTCATCTCATATATGTAAATAGTGGTGCAAGGAATATGAGGGCTCATATGTCCTTTTGAATTGCTGTTTTTATTTTCTTTGGATAAATACCCAGAAATGGAATTGCTAGATCATATGCTAGTTCTTTTTTAATTTTTGAGGAACATCCATACTGTTTTGCATAGTGGCCACACCAATATGCATTCCCACGAGTGGTGCACAAACGTTTTCTTTTCTCCACAACCTTGACAACACTTGTTATCTTTTGTCTTTTTGATAATGGCCATTCTAACAGGTGTCAGGTGATATCTCATTGCAATTTTGATTTGCAAATCATCAGGTTTTTATATAATTTGTAAGAAAAGCCAATAGTTACAATCCTAATTTATAAATCAAAAATACACAGGGATGCATGTTACGTTATTATGATATAGAAGTACATATGCTGATTATTAAAGTTTAAATTATTTGAGTTTAAAGTTTATTAACTATTAAGTACAAACATTATACAAAGAGGAAAAATAATTTATAACATAAAGTAGAAATTCCCAGTGCATTAAAATAAAAATTCACACAAAATGTTAACAATTTCAAAGTAAATAAATTTTATTCTAAAAAAATATAAATGAGATAAGCTTGAATTTTAAAAGAAAAAAATCACTTTAATATTAGCTAAATAATGTAACTCACTTATATCTATTTATGCCAGAAATACATCTAAGAGAACGTGTTTTATAAGTGTTCAAACTAAAGGGTGATCCCAACAACAACAACAACAAAAAAATGAGCTTTTATGTCATATAATTTATACACAAAAAATGGAAATGTAAACATATATTTCAGTAACCAGATGGACTTATTTAAAGAAAATAGATGATTTCTTAGTCAATTTAACCTGTTTTTTCTGAACCTATGACAGATCAAGTGATTGAAATACAAGCATGTAGAATATTTTAATGTTCTAATGAATTAAAATGGCAAAGTAAACGCAAATGAAATCCTATCCCTTACAATAAAAAATACAATTTTTTTTGAATGCTCGTTTCTTTCTGTTAAACCCTAAGGTCAAAATCCAATAAATTTTAAAATAAAAATAGTGATGATAACAGTTTCCAATTGCAGTCTGACAAAAGTAGAGATAATTAGCTGCAATTAAAGTCTGCATATATGATATAATTATCAAATCAAATAAATATTCTTAGAGCTATGAATAAAAATATAACATCCAGAATAAACTTGATGAAATTGTACAAATGCTTTGTGAAAATGTTCAAACCTTTACTGTAAGACGTTTCAAAACCTTAAATAATCAGCATTATGTACTTGGCTAGGAAAACGCAATACAGCAGAGAACAATATCTGAATATAACTCAAATATAAGCACAAAATTACAAGATTAATTTACATGTGACTTGCTGAGAGGTGGACACAATTCAGTTTTTTCGCTTTTAGTTCATTATTACCACTAGCCTACATGTAAAAAAAGGCCAGTGAAGAATCAGAGAGGAGGTCATTTCTTTCAAAGGAAAAATGGATGACTTATTCAGCCCCTAACAAACTGCCATAAACTGGGTGTCTCACTTCTGGAGTCTGGATGTGCAAGAATAGGGTGCAAGCAGAAGGAGGTTCTGAAGAGAACTCTTCTGTGTTACCGAGTGTTGACTTCTCTTGTATCTATTCTTGTATGGCAGAGAGCAGAGACAAAATGCAAGCTCATTCCTGACTCATATAAGGATACAAATCCTATTTATGAGGGGTACACCCTTATGACGTCATCTAATCCTAATTAATTCCTGATAGTCTCATCCTCTAATACCATCAAGTTGAGAGGATGGGGCTAGCCAAGCTGAGGAGAATGCGAAAGTGGTCTTGGTCAATGTAGACCATGAGTGGTCAGCATTAGAGTGCGTTTAGAAAGTGCATGCTGGTAATGAGATGTTATGTAGGTATCATCCGCACAGAAGACATCATTGCCAAATTAAAATAGCACCAGTCAAAAGAAACTTAGTTTGCTTTCATCACCCTTTGATACTCGTCTTGTCCGAGTAGTGGGTAGAGCTGTGTGTAAAAAAAAAAAAAAAAAAAAAAAAAAAAAAAAAAAAAAAAAAAACAAAAAACAAAAAAAACCCCCCAAAAAAACAATTAAATTGAATGCAAAAAGTTGATTTTGATTAGATTGGATTGGTAATAACTTTACATGAGGTTTTCAAATACCTGAATGTGTTTGGAAACCATCAGTTATAAGATTATCCTGAACATGTTTCAAAAATGTCATTTAATTAATTTGAATCAGAAACAGTTAAAATGAATAGATAAATGTTAGTTATGTTAGAATAATACAACACATTAAGACCAAAGAGGATAAGATGGAAAAGATTTATAATGTTAACCAAAACTGAAGTTTATTATTATAAATACAAAAATTTATATTAAAAAATTATCCTGATGTGCAAAGTGACCAAAACAAATCAAAGAAAAATGAATAACAATACCTAGTAAATACATGCAGTAATGCTTGACCTCGTCTATAGATCACAATATGCAATTTTCTATTTACATATTTGAAATATTTTTAAAGTTATCTTTTAATAGAGAAAACATCAAATGTTAATTAGCATATAAAGAAAAGGTACACACATATTTTAAAGTTGGACAAATTAGTGAAAATTTTATGGCAACTTATTTGGTAGCATCAAAATATTTTTTCTATATTTTCAAACTGGCTGACTCAATGAATAAAATATTTCTATTTTTAATAATTCCAAACTATATATATTGTTTATATATTTATTATTTATGTATTTTATTCATAACAATTATGTATTATATATTTACTCATATATTATTTCTATAAATTTATATATAATAATACATATGTATATATTTATATAGGTAATTTTGCATACATTATATGTGTATTTTATATGTGGAAACTGATTAAATCTGGCATATATGCATATAAGAAAATACTTTGCTTGTTAATAAACTCAATGTTCTACATATGTTGCTGGGTAAAGATCTACAAGGAATTATATGTTAAATAACAATTACAAAAGGTAGTGAATAATATGATTTATCTTGTGTAGACAAAAATTCCAAAATACTTTACATCTATCTTTTAATGACTTTGTGAAATGAAAATAATATCTTAGAAGGAATCAACAGTAGATTAGATAAAGTAGAAGACTGAATAAGTGATTTGGAAGTTAGCAGAAAACACACAATGAGAACAACAAAGGGAAAAAGAACCCTCCCTAAATGAAGATAATTTAAAGGATCTCTGAGATAACATCAGGCTTGCCAATATTTGTATCATGTGGGTACTATAAGGAGAAGAGACAGCTAGGAATTGAAAACATATTGGAAAAAAATAATGATGGAAAACTTTCTTAACCTGTTGAAGGAAATAGACATAAGAACCCAGGAAGCACATAGAGTCCCAAACAAGATGAACCCAAAGAGATTCAGACTAAGACACGTCATAATTACAATACCAAAGGTTAAGGACAAAGAGAGACTCTTAAAAGCAACAAAACACGAGAAAGCAGTTAGTTACCTAGCAAAGTGTTCCCATAAGACTGTCAGCTGATTTTTCAACAGAAACGTTGTAGGCCAGAAGAGATTGACATGAAATATTCAAAGTGATGAAAAGCAAGGACCTAAAACCAAGATTACTCTACCCAACAAGGCTATCAATTGAAATTGAAGAACAAATAGAGAGTTTCCCAGAAAAGAAAAAGCTAAAGGAGTGCATCACTATTAAACCAATATTACAAGAAATGTTAAAGGGGCTTTTTTTTAAGAAGGGGGGAAAAAAGATTTAAAATATGAATGATAAACTGTCAGTAATTACATATCTATTAACAATTACTTTAAATGTAAATGTTTTAAATGCCCCAATCAAAAACATAGGGTGGAAGAATGGATAAAAAGACCCTTACATATACTACCTACAAGAGACTCACTTCAGATTTAAAGACACACACAGACTGAAAGTAAAGGAATGAAAAAAAAAATGAAACTGAATACAAAAGAGAAAGAAAATAAGGAAGGAGGAAGGAAGGAAGGAAGGAAGGAAGGAAGGAAGAGAAGGAAGGAAGGAAGGCAGGCAGGCAGGCAGGCTAAGTAACAATATTTATACCAGAGAAAATAGACTTTAAAACAAAGGCAATAACAAGAGACAAAGAATGACCCAGTAATTTCAATAATAAGGATTTATCCAAAGAAACCCAAAACATTAATTCAAAAAGACATATGCATCCATATGTTCATTGCCACACTATTTGCAATAGTCAAGAAATGGAAGCAACCCAAGTTTTCATTAATAGATAAATGGATAAAGAAGAGGTGGTACATATCTACAATGGAATATTACTCAGCCATAAGAAGGAATAAAATTTTCCCATCTGTAATAAGTATATACATACAGGGTGTTATGCTAAGTGAAATAAGTCAGACAGAGAAAGACAAATACCGTATGATTTCACTTATGTGTGGGATCTTAAAAACAAAATAAATGAACAAATAAACAGAAATAAACTCAGATACAGAGAACATTCTGAGGGTTGCCAGATGAAAGGGAGTTTGGGGGAGATGGGTGAAGAATGAAAAGAGTAAGTAAGAAGTACAAATTTGTAGTTACAAAATTGTCATGGGATGTAAAGTATAGCATAGGAATATAGTCAATGCTATTGTAATTACTATGCATGGTGTCAGATGGGTACTAGATTTATTGGGTGATCACTTTGTAAGTTACATAAAAGTACAATCATGTTATGTAACTGAAAGTAATATAATGTATGCCAACTAATTGAGAAATAAAAGTAATTAATACGTTTTTCAAGTTAGATTATAGACAGAACTGACACTTTCTGTCAAAGTAATGCCTGGATTTTGCATCCTCTGAGTGTGGATTCTTGAGACACAAAGAATCTTAATTTGCAAATCCATTAATCAGGATGGAGAGAAATGATCAGGATGGGATATCTCTAAAGCTTTTGTAATCTTATATCAAATTAAAAGTTTTCCTTAAGCCATCTGAAGAATCTTTTAGAAGACATATACTATGAAGCTAATGAAGTGGATTTGGCTCCTACTAAAACTGCTCTATGGGCTGGAAATTTCTTCCGATCAATCCTACATTCCTTAGAGGTTTTTAGTCCAGTCATACTATATTCTGTATTCAGTCTGAAACTGATAATGTAGTGCCCTTGTTGCTGACTAAATTAATATGTAGCACTCATTCTTCAATTCTTAGTGTTAATTAAAGTATTCCTAAAATTTAAAGATTATTCTCCATGTGTAATTATCAAAATTTATTTCCCAAGATTGATTCAGCAGCTTAAGAGAATTCAATGTAAGGAATGAAAATCAAATGTGATTATTAAAAGTCAAACAAAAGTGCTAATGCATTAATATTTTTTGAAACAAAAATTAAAATATATCATAAGTTTTAGAGAGTGGCAAGTATTAAGCATTGTTTAATTTCCTTTTATATAGAGGAAAAAAAACTTAAAACTATGAGGGTAAAATTAATTCCCTGTTAATTCAAAAGGATCTAAATTTTAATAGCATCCAACTTTGCTTGCCATAAGAGAAAATGGAAAAGATAAAAGAAAATACAATAACCGATATCTACCTAGTAAATCTCAAGAAAAGCTAAGAGTAGTAGCTTCCTCAAGGGAATAAAAGCTAGCTTGTTTCACTTTATCTGCCAAGAGGGGAATGAGAAAGCCAGCAAAAACCATGTCTCGAAGTATACAGTGTCTTTGAATAAACTCATACGGTATTTCCAGAATCCAGAATTCTGCCAATAAATTCATTCTCTTTGTAATTAGAATCAAAGGAAGTATTTCCGGCCAAGTCTAGCTGATGTTAAAATATGTATTATTCCCATTATAACACATAGCCTTGGTAGTTTTCCTAACATGACAAGAAATTATTTTTAAATGAAAAATAATGAAAATTGATTTCTCTTTTTGTAATATCTTTAAAAATGTTAATCTCTTAAATAACATTTGTATGATCTTTATACTGTATTTTACATAGAGAAAAAAGAGAAGAAAAAATTCCATCAAAAGTATCGATACTGTTTTGTTATGGTGATAATAAGTATATTTTCACTTTTCCTAAAAAATAAAAAAATATATATATACCCTCTTCCTTCTTTGGTTTACAGTCAAGCAACTAAGCAATTCCCCTCAACTAATTCTTAAAAAACAAAAACAAAAAAAAGTATGGCTACTAAAGTGACTTTGCTCTATTGATTTTGCTAGTATATTTTAAATTGGTACTGGTTCTCCTTTCTCTAACCATCACTCAATTAAAATGTTAATAAATTCAGATACTTCTGAAACAATCTTCTTTATTTAGCATCACCACTCTATCTTCTTTACAAAATCTGAGATTTAAAAAATATCTCTAAATATAAAAAAAATTATAATTATGTCAGAATATACTCCTTATTTCACAATTTCACGTCACAAATTTGTGATGTGCTATCATAATGGAAACTGAGGAAGTATAATTATTAATCAGTAAAATAAACTGATATTACATGGACACTATTCTTAGGATTGCTTTTAAAAGCTTCAAAACTGTTTCTTTTCCTTAGAATGTCTACAAATATAATTTATAGAGTGAACTCTAAAGCTATAAAAACAACATAAAAAGCTTATATTATTAAAATTTCAAAATGAAAAAAGGGCATTAAATCAGTATGTCTATCTTCAAGAAATATAGAACATAATTTTTTAGCTGTTTTCTGTTATGATTTGTACAGCCTAACTTGAAATGACTGAAGTAATAAGACTTCCTTTAAACATTCTTTGGTATACTATCCCATGGCCTAATTCTAAGCATTGTTAGGAATTTATATGCATTTGAATTCTCAAGACATTTTTCTGCCTTGTTTTAGCAAATTGCTGTTCTTAGATGGCTTGATCAAAAAAAAAAATACTTTGATATAGAATCAGATGATAGAAAATGCATGATGCATTTTACATAACATTCACCAGTTATTACTATCTTGAATAATGTGTACTTATTTTCATGTCTTATTTTCCTGTATTATGATTTTAAATAGTTTGTAAATAGAGTTACTGTGAAGTATCTCACAATGACTAAAAATGGAAGGTGTGGAAGTTAAATGTGTTCAAGCAAGAAAGATTAATTAAAACAACTTGCACTCTCAGATAGTTTCCAAATATTATGAGCTTTTTTTGTTGTTTCTGTGATGTGACTACCAATTGTCATAAATAACAGATCTGATATTCTTCAACAAGTCATTTCAGAAAGTAGTGAACATGGCCCAGAACACAAATATGCATTTGCATGTACTTCATGAACACACACACAGATATATAGATACACATACATCTAAATATGCGCAGTATGCACTGACACACACATATGCACATATACTTACCTATGTGTGTGTATATCTATATTTCTATATACTTCTCTTTCTGTGTAAGCAGTATTATAGTAATCACTGTAATATAGAAACATTAAGGAGATATAGAATAAAATGTAAGTTGGAACCATCTCCACATAAAACGGTAAATGGAGTCACATAAATAGATGAGACTGTCCCAGATGGGAATGAAGGAGTGTGAGGAAAAAGAAAAAAGGTGCCTAGAAAACATTTGTAGGTGTCATCATTGAAAGAAAGGAAAAAACAAGAATCTATAAGGGAAAAAAAATGGATAGACTACAGAGGTAAGAGGAAATTGAGGAGGTTGAGTTTGACGAATATCAAATGCCATGTTCACCTTAGTAGTAGATAGATCTCAATTGTGTAAGACTGAGCTTGTGTCTGCATCAGCTATATGACATTGCACAAGTTTCCAAATGTCTCAATGTGTCATTTTCTTCTGCAAACAAACAAACATATATATATGTATATATACATGTGTATATATATATATACATGTATATATACATATATATACATGTATATATATATACATATATATATGTAATAAGTACATTATAGATTTGAATTTGAATAATGGACTATATATAGTAATCTTTAAATTCCTGTGTTTAAAGCCATTTTTATAATATTATATATCTCGGTCCCATAATTATACTTGTGTAATAAATGTCAATTTGCAGTGATTCAAGTGAATAATAAATTATTGTGGGGGAAATAGAATAATGTAGTCACCTAAGACTAGAGAAAGGTAGCTTCTATTTAAATAGATTCATTTCATATAGACTATGAGTGGTGAATAATGCTTATTATAGAATGTCTCTTATCTTTTTTCTTTTTGGTATTTAGTGCAGCAATTCAAAGCAGTAAAATAGCCACCTATAAAAGGAAGAAGTAACACAATAAATGCCACTGCAAGCTAAATCTTGATCAAAACATTACATCAATTTACTTTTTGTAGATACTGTGCAAAAAATTCTTCTTAAATAGTCATAGATTATTCATTAAAAGCATTCATTTTGCTTTCTGTATGTACAAGTTCAAGAAAGGTACAAATCTTGGTCAATAAATTATCCATTCCACTGCTTTATTTTGTAATTATGATTTCTGCAATTTTGTGACCCTACCATTTTTACTTTGTCATTCTGTATCCCCTAAAACAGTGACTAATTCAGATGAGTTAGCTCTGACCTTTAAAGCAAGATGGCAGGGGGGGGGCAATAACAATAGTTTAGTTAAGCTGTTATTCAGCCACTTGGTTAAAAACATGTTGGATTTATTAATTTTATCATTATGTGCAGTTAATTTTTTATATAAGATTACCTTAGGGAAAAAAAATCTCATGGTGTCTGTTTTATATATAAAGCTTAGAAATGTCAAGCTTTTTGGAGATCTCAATTATATTTCAAAATTGTATTATTACATTTTTTTTTCTTAATGCTAAATGTCATTTTGTTTGCAGGAAGATACAACTTGATATTTCCATTATATTAATTGAATGAATTAAATTAAAAATGCATCCTCAGATTACTGAACCAGAGCAAGGAGATGCCTCTTGCTACCTTTATTCACAATGCACTATAACTCTAGATTCAGAAGGTCAAATGCTTGCTACTGTTAGAGTTGCATTACCACATCAGGTGCAGAATGAGTTAAGACTAGCTATACATAGTCAATTGGACAATGATTTACATTCAACATTTAGTTTATGCATTAAACACATATATAATGTGAAGTTAGCCACGGTTGTCTGTTCTAAAAATGTTGCCAGGCTTATCTATTTCTACTACTTGAGTTCACCATGTAAATATTGCATTCTCTGATGTGTTATATTTTACCATCAATTTAATTCCATAATTTACTGATATATAGGCATTGACGATTGAAATTTTAGAATAATCATATTGAAAATAAAATCTGGCAGGATCATATTGAAAATAAAATCAGGAATAGGGAATTCCAAGTTTTTATTGCTATGCATATTGAAAATATATATAAAAAAAATTATGACTACTTTATGTGAGGGCAGTAAATATATTACCAGTGGGCTGCATTCAGCCTTCAGACATTTTTAATTTGAACGACTGTGTCAAGAAAAAGTGTCTCTAAATACTTTCCCATGTGTTGGTCAATTTCCAGTTTCCCACAATCCCCAACACTTTTTATGTCTACTGGTTGGTCTCATTTAGATGAATGCATTACTTGCCTCTGCCTTATAGACATTTAAGTTTAGCAACTTCATTTTTTTTCCCCCAAGAAACATGGAAGTATAGTATTTGCATATATACAATCAGATCAAAAACACATACATTAAGTGACAAAACATTTGTTTTTAAAATAAACTAAATGGGAAAAATTTCCTTTAGATTATTTGAACATCAAACTTTAAAAATAGTTTTAAAAAATTATGTGTCTCTAGAAAATTGATAAGAACTATTTAAAACTCTCTCAGGGAACCTGGATAAATAATCATTGATTTCCCATACATTATTAACATGATTTATTTATTTTATATCTACATAACAAGCTATTAACAAGATTAATAACATTCAAAGACAATATATGAGAGTACACAATCTATAATATTGCTTAAAAGTGAGTATATCCTCAATGGACTTCCGTAAAAATCGAAATTAATTGCTGTTAAGTGAATTCTTACTTGTCAACCTGGTAAAGTGCCAGAATTTTAACTTAATTACCATTTTAAAGACCCAGTCTCCAAATATAGTCACATTATTAGGTACTAGGGGTTATGATTTCAACATATGCATTTTGGAAGGGATACAATGCAGCCCATAACGACCTTTTTTTCCCATAATCATTAGCAAATGCATAAAAAAGAATGGAATGATTTATGATACTGGGCCATTCACATGTTAAAATCAGGTTACAATACTGCATTTATACAGCTTAGTTGTCATAGCTTTGTGTTTTGTAGGGGCAGTGCACGCGCACGCATGTGTGTGTGGTGTGCTCATGTGTGCGCAGTGATTAGAGAGACCACACTACATTCTCAACTTACTGTTATCTTACAAAGTTTATTCTGTACAAACTAGGTTATTATAAAGCCAAAACCTTAGTATATGTAAGTTTTGTTTTAAATCCTGATACCTTTAATGATTTTCCTAATAAATTGTACTTCTTTTTTCTCTCATTCCAAAGTATATATTTTCCTCTAGATTATTTAAAATAAGGAAAAACAAACAAACCACTTCTCAAAATATTATTGAATTTTATTCTCTTTTTATATGAAACAACACAAATTTATATACCATACTGAAATTTATATACCATACTGAACACCAATACATTTTTAAATTGACAAGTTGAGGTGTTTACTTTGTCAGTTAGGACCGAAGGTCAGATATTGAGAACTGACTGTAGTAGGCATATACAAGGATGGTGTGTGTGCACATGCACACGCATACTGTAACTACATATATGTTATAAATCCATATCTATATCTATGTCTGTCTCCTGTAAGGGAATAAGAAATTAGTTCACATATTAAATATTAAATTTCAGCCCTTAAATGACCCAATCTATAGTGTTCTAGAACTTATGGGTAGGACTACTGGGCATACTTAACATAGGCACCTCAAGATGTTGGACATATTCTCAAGAAAAAGTTAAGCTAAGAAAAGTTAAGTTAGTATAGTGCCCCGCCCATAATACAGCCTTCATAAATGTTTGTTAAATGCAGATGATATATTAAATAATAATAGGCATGGGCCAGTTTTTTGCCTTACTTAATGACATTAACGCATTAGCCAGTCTAGCAGTGAAGCTGAAGTATCTCTGGAGTTGGGAAGGGAGAAGGAAAAAGGGAAATAAACATCTTCAGATTTTGAATTAATTTAATCATTTCATAATGTTAATCAGGGTTGTTTTACTGAACACTTATCAGCAATTATCATTGTTTTAGTAAAAGAATAGAATTAATTTGTTGCTGTTATTCCAGATGTAAAAAACAATATCTTTAAAATGGTAATGTTACTGTGACCAGATTGTTGCAGAGATTGCCAAGATATATATCACTTTGGGAGTTGGTGGCAGGGAAATTAGAATTGCGATATAGAACAAAGTGTCAAACAGTAGAAAATGGACATATCTGCCTTTTTATCATTTTTTTTTTAAGCAGTAAAGAGGAGGCCTTGAAGAACAGGGGATATAAAAGAGGAAAATCCTGCTTAAGTTATATAGAATAATTAGTGGATTTGGATGTACAAAGGGAGACATCTAATGGAGTAATGTTATGCCTTTCCAAATTTGAACACATGCATAACCTTAATTAATCCAATGTTAGGTTTCCAAAAGATGGGTAAGTTACATTTAAATTAATTGCCTAAGGCTTTTTAGAAATTCTCATATACATGTTTTATGTATAAAATGATGAATGTATTAAGCAAGCATGCAAGTAGTTTATTTACTGTTCTAATCTTAATCTTTAAAGAGATGAAGATAATGAAAAATAACACAGAATATTTATGTCTTCCTGTGTAAAGGATCAGGAATTCTGTAAAAAATACTATCATAGAGGACAACCATGCTTCAGTTAGTATTCAATCAAGATCTCTGAGAAGGCGCAGTTAATGAATCAAAATTAATAAAACCATGGAATTTAGTGTCTAATAGAAGAATAAGGGAAGGGTCTTTGAAGAAACTGAACAAATGTGATCTTGATTAAATTATCTATTCACATGGCTATCAAAGGAAAGGACGGTAGTTAGAAAGATAAGGAAAAGACCATGAACAAGAAGTTAAAACTTTGAGATAATGAGGGAAATAACCTAGGGTTACTAGGTGACAGAAGAATGTCAATTTTAACCTCTGTTCTATGACCATAACTTCTAATTTTCTAAAGATTTTATTTTATACTATTATTATTATAATTATTATTATTAAAACAGAACTTATGCTCACTAGTTTTCAGAAAAATTTTAACAAACCTTCTCATTCCTAAGTTCTCTATTTCATTAATTTCTGGTTGATTAGATTTACTTCCTATTACATTTTTAGGTTTTGTCTTTTGAAAAGTACTCATAAAAATTAGAATTCTAAATAGGCCATTATTTTCATTCAGATCATTGGAAATAAAATTTTCAGGATTCATGGCTACCATGCTTGCTTTGGGAAAGTCAATAGTCAATTAATTCTTCTTATAAAAAGTCATCAATCTCTTCCCAAACCCATTTACTCCCTATCCCACTAGCTGTTGTATTCTGGAGCTTTATCATGATGTGTCTAGAAATGTGTTTTTAAAAATTTATTCTGCGTTGAATTTGCTGAGCTTCTTGGAATTATGAATTGGTGTCTTTCATCAACTCTGGAAGAATTTCAGGCATTGTCTTTATATTTTGTCTCTGACTTGTTTCTTGACTTATGGATCTCTAACTAAATATTTTAGATACTTGCTTTATCCTCTACAACTCTTAATTAGTTTTCCATATTTTATATCATTTCTTCCTGCAGTCTGACAACAGTTACATTTTAAATTCTCTCTTCAGCTAAGTTTAATTTATTGTTAAAATTATTTTTAAATTTTAATTATTTTACTTTTCATTTGTATATCTTAATTTTAATTTTGTAAGTTTTTTAGTTTTTTGTTTTTTTGTTTTTTTGTTTGTTTTGGCTTTTTGTCTTTGCTTTAGTGAATTCTGTTCCCTAGTTATTGTTTCAAGCAGATATTTTAAAAATTTAATCCCCAGTAAGCATCATGTTTATTGTTTTGTTTTGTTTCCTTAGGAGTTAGATTAATAGTAATTATACCCTGGTGATGCATTTACTAAAAATAAAGTATCTTTTGAAATAATCTTAGAGTTAAACTAAATATGACTGACTTCTTTCAATGGATCTCAGGTTGTGTGAGGCACATGTGGTTGCTATAAAGTAGGCACGATCTAACTTAATTTCATGCTCTTACAATTTACACATAAAGTGAATTCATGATAGATCATAGACCTAAACATAAAGTGCAAAACTGTAAAACTTATAAAAAGAAAAATAGAAGAAATTGTTTTGACCCTTGGTTTGATGACTTTTTAGATATAATATTAAAATTACAATTCATTTAAAAAATTTTTGTACTTTGTTAAGATTCTCTTAAATAATATGCAAGTCATTGACAGGAAGAAAATATTTGCAAATCACATACCTGATTAATGACTTTTTTCTTGAATAATTAAAGAACACTTAAAAGTCAACAGTAAGAAAATAAAACACCCAATATAAAAATGAATAAATGATATGAACAAATACTTCACCAAAAATAATAGATAGCAAATATGCATATAAAAAGATTCTCAGCATTATTTATCACTAGGTAGATGTAAATTTAAACAATAATGAGATACCTTTGCACACTATTAGAATGGTCCCCAAAACTAAAAAGGCTGACAATATAAAGTTCTGGCAAGTATAATTCATTACTAGTTGAAATGAAAAATTGTATTTACATTGAAAGGATTGTTTGGCAGTCTATTATAAAGTTAAAAATAGCTTTGTTATACAGTGTAGCATTCATGGTCCTAGATAGTTAATCAAGTTTTAAGAGAACTTATTTTTACATAAACACTTATATGTGCATGTTTATAGAAACTTTATTCATAATTACAAAGAAAATGGAAACAATCAAAGTATCTATAGATGAATAAATAAAATATATTGCATTTGTACAATGGATAACTAGTGGTAAAATGGAACAGTTTATTGATTTATACAATATGATGAAGGCAGCTTGCTTCTTTTACGTAGTAATCTAAAGGCCTCTTTTACATAGTAATCTAAAGGCTGTGTGTTACATCATTTGATTTGTATGACATTCTGCAAAAGACAAAAACAGAGAGAAAGGAAGTAAATCAGTAATTTACATGGGTTGGTTGGTGACAGAGTGGTTGTATAAGAAAGGGACACAGGGTCAATCCTAGTGATGGAACTATTCTGCATGGTAGTTCAGTGAAACGTTCATGACTTAATACCTTTACCAAAACCCATACAACTTATATTTGAAAGGGTGAAATCAATGTGTGCACATTGTTAAAAAATCAATCATGAGCTTAGATGATCCCAAGATGGAATTGAGACTGTGAATAAAATATCTAACTGCCTGATAAATATTCTGCTATGATCTCATTGAAGGGGTGAGGAAAAAATAGGTGATCTAATTAACTTTGGCAAATGGTATTTGGACTGAAATCTATAAGGCTAATTGCCAAAAGGAACTGAACATAAACACTGTATTCTAGTAGGTAAGGTTTTTTTAAATTATTATCTCCGTGGGTTAACATTTCAGATATCTATATTGGGGTTGAAGAAATACGTAAGTTAATAGGTTATGGTGCCAGGTAGAATTCTCATGATGGGAGAAGAAAGTGATAATAAACAAGGAGAAACATTTAGATGGAACCACTTTATGGTGAATTATAGCCGGAGACATCAAATTAGTTAAATATTAATCCAAATGGATGAATAATTATAGGTATATATGAGTACATAGATCAGAATGTGTACATGCATTTTCTGACTTTAGGTTGAGAGGACTTTAAAGCAGTGACACCCAGTAACAACAAGAAAGTCCAACATCCCTATTTTGGTTTCTAAATACCATTCTCAAAGAGGACCAGACATTTGTAGAGAAAGCGAATTCTAGTGCTGACGCAAGTAAAATACAATATTAATCTGGATCATTTCATAGTGTCAGAAAGCAAAGATTGTCTCAAAAACAGAAAAAATGGGATTATGTAACTTTCTCCAAACAATAAGAATCTCGACATCTTTTGGGTCTCCTCTTGGCTATGACACTTTCTGAGGTTGGTTTCCACTCATAGAACTAAAAAAAAAAAAAAAAGAAAAGAAAAAGAAAAGAAAGAAATTAAATAATGTAGTATTGGATTATAACCCATAATATATGTACAGATAGGGCCATACCAATATAATGAAATTGTTAAATAAAGAGATAAAAAGAAAAGACAAGTCTTCCTCATAGAATAATTCTGAATAATTTATTTAGAAAATCTGTCACTCTGGGACATGGAACTCAATTCCCTTTCCTGCTAGAACACTGGCTGGATTTAGTGACTTGATTGCAAAAATAGTGTGTAGAAAATAAGGAAACCCTGGCAGACACTACATTACCTACGTTATCAAGGGAGACATTGCTAGTGGTAAGTCGAGTTGATAGCACTTGCCTCCAGATATGGAATTATAAGAAAGGCAAGGCATTTTTTGTAGTATACTTCTCACAAACCCAAACTTGATCACATCGGAAAAAACATCTGGCCAACTCAAATCAAGTGGCATTTTATAAAATGCCTGACTAGAATACCTCAAACTGTCAAGGTCGCCAAAAATACGGAAAGTTTGAAAAGCTAAAAGCTATCACGTCTAAAAGGAGCCTATGGAGACAAGACAAATAATATGGTTTTCTGATAGCATCCTGGAACAGAAAAGTATATTAGTAGTAAAATTAATGATGAATGAATAAAGTATGGAATTCAGTGAGTAGTAATTACCAGTTTCGGTTTCTTAGGTTTGAAATGTACCATGATAGTGTAAGATGGTAACAGTGGGGACACAGCATTTGGTAGTATGACATAAGTACAATGGAAAATAAAATTAAGTTCAAAGGCAATTTTTACCTCAAAATATTTGTATGTCTCATTGCTATATATTCTGTAGCCCAGATTCACATCAGAAAAAAAAAAAATATGTAGCTTAAAAACAGCTAAAATAAATATATCTTTGATAAATGAAATATCTAACTTGATTAACTTGTTATAGATGTTATACATCAAAGATTCTGGCACAATAAATATAACGCATGTTCTGTTAAATGTCAAAATTGTTTTCATCTTGGAAGAAAGGAAGAAGATTGAAATTTTAGCTTTTTTAAAAACATCAGGTTATCTTTAGCAACATTTGAAATGTTCCAGTTTCTTTGAAAAAATTATATTATTTATAACTATAATATTGATCAAATAATCAAGGTGGCATTATTTTATTTTCATTTGATAAATTTTGTTTGATAAACCTCAGTGGTGGTATTTATTTATGAGCCAACGATTTATTGATCTTTCTTTAAAATTTATTTATTTGTTCTTTATTTTTCAATCACGGTTGACATTTAATATCACTTTGTATTAGTTTCAAGTGTACAACATTGGGGTTAGACATTTATGTAATTTATGAAGTGGTCCCCCTGATTAGTCTAGTACCCGCCTGGCACCATACATAGTTATTTTCATATTATTGACTGTGTTCCCTATGCTGGACTTTACATGCCAATTTTATAACTACCAATTGCCCTTCTTCCTTCCCCTTTTCCACCCTGCCTTCTCACCCCCTCCCACCCGGCAACCATGGGTTTGTTAATAATTTATGGATCTTTATATGCTTGCTATGTGCTGTTTGTTATAGCCAGCATGAAAAGTATCTATATGTAACATAGTTTCAATTCTTAACAAAATCTTACTGGGATTTTTTTTTAAAAAAACTATTCACTACAGTTATTATAAGAGTACTAACTAGCAGAAGCTAGTTAGTGAGGACTATATATTTAAACGGGGCCAATTTTAATACGTGGCCCCATAAAGGCCTCTTCTGATCACATATAGTTTAATTTCCCATGAATCTGCAAAAGTTTCTGCAAAAGTTTAATCGTATAGCAGGACTTGCTTCTAAGCAGTACCTAGTTCTTTGTTGCAGGAGTCTCAATCTTTCTTTAGTGTCCTAGTAATTTAGGTTGTGACTCTCATATTAAGGTTATCAAAAACTTAGCAGAGACTCTTTACATATATTTTGAGTTCATTCAGTGTCCAGTCACATCACCTAAAGATCAGGTAATTTACTCTGACCACAGCCTTTACTTGCTGCAGAACTTTCTTTTTCTTCGCCTTCTACTAAAACGTATCAGTCTTTGGAATTGTCTGCTAAAAGTTCAGGAACAGTATTCTTCAGGTATGTGCTGTCTACAAAATTCAAAATGCCTACTAAATACATTGCCTTTTTATTTAATGGTAAGAAAGAGAAGGTCCAATAACTGTCTTTTTCTTGTAGGGGATATCCCAGTATTGATCAGACCATTAGGCCCCTAAATATTTCTCTGTAGTAGCAGATGACTGAATCATGTGTGGCTCTGACTTTGATTATTCATTCAGTGTATGTGTCCTTTACCGTGACATCCAGAGTATTAACTACTTTAAGATTCTATCAAATGTGATGCAATCAGTATGAGGAAAGTAAGATGATCTGTGAACTGTACAAATAGAGAAAGGCTCTTGGGGTATATTGTAACAGAGGCAAGGAAACTAACATAACCCTTGGGCAAGACAGTTGATGTATACTGTAGGCCTTCATAGGTAAATGGAAGCTACTCTGATCTTTACCTTGATGCAGTATAAAAAGTAGATAGTCCTTAGATCAATAACCATATTCCAAGTTATAAATTCTGGATTGATTTTTTTTTTTCAGTTGAGATACCAATTAACACAGCATCTATAATTTTGGCTACTTATTGAGTTCAAATGAATATTCCTCAATTGTCGAGATTCTTCTCATTTTTGCATAGCCTACTAATGAATTTATTAAATATATGAAGCAGATGACCATCCATACATCTTTGAAATTTTTGAATGTGGAACTGATCTCTCCATCATCCCCCATAGTAATAAAATATTGCTGGTGAATAACTATCTTGGGGAAGACGAGCAGTTTCAGGGGCTCCTACTTCGCCATTCTGTCATTCTCTCACTGTAAATGTTAGGGAAGCAATGTGAAGTTTCCAGAGTCTAAGAATATTTATTATAATTACATACTCAAGAATCATCATAGTGACCTGTGTATTCATTGGATGCACAACAGGATGGGCCTAAAACAGATCACATCGTTTGGGCATTTTCCATGTCACACTACTCTGCTGGGGGAGGGCGTGATGGCAGTCTGGATTACCTCATATCGCTGGTAGCTCAGATTGTATTGTATTCCTGTAGCTCTTGAAAGATGTGGGAATTGTGTAGGAAAATCTCTGTCTTCCCCCTGTGTTTTTCTTTACCTCATACTCCTGCTAAACCACAACACTTCTGACCCAGATGCGTGGGAGTTATTTCTATGACACACAGCTCTTTGTGACACCAGCACAGTGTCCTGCAATTTAACTCAGTTCTGACAACATCTACGTGGATGGAGAAACCGTCAGATCTCACAAGTTAAGTAAGGGCTCAGGGCCCACAGTACTCCCAACCGTGCCATTTCAGATCCCAATCACAAGTCTAGGTTGTCATCTGTGCTTCTAACAAATTAGAAGTTCCACAACCGCCTCCTAAGGTTCATTTAATTTGCTAGAGTATCTCTTAAAACAAGAAAACAGTTTACTTACTGTATATTAATTTATTATAAAAAAGAGATGACTAAGTATACAGATGCACACCCAGATGAACGAGATACATTGGGCAAAGTATGGTGGAAGGGGCAGAGAACTCCCATGCCCTCTCCAGGTGCTCCCTGCACCTCACATATGCATTAACCTGGAAGCTGCCTAAACCCATGGTGGAGCTACAAATGGAGTTAATGATTAATCATACCCATGTGATGAATCTTTCACTAAAACACCAATACTATGCTATATAACAGCAGTCCCCAACCCCCAGGCCATAGACCAGTACCGTCTGCAGCCTGTTAGGAATAAGACTGGACAGCAGGAAGTGAGCAGTGGGCAGCCGAGCTAAGTTTCACCCATATTTGCAGCCTCTACCCAGCAGTAGTATCACCGCCTCAGCTCCACCTCAGATCATCAGGCATTAGATTCTCATGGCACTGGTTCCCGGTGCCTCTATAGCATCACAATTCATCCAGGTAGGAGTATTAGTAATTATAATGCTAGAGTATACTAGTTGTTGTTATAACCACTTACTACCACTGAAGGAATTCTTTCTGGTGTTTAATGAAATCCTGAATCCCATGCTAAGATTGTCCTTTCTAGGTCACTTTTAGGAGTAATGTCCTAGTTCTTTACCGAAAGTAGATTCTGAATCGAAGGTTATATTACAAGTTTGTTTGTTGTTGTTGTTGTTGTTGTTGTTGTTGTTTTTCCAGGTAGTACCATTCAGAAGGAGGGTAAGTCAGAATGAAAACAGTAGAAAATTAATATTGGTTGTGTAGTTATGTCATTCCCATGGTTAATAACAGAGCTCTTATATCCTAGGGACATTCTGAGATACTGTGTTGAATATACCTTAGAACTGTCTTGCATGGTGGAGGGTGGTCAATAGTTGAGTTTTAACTGTCTGGCACCTAATTGTCAATATCGATAACATTTACCTTAAGAAGCAGTTGTGCATATTTAATAAAGCATATTCACAAATTAGAAAAGTACTTTGCACATGATTAAATTTCAATGCAATATTTTTTGCTATTATAAAAACACATTTTCAAATAGACATTTAGTAACTACCAGAGTCAGAATATGAGCACATAGGCATAACACTTTGCTCCTAAATTACACTGCACAGCAGCAGAGAGTAGCTGCTTAGTGATTTGTACATTCATATTTCAAAGCTTATTATCAATGAATATTTTGAAATTGGAGTTAATTTTTTAAGTTTGAACTCATAAAACATATCGGCTGTGACTACATCTTTTAAAATTTAGTGTCAATTTCAAGAGAACTGGAAGAGAACAATCTATTTGAATCATAAAACAACAAATAACATTTGTTTAGCATCTTGTTTAAGGTTTTTTGACTCTGGACATTATGACCCATTGAGAATAAGTTTGTCTTATTATTTAATTTATTTATACAGATTTTTGAAGAAAGTATTTTCACAGTATATATGAGTTAACCTTCTTCTTCTCAAAGTTATATCACACAAATACTTCAAAACCTACCCGTTTGACCCCAAATCTCCTTTTCTCAGAGCAGTCAAAATAGAATAATATCCATAAATTTGAAACCCAATATTTCTAACAGTCCATTTTCTTTCTGGGTTGACTATTAGTCAGTGTATGTTCACATTTTGGGGGGAGGTGCTGGGGGAAGAGTTAATGTGCAAATTTATTAAATGAAGATAGAATAGAAAAAATATAAAATGAATTAATATTCGAAGATGAGAAATTTCCAATTTCTCTTTGTTTTATGAATGAAAAGATTAGAAAAACAGAGGTTGTTTTTCTATAGTGTACATTCTAGTTTTTCATACATATTCATTCTAATTGCTTTAAAATATTTGTATTTAAAATCCGGAAATTGAGAGAATTTTAAAGACAGGGCGTTTAGAATAATGATAATAGCAATCGTAAGGCATATCTTTATTGAGCCAGTAAGTTCTGAATTCATTATTGTATCAGTTTATAATTTTGAGGAAAATACCTCTTCCAGTTTTAATATATTTTACAGATGTATATTTATTTGGATGAGAACAAAAATATAAAAAATTACAGAAACAAATTTTGTGAGAAAATAAAAATTTGAATGAGCCTAATCATTAATGTAACATTGATGTTGTATTATATGCCTGTCCTTTGAAATATACATTAGTTAGCATGCCCATACTTCTGATGTTCATTCTTAATAATGTCAACAAAGTAACATTTAAAAAAATAAAAATGAGCTTTACTTTTTACTCATGAGTATTTATTTAATTCTCCTGTCACAAAGTAGGGGGAAAGACAAGTTGAAAAGGTATTATAATGGTGAGTGGAAGAATTTGGCACAATCACTCTCAATTGTATTGTGAAGCCTACAGGGAGACTAAATGCATTAGGTTGTATTTATATTGACAAAGGAGTCATTCCTTTTTGTGTTAAGAAGAAGGATTCTGCCATGACCCACATAAACACTACTATTGTCTGACCTCATTGAAACAAGAATCTGGTGAAATACATTCAGTGAGTCTGATCTAGTAGAGGTTCTCTTACCAGTTTAAAAAGATAAAATTACAAGATTCACATGGCCTTATTCAAGACTGTAAAGCTACAATAATCAAGACAGTGTGGTATCACAAAAGAATACGATATAAGTAAATGGAACAGAATAGAAAATCCTGGATAGTCTCAACAGTTGCAAAGGCAATTCA
This sequence comes from Eonycteris spelaea, assembly GCA_003508835.1. Classification (NCBI taxonomy): domain Eukaryota; kingdom Metazoa; phylum Chordata; class Mammalia; order Chiroptera; family Pteropodidae; genus Eonycteris; species Eonycteris spelaea. Next base: position 14,630,834 of record PUFA01000021.1, read on the forward strand.
AAAAGTGTACATTTTATTATAAACACATACTAAATTATTTTTAATGAAAGCATGTCGTAGTTTGTTTTATAATGCATTGCTATTTCGTATGGATTACATTTGTCTTAAAGTTGTAGTATTTTGCTTATAAAATACTTTATCATCTATGAATTTATTTTCTATTAATATTCATTATGAACTTATTAAGTTGATATTTTAATGTGATTGACTATTGTGGAGCAGAGACATTAGAAATGACTTTGCAGACATTTTCAGGATTAGGAACAAGTTAGCTGTAAAGATTTATTTTAAATATAATTTCAACCATTTTTATTTTATTTAAACTAAATAAACTCAACTCTAAAAAATTGCAAAATAATTTTTTCCGAAATGAAAATGTAAGAACTTTTAGTCCTCATTAGGTACTTTCTGTCACTACTGCTGAGCAGGCGGTTCTATATTCGCTTAGAATAACTAAAGTAATCATTGGTAATTTTTCTAATAGCCAATAAAGAACTGAATCTTACACACCACCAGACAGCTTAAAAGCTCAGCTCTTTAATTGTTGTTCTTAATATTCCATTTAATATTTTATTACTGAATGCAGTCAGGAGGAAAGCACTGGTTTATAATTTTCATTTTGAAGTGTATTTTGTGGATTTCATTCTTACCAAATTGATTTTGCAAGAAAGTTGTTTCAGGCATTTTGTCAAATATACCTTAAATTAAATAACAATGTTGAAAAAAAATCCAGACTGATTATTAGTAATGGGGTTTATTCAAGGCTAAAACTCTGATACCTGAAAGCACTTTCTCACCATTACAACACCTTTAATAAAGGGCTGAAAATATTAGAGTTTGAGATTACTCGTGACATTTGCTAGGGGATATTTTAAATGTCTGTACTTGCATTTCTAAAATATTATTTAAAACTTTTTTTTTTAATTTGTATTTAGGTTAGGGATATCTTTATCTATCATCTATCTATATCACCTATCATTGAACTGTTTGCCGTCTCTCACCCACCTTTGAATTTGCAGTGCATTCTAGAACAACAAAATACAATTTGGAATGTGAAAACAAAGCAAGAGTATAACTTGGCGATAAGCAGCTACTTCAGTCAACCTAAAGAAATATACCTATTATTGACTGAATTGTGTTTCCCAAAATTCATATGTTGAGGCCCTAATACTCAATTTGACTGTATTTGAAGATATGGCCTTTGAAGAGATAGTTAAGGTTAAATGAGGTAATAGGAATGGGGCCCAAGTCTAATCTGACTGGTGTCCGTATAAGAAGAGGGAGAGATGTCAGTGAGATGTGTACCAAAGAAGAGTTCTTGTGGAGACAAAGTAAGAATGTGCCTATCTGCAAGCGAAGGAGAGAAGACTCAGGAGAAACCAACCCTCCTGCACTTTGGTCTTAGACTTCCAGTCTCCAGAACTGTAAAAAAAATAAATAAATTTCAGTTACACAAGTCACACAGGTTGTGGTATTTTTATGGTGGCCTGAATATACTAATACTTGTGCATACCAAAACACGTTTCATCCTAATTGTCTCAGATCATGCTGTTTAAATACAACATTTTCTTTAAGTTTTATTTAAAATGTAGTACTATAACAAGACATATTTACCTTACATAATTTTCTTGACATTTTAATAATGAGTATGCTAGGTTTGAAAATTATAAAAATCATTGACATTTAAAAAATATTAAGGGACAATATGCTTTTGTTACTTTTTTTGTATCTCTAAAAAAAGATGGTGTTACTTGCTATATACTTAGCTTTTAATTAAAAAAAATATGACTAGCAACTTGCCTGCCTATCTATAACCTTCGACTTTGTTTTACTAATCCTCCTTTAAAATAGTCAAGTTGGGGAAGAGCTGAGTCTTAATATATTATACCTTTCAAGAAAATTGCAAAAATTAAAAAAAAAATGTCAGCATTTGGTTTAGAATAGCAATATGAAGAAGGCTAATACTGCATGAATTAGTCTGCTGAGATCTGTCTGCCATTGCAAAGAACAAATATGCTTGAGGTAAAGCTGTTCTTTGCCTGCCAGTTGATGTAGTTGGATAAGGACATGATTAATGCAATTGTGATACTCATTTGCGAACATGAATGGACAAACTTACGTATGAAATCCCACGTGCTACTAGAGAAAATATAGAAAGAGCCTGGCCCTAGATGGCATCACTGTTGCTGAAAATAACCAACTCTGGAGCTGCTGACCTCTGGATTTGACACAATATTAGGAAAACACAATTCTGAATTTTAAGCAATATTTGCTTATTTTTTCTGCCTCTCATACCTAAAATATCCTACTAATAATAGCTTAAATATATTCAAAAGTTACTCTGTGACAAGACTAGGCTAAGTCCTTGTATGCATTATCTTAACCCAGAATGCCTATAAAATATAAAATCTTTTAGTCTCCTTTTTAGAAATAAGAGATATGAAAAATAAAGTTTAGAAAGTTAAGAAATGTGTTATAGGGGAAATGTAGTGTAAACAAAGTGGGTCTGACGATGGATCTCCACATTTAAGTTTTTTATTGAGTTTATTTCCATATTTCCTTCATTATTTGGATATTGTCATAACACATAAGTTTGGTTTCTATATTTTCTAACTACTGATTCTGAATGTTACAATTGATTCAATCTGATGATGTTCTTTTTTGATAATTTACTAATTGTAAATATGGACAATGAAAAACACCTGTCATCACACCACAGGATATTTTTTATTAAATTGTCCAGTTATATGCAGAATGTGCTGTGTGCTAAGGAATGGGAAAGATTAATTCTAACTTTGATAAGTAAAAATGGTTAGATAGACATACTAGTGTTACAAGAATGTTTACATTTTTAAGAGCTAAATTAGAATTTTACCTCCTGGTCAAGATGGAATGACATGGACCAAATACTTTCCCACCAGAAACAACTAAAAGATTCGGAAAAAATATATGAAACGAGTCTTAATACATCGAACATCAGGATATGAAAACAGCTATTCTTGAGAGACCCAAAACAAATGATGTGAGCTCTATAAATGCTCTAACTAGACTAGAGAAATTGTCCAGGATGTAGAGCAAGGAATGAAAGCCAGCAGAGCTCAGAAATCTTGCTGAGATGGGGCTGGAAGTCCACAGAAGTTAAGGAAGCTTAAGTAAACAGGACAGGGTACCAGAGAAGAGAGATGATCAGACTTCAGAGATCTGCAGAGAGTTATTCTGAATGTTCTTCATGTATTAAGGGAGTGTAATAAGAATATACATTTGAGGAAAATCTCTAAGGGAGTGAAAAGAGCTAACTAAAATAATTACAGAGAATGGTCCCAGAATACACAGAGCTAGGAATAGTGCCAACAGCTAAAATGGAAACTCCAATAAGTTCAGGTAGCATCATAGTAGTAAAAAGAGCCTTGCCTAAGTACTGCAAGAATTTAATTCTAGACAAAATGAAACTGTGGACCTGACTAATCTTAAAATCAAGACTTGGATAGATCCAATTGTGTCCAATTAGCCTATCTAATTTTTAGGGGAAAAAAATCTCAAGAATATTTTATGGGAATGTAAAGACATCAATACACAATGTTAATTTTCACAGTGTCTACATCCAATAACAATTAACAGGCATGCATAGAAACAAGAAACTAACATTTAATGAAAGAAAAATCAATTAATCCAAACTGGTCAGTAATAAAGATAAAAAATAGTAGCAGAGGAAAATAGGTGTAAACTTATCAACTTAAGAAGTAAAACAACAACATATTCAGTAATATATGGAGATATAACAAGCATGTGTTAAAACAGGTAAACATTACAGTAAGAAAATTGTAATGTAATTGCAAGACTAATCTAATGTTGAAGATGATTCTGCATGGTTACTCACATTATGTATGTTTTGAGGTGAAGGCCTGATTACTTTTTCAGGGAACTCTGGTGAATGCTCAGTCTTGAATATAGAGATAGTGCTTCCCACTGGAGCAAATAGTAAGTGTATTCATTGCCCTCTGAAAGAGTACATGCTCTGCAATGCAGTCCACTGCGTGCAGTGTCACCCTCCTTTCTTCATGTGATCTTTATAGCATTAGACTTGGCCGGATGGTCGGGGGTGGGGATTAAAATACTGATACAGTGACCACTGCTATTTCTGTGAGTAACAATCATTTTACTATGATCCCAAAGCCTTAGTGTTCCACAGATATCATTAAACTGTGGCAGGTTAAACTGTAAGTTTTGCAAGCTGGGTAAAAATCTATACTTGTAGTGCTGAGATAGGAAGAACAGAATGCTGAAAGAAACATAACTTCCAAAACAAGAAGTGAATAGCCTTGGGGAATGATCATTATTATTTGGAAGAATCCATGGAAACTGACAGTAACTTGTCATTTTGTATGATTTATATTGTCTATTAATAAGGAAAAGTGAGGTAGTTGCATACTGAATACTGACAAGAAAGGTCAAAGACCTGACCGTCAGGCAAATGAACTTCGTTGCCAGTTCAGTATGCTACCTCAGACTCAACTTTTCATAATAACCAGCCTTAGCGTCATCCTGGGTGGACAAAATATCCTTCCCTTTTCACTATTTTAGGCAATGATTTCAGAGATAAATCTATATGGAAGTTGGAAAGAACATTTGGGGTCACCATTGGTGGAAACCAGTTACTCATTAGAAACACGGCCGGGTTCCTTGGGATATGAAGAGGTAGAAAGACTCATGCTTATTGAAGGAAGAAGGGCAATAGCTGGATTGCCTTACTGCTTCACCCCTTCCACTGTCTATTGTGCCCCACAGATCCACACGGTCTAGGAGAGGAAGCAATCTTAGAGTTCTTGCACTGAATACTGACTCTCGTAGCTTTGTCCTTCTTGAGAAACTCTGTGAGACAAACACACTTCCATGGAAACCATTGGTAAGACATTGACTGGTATTTAGGTGCTTACATTTTGAAATTGAGTTTACAATCCTCATGAAGATGACTCACTGGAGAGTGAATCAAAGGAATCTAGACAATTCCTTGCATTTATTATTACTACTCTAGACAATTTACCTAGCTTTTATGTAAAACCAACTAGTTGGGTGAAGAAACAATTAAGATATTATAAATTTGATGAAAGATATAAAGTCATATAGCTAAGAAGCCCATTGAACCAAAAGCACACGAAACATGAAGACAATTACATGAAATTATTTCATAGTCAAATTGCTTAAAAATTGTGATAAAAGAAAAATCTTTTAAGGAGGCTACAGGAAAAGAGACATTGGATACAAAGGAACAAAGTTATGGATAGCAACAGATTTCCCATTGAAGACAATGCAATATGGAAGACAATAGAACAACATTTTTATAGTACCAAAGTAAAAACAAACACAAAAATCATGAAACAGTTCATCAACTACAATAAATATTAAAGGAAGTTTTACATTCAGAAGGAATACTATATTTGCAATACATGATGGAAGCCAGGATCTATACAAAAGAATGAAGAGCATAGGAAAAACTTAGCACATAGTTAAATATAAAAATTTTTTTAATTATTCTTTTTACGAAATGAACTGTTTAAATAAAAACTGATATTGCATATATGTTAGATATATGACAAAAATAGCACGAAGATGAGAGGAGAAATAGATGTGTACTGTTTTAGGTGTGTTTTATATACAGTAGTGTATATCATTTGAAATTAGACTGCAAAAATGATAATTATATAAACTCTATACACACCAAATAGTTTATAGTTAATAATCCAACAAGAAAACAGAGAATGAAACCATAAAAATACTTCAATAATAATAATATAAAAAGACAAAAAGGTACAGATGAAGAAAGTAAAAATCAGATTGGGCAAATAGAAACTAAAAAAATGATAGTAGATTTAAACCCAACCACAGCAGGGATCCCATTAAATAGAAATTATGTGTACACTGAATTAAAAGGAAGGGGATGGATAAGAATGTAATAATTAACTCTATGCTGCCTACATAAAGCTTATCGTATATTCATTCAAATAGTTTTAAAAAAGAAAAAAGTGTTGCTAATGCTAATCAGATGTGAGATGGGTTGGCTATTAATATCAGGGAAAGCATATCTAGGAACAAGGATTTTATGAGCAATAAAGAAGATAGTCATAATGGTTGGTTTGAGAAATAACTCTCTTAAAGTTTATACACATAAAAGGAGCTTTGAAACAAAACTTTTAGAATTTTAAAGAAAAATGGACAATTCAAAAATTCAGGGACATGAATTAGCACGTATCTCTAAATACATGATAAAGCAAATAGAGATCAATAAATAACAGAAGACTTGAACAATACTGTCAACTCATTTGGCCTAATTAACATTTATGAAACACTTTAATCAAAAATAGTGAAAGTAACATTCTTTCCAACTGCACATAAAATATTTTACAAAACATCATGTTTTGGGCATAAATCAAGTTTCAGTTATTTTGAAATGATTTAAGTTGTGCAAACACTGTTTAGACTTCACAATCATCCTTTCTATATTAATGCACAGCAGATACTAGTGAGGCTAAATTTGTAGAAAGTTCCAGCCATGGATTCCTGTATGGCAATACAGACTTATCTCCATTCTCTAATATGTGGAATATCAAGATGAGACTTTGTCATGAATCCAGGCTCTTTTTACTCAAGGAAATTTATTTCAGAGACCTAAATACCCTTATCCTCTACTAGATTTCAGTCAGAGAGTTCTGAATTTCTCCCAATACTGAATATTAAAGAGAAGGTACAACTAAATCGGTTATATATTTCTTCTCAAACCTGAGAAAATAGTAGGTCTGTGATTGGTATTTCAAAATTCAAACTCCTATGCACCAATCCTATAAAATAAAATGCAGAAAATTGAGCTTATAAAAATATAAAAGCATGGTCAGCTATTTAGAAAAAAATATCAGTAGCCAGAATTGCTCAATCCCACTGTAAATACCTGCATCATTGATATTGCTACTCATAATTTGTGGTCAACTATCTTCTGATTAAATGAAAAGTTAAATGGCTTTTATTATGTACAAGTTGTAAGAGAGTCCATATTATTGGGAAATTGGATCAAATCAGTTAAGTGATTGTTATGTCTAAGTAAGGTTTTGATTTTACTTTAACTAGAAGCATGTTAGCATAGTCTTATTCTTGGAAATCAGTCTTTTCTCCTTGACACTGGCTTGCAAATTACTGAATTGTCACAAGAGCAGATATATGGACTAAATTCTGAGGATTTAATCTATTTTAGTTACTGGAAAAATAATATACCCACATTTTTCATAATATTATCTTGATGTAGATAAGACACAATGTTTTACTGTATATATAAAGATTATAAACTGTGTGATAAGCATTAAAGTAATCAATAATTGTTTATACAGGTTTTAATTTTTTTATAATATATATTACCATGTATACTTAATTTACTTGAAAAGAAAGGAAAAATTGTGAAATATTGAAGCAAGTCTAAGAAACCTATTTTTAAATCTCTATTTGGGATTATTTTAGTTAGCTTTAAATAGATTATGCAGCATAAAAAAAACAATTTTCACTTTTTATATCACCAAATATTTACTTCTTGCTTATTTCACAGGAGGTTTTCTATTTAATTATGCCTCTCATTGGCTTTGCTGGGCTCATATGAGCTGGGCTTGATTTGGTTCAACATATCTCTCTTCCCATAATACAAAATAAAGGAAAAACCACTAATTTAGACACATTTTTCTTATAGTGGAGATCAGAGCAAGGATGAGCTGAAATACATCATGCTTTTCATGTTTTCCCACAAGAGATTCTGTGTCACTTTGACTCATAATCCATCGGTTAAAGCAAACCATATGGATGAGTATAACTATAACTAGAAAGGAGTGAATAGTTGGAAAGAATATTTCAACTAGCCACAATAATATGGATTTGCATGAATATGAGTACAACTTTAAGAAAATTAGAAAAACGTTGCCCCCTGATGATTCATCAGATAAATTTTGATACTCAGTGTGCACATTTATACATTATATCAGATATGTGTACTCTGTACACCGTCTTTGTTGAAATGCTGGTTAAATATGTTTGAGATATTACTCAAATGTATGAGAGATAAAGGTGAGTAATGAGAATATTGGAAAAGTGAAAAGGCAGTCTGATGGCAAGAGAAGTCTAGACAAAAATGACTAAGAGCATGATGAGATCGATAGGTGAGCCAATACAAGGCGACTGGATGTCCAGGGGGTAGCCCAGGAGTAAGAAGAATGGATGGAAGAGAAAGCTTTTAAATTACTTTATTAGGAAAGTCAAGTGAGCTTTTTTTTTTACATAATGTGGAGTAAGGTGTAGTACTTTAAGAGGGAAGAATTAGGTACCATGTAAAATTTTAAGGCAGGCAAGTCTACACTCTCCAACAAAACAAATTGGTTCAACAACTATTTATTCAGTAGTCATTATGTGTAGAAATTTATTAGACTCTATGAAAAAGAATTAAAAAGCTAGGTGCTTCATTTACAAAGATGTGATTTTCATATGTTTATATAATCTATGAATCTCATACATTAAATAGGAAAGACAAGGGAAAATAAATTATAATTTATAGAAAATTTATCTTTTAAATGAACAATTATTCTCTTTTTCTGTAGATTTAGATTATATAGAATTGATTTTCTTCCAAATGTACAAATGCATCATGTAGCATAAACAGCCATTAGCTATTAAATCATTGATCACCTTTAAACTGTTTTGCCTGTATAGACAGTAATTCAGGTTATCTTATTCTCATATTTACCTATAAAATACTCGAAAATGTTATTTCACTTGGGGCTTTAGAGTAATCTGTTTATACTGCCAGATAAATTACTTGTGCATTTACCAGTATGAATTAAATGAGCAAAATCTCCAAATAATAACCATTATATTTAGGTGTGAGAATAGCCACCCCCTCATTGTAAGAATGTAAGGGAAGCTTTGGAACTTATTTCTTTTCTGGCTTCTGTATCAGAGCTCATTCCGTGTCTCATGAGAATGCAAACTGGAATGCTATTTCCTTAGATCAGGGTACCTAAAAGTAAGTTCTGAGAATTCTCAGCCTCAAACTTATTGCTCAAATATCACTAATTACAGTTATTATCAGTTGCAAAAAAACATTAAAACATTCATTTTAATTTACTACTGTGGTTCTCAACAGGGAGAGGGATGATTTGTCAAGTCTCCAAAGGACAGTTGGCAATTTCTGAAAACATTTTTGGTTTCTACAACTTGTGGGTGGTGGGGAGTACTGTCATCTAGTGGTTAAAGTCCATGAATGTGGCTAAATATCCTACAATACACAGGGCAGCCCTCCCACAACAAAGAGTATCTAGTCTCAAATAACACCAGTGCACAGGTTGAGGAAACAGCAGGAGAGTAACATCTCCTATGTGACTTTTGCTATTTAACCATATTATGTCCTTGATGGTGCTCACAGTATGCCATGTATTTTATATACCCTTCCGGTAATTACATTTCTTATTCTTTGATATAAGTCATACACTCCTTCAGGACGTGAAAGGGTTCTGCTATTTAATTTTAATGTAGCTCCCTTTTCATATTGACTCTATATGGCTAAAATATTTATTTTATGTGATTAAAACCCCTTTATGATTATTAAATAATATTCCTGAATAATATATATCCATTGCAAAAAATAAAGAAAAATAAACACTTTACTACTTATAAAGAGACAAGTATATTCCAGACACTGTTCTCAGGGCTTTGCATATATTTTCACCACCCTTAGATCAGGGTGGTGATTTTAATGCTTAGGTAATGAGGAAACTAAGGCACAGAATTTAAAGACAGCAATCTGCCTCTAGAGGAGATAGGTGTTTATGGATTGAAGATAATCACAATTAATAGCTTGCCTGACTCTCTCTCTCTCATGTTATCTATCAGGTTGAATCATATGAAAGTCATACCATTTTCATCATATGAACCATTTCATGTAGTTCAACATATATACTCTATTATTCTTCCAAAGTGATATGTCATAAACATTTTTTATCTCATTTTTATGTAATTTATCATAAGTATTTCCTAGCTGACAACGTGTTTCTGAATAACTATAATGGCAATATAATATTGTATATATGGAATTATCATAGCATAATTAATTCACCAGTTCCAACTATATGACATTTAATTTAAATCCACTTTTTAACATTAAAATTGCAATGAGAGTGGTTTAGCATAAAGTTTTGGGGGACTTTTCTAGATATAGTTCAGAGAATGGAATAATTGATCTTTTATTGTTTAATTTTCTTAAAGACATAAATAATAAAATCATCTAATTGTAGTGTAGAGTGCTTATGTGCATTTCTTGTCAATGCTATATACTATATAGTTTTTACTCCTTATAATTTTTTAATTAAAAATTGTGTAAATTTTTAAACCCTTTTGAGTAAAATGTAGAGAATGAAGTAAGATTTGTCTACCAGATATAGAAACCAAAAATAAAGCTTAAATATTTATGACATAAAATATATAAATACATTGCTAGAAAGTTCATAATCAGAGAACATAACATTTAAAAATTGATAATGAATTTTGATATAAGCTAAATGTGGAATATAAAATCACCATTAATAGAATGGAATCGTGTTGTGTTAAAGTCTTTGGAATGCAATAACTGGATTTATATTGTTTTAAGGATTACAAAATGTTTATTGTGGTAAAATATATTCCTATATATTATTGACACAAAAGTAAATTTTCACTGAGATTTCTATTCTTTTTCTAATAACTTTCATGTTTTCTCTTTGATTGCTCAAACTGCTGGCAGGATCCATAAAACTGAGATGTAACATAATACATACAATCATAATTTCCAAAGTATAGGCAAAAAAAATATTTTAAAATTAGATGACAATAGTGTAAGAGATAAAATCTTCTAAATATGACTTACTTTTTTAATAAAAAAATAGATTGATAGCAAGATGTTCTAATATGATAAATAATAGGTTATATGTCAGCTTTGTAATTTATGTACTTCTCAAATGTTCTTCCAAGAGTGGAGAGGCTATTTGAAGTTGCAGATTGACGACTGATGGATAACTTTCTGTAATAACATTATTATGTTTTGAAGAATTGAGGTGAAAAAGCTTCACAAAAAGGAAGAAAATACTACATTTATTTTCTTAGAACTCTTTGTTCTTTAGCATAATGGTCAATTCTGCTCTAATATTATCTAGTACAATGAACTGAAGGATACAATGAATTAAAAATAGGCATGATATTAGAATTTTCTAAAATCCCAAGCTACATATTAGCAAAATACTGAAAGATGATGTATCATTGTTGCAGAGACGGTTAAAGAGTCCATCTGGAAATGCATTAACTAACATGGAGAAGGGTGAGGGGATGAATGGCAATGCTAGCTCTCCAGCCCTGTCTCCATGGCTTTTTATTCTCTCTCACACAAAGCTGGTTTTGGTTATTATTATTAGTTACAATCAGATTAGTAATTACAGATTACAGTCAACTCCCAAATTCAGCCTTGAGGCCACCACCGTGTTATCAACTACTCCCTCTACTTATCCTTGTGCCTAGAGCAAGAAGTCAGCGTGACCTTGTTGCTCCAAGCACCAGGCATCCTGCCAGGACGGCAGGCATCTCTTACAACAATCATCGTGGCAGATTGGTAACAATTCTACACACTTCTTTATTTCTCTCTTTGAAATGAGATTTTGAAGTTCCTGTCTTCAAAGGGTAGAGTCCATTCTCTCAGGGCCTGAATCTGGACTGTATCCAATGACTTATTTTGACTAATAGAATGTGGTAGAAATTATTATGTGATAGTTTTGAACCCAGGCTTCAAGAAACCTTGCACACTTCCAATCTTTCTTTAAGATCCCTTTCTCTATCATGTGCAAAAACCCAAACTAGCTTGCTAGAAGATAAAAAAATAACAAAGGTGAGCTAAATCGGCCTGATTCTCCTAGCCAATCTGAAAACATATGAGAAGGTTCATCTCACATAAGCAGAATCATGTATTTGATCTGCAGGTGAACATAGATGCATGAATAAATTTAAGTGAGCCTAGTTTAGATTAAACAAAGAGCCTAACTAATCCATAGACTTATGGGCAGTAAACATAAATGGTTATGATAGCTATTTTATGTAATTTCTTCTTGTTCTTCATTATAGTGAAATATGCATAAAAATTAACTATTTTAAACATTTAAGTGTACAATTCTGTGTCATTAAGTACATTCATCTTTTGTGTAACCATCACCATGTTCTAGCTGCAGAACATTTTCATTATCCATAACTGTATCCCTGAAAAATTAAAAAAATACCTCCTCAGCACTTCCTCCCCAGTCCCTAGTAACATATATACTACTGCCTAAAAATTTGACTATTCTAGATACCTCATATATGTCAAATTATATACTAGTTGCCATGGCCATGATTTGTCTGGCTTTTTTCACTTAGCATAATATTTTCAAAATTTATCTTGTTGTTGCATGTATATGAAATTTATTTCTTTTAAGGTTTGAATAATATTCCATTGCATATATACATATACATTTGTATGTGTGTGTGTGTGTGTGTGTGTGTGTGTGTGTGTGTGTGTGTGTGTGTGTGTTATTTATTCATTTGTCAATAGACACTTAGCTTATTTTCATCTTTTGGCTATTATGAATAATACTGCTCTAAACATTAATGTACAGATATCTATTTGAGTCCCTGATTTCTTTTGTGTATGTACCTAGAAGTGGAATTACTGGGTCATTTGATAATTCTATATTTATTTATGTTTTTGAGAAACTGCATACCATGTTCCACAGTGGCTGAACTAGTTACATTCCCACCAGCAATGAACGAATATCCCAACTTCTCTACATTCTTAACAACACTCTGTTTTGTTTTTGTGTTTGCCTTATTTTATATAGTAGCCTTCGAAATTGGTGTTTAAAAAATTTTAAGGCTCCTTTTGTGGCCTAACATATGCTCTATGCAGAGAATGTTTCATGTGAACTAGAGAAAAATATGCACTCTGCTCTTGTTGGGTGGAGTTTCTGTATGTGGCTGTTAGTTAAAATAACTTTATAGGTTATATAATTCCTTTATTTCCTTATTACTTTTCTATCTCCTTGTTCATATGATTGAAATTATATGTGGAATCTAAAAAACAAACAAACAAAACAGAAACAAACTCAAATACAAAGAATATTTCAATGATTGCTATCAAAATATTGGGTATGTCAAGTAAGCATAAAAATATGGTTAATGATACTGAAATTACTACGTATGGTATCAGATGGTACTATATTTATGGGGGTGATCAATTTGTAAGTTGTATAAATGTCTAATCATTATGTTGTATGCCTGAAACTATTATGATATCATATGCCAACTGTAATTAAAACTTAAAAATTATTTTAAAAAACTGAAATGCAATGATGTATATGGAAGATTTTACAGAATTTCATGTTACTCTTTACTGGATACTTTTCAATCTCTTTATTTATTATTTCCATTAACTATTTTAATATGTCTTGTGATTCATGACTCTGTTCATAAAGTACCTAATGTTAATCATGATTAACATGATTAATCATAATTGTTAAATTAATGATTTATTGAAATGTCTAATATACACAATTTTGTAATGATGTTTAATGATTAGCAACTATTTGTAAAATGAGTGAATTTTATTGAAAAATTATGAAAATGATTTTGCAGAATTTCTGGTAAGTAGTAGGCTTATCTTGAAATATTACACTTTTTAGTTATTTCTGTATTATTAAAATGTAATTTACCATAAAGAAAACATTGTTTAGAAATCAAAATAGTATAAGTAATCAATTTCCTTTTGTTCAACTTATCCATCTGTATACATTATAAAGCACTTTCATAAAGAACATGATGATTATATCATGAATAGTTACTTAAATGTTTAGGGCTGAGTTGTCTTTTTTTTTTCTTTTCCTTTATTCAAAAGATTCAAAGTAGGAATAGTACTTAGAAGAGATTTACTACACTAGCTAAGAATTCTAATTTTATATGCTATTATAAAGAAACACTCTGGTTTTACAGTAAATAACAGGACATATAATTACTGATGTTTAGGCTTACAAAAAATACTAAGTACTTCAAGAAAAAAATTTTGAAAGTGAAATTAAAGTCTTAAATGATGCATTTCACTAAGAATCACTATAACTGTATTCACAGGCCTTCCATTATTTCCATGAATTGAAGTTTTATTAAGTACTGTCAGTTTTTGTTAATCAGAATTCATAAAGGATACTCTGTCATCTATGAAATAAACATTTTGTCACTGTGGAGTGTCTGATTGAAATAATTTGCCCATTATTTTAATTCCATTTTACAGTTTTATGACAGCACAATAACTGATTAATTTGGTGTTATTGTAAATTGCGAGTGCCTTGTACAGATTGATTTAATTATTAACCCTTGACAATAATTTAGACTGTTTCTATTCATTTCATAAGTAGACGCTGGTATTTATTAGAAATGGAGTTCCTTTACATGTATTTTTATTTCTATTTTACATATTTTTACACCAATATCATGAATGTAGTATGACCATAAAAATGTAATGATGCAGTAATTAATAAAGAAAATTATTAAAACATCCTACTAAACCTCCTTCCCATCCAAAACTAAAAATATCAACATGTGTCGATGCAGATTTTTTCAAAGTTGATTGATTTTTCATAAATAAAACTTGTATTTCAGTGACAATTACTCCATAGGTAGAAAAGGAACTACCAAGTTGTCCTTCAAAAAGAATTTTAGCAATTTATAGCCTGAATATAAATTTTGAAAAAAAAAAAAAAAAAAACACTCTTTACCACCAAATTGTTTTATAGTGAATGTTTTTAATAATTTATCCCCTTGAGTGGGTAGTGACATTTTATTTTTTAAATAAATTTTTATTCCTGTGAACTGACAGTTCCCAAGCTCCTATTATTTTTTATAAATAGGCTATCATTTTCTATTGTATTGTGAAGGCTTATTTTTATATGACTATGTATGTGTAAACATATCTGGTGTTTTCTTCTAATCAAAAACAATTTTAAAAATATTTCTCATATTGTATTTCATCATGCAAAACATTGGATTTTTGGCTTTGTTGTACTGCTCTAAAAATGTATTTTTATCTAAGCCTAGGATTTTATATCTTGTTATAAGTAATCACCACCAACTCACTTTTATTATTTTTTTATTTTATACTTAAAATTGATTATTGTTTTATTTTTATATATGTATGTCATTGATTCTACTTTTTTCCCCTTTCTTAATCAGTAGTACCTTAAGCACAGCCACACACCCACAATTAATTAAACATGTGTTTTCAACTAGTTAACCAGAGCATAACCCGCTGGGGTAGTAGAGCCTAAGCTACCTTGGGGAGGGAAATATCCAAATCTAGCCAGCTCTAGTCATCCTGTCCCTACCCAGTAGAAGAAAAACCAAGAAAGACTTGTGATGTTCATTGACCAGAAGCAGAGGCTGACTAAAAGACTGACATCTAATTATAGGACTATAATATGTTTCCCCTCCTTCCATACCTCCCCATCACATTACTAAAGGCCTATTTAGAGCATTTCCTTTACCCAGTACATCATGTCTGACTATCGGGAATAAATTATGAAGTATATTAAAAGGCGAACAATACAATTTGAGGAGACAAATCAAGCATTAGAATCAGACATGGCAAGGATGTTGGAATTATCAGGCCAGGAATTTAAAGCAATTATGATTAATATGAGAGGGGATCTAATGGCTAAAGTAGATACAGCCTTCAAGAACACAGAAGTAATTAGAGCAGAGGAATGGAAATCCTAATAAAGAATTAGAAAGAAATGCTAGAGATAAAAAACAAAGTGACAGTAACCGGGAATGCTTTTGATAAGCTTATTAGTAGATTGGACATAACTGAAGAAAAAAGATTCTCCAAGTTAAAATATATATCAATAGAATCCTCAAAAAAAAAAAAAGAAAAAGTAAAAACTGGAAAAAAAGATAATATCCAAGGACTGTGGGAAAACCGTGGGTAACATAAAAATAATGGGGCACTAGGAGAAGAAAGAGGAACAAACTAAATATTTTGGAAAAATAATGGCTGAGAATTTCTCCAAATTAAGTCAGACACCAAACCAGAGATCTAGGAAGTAGAGAAAATACCAAATAGAATAAATACCAAAACAAAACAAAAACAAACAAACAAAAAACTGCACCTCAATATATTCACAAATTATAGAAAATAAAGTTAAAAAATAGCTTTATTTTTTAAGAGGAGGGGAAATGCCTTACTTATAAAGAAAAAAAGATAAAAATTTCATCCTATTTCTCAGAAACCATACAAGCAAGAGAAGAGTGGAGTGAAATTATTTACAATATTAAGAGAAAGAAAAACAACTTAAAATTCTGTATCATGTGAATTTATTCTTCAAAAGTGAAGAAATAATAAAGACTTTCTTAGAAAAACAAAAACTGAGGTAGTTTGTTACCAGTAGACCTGCCTAGCAAGATATGTTAAAAGACATTCTTCAGAGAGAAGAAAAATAATATAGGTCAAATCTTGGATCTACATAAAGAGGAGCATCAAAGAAAGAATAAGTGATTGTAAAATAAAAACTTTGTCTTATTTTTAATTGATCTAACATATAAGATTTTGTTCAAAACAAAAATAAAACGTATTTGATTACATATACTTATGTATATTATGTAAAATGTGTATTTTATAATATATATAAATACAGGCTTATATATAAGCAAAATGACAGCAGTGATTTAAGGGATGAGAGAAAGGAATTACAAGTGGGTTTTTTTTTTTTTTTTATTATCAGGGACTCATACTACCTGTAAAGTGGTACAGTGTTATGTGTAAGTGGACTTGGAATAGTTGGAAACATATATTGCAAACTGTAGACCAGCCACTAGAACATGTTTTGAAAGAAGTATAACTGATCTGCTTACAAAGGAGAGGAAAAAGAAAACAAAATTTTCAGTTAAAACTACAAAAAGCTGAAAAAATATTGAACGCAAAACTAGGAACAAAGGCAAGCACAATAAATAGGAACTAACTAATATAGTAGATTTTAATCCAATGTTATCAACAATCACCTTGAATGTTTAATGTACCAATAAAAAGACAGATTGTCAGAATGGGTCAAAAAACACAGCCCAAGCTATACAATAAATATTGTCTATAAGAAACCTTCTTTAAATATAAAGACACATAGATTAACACTAAATTGATAAAGAAAGATATACTAATAAAAGAAAGCAGGAGTAGCTATATTCATTTCAGACAGAGCAGAGTTCAGAGTAAGGAAAGTTAAAAGGAATAGAAAAGTATATTACATAGTGATAAAGGGGCCAATTCTTCAAGAAGACATGATGCTTACCATGTATGCAGTTAAAGACAAGGAGTCAACTGCATGAAGCAAAAACCACTAGAACTAGGAGAAGTGAAGGAATCCACTATTACAGTTGGAGACTTCAACACTACTTTTTCAGAAAGGAACAGATCCAGCAGGCGGAAAATCTAGCCAAACTCAACAACACCATTAATCAACTGGATATAATTGACGTCCATAGGCTCCTTCATCCAACAGCAGAGTACACATTTTTCTTAAGCTCGTATGTAACATTCACCAAAGACACACCACATTCTAGGCAATATAAAAACGTTGACAAATTTAAAAGAATAGAAATCACACAATGTCTTTTCTCACATCACAATGGGATTAAACTTGAAATCAGTTTCAAAAAGAACGCTGGATTATTCTCAAATAATTGGAGACTAAACAGCTCGCTTCTAAATAACACATGGATCAAAAATATCTTAAGCAAATCTTTAAAATGTTTTGAACTCAATGAAAATGAGCACAATTTATTGCAATTTGTGGAATGTAGTGAAAACAGTGCTCAGAAGCAAATGTATAGCATTAAATGCATATACATTAAGCCCTCAATGTTAACAACAGGTTCTTGGAACCTGCAGCTTTAACAGAAATGACAAATAATAAAACCAATTTTACTATGGCTAATTGGTATAAACAAGAGTTAAGTTTCTACAGCGTATTTATGGTGACAAAACATCACCAAACTTATAAATAAAGACCCAAAGCACTTTGAATGTTAAACATTGAAACACATGTGAACTATACATATATTTTAGAAAGATTAATAAAAATAAGATGTTTGTGTTTGTTTGTTTGTTTGTTTGTTTGTTTGTTTTTCCAATCTGCTTATTCCAGTCCAGGGTCACAGCTGGCTGAAATCTTTCCCAGTGGCTCAGGGTGTAAAGCAGGAACCAGTTCTGGAACAACTCTGCTCGCACATCAAATGGGGGACTCATACAAACACCCATGCCCACTCATACTGAGGCAATTTAGACACACTGATTAATTGAACATACACATTCTTGGGCTGTGCAAAGAAAGGAAACCACACTATTGGGAGAATACCCACACAGGAGGAGGATGTGCAAAGTCCGCATCAACAGTAACTGTGGTCAGGAATCAGTTTTTTTCTTTATAAAAACATACTGTTTTAAGAAACCATGACAGCTCTAAAATTAATAATATAAGTCTCTAGGAGACTACAAATAGAAGAGCAAATTAAATCCAAAGTAAGCAGAATAAGGAAATAAGCATTAATTAGAGCAAAAGGCAATGAAATTGAAAACAGTAAATCAATAGATAAAATCGATGTAAACGAAAATTAGTTTGAAAAGATCAATAAAATTATAGACCTCCAGACAGGCTAATTAAGAAAAAAAAATGAAAGACTACAAATTACTCATATCAGAAATAAAAGAACGAACACCATTGCAGTGCCAATGGACATTAAAATGACAATAAAGAAATACTATTAACAACTCTATACCCACAAATTTTATACCTAGATGAAATGGACCATTTCCTTCCAAGACATAGTCTGCCAAAATTTACACAAGAAGAAATAGATTTATTGAATAGGCTTATATCTATTAAGAATCAAATCAATAATGAATAATCTTTCATAAGTAGCCTGGTGCTACTTATGTTCACTGATTAATTCTACCAAACATTTGAGGAAGAAATTATGCCAATTTTATGCATCCTCTTTCAGAGGATGGAAGTAGAGGAACTACTTCCTAACATTTAATAAGGCCAGTGTTATCCTAATATCAAAACCCGAGAAAGACAATGAGAAATCTATCGACTGATATCTCTTGTGAACATAAATGCAAAATTCCTCAACAAAATATTAACCAATTAAATCCCCAAAAGTATAAAAGAATTATACACCACCACCAACTTAGATTTGGCCCAGGTATGCTAGGATGGTTCAATTGAAAATTAACTAATGGAATCCATCTCTTTAACAGACTAAAATGGGCACATTGTGTGATCATGTCAATAAATGCACAAAAAACATTTGATGATATCCAACATCTAGTCAGGATAAAAAAAATTCTCAGTAAACTAGGAACAGAGGGGAATTTTTCAACTTTATGAAGACCATCTACAAAAATCCTGCTGCTGTTGTATTTAATGGTCAGAAACTCGGAGCTTTCCCAGTAAGATCAGGCCCAAATCAAGTATGTCCCCTCACACCTTCTTTTCTTTTCAACGTCATATAGGAAGTCTTTGCTAAAAAAAAAAAAAAAAAAAAAAAAAAAAGGAAAAGTGTGCAGATTGGGAAAGAAGACTTTTTTTTTTTTTTTTTTTTTTTTTTTTTTTTGTGCGCGGATGAGATGGTTACGTGCACAATTCAAAAGAATCGACAAAAAGTTCTTGGAACTAATGAGTGATAATTGCACAGTTGTGTGATATCAGGTGACTATACAAGTCATTTGCTTTCCTGTATACCAGCAATCTTACTATAGATATCAACAAATTTGTTCTAAAGTTTATGCGAAAAGGAAAAAGATCCAGAATAGTTGATAATATTGAAGGAGAATTTCAAAGTGGGGGAACTCATGCGGCCCAACTTCAAGACTTACTACGAAACTGTATTAATAAAGACAGTGTAACACTGGTGAAAGAATAGGCAAATAAGTCAATGGGAAAGAAAGAGAGCTCAGAAAGAGACCCCCACAAAGTAATAAACTGATCTTTGGCAAGGGAGCTAAGACAATACAATGGAGCAAATATAGTTGTTTTTTTTTTTTTTTTTAACAAATGCTGCTGGAACAACTGGACAGTTACATGTACAAAAAAAATGAATCTAGATACTGACCTTATATATCTTTCACCAAAATTAACTCAACATTGATCATTGACCTAAACATAAGACACAAAACTATACAACTTGGAGAATATAACAAAGAAGAAAACTTAGATGACCATGTGTAGGGTGGTGTCTTTTCAGATGCAAATCAAAGACACAATCCATGAAAAACATAATTGAAAAGATGGACTTCATTAAAATGAACAATGTCTGCTCTGCAAAGCCAATGTCAGAGTACAAGAAGACAAGTCATGGTCTGCAAGAAAATATTTACAAAAGACATGTCTGATAAAAGTACTGTTACCCAAAATGTCCAAAGATCTCTTTAAAATTCAGCAACAAGAATATAAATATCTCAATTAAAAATGGGCCAGATACCTCACTATATGTCTCACCAAAGAGGATATACAGATGGCAAATAACTATATGAAAAGATACTCTATAGCACATGTCATCAGGGAAATGCAAATTAAAAGTGAGACACCACTGCATTACCTATTAGAATAGCCAAAATGCACATCTTTGAAACACCATTGCTAATGAAGATGTATAGCAACCAGAACTCTTCATACATTGCTGGTGGGGATGCAAAATGGTACAGATATTTTGACTCTTTCTTACAAAACTAAACGTCGCATTACCCTATAGTCCGACAAGTGTATTCCTTAGTATTTACCCAAAGGAGTTGAAAACTTATATTCACACAAAAACCTGCACACAGATATTTATAGCAGCTTCATTCGTGATTGCTAAAACTCGGAAGCAAGCAAGATTTCCTTTAGTAGGTGAATGACTAATTAAGCTGTGGTACATTCAATGGACTATTAAACAGTGCTAAAAAGGAAGTAAGCTATCAAGCCATGAAAAGACATGGAGAAACCTTAAATGCATATTACTAAGTGAAATAAGCCAATCGTAAAGGCTGCATACTGTATGATTTCAACTATATGATCTTCTGAAAAAGGCAAAACTATGGATGCAATGAAAAAGAATAGTAGTTGCCCCAGAAGTGGACGGAGAGGAAGAGAGGAATAGTCAGAGCACACAGGATTTTTAGGGTGTGGATTATATTCTATATTATAATCATGAACATATGTAATTGTGCATTGTCCAAACCCTTATACCACTGTAGTGAACTATGTATTTCAAATGATTATGATGAGTTAATGTATGGTCATCTTTTGTAAAAAAAAAAAAAAAAAAAAGAAAAGAAAAGAAAAAAAGTACAATTCTAATGAGTGATGTTGATGTGGGGGAGGCTATGCTTGTGTAAAGGCAGGAGGTCACTACTCTTGGGCCCAGGATTGACTTCTCTCATGACTTCTAACAGCTTAGATAATTTTGGCTGTTTTGTAAACATGTATATGCAGTCTTGTGTAAGAATCCTTGTTTTTGCATTTGGATGTAAATCATTTATTGACACATAGTATTTCATTTTGTGGATATAGCAAACTACTTCACTGTTGATGAACTTCTGGATTATTTCCAAATTTTGGTTATTACACATACTGCTTCTCTAAACGTTCTATGTATTTGGGTGAACATACGTATGCATTGCAATTAGGTATATAAGCAGTAGCAAACTTACTGGATGATATGTTCAGCAAAGTAAATATGTCAAAGAGTTATCGAAAGTGATTATATTAATTTCTATTTCCAGGAGCAGTATATGTAAGTTGCATTTACTTCATAGTCTCACCAGTCCTTGTAATTATTACATAAACATTAATTTTTGCCATTGTAATAGTTATAGTAACACCTAATGGTGGATTAAATTTGATTATTTTCCATTTGAAATGTGATAAACATCCCTTGTGTTTGCAATTTTTTTAAATAATATTTTTAAATATTTCCATTATAGGTGGCATACAATATTATATTGGTTTCAGTTGTACAACATAACTCATGTGTTGTTTAACATTCTCTAAAACACTGTTTAGAGAAAATATCAGCCATGTGCATTTCTGGTAAGGTTATGATTATAATACACCAATGTGTTTTTTTTTATGTTAACTTTTTATTTTCTTTGCAAAATGTCAAAGTGAAATAATCAATACCTATAATATACTACTGAGTGAAATAACAGATTAACTGTATTTGAGCAAGGTGTTACCAATAACCATTGTATTTCTGTAAGTAAGTATGCCACTACGATGACAGGCACTTACTCAGGGAGACATTTATTTACTCAATACAGAAATATCCAGACAAACCAGCCCTTGCTTATGTTCATTCCTCTCTACTTATCATATTCATCTTAAACCTTCTGCCTGTTAAAATCCTCCACTTCTATTAATGCATAACAATGAAATAGAATGTATCACAATGTCCTTTTTTACCTTCTTTAACTATTTCATTCTTTATGTGTATAGAACATACTAAAAATATTCATCCCTGCTATTGCACTTAACAGTTTTGAGATTTGGAGCCAAGCTTACTTATTTGCTTTATTATTTTATTGTCTCATGCTGAATTCTCCCTCATCAATTATATTTATTTAAAATATGTTTATTCACTTAATTAATTAAAAACATGCTCCCAGGACATACAATATTATGTATGATTAGATATAAAATAATGAATGAGAGATGGTGTCTATCCAGAGGAGTTAATAATCTTTTTACACACACACACGCGCGCACACGTACACACACACCCACATGTAAAGAAGTAATTGCAATAAGATGTAAAGATTCTTAGGGTAGGAAATATAATCAGAGGCTGAGATGACGAAGGAAGGAAGGACTAAATACTGCTGGGTAGTGGTGCTTTCACTTCCGGTGAGTTAGAGAGCGCACGCCCTGGACTCTGTGTCTGTGCGTTGCTGAGAGTTTCTTATCTTGATTCCATACTGCTTCTATATTTTATGGACTCAGAAACTCACAAAGATATCTTTCCTAAAAGCTTTTAAAAGTTCAATCTCACACTCATTACTCAGTTTAAGTCAAATTAGACCAGGTTGAAAGTCATTTATACAGGTACATGAAGAAAGTGAGTACATCATTAATTCAATAAGTTCACTATTTTCCTAGTATAAATATTGGCTCTCCTGACAAGCTCACTGAATGAAAGTCAATATGAAGATTTATAAGAATGTTTCTTTTAAATAATATTTTAAATAAGTAATACATGTTTTCTTTTGCTCATCTTGAAAATGCTGGTATGCGTTATCTATTGTTGATGTCACCAAATCTAAATTCAGTTCTCAAAGAAAGAATGATTATTTTCAACCTAAACAACTATTACCCTAGTAACCAAACAAACATAAAGATAATGGTATCAATAATATGTAATTTCTTTTTTAATTTCTAAAAAGGTCATAAGATATAGAAACAAAGAAACTCAGCATCCAATCTCCTCTTTTAAAAACTTTGACAAATTTTCACACTATGTATTTCTGAGAGTACTTCAAGATAAAAATTGTGAAAATGACCTTTACTTTTATGCTTTTATTTTCTTGATGTGCTAGCTTGGATCGTCATTTTATGCACTATTTATACTCCTTTTTTTATAGGAAAGCTGACCTTTACTGGAATTTAGATATGAACAGAATACAAATGTGCAAGCATACTTTTTATGCACTGAAAAAAAAATCAAAAGAATGATAAACAGATGAGGAGAGTATCTGTGAAAGATGCCCTATATAAAATATATCTTTCCGGCTACAGTTAATAAAAAACAATTACAGTTTCATAGCTCTCTAGATTGTTTTATCAGTACTTAAAAATGAAAGAAGATGAGACCAGTACCAACATGCAAAATCTTTGATCAAATAACTTTAAATTGTGTTGTATGTGTGAACACAACTTAGTAATTATAAATACTTTCTTTAAAATTATTCTCTTTGGAGATATTTAAAATGTACAAACAAAGCTTCAACTACCTGTTTTTTGAAATGTATTATCATACATAATTTTTAACAATTATCTCTGAATTGGCTTTTGTACCAATAAAGTAAAAGTTAGAAAACTTTCAGTCTGGTTACAATAAAATAGTGAAATACAATAACAAATTAAAGTTGATTTGTTGCATATTAATTTTTTTCTAAAATTAAATAGAATATTTACATTAACAGTGATCTTTGATTGACCCTAAAATAAATTAAAATAGTAGCCATAATATTAGTACTCTAAAACTATATCGTGTTCTTTGAAACGTAGAATGTTTAACTGATAAAATGTAATGAGTGTACTGGGCCAATTAAGGAATACTTAAAAATCCTGTCTAGGATTATCTTTGTTAAAAATATACTATTTTTCTGTTTAAGCATAAACAATAGATTAAATGAAATCATCATTTATTTGAAAACCTTCACTTCAGGTTTTCAGGGTGGCAGGAAATGCTATCCATCTACCAAAATACTTTCTGCTTCTCCTTGTAGAGTGGAAAGTGTTCCACGGCTCAAGTTAGACAGGGCCATGTGAATAAATTTACACCAGTGTAATTTGTGGGATATAAATGTATGCACGATCTAGGCCTGTGGACTATGAAAATGGCCGGAATGACCTTTCTAAGGCAACTGAGAAACCGGCAAAGGTACAGCTCCTGTGGACTTACAAACCAGGGTTTGCTATGGGAGAGACAAATATTTATTGTGTTTTGCTAAAGCTGTTGAGACTCCCCTTGTATATATAACCAATTAACATAATAATCCCCTTATTAATATAATCAGAGAGAAGGAAAAATATTTTTACTCACCCAAGTTTTAGAATTGTCGAAGAAACATACTACTTAAATCATTAGTTTGATATTTTTCCCTGCAACATTATTTACATTCATTAAGACAAAGATGACATTGTATTGTTGAACAAAAGATATGACAATTTAATGAAATCAAAAGGCCTGAAAATGGCAAATTGTGCATGGTGATTGTAACCAAAAAGTAAATTTGAATTAATGTCATCATCAGATCATAGCTTTCATTTTGGAATCACTAACGTTTCTTTTAAAAAAATTTTTCTTCTCTTTCATTAAACAAGTAATGAGTAGAAAACTGTAGTGAATGGTATGTAAATTATCTCTTTTAGCCATTTTTTCTAATTTTATTTTAAATTAATTTTGTTGGCATCACTCCAGCTCCAGTAAATTTAATTGATAGACAAATATAATCATGATAGTTACCTATGATTAGAATAGTTGCATAGCATTCACAGACCTAATTCACATATACTTAAATTGTCCTTTTAAGAACCCTTTATTGATTTGAACATTTGACTGTTTTCATCAGTCCATCAATGAACACCCTTATGTATTTATTAGTGTAAATGAAATTGATTTTTAAATTCTTTGTTCTTTATCAGCAGTCCCCAACCTTTTTGGCACCAGGAACTGGTGCTCCTATGAGAATCTAATGCCTGATGATCTAAGGTGGAGCTGAGGCAGTAATGCTAACACTGGGGAGAGGCTGCAAATACAGGTGACTCTTTGCTCGTTGGCCTGCCACGCACCTCTCGCCGTGTAGCCCAGTTCCTAACAGGCCACAGACTCATACCAGTTTGTGGCCCGGGGTTTGGGTACTCCTGCTATAAATTAGTCCGTTTGGCTGTTCAGTCTATTCATAGTATGTATGTGTGCGTATATGTGTGTGTGTATATTCATATATACATATATGCACACAAACAGTATATAAATGCATACATAGCACATATATACTATATATATATAAATATTTGGAGTACATATATGTGCATATTAATTTCATAACCTACATTATATCATTTTGTTAATGTGATCAGTATGTGCATCTCTCTTAAGGAGTGGTTCTCATTCTGTGTCAGATATTTCTACTTCTTACTATATGTTTAATTTTGTGTTTCTCTGCAATGGTATAAGTTTTACTCAATTATTTTCCATGTGCACAATTTTCTATTTGATGGTCCTTACCAAGCATTGCTGACTGAGCAAATAGTAAATTAGTTACTATTTACAAAGATAGAGAAAGCTATTGGAAGACCTGATGTAGAAAAAAAAAAATCAGCAGATTCTATTCTCTATACAGTAACCTGAAGTATTCTTTGTAAAATGGCATTCAGATTAAGTTGCTCTTCTGCTCAAAACTCCATGACTGATATCACTCAGAGTGTATCAGCCACTGCATGACCTTGAACCATGCTAATCGTTTTCTCTATTTGCCCTTTCTCTCTCTCTTTTGATCTGTATGCTGTAGCTGTGATCACATGTGCTGCCTCTGAGCTTTTGCATGTACTGGTCCTTCTGTTTGGAGTACTTTTCTCCAAACAGGTATGTGGCTGGTTTCCTCACTCCATTCCTAAGTTGTTCTTTGTGAAGGCTTCCTGGTCCATCATTACATAAAGTCCATTACTCATCTATGAAAGTTTTCTTTCTTTCTTATCCTGCTTTATTTTATGTCCATTGCATAGATCACTACCAAATGTCTCCCACTACTCATATATATGTTTCATTCAAACAAATTTTGTTTTAGTTTTTTGATATATACCAATTCCTAGGCCTATATAACAGTACTTATTAGCTGTAAAAAATAAATGGATTTCAACTTTGAAAATGTCCTGAGCAGACAAAACCAGTTTAGTAATACAAGCAAAGCTGAATTTAGTTTCTTTTCCAAGAATAAATTAATCTGGGCCAGTCTTGCTTGTGCCTCTGGAAATCATAAGCAAAATTAATACTGCTTCTCCAGACTGATTTGAGGTAACCACTAACCAAATCTTTATCACTGAAGAAAATTCTAATATTATAACTAAGCACAGTGAAGAATAAACAGTGACTGCTTCCTCACTATATAAACTGATTTATCACTATGTACTCTTGAGCCTCATTTGGGTGTGAGTGTTCCAGATCTGCAAACTGTCTTTTGGTGTGTGCACAATGAACTTTTAATTACTACTTTGATGATTCAGTGGTTCTCCTTCTGTTATTCTGAAGTTTTCACATATCTCAATAAATATTTTGGTGTACTGTGAATGAAGACTGGAGAAATAGCAAGTATACAGTTGTATATATGTATCTGGAGATATAGTGGAAAATGCAGGTTTGAGATTTGAGAGTCATAAGCATATAGAACTTTAAAACTACCTGCTCTTATGTCCATCCTGCCATCCTGGAAGAGGACACAGAAGGCTTGCATGTGAGTAAACATGCCATGCTAAAGAAGTGCCTTCAAAGATTAGTTTATGGTCTGTTTTCAGCAGACAGATATTCACAAGGTTGTTATCTTGTGGTTACTATTGCTTGTGCCAACTTAAAGTTTAAATGTGTATTTGCAAATCTTTTCTGTTACACAGAGAGTAAAAATGAAGCTGACCTTGCAATTTATTGCTTAATTCTGATGCAAATTCAGCTAAGAAAAGTCATTGAAAGTCATTAAAAACTATTCTTTTCTATGTAATTGATTATATAATATTATTTAATGAGATCAGCATTCTAAAATCTTACAACCCACCCCAGATTCATATTTCATCTTTGTAGTACTAAAATATCTTATTCCAATGTAATCTTCTTGGTGACTATTAGGTATGAGAAGGTTAAAATTGAATGTTATTAAAGAAAAAAAAATAAAATATTGCTGTAACAATGCAGCCCTTGTATTCATTGAAAGTTGAATTATCATTACTTTTATATACCTGCATAATAGACTAAAAACCTTTAGTTCATACTGAATATAAACACTATACATAAATTTAAGACTTTGGATTCATCCAGTGAACACCATGTGGCGTATTTAAGAAGTAGATTGAACTTTTAAGCATTTTTTTTTAATTATAAAGTTTTGGAAGATTCAGTTTGCAGTTATATTGATGAGTCCTCTCAATTTCAATACACAATTACTATGTAGCCATAGAAATTTAACTCTGAGTTTAGTTGGCAGTTCAATAAAAAACGTCCCACTTAGAAAAGGAAATTGTCTTTATTTATCAGTTTGTTTTTAATGCTGAAGTTCTACTTGAACTGTCGTTATTTTTTTTCTTT
Source organism: Eonycteris spelaea (assembly GCA_003508835.1). Taxonomy (NCBI): domain Eukaryota; kingdom Metazoa; phylum Chordata; class Mammalia; order Chiroptera; family Pteropodidae; genus Eonycteris; species Eonycteris spelaea. The sequence goes on from PUFA01000021.1 coordinate 14,658,995, forward strand.
TATTACCTGTACAATGACATTTTTCTTTAACTACTTTTCTGAAAATTTCTTATTTAAAAGCCTATTACTCTCTTAAAAATCCTATAAACCTCAAGATAATTAAGGAATTGTTGACATTGATCCCTCACTGCCTGAATGGAGTTCTTCCAAATTGGGTTAATCAAATGCTCCTTGCCTGAAATCTTCCTTAAAACAGGTTTCGTCAATAAAGCACTGAGTATTCAGACCTTAGTATAGCCTATGGATGGAGGATTATTGCTATTATCTCTATATTCCTAAATAAGTTTTAAGGTTTGCCAAATTACGTCTTCAAGAACATTATATTTATATTAGATGAATGCATTTTTGTCATTTACATGTATAATTTTAACAAAACCAAAGATCGGATATTAGTAGATATAGAATCATAACAGGAAAGAGAAGGAAATATGTGCTTACGAGAAGTATTGGGAGTGGAGTAGAACTGAATAAAAATATTGTAAGTTATGAATTGTCATCAAGAGCCAACAATTTTCCTTATGTGTAACTGACAGAACAAATTCACAAAGCAACTAAAATTGTGCCTTACTCTATTAAACTACACTTGTTACCATTATGTTAAACAATATTGAAAGGAATCTTTGACCTTTCAAAATGTCTTCATCACGTTCTTTTTTCTTAATAAAATAAAATTTCATTCAATATGTAGAGCTTTCTATTATTATATATTTTCTGAAGTTATCTAAGGGAAAGTACTCAACATTCTTGAATATTGTTTTTCTTGACTTCAAAAGACAAAACATATATAAATATTTCATATGCAGTTCAGTCTTTCACAGGGGTCAATTGTTCTTTGTGCAAAGACTTGTAGGCTTGCCACTACACCTTAATATTTTGGGTGATTTAGGTTAATTTTATGTTGGTTTGGTCAAATCATGCCAACACTCGACAGTCAATTCAGTTCTCACTGAAAATATATAGCTACAGTTAAGAATTTTTACAGAATGTATAAGATGGTAGTTTAGTGTATGTACAGACTTATCTAAAACAAATACTTAAATCTAACTCTGTGTCTGCAGTTAGCCATGCATATGTTGGATGGACATATAAACATCATCTTAAAGTGAAACAAAAGCAATAAAATCATAACTATCAAGTATATGTTTGACACTTTTTAAAATTTAATTAATTAACTAATTTTTATAGTATAGATGCTGCCAAAGTGAGCACTATTTTTGACATTTTTAAAAGAATACTATTAGAATGTGTTTTAGATTCATATTGAAATATTACAGAAGGTCAGAAAAAAATCTTTGATTAAAAACCATAATAGTCCTTGGGCTATGATTAAATTGTGGAGCATGCTGGCATAATTTAAAATGAAGGTCTTGATACTCAGCAGCAGCAGAGAATTATTAATTGCAAAGCCTTTGCATTTCTGCCGTCAATCAGCACAAACCACAAGTCAATCAGATGCTTAGCATAGGAATCAAGATAAGAGAAAAATAATTTCTGCTTAGCTATAATGGAGTATATTTGCTCTTCCTTTTTACTGGGAAAAAAACTACTGAATGTCTCTCACCGTGACTGAAGTTGAATTTCAATATGCATGCCTACAATCAATTTAGCGATCCAGCATTTTGTTAGTTTTTCAACTGTTTTTTTCTATGAATATTATTCCTTTTAACTATGTTCAACTTACTCTGTGTCTTCTAGCATTCTACCCTATCAACCACTTTTCTTGTTTTCCTGAGTAATGGCACAAATAAAAATAATACACATGCATTACCTAAATTGAAAAGTTGGAGAGATAAGTTGTTCTTCATAATAAGATACAGTTCAGAATGCAGATGAAAATTTTGTCACAAATATTTATCTTTTTGTTATTTATTTATGAATGTGTTGAAAGAATCTTTGCATTAGCGATATTGTTCAGAACGAAATAACTAAATTTTATTAGATATATTTTGTGCAATTTAATATTTACCAAAATTTTTCCATGCTTTCCATACTATGGTATCTGATTTTTGAGATGGCATGTATAGATGTTAATGCTTAAGCCTGCTTTATCTACCAATGACTATTTCAAAATGATGAAATCATTTTATATAAAATGTGTAAGGGACATTTAATTGTATAACTGAATATATTTTCATTTTCATTTGGCACTAGTTTAATGAAAATGCTCTTAGGAGACTTAAACACATTACTACTAAAATCTTTAAGTTGAAATTTTAAAAAGTATAGTAAAGGGAATACTTCATAAAAATGGCATTCATTTTTATTCATCTTTTATCACTTCTAATTTTAAATAGCTGAAAATAATAGAATAAAATATTTACAGATTTTACTATCCTTTAAGATGTCTTTTCTAATAATTTTCCTGTGCACATAATACATTAGACATATTTTTAAATAGTTTCGAAGTAGACATGTTGAAAATCAGAAAATTAAGATATCCTTATCTATTGAGTATAATTCATGTATGTTTAACAAACATATAAAAATAGGCAATTATATATTGGTAGATTAATTACATAGTAAAAGAAAAAAACTTGCTAGCATTGATATGCAATTCTTTTAATACTCATTAAATTAGCTTACCCTAAATTAGTGAACTGAATTTAAATGTCTCTTTTATCTACACTTCTGATGTAAGCCTTTATCATGAAACAATATGTGTCTACTCTTTTTCCACTTTCAAAATGATACATAAAGACTAATAGATCATTGTAGTTTTCTCTAAACACAGGCTATGAAATACCTTTCTAGTATATTCAGATAATTTTAATGTTTTATACGTGTAATATTATTATAATTATGCTATTATAATTATTGTTATAATTATGCCCACTAATGCCAAAGGCAAAGCACATATGTCAAACTACTTTAAACAAGTTAAATAGATAAGTGCAAATCTTATTGCACACTCTAGTGTAAGATCACAAAATAATGTAGATTAATTTATTTGGCATGCGAGTGCATGATGTTAAACCTTAGTTTTTAACATTATGCCATATTTTGTGTTAAAAATAAACTGTGGCAAAAATAACAGATTTGATTGCTTTACTCTTTTTTTTCAAAATAACAGTTATAAACCAAAAAAAATTTAAAACATTTATAGTTTCAAAGAAAATCTTTAAATAAAATATATTAGATTATATGATCAATTATAATTTGATTCTAATGAATAAACCTAGAAAAGAAAACTTGATTACTGAAGGCAATAATTATATCTATTATATCCAATGTCAACATTTCGGCTTTTCTAAATCTCAGTAGAAAATAGGTGTGGATTCAGTTCACTTTGTTTGTTTGTTTTTATTTTTAGGTTCTTAAGTCATGGAAGTAGCAACAGGAATTTTAAAAAAGGAACAAGTCATGGTAGAGGAATCAGAAACTTTTTTCTAAGGAACTTAATAATAAATAGGCTTTAAAGTGCATAAGGTCTCTGTCATAATTACTCAACTCTATCGTAAAACGAACATAGAGAACATATCAATAAAGGGGTATGATTTCTAGTAAAATATCATTGATAATAATAAGACTCAGTGAGCCTTAATTTGTTGACTGATGACAGAAGAGTTGACAACAAAAACAATAACAACAAATTGTAACAGAAAAAAAGGCAAAACCAAAATTTGAATGATGGCTTTCTCCTACTCACTGAAAATTGCTGGCTATAAAAGAAAAATCAAACAAAAACACTCAATCTAGAATTCTATATCCAGTAAAAATATCAAGCAAAATAAATTTGAACATTTAACAGAAAGGCTAAAATGACACTAAAATGTAGGAAAAGATGTAAAGCCACCAGAACAGTACAACCACTTGAAAGATTGTTTAGCAACTTGACTCCTGGGTATTTACTCAAGGGAGATGAAACTCGTTATTAAAAGCATGCATGGACAATAATGTTTTTAGCAGTAAATTCATAACAATCCAAATTAGGAAACAGGCCCAGTATCCTACAACAGGAGACTAGATAAACTATAATATCTCTTACACCAAATTACCATCCAGCAAACTGAGACACCAATTTTCTCAAATAAGAAAATAAAAAACAACCAAAAAATATTTTTTGAAAAAAAGCACTTACCAATATGTAACCTTTGTGTATATCATTTATTATCCTATTCCTCTTTACATATGAAAGTGTGCTTGCTATGTTTTCTCTGGTATGGCCTGCTGTTTTAAGGAGAGATTCTTGCTTTAACCTAGGAAAGAAGGAAGCAAAGAGCAGAAGGTGAGAAGTTGTTGCCCTAGGAGCTACACGAGTTTTTGGTCTTGAATACCTGAGATAGATAGGATTGCGGGGGGAAGGGAAAGAACCAAATATTTAGGGACACCTTGTCAGCCATCAGAATGATTACAATGTGAAAAGAGAAACAAAGGGAGAAATGAAATGGAGACATCCAAAACCAAAATAAGTGAATGTAAATATCCAAGAATTAACCCATTCCCAAGATTCACATTCATATTTTTATTTGTGTATTAGTCTGCTCAAGCTGCTGTAACAAAATACCACAAAGTGGGTCGTTTAAAGAACAGACCTCCTTACAGTTCTGGAGGCTAGGAAGTTCAAGATCAAGATGTCAGCCATTTGGGTCCGTCTTTCTGGCTTGTAGTTGGCTGGGAACCTTCTCTCAGTGCTCTCACATGGACGAGAGGAGAACTCCAGTGGTCTTCTTCCTGTTACATGGGCACTAATTCTATTAGATAAAGGCTTTACCGTTGTGACCTTATTAGATCTTTATCAACTCCTCAATGCCCTGTCTCTAATATAAACATGTTGAGGGTTAGAGCTTCAACATATGAATTTTAGGGGAACACAATTCAGTATATATAATGTAATATTTTAATTTTAATATTCTTTTATATCTTTTATAAATTTCATTTAAAAATTATGGTATGTGTTTGCTACATTTCCCTTCTCTGGGATTAACTAATTATTGTAATTTATCTTCTTTTATTCATATGGGATTAATTTGGGCCATTTCCTGCCCTAATTATTTGTTCTAATTGCTTAGATACTATATTTCACTTGGACCTGAAAAAAAACTGTAGTTCCAAAAATAGTTACATTTATCCAGTCTCGATTTTGTAAGTACTTAGAAAGTTCTAAAGTCTTAATCTGTGATTTTGTTCTAGTGAAACACAGAAACATTTTTTAAACAGGAGTTGAATAGGTTTTTTGATATAATAATGCTGCATAACAAACGGCACTACAATCTCAGTGGCTTCAGCAATAAGTGTTAACTTTTATTCATGAACCTATGCACTGGGTGGGTGGTTTCTACTAAGCTGGGCTACATTTAGCTGAACTTAGTTTGCTTTGTTCACATGTCTGCTGTCAGCTGGAAAGTTTGCTGAGGACTGGTTGGGGTAGACTAGACGCAACTAGACTGGAATTCACTTATCTCTCTTCCACGTGGTCACCCTTGTCCCGGCAGAGTAGCCAGGGTTTGATCTTTTTGTAGTGATAGAAATAAAGAAGCTGCTTTTTAAGTCTCTGCTTGTGTTAGATTTACTCTGTCCCATTGGCTGAAGCAAATCACAGGGTAAATATCTGGATCAGGAAGAAGAGCTACAGAGTTACAGAGCAAACAGTATGGCTACATGAAAGTCATTAATCAGTGTTGTTAATATAATATAGAGAAATCACCTCTAGAAATCTTAAATTCTGTCCTTACTTTTGGTAGGATAAATTGCTTTGTGGAAGATTAAATACTTTTCTTATATCATAGGCATTTCTAATGGTGGACATAAAGGACCAATTACCAGTTTACTCTTCAACTAAAGGAACATAAGTTATACATTTAATTTTTAAATTTCTGATATTTTAAAATTAGTCTATTTTTAGAACAGATTTAAGTTTATACAAAAATTAAGCAGAAGGTACAGTTTCTTCTCATATATTTCCTTTCCTCTTGCCCTCAGTTTGCCTTATTATTAACGTATTGCATTTGTATAGTAAATGTGTTACAAGTGATAAACCAATATTAATTTTTATTATTAACTTAAGTAATACTTATATTAGGGTTCACTCTGTTACGCACAATTCTGTGAGTTTGCCCAAATACATGTCATGCATCCATCTACCATTAGAATATTATACAGACTACTTTAACTACCCTAAAAATCTTTTGCTTTCCACTTTTTTATCCCTCTTCTCTGCATCCTAACTCCTGGAAACCACTGATCATTGTATTGCCTCTATCACCGTTCTTTTCCAGATTGTCATATAATTATAATCTTATGGTGTATATCTTTTAAAGGCTGTCTTGTTTCACTTAGCAACATGTACCTAATTTTTCTCTGTGTCTTTTTGTTGTTGGAAAGCTCATTTATTTTTATTGTTTGAATAATATTCCATTGTATGAATGTACCACGGTTTGTTTTCTCATTCACCTATTGGAGGACATCTCTGTTTTGTCCAGTTATCTGATATAAACAATGTGCAAATTTATGTGCACTTCAATTTTTAATTCATTTGTGTAGATACCTGGGAGCGAGATTGCTGGATTGCATGGTAAGGTGATGTTTAACTTTATAAGTAGCTGCCAAATTGTCTTCCAAAGTGATTGTACCATTTGCTTTTCTGTTATTCCATATCCTCACTGCCATAGGATAGTGTCAGCATGTTGAATTTGGTCATTGCAGTAAGTGTAAAGTAGTACCTCATTATTGTATAAATTTAGTTTTTAACACTTTTAAGTCTTATGTGTTTCAGTGATAATTAGTCTCCCTTTTTAAAATAGAGAAAGTGATTCCTGAGTGTCTTGTATTTCTTACTAAATAGTATTACCTTTACCTAGGGTTTGAGTGCTTATAGAAGCTTATAATTACGTAACAGTCTTAACTTTTTGGAGTATAATGAATCTAGTCTGGATTATTTTGGAAACAACACAATTTTTTCTCTTTTACATGGCATTTGTGATAATAATTTTATGAATACTTGGTCATTGTTTCAACCAATATTCTGCCAAATATGTATCAGGCACTGTGCTAGGCACTAAAAAAACAAAGAAAATAAATTAGAGCAAAAACAAAGCAATGAAGATAAGTCTTTCTAATGGGCAGGCAAAAGCTCAGCTGCACAGCTGCAAAAAAAAAAAAAAAATCTGGAGTTTACCTAATATATATGTAGTCATGGGAAAGAAGTCATAAAATTCTAAAATTGCTTGATTCCCATAAAAAGATCTATTAGATAGATTCAAATAAATCAAAATGAATCAGTAGAAGCTATTAATTCACTATAATAAATTTTCTTTTTTACAAACTAATGCACTGTAGATAACTAGATATTTATAAAAATCAAATTTATTTTTAAGTACTAGCTATTTAGAAATTTGACAAAGTATTATTTAAAAACTACATGATAAATAACTGAAATTTCTGTATTAAATTCAATGAAATACCAATTAAAATTAATCTTCAAAATAGAATAAAGGATGTCATCTTTTTAACTCAGGATTTTCCAAATTAATTCAAAACTCAATTTTCTGTAAGTCTTAATATCTTAAATAAATATAAATATGTAGCTAAGCTGTGTAACAGACAGTATATGGAAAAGACTTTCTCCATTAACTTTATATTATTATATGCTCTAACAATAATTTTCAAACTGTAGATTATAATATCTAACTGTTCAATCATGTTAATTTATAGCATAAACAAAAATGGAAAACCATTATTTATCAGTTACCATAAATAACTGATTGAAGCATTATTAACATTATAAGGAAACCATCTTTATCCCTTTTTTGAGGATATTTAAGGATATGATTCACAGTTTTATTGACCTTATTTAATTATAAATTATTTCCTTATCGTGCTTGCTGAGACATTTTAAAGAATTATTAGAGAATTCTCACAGAATTTGTTGATTTGTTCAATATTAAATAAAATAAGAAAAAAATATATCTAATCACCATGCAGGAGAAAACAATATAAGCATAACAAAATAATAACAAATAAAATAAATAAACCACTAAAAATTAAAAAGTGAACAGCATGATTGACAACATATAGAAAGTCAGTGTTTATATAAAATTAGTATTAGAAAATAGAGTAAGACATGTTTTTTTTACAGTTCTGTCAGTAATGCTTTCTATAATGTGTCACAGAATAGATAACTACTAGATGGAAGCCACAAAGCCATAGTTTAACATATACATATAAACATGTTAAATTATTTTAATGTCACTATAGAATATAAATTTATAAAATTTAAACCATGATTAAAGTCTCATTTTCTTCCTAACTTGCTTATGGGATTGCATTTTTCTGAAACCATTTTAATTGTATCAATATGTGTCAATACACATTAGTTCCATTCAAAAATCATTTACTATCAGTTAACTAATTCAACAACATCTGTCTATATCCATCAGATATGAGGGATTGTTCTAGGACCGGCCTTTGGCAAACTATGACCAGTGAGCCAAATCCATCCCCTGGCTCATTGTTATTAACAGTTTTATTTAAACACATCCAAACTCAGTCATCATGCATTATCTATGCCACTCCTGTATTGCAATATCAGATAGAGTAGTTGTGACACATTATATAGGATTCGTAAAACAACTCATTTTACAGAATAAATTTTCAGACTCATGGTCTAAAAGCTGAAAATGAAGAGAGGCATAAGTTAGATACCTTCCAGGAGCTTTCCGTCTAGATTAAGATTCAGGAGAAACAGTATCAATAGAATGCAATGACATGCAGGTAAAATATGGCAAACATGTTACCTGAGGATGATTTCTGAAAAGTTTCCAAGCAAAAGTGATACCCCAAAATTTGGCTTCATGCCTATTAACATAAACTATTTGCCATCAATTTTTTTAATAAATGGGTTTTCTTTAAAAAAAGATGATTATTTTTTCTTTATAACATTGAATCTGAAGTAGTGTGATTTAAGTGACTTCCCCAAGAACTTTTTCTTGACATTTTAGCAGTTACATACTTCATTCATTTTGTCAAAGATGTAATATTCATTGTGTGAATACACCACATTTTATTCAGTTAGCTGAGATATATTTATTATGTGAGTATATTACAGTTTGATTGGCGTTTCCAAGTCTTTGCTCTCCTGAGCTGATGTTACATGTCTCCCAAAGTACGTATGTAATCATTTATTTTAGATATAAACCTAGCAATACAATTGATGTGTCGGTTTTCCAAATATACATCGTGACAAACTCTTTTCTCAGAACTACAGTGGATATTTTGTTGAGCAAGAAATAAACTTGTTAGTTTGTTAAGCTATTAAGATAATGAGGTTATTTGATATCACATAATTCTTGCCATCCTAATAAAATTGTTTTGTCACTTGACACTGGACCAGTAATAAATGAAAGAAGGTATGGATTCCTATCTTATTCAGTATTTACTATTAATACTGTGATATACAGATTGTCCATGTCTTAATCCCCAGAATTTGAGCATATATCATATTACATGCAAGGGAGGAGGTATATGGTTGCAGTTGAAATTAAGATGGTTAATCAGCTGACCTTAACGTAAAGAGATTATCTGGAATTACCTGCATATATCTTCAATTATCTGCAGTTCAGTGTAATCACAAGAAACCTCTTTATGTGGATAAGGTAGGTAAGGGAGTCAGAGTCCTTTGATGTCATGTGAGAAAACCCAAAAGGACACCATTGTCTTTAAAGATGGTAGAGAACCATGAGCCAAGGAATGCAGGTAATCTCTAGATGATATAAAGGAAAAAGAACATGTAATCTCCACTAGAACTTACAAATAGAGCTACAACCCTGCAACACCTGAAGTGAGCCCTGTGAGAGCCATTTCATACTTTGATCTCCAGAATTGTAAAATAATAAATATGTGTGTGCAAGCTACTAGGTGTGTGGTAATTTTTAAATAATAGTATTAGGAAACATATGCCTTTTAATTTTTTTTCGCCAATTAAAAGGTTATAAAATTTTATTTGATAATCATTTCATTTTGGATTTCTCTAATCATCAGCCAGTTTGAATATCTATCTCTTCAAATATGTATCGGCCATGTGTTACCCTTTCTTGTGGGAAATATCTGCAAATGCCTTTTGTCAGCTTTCTCATCACTTTTCTGTTATTTTTGATTCTCTCCTAAAATTATGAGTACTTTACATATTCTTAATAATAATTTTTGGGGGTTTTAAAGATTGCAAATATCTTCACCAAGTTCCTTAGGGTGTCTTTTAATGAAAAGAAGTCTTCATTTAAACATAATTAAATTTCACATATTCTCTGTTTAATTAGTAATTTAAAATAATACTTTCCTACCCCAATATTAGCAAAATTTTCTACTTATATATTTGAAGTTTTTAAAATCAACATTAAATGTTTTAATCTACTTGAAGTTGTTTTACTATATATGACATGCCTGTGATGTACACTTTTACTTCTCATTCACGTGATATTTTTTTCTGGTTCCATGTGTTAAAGCTACTGCTCCCCAATGATACAGCATATAACACATTGCATAAGGTAAAGTTTCAGAGAACTGAGGCCTTTTCGTGGGTTCTCTACACTACTGTAGGTCCCAGGCCTGGCTGGTCCCAGGTCTGCCTGTGATCCAGGCTCATGGCTAGGAATGGGATCCAGATTTAGAATGATACATTAGTGTAGTAGGGCGCCTGCACCCAAACTATGTAGATATAATTCAGCGTATTTTATCATGCATGTGACTTAATGCTACTATTATACTCTGATATATGTGGAGCCATGCAGTGCCCAGGGAAGCAGAAGGGGAGCACAGGAACAGAAGCAGAAGCGCGCTCCCCACAATAAAGTCGGCGCCTGCCATTTCATCCTCATGTCAGCCTCTTGTACATTCTTTTAATCGGGCGTCTCACCACTGAAACCTTCCCTTCTTGATCAGCTCGGCCCTGACAGCTACTCAGAAATGAATCTGGCCTTGCAGTAGGAATTCAACAGCGTCCTAATTGCTGTAGCTTCACAGAAAGTCCTAATACTTTGAATAGCAAATCGCCACTCCCTGTTCTTGTTTAGAAGTTCCCTAGCTATCCTTGCTTCTGTTTGCTTTCCTATATTTCGAATTGAAATATCAATTTCTGAGTAAAAATTCTATGGGATTTTTGATTGAAATTTCACTTAATCTGTAAGTCAATTATGAGATATATAGCATCTTTATAGTATTAAAATATATATTCATTATGTTATGCAGTTCTTTATTATTTTTAATAGAATATCATAATTTTCTTTAAAAATTGTTGCACATATCTGGTTATAGTGACTTCTGTGTACTCTAAATAATTTAGAGCTTTATATATAAAGGATCCTAACATCTGTAATGACAGCTACCCTTTTTTTATCATTATTTTGTTATCACTCTTTTGTTATTAAACTTCTTAGTCCTTAATTTGTAGACTAAAACCTTCTCCCCTCCTTTATGAAACATTCAAATTAACTTTTGCCAATTGCCTAGTATGTCTTATATAATTAAGTAATACAGACATTTCTTGATGTTCCACAAACCACGCATCTTCTCAGTTTCCTGAATACATTTGTAAAATAAATTTTGTCTCCATTTCAATTCCATATACCCATAGCCATACATACAACCTAAAAGTTTTGAATGCCATCAGCAAATCTGATAAGTGAAAAAATGGGCAAAACATTAATTGAAGTATCTTTACTTTTACTTAAAATTTCCTTCAAATCAATTAATTTTAAAATATGGAGCCAATTATATATTTTTTTTCTTAAGAATGCTACATTCATACTGGCTTCTATTAAAAACTTCATCTATAACTGCTACAACTTCAATAACACATAACTATTCTGCTGCTTTTACCATGGTTCTTAATGCATTTGCCTTCATACTATATCAGCTGATATAATTAGTATTTTTCTTCTAAGCCACTAGCAGTCAGTCAGTAATGTTACTGAACACAACCATGAGTTCATTTAACATTAAGAGATTGAATAAGGGCTTAACACTTGGTATTAGAGAAATAATTTAGATGTGAAACAATTTTCCCACCTATTACAATAATAACAGTGTTAGTATCAGGAGAAAATATGTTTCTGTTTCTTACAACCACTCAATGGAGATAAGATAAACGTAGCAGAAGAATATGGATTGTGGAAATTCTGTATGGATTTGAGAAATTCAAATGACGCCCCTTACGTGATTGAAATATTAATGTTACACTCATATGATGCTGCTGGGGGTAGAGTCAATTATGTACTTTTTTGTAAATATCATGACTGTTGTTTCCCTTTGGATGAGTGAATCTTGAGAAATTCATGCCATGAAAGTATCCATTAACTTGGAATATATAAAAAATAAAGCCTTTAACGTAGGGAAATAATGAATTGATAAATACTCTTTTGCTGGTTTTTCAGTTTAGTTGTTAGAGCTCACCATAGACCTTAAAAAAATTCCCACATCCCTAGTCTTCAGCCTTTTATTATTCCATGATTGGTTTCCCAATTCAGGAAAAAAAAAAAAAGAAAGAAAGAAAAGAAAAGAAAAAAATAACAATTTGCAGTCTTTGCTTGAACATTCAGATGCATTCCTGCTGATTTGGGAGGAGACCCACAAATCTCTTTCGGTGAAGGTCGCTGTTGGTGGGCAACCATTCCAGGCATTCCAAACTGTTTTTTATGTCCAAAATGCATTGAAAGACATGTAGATAATCTGATTGCTTGCACCAGGATAATTATGGCACCGCATCTTACCTGTGGCCAGGCTAACTGCACCTGACGGGCTCGGACATGTGTCTGCTAATTGCATGCTACTTTCCTTTCCATGTTGAACAATAGTGGGATATCTTTAACCAGTAAACCTCAAGAGAAAGATAATTCCATTGAAACAGGCTTTGTAAATATATATATATATATATATATATATATATATATATATATATTTTTTTTTTTTTTTAATGAATGATAATGAGACAAGAGTATGTTCTTTATAATCTAGTGAAATAGAATGGGTAGTGTTTGCAGGTATGTTTAGATCTTTAAATATCTATAGCCTAAGAATGGGAAGAACATTTTAACACATTTATACATTTGAAATGAAATCCACATTGACTGTTCATGAACAACTTATTATATCTCTTTTTATTCATCTTCATATAAATTTAAAATGCATTGCTTACATTTTACTATTCAAAATTATATATTAATGAAAAGTCATGATTAGTTTAAACATCAAGTAAAATTGCCAAATATTTATCCTGTGACAAATCTTAAGCCTAAAATAAAGTTTCATGTGTGTGTGTGTGTGTGTGTGTGTGTGTGTGTGTGTGTGTGTGTGTTTAATATTTTACAAAGAGGTCACAGTAAAAGCCACCAAATAAAAAGCTCTTAACATCTCTTACTCTTTGTCAGGATAATTTTAAAAGTTAATACTGGAGAAGTAATTGTAGCTGTAGGCAGCTTAGATATATTTTCTAGTCTATCAATAATAATAAAATCAATGACTTAATATATATTCAATTACTTCAATAAATAGAGAAATAATATTCTATCTCTATATAAACTAAATCCTGACTTAAGCTAGGTTCTTTCATTAAGGAATAAAGATACCATTTTCTACTATTTATCTAGGCTATGCCATTTAATCTTAGTAAATCAATCAATCAATCAATCAATAAAATCATATGATCTGAAGGCAATGTAGAAATAATTAATCATATTTTACAGTCGAGAAAATTTATTCTATTTGCAATCCTTGTGATTGTAAAACATAGTGATTTTATAATGAATTTATTATGGAACTGAACCAAAGAAATTGCTCTGCGAAAAGACAGTTTGTGAAAGTATTACTCTTTCTCCTGGTTGATTGTTTAAACATAACTTCTTATAGATTAGGGATTAAAATAATCTCACGCAAGAGCATAGCTTCATTCCAATATCACTAGCTTTGCAGGGAACTGAAAAATCAAACCCCAAATTAAACCGTCTGCCCTATCTTCATAAGAATATCAGAACTCTCATTGCCCTGCCTAAACTATTTTATTCTTCAAGAGGAATCTAAGCTGTTCAGAGCATCTATTTCCCTGAAACTGTCATCTCCACCCCAGTCTATACAGCACATAGTCAGAACCATTTCTTCGAGGCTCCACATCGTGATGAAAGTTTCACTGTGCTTTTTAGAGTACAAGACAAGTGATCACCAAACCCCTTTTATATTCTCACCTTTTCTGAATCTCCCGGTTACCTGCTTCATCCAGTTGGAAACTCTATGTCATCCAGTGGTGCTGAAGTCCTTTCCAGTGAGATCTGTTTTACCGTTCATTTTTCACACACTTCAGGGCAGGAGACAGATTTTCTGTCTTAATCATTTCTCCCTGGCACTTCCAAATTACTTCTCTTCCTTTGTCTTCCCCTGTTTGACGTTCGTGCCTTCTAAATGTAGAGTTGATTGCTACCATTGTATGTATCATCCTCTCGTGAAGTTTATTTTATAGTGGGCAAGGAAAGATGATAAACAATGATAAAAAATAGTAGATCTGTTAGAAGATAACTATTATGGGGGAAAAAGTAAAATAGGGCAAGGAGGATCATGTTGAAGAAGCATGATTTGGAATTTTAAATAGTGTAGTTTGTGTACTCTGACTGAGAAAGAGCCTTGGAGCAAGGACATAAAGGGTGGCTGGATATTGGACAGACAAAGAAAGTCTTGTGTGTGATTGAAACAGTGAGGAAAATGGAACAGGAGGTGAAATCAGAGAAAGAAGGGAAGTAAAGAGGATTGGGGACTTTTTTTTTTTTTTTTTTTTTTGCCAGATGAAGGACTTTGGTCACTCCTACCCCACTACACCTTTTCTGGTTAACTTATATTTGCCACTTGGCTCATGATTAAGCCTTCCCCACCACCAGCTCTTGTTTTTCTTTATGTTGATTTTGGAATAATGGGCATAGCCACTGAAATAATTCATAAATTCAATTGATATCTTTACTTCAAAGAATTGGGTTTTATTTGTCTCTTACACACCTACTGCTGAGGGCTCAGCATTTAGAAAGATATCTGTTCTTCTCAACTGAGTCATCAGCAATAGCTTATAAAATGCCTACCTTCTATAGCAAACTAATACACTTCCAATTAAAAAAAAAAAGAAGCCTCCAGAATCTCTGGGCCACCATATCTGTTTGTACATTATACAGCCAAACTGCAGTGTGTTTTTTAACATTCATTTCCTGGTGCTTACATTTCACTACAGATTATTTTTTGAAAGTTCACAACAATTGTGTGTTGCCAAATTTGCTATGCCCTGCTCATCTTAATTAAATGGAAATAAACACAGCTGGCTTCTCCCACCTTTTTAAAACACTCCTCTTTGGTTTCTGTGGCACTATATACTTCTGACTGTCCTCTGTATTACTGAAAGCTTTATCCCAATATCGTTTAATAGTTCCTCCTACGCTAGCCAACATTTCAATATATCAATTAAAGATTCTAGTGTCAATATCTGCTGTTCTCTCTGTCATTCAATGTCACGCCATGATATGCCATTATGTGGTGAGAACACCAACATTTTCTCTTCCAGATGAAATTTACAATACTGTAATCATGTCCCAAAGCAATCATTTTAGAATTTTTACTGGAATTTTCACATATTATTTGTCATTATGGGAACATGAAAACTTATTCTGTTTTCAGACCTTCCTTTTATGACTTACATGATACTGCTCACATAAATCTATTCACTTCTTACAGGTTTTCCTCAAACTTTCTATTTGTATTATTATATCGTATTTTGCCAACTTAAGAACTCATGTAGTACTTTCAATAGGCTATCTACTTATTATTCTGTCTTTACACGTTAGATAATATCAGCTAAAATAGTAGCAGTTTTTCTTTCCATTATTTACACTTTTTTTCTTGAAGTACATCAGTGACTAGGATAGTATTTGATTTCGCTACAAGAAGAGTTTATTTTAATTATACTTTGAAATTATACTTTGAAATACTCAAAAGTTTGCCAAACTGTCATTATATTTTGTTTGGAAGTAAAGCAGATCTTTATTAGTTTTACATCATATTTTTATAAAGGATTCTCATTGGCAATGTCTGATAAACTGTGGGCAAGATATAGCTCTACTTCATTAAAGTATGTTTTTATGATCTCAGTACCTTCTTACTTGCAAATTTTAAGATTTTAGCCATTTTATTACATATGTAATTGTATCTCACTATGGCTAAGTTAAATTTCCTCAAAGAATAATGTGTTTACTACATTTTTCTGTACTTGGTTGTCATCCATATATTATTTTTGAAGAATCTTTTCAAATATTTTGCCTATTATTTAAAACTTGTTTTCTTGTCTTCCTCTTATAAAATTGTAAATTTCTTATATATTATTAATAAGTTGATTATCAAATACATCTTTTACAAATATTTTCTCCTAGAATCTAGTATGCTCTTTTATTTTCTAACAATAGTTTTTGACGAGCGGAATATTTAAATTTTGGTGAATATTTTCTCCTAGAATCTAGTATGCTCTTTTATTTTCTAACAATAGTTTTTGACGAGCGGAATATTTAAATTTTACATTGCTGAGGGCTGTATTTTATATATTTTAAAGAATGTTTGATTTTGTTTTAGCATGAAGATAAGTTACTTGGGATATGTTAAATCTTTTAATGACTTGTTTCTAAGCTTTATTAACATGAGTCCGCTGCCATATTTATTCTAGGCCTAGTTTAGTCCTCTTAGTAAAATTTACTCTTTCAGATACTCTACCCAAAGTTTTGGATGTAACGAGGTCTTTCAGCTTTGCCTGGTTGAACTTGAACTTGCACTTGAGCCAGCTATGAACTCCAGAAATTATTTGGTCAGCTGTTTACAAGTGGTTTTTACCATCTTCATAGAGTTCTTCTATGCATACATACAGATGAAACTAGAATTATAGTCAAGGAGACCCAACAACTGGTCTGTGTAGCCCTGTCCCTTCATATTCCTCTCTTCTTTGATATTCTGCCACAAAAATACAAGCTGTAAACCAACTTTCAAATACAGTTTCTGTCTTCTCAATTTAGTGAGATTACTGATTATTGGTAGGTTTCTTTTCTTTCTACTGGTCTGGAAATTTCTTTCAGGTAGTAAAGTAGGCTAATCACAGGGCTTACTTCATTTAATTTCTTTCAGAGAGCTCAATTCTGTTTTGTCTGTTGTCCAAGTCTGTAAACAATTTTTGCATACATTTTGTAGTTGTTTTTTGAGGGAGGATAATTTTTGTAGACACATATCTTTTATGGACAAACTATTGGCCCATGAATATAGGAATCTCTGTAACTGACCTAAATTTGGATTAATCCTAATAAATTTACAGTAGCTTTCTTAAAATTATCGTTTTTCTCATCTCTTCAAAAATTGCTTCTCTTAAATAAGAAGACTAATAGAATTTGTCAAGAAATATCCAATCAGGAACGATATAAAAATTTAATTCTACATATCACCTATTCTTTGATTAGGTTAGGTATATATACTTTCTATAATTTATAAGAAAATTATTTAAACTTAGAAATCAAATTGAATACTCATGTCCTTTAAGTATCATAAGCTTTCATATTATAAGCCCTCCCAATAGTATTTAAGCCTCTAGAAATTTTCACCTATGTTTCGCTTTGTGATTTATTATTTAATTATAGCCCAAATGTTACTTTGTGGATTTCTGTCTCACACAAATGATAACTCAACAGATACTGGATTATTAACCAGTTTCATATATGTGAGCAAATCAATTTCAGCACTACTTTGACTGACTGAATACATAAATACTGGTTCTCTTAATTCTCCTTTGAATAAAGTTTAAACTATTCCATATTCCAGAATTAATTAAAGGGTTGAAAATTTTCTGACATAGATTTTTTTCTATTTTGTATGAGAACTTAGACTCATTGTATTGACACAAAATAAAAAATATGTATATAGCATTTTTTAGAAGTATAAACATATGAGATATTCAACAATAACCTATTTTAGAAAATAGCATTTAAAAATTTAGTGCGTGGCCAAATAATTGATTCACACATACTTGCTATAGTTTTGTATGACCTTGTGAAACAAAAAAAGAAATGTCAATTTCATATTCAGATACATTTTCATTTTTATTCATTTTCGTCATTAAAACAGCTAAAAGGCCTTTGACATTATTTGTATTTTTGCAGCTGTTTTCATTAATTTGAGCCAAACTGTGAAATGTGTTGATTTTGCCATGACAAATCCATGAAATCAGTTTTCCAACTGCTTGCTATACTGGCTTCTTACCAAAAAAAAAAAAAAAAATGTTGTAAATAAAAGTTATGCAGTGAAATAACAAATATTCTTCTTGTGTGTGTGTGCATGTGTGTGTGTGTGTGAAATTATAAAACTTTTCTCATAAAAATTAGAGAACTAGAATAGGTCTACGGATGTTTTAATTCTATGTGAATAAAAAGTGTTATGACATTTTGACTTGGATAGGGAATTGGAGTTGCAGAAAGCTTCATCTTACCATGTGATTTTTTTGTTTTGTTTTATTTTGTTTGCTAGTCACAGAGTTTGACTATCGCTTAGTAAATGCATTGGACTTTTAAAAACGTTTATTTTTTCTGTATTTTATTTATATCTCCTTTTTACTAATATATATAAATATTGATTATAAATATATGCAGTTTTTAACATTGTTTATTCCTTTAAAAGTGATGTACAATTAGAGCAAGTATGTATTACTGATTCTTGTCTCCTAATCTGAATTATTTACTCGGCATATTAATGTTTAGTTTGCTTAGTTAATGTTGAGTTAGTTATTATTCAGATCCGTCAAAGTGCTCTTGCCATTTGTGTATTTATAAAACCCAATTCCAAAATAGCGTTAATCTGACTTATTCAAATTATTTGCTAAAGTATCTGCATATTTTATGTGGAAGCATAGCAATAATTATCTCATATTTCTATATTTGTTTCAAGAATAACATACTTTAGGATAATTAGAATTCATGCTATGAAACTTTCTAACAATTCTAATTAATTTGTACATTATACTTGCTTACATGAAGCAATTGTTTGGAAATTATTGAAGTGTTGTTTATTAGAAATACATTTTTATCCCACCTGGTTAAATGTGTTAACAAAAAGACAAAATAAGACACTGGATTTTGATTGAGTCATTGTCATCAATGATGTTTTTTATCAATTTTATTAGCTAATATATCAGATTGAATTATGTTATTTTTGTTACTGCAATGATAAATGTTGTATAAATATACTCTTAAATTTTATTTGAGATTTCTTTCTTTTTAGTTAGGCAAGAAATCTCTACATATCAAAGCTTCTTTTTCATTAAGTGGTAAGCCTTCCTCTTCTGGGAAATGAAATAAATGTTTGAAATAAATGACCTTCTTGTGTTCAACTATTTCAAGTTATCCAACAGAAAGAATAAATTTAAGAAGACTGAACTTTTTAATAAAACTTTATACAATGCCTAACAATTAAAAATGAATTAAAGAAACATAAAGCGATGAATTCCTTTTGGCTACTAAATATCTGGATATGCGATCATGAATAATCCTTCTCTTTTCCCATGTTTTTATGCCATTAACTACATTTGCTCTAGAATAAAAATAACACACGCAGAGGTCTTATTTCTCCATAAATATATTGCAGTATTGCATGTTGATAATTAACTGTCAAATTATCATAGCCATGTGTTGTAAAATTTCTGTGCATGTGTGTATATGTGTATGATCAGTCTTCATTATCTGCAGATTGCTGGTTCCATATTTATGAGTTCTCCTACTCTTAAAAATTATTTATTTGTAACTCTATAGTCAACATTTGTGGTACTTTTATGGTCATTTATTTTGTGGACATATGCAGTAAAGTGAAAGCTTTGTCACCCATGTGCATGTGTGTTCCCAGCTGAGGTGAAATAAGGCTCTGCTCTGCCTTCTTGTTTTATGGCTCATACAGATGATTTCTTTATGGTCTATGTAGTGCTTACATTTTTACATTCTATTTTTGTAGTTGTTGGCAGTGGTGATGCATTTGCTTAAAATGTCCACTGTACGTAGTTCTAAAATATCTTACAGTGTTTCTAAATTTGAGAAGGGTGTGGTGAGACTTATTGATAAAATATGTGTTCAGGAATAAGTCAAAGTGCTGTTGGCTATCGGTTCAATGTCAACAATATACAAATAAGGTGATTTAAGCAGAAATACACATTAAATAAGGTTATACGTTAATCAGTTGACGAAAATGTTGTAATCTGTTTCCAAAACTCTATTTTAACCCTTGGAGCAGTGGCTCAGTCTTTGCTGAATCAGTGTGTATGTCAATGTTATACAGCATAACTACTCTGAAGAATGGGATTTAACTGTATGGTAATTTCAATCCATGGTTGGGCATCTGCATATGTGGAGGACCAACTTAAGTTATATGTGGATTTTACACTGTACAGAGTCTGGTGCCCTGTACCTCCACGTTGTTCAAGGGTCAACTGTGTTTGTATATGTATATGGATGTGTGTACATACATGCACATACACAAATGTATACATATATAATTGTCTTTATTATTTAAAATGTATTTTATTGTCTATATTTTTAAAGATTAAATGTTCTTTTAAAACTAAAGAATTAAAAAACAAATCAAATCCACATAGGAATTTTCATGTGTAGAAATAGTGCATCATTAATATTGAAAATCTATTTGCAGAAAAAGTCCAGTGTACTCATTTATTTCTTATTTAAATTGATCCTGCAGTCCTTATTTAAAACAATCTAACTATCTGATCTACCAAATGTGGAAAAAATTAATATCTTGTAATAATTTACACATTTATATATGTTGAATTAATGCTTGGTGTCATTTTGGTAGTTTTTCACAATTGTTTCATTGACATTGTGCTTCTTTCTATCCTTAATTATTGAGTAATTTATATGTTTCTTATATTAGCAAAATGGAGATCATAAACAAAATACAATAATGTGAAGAAAGGTTTTGAGTATTCACTTTTCTTTCAGACCATTCTTTAGAAGACAGATGTAATTGATAGAATGATATTACAGAGCATATAATTTTGGTGGCTTTCTTCTAGTGAGATTCTAAATAGTTCACCATTAAAAAAAAGAAAACACAATGGTCTTGTAGATGTTTATGAGCAGATCATAGAACAAAAGTGTATATAGATATACTTCAACATACTTATGGAACATAAATTGTTTCTGTGTCTGTATAGTTTTATGGTTAATAACCTAGTACATAGGACCAGGACATAATGAGGTGTTTCATATCAGTGTATATCTGTAGGTTTTTTCATACAAGTTTAACATTTACCCAAGGATTTTCTATAACCCTGGACAACTTCTAATTCTATGACTGTGTAATGGGTCTCTGTGGGAAGAAGATAGTCCTTAGAACATCATTGAAATGTTACAGTGGTTCCTTATTCTCACAGAAAGGATTGTTTAATCACTAAAAAATAAGAATGGAAATTATGGTATATATTACAAAATTATAGAGTTTGTTAACAAATCCTGGATTACAAGAAATAGAGTTGCAAGTTTAGAATTTTAAATTGTTTTATATATTGTCCTTACTAGGAAATAAGGATTTTTATGTATTATCTAATTTCCTATTCTTTGAATTAGATATTAATATCACACTCCTTTGTAGTTGAAGAAAATGAGGTCAGAAACATTAAGCAACTCGGCTAAATTTACTAAACTAGTTGATTGTGAAACAGGGATTTGAGCTTCACTAATCCGACATGAGAGCTTACATTTTAACCATTAAACTATTTAATGCATTCTCATAATAGGTAAAATGTTGCCACTTTTATTGTGCTAAAATATCCCTAACAAAATTTACTGTAATAACTATTTTCAAGTGTCATCAAGTACATTCACAATTGTGCAACTATCACCACTATCCATTTTCTAGAAACTATTCATCAGAAAATGAAACTATTCAAAATCCTTTGAATTTTCAACACTCTAGCATGTTTTTAAAAGAAAATTAAGATAAATGAGAATGATAAAAACTGGAAAGTTTGAAATTACACATAATGAATCCTAACAAATGAATACAGTATTTGATAATATTAAATGCTGCATTTCTATTTCTTTCCACTGTTTTAATGATAAAATTATAGTTTAGCCACAATGTAAAAGATTAGTTTTGATCAGAGTAGTGCTAAACTCTGTTCTTTAGCTTTTCCAAGAACTTGCCATTTGTTTTCATGCAAATTAAGTTTATATAGTGAAAATGATATGATTAAGTTGTGAAATAGGTAGCCATACTTTATTTATTGAGAAAAGAAACACCTATGTTGCTATAGAAAAATATAACAAATTTTAGGAAAAGTAATTGAACCAGGCATATTTATCAAGTAAAGTATTTTAGGACATTCATGTTTGAAGTGTTTGTGTACGTTGATCAACTTGCCCCCTAGAGACTCCTACAAAAGCAATGGGATTTCTTTAGCTTATGTGAACAATAAGTATTTCTGAATCAAGTTTTTTCTGCTTGAATAATTGTCTTTTGTCAAAACGTTTTAACTAGAAAGAAATCACTCACATTTTTTAAATAATTCTTTTTGAATTTTAATCAGATGGACGTCTATTAACTTGAAAGTACACCGTTAAATAGGTTTCAGAAATACAAATTTTAAATTAACATTTAATTCACATAAACACATGCACAGTTTTGATTTCCAAAGGTGATACCACAAAATAAAATTGAAATATAAACTAGAAAAATACATTTTTTTAAGTTTTACTCTGGAATAGCAGGCCTTTTTTGATTAATTATGTTAAACCCATCTCCCTTCCTTTCTCTTTTCAAGCATTTAGCTAATTTCTATAAAGTTTATTTTCACAAATTTTATAAGAAACAATATTAATAATTATATTTAATTATTTACCAAGTTGCCTATTGTCATTAGAATCTAGTGTCGGATATTATGTTATCACAGTTGAACTCAGTTGACATTCATAGTTAATTGTCTCAGTTTTTGATGTAAGTAATGTGATAGACAGACAGATGATAGACAGACAGACTGTTCAAATCACATAGTCATGTAATGAAACAAGTTTCCAAAAGTAAAATTTTACTAGTTCTTGGTCCAATAGAAATTGACCTAACATTACTGCTGAAGAGCATAAATTTAACTCAAATACTAACTGAGCAAAGGAATCATTAATAATAGCAGAAAGTACAGAGAATCAGTCAAGTTTTAGTTGTGGGATGGTAAATATGAAAGAGTTCTATAACTTTTTTTATGCGGCCTGAGTCAGAGATTATGTGATATAAGCATATCATCAATACTCTTCTGCTATGTTCATTTTGCCATTGCTTTGAAAATGATGATTAGTAGGCCAATAAAGAGAACTTGGAGGAATTTGATCGCTGTATTTGTTGTTTTAAAAATATATATATATGAGAGACCAATAAAAGTATTTAGGTTTTTAATTGCATAGTTCAATCATAGTTTAAGAAAGATGAAGGGCAAATATGGGTGGAGGATGAAGCAGCATTGGAGGATATGATAAAATTTGTCATGTTGATTTCTTACATTTATCAGTACCAGGAGAGCATTTTAGGGCTGTGGAAGTATGTTCCTTCATTTCGGCTGAAGCTAACCAGCATAAATTAATGCATTTTCTTCATGATGGCTTCAGATAAGTCCTTTAGGATTTATTGAATTATTTAAATGGGATTTTTGGAGGACCAGAGTAAAGACACTTGCTCCTCTGTCCACCAACTCACTCTTTCATTAGGAGTTCTTAGAAACATTGCTGTGGTTCAGTTTTTGTTTTACACTATTGCCAGATTCTTTCGATGGGCAGATTGGGATGAAGTCACTCCTAATGTGTGACCATGTGTGAGTCAGGCTTTAGGAGTGAAGCTTTCACACAATAATTTTGCGTGGATGGTGAATAGTAAAATTATAAATGCAAAAATCTTGCAATGGTGACATCTTCCATCTGTTTCAAGTTGGATGGGTCATGGATGTTTCATGATAGGATTCTTAAGATAGTGACTTTACACTTTAAAAATATAGACTTCAGGACAACAGATTTCTGCTTCCATGGAAAATTTTAACCAAATTGTAGACTTTTAAGTCAAAAAAGTTGTCAGTGAAAAACGTTTTCAAAACTCGAGTCAATCTGCAAGAGACTACCATTTCCCAGCTAAGTGTGTTAATGGTTTTATTCAGGATTGCATTTCTTTTGTTGACTTATTAGAATTCTAAATGGATTTATATGTGTTGATATAATTTTAACTTTTTTGTTTGGAAGGGAGATAGCACAATAACTTCAACTCAGATTGGTCAAATAGACATTTATAGTAGTTGCTATAGAGCGATTAAAATAGTAAAACCAGGGATTTATATAATATCAAATAAGGGCAGGATATCAGGATGCCACTAATGAAAACCAGAAAATGCTAGTCCAAAAGTTCCTGGAAATTCTTTCAGGTGGCAACAAAATATACTTAAAGCCTGTCAAATACCATCTTAATTAAATATCTTCTCAGAGAAATACAAAATCACACATAAGTTAATGTTCATTGTTCATAGCTCTTTAAGCATAGGATTATAATGAAGGTTTAAAATGAATGAATAGATAGAGATCGCAATAGTTTAACGAAGAAGATATTCCCTGATGTTATAGAATCTTAAATAATATGGTAACCCTCTTGGC
Organism: Eonycteris spelaea; assembly: GCA_003508835.1. Classification (NCBI taxonomy): domain Eukaryota; kingdom Metazoa; phylum Chordata; class Mammalia; order Chiroptera; family Pteropodidae; genus Eonycteris; species Eonycteris spelaea. The sequence goes on from PUFA01000021.1 coordinate 14,683,654, forward strand.
AGGATGTGAAGGAATTTGTATAACCTTGCGTTAATGCTTTCTGATTTATTTAAAAATTGATATAGAAACAACAACAACAACAACAACAACAACAATTTGCCAGAAGCACAGACTTTGACATAGATCAAAACACACAGTCATATGTAAATGTGCATACTGACTCTTTAGCATCTTCATCTAAGAGAACTTCCCCACAGAAGGAATAACTATAAAGTAAATTCTGATCCAGAAATAGTGGGCAGAAGGAATGTAGGCGAAATTAGAGACAGAAATCAAAGTGAAAGGCAGTGGTTTAGGTAATAAGCAATACTATACTATGAGATTTTTATTACAAGGTTTCTGAAGTTGGCAAATAACATTAACAAAAATTCCAAAAAAATAACAATTTTAAAACTATTATTTAACTTTAACAAACCTCTGCAATCCCTTTCCCTCTTACATTTTTTGGCTGCCATACTCTTTCATCATCTGTCCAAATGGACAAAAATGAAAACAAAAAAGATAGGTAAAAATTATCACATTGAATTTTCTAGAATAATCAGCTTTTCTTATTGTTTGATTCATAGCTTAGTTAAAAACATTCTTATAGAAAAAAATATCCTGGCATCCTGGTGGAATATATGTGGCAAAGCAAAAAAATGATGCTTAATGTTTCAGACATTTTCTAAGTATTAATACATGTATACATACACATGCAAATTTGGAAGCATCTTTGATATATAGAACTCATTTTATTTTAACTAATTTATTTTTTTCAATTATTGTATTTTATTTCATTTCTTATGGTGTTGTATACCTTTAAGGGAGTGCTTAAATATAGTAGTATATTAAGAATGACAAAAGTTCACATAATGAACATCAAATTACTATGATTGTTAAACATTATTCTGACATCCATCCATTAATATTCACCCATTAAGGTTTTACAATTTCCCATTGTTTGGAAAACAGACATGTGCACACGCGTGCACGCACACACACACACACACACACACACACACACATACTGAAGGCCAGTCTGTAAATAATAGAACATAGATTGGCAGAATAAATGTGAATTTATAGAAAAAAATTGAATTCTGATTGTTTAAATGAGAATGCTATTTTACTTTTGTATTTTTAGTTAGCAATCCTGTTTAACTTATTTATAATTGGACATTTTAATATTAGAGGTGAGAGAAATATGTACTTTGTTGTATCAAACTAATTATTTCTATTTGCCTAATTATTAGATAAAAGTAATGAGATAATATTTGAGCTGGCAGCATTTCTACTTTGAAAAGACATATTTTTGATCATTTGTTATAGTACATTGGTTTTTCTAACAACATTGACATTATTAACCTAGATGTGGTTTCCTAGTCTCTAACTTGGAAGATTTATAGATATTTTAGACAATTGCCAGACATCCATACTACCAGTGTCAGAGATAAAACAATATTGATAAGCAATCACAAACTTATTTAGCAAGGTAAGTTCATGTTACCTATTTTTATATTTCAACAGCAACATTACTCTGTTCAATTGATACTGTCTGTATCAATGTATAATATTTCTCCAGAGTTGTGAAACTGAGGAAAATGAATATTGCCTAAAAGTTTATTAGAGATTGACTTAACTTGAGAAAATGTCATCTACGAGAATTGATATTTTTTGAAATATTTGAGTTTATGATTACCTCCACAAATATCATCCAATTAGATCATATTATTTCAATAAATGCCATATCATCCTGTTTTCAAAATTCAGTATCTTTGGGATCACATATATGAACGTATGTGTGTGCCTTTGTATATGTGTATGCATCATATAGATACTTTAGTTATGCAAATGACTTAAGGGTAGGCCTTCATCTTGGAGTGTGAGGGTAACAAGATCAATCTGTAAGTGTGTGATCTACCAAATGTTAATAGGCACTTTATTACCTGGAGAAAAACACTAGGGCATAGGTGAAATAAGTTACATATCAGATTTATAAGAACAGAAGAAACTGAAATCTCTAATCTTTGAGCCTCAGAATCTTAATTAAGAAATATTATTATAGAGCAAGATTACTCTGATCAAGGTTTAGGAACAAGAAAGAATATGCAAGTCCTCCAAATAAAATTACCTTGAAGTAAAGGAGAGAATTATCGAACATTTCAGGCCTCACACAAGGGACAGAACATAACATCTAGTCCTAAAATAGCTTTGATTGAGGTTGAAAATCCATCTGCCTCCACACAACTCCATAGGATGCCATTTTAGATACCAGCAGGTTAAACAATTAGAAAATCAAATATCTAGCCAACTTTGTGGGCTGTTTAGCAACCTTGATTGGGAAATCTTTGCCCAAAACTGAATGTGTCCAGGAGGTAATTTGCATCTAGAAGATGTAACATCAGGTGTAGCAACAAGCAACTTTAATGAAAACAGGCCTGATATATTTGTAGTGAAGGAGTACAACTGAGATAGATGACATAAATAAATAACATTTTTAGGGTTTATTTAACAAAGTACCTCAAACTGCATGGCTTAAAATGATAGGAAGTTATTGACTTACATTTCTGGAGGGTAGAATTCTGAAAACAAAAGTTTGGCAGAGTTGGTTCTTCTGAGAGCTGTGAGGGCGAAGTTTTCCATGCCTCATTTCTAGCTTTTGGTAATTTACCAACAATCTTTTTTGTTGGTTGGCTTGAGATTTATTACTCAAACTTTGCACCATCCTGTGGTTGTCTCTCCGCATCACCTCACGCAGTCGACCCTCTGTGCATGTCTGTCTCTGTTTTTAATGAGGTCACTAGTCTGGTTGGATTAAGACTCATCCTAATTACTTCATTTTAAGTTAGGACCTCTATATCAACCTCACTTCTAAAGCTATCACATTCTGAGGTATTGGTGGTTAGGATTTCAACATATCCTTTTAGAGGGTCAAATTTCAACCAACAGTAGATATGTATAAATAAATAGTTTGATAATGTCAAAAGGGATGTGCAAACTTAATTATTTTATATTATATTCTTAACAAATAAATGGTAGTGGGGTCAATCTCATCAACAATATATGTAATCACCATATTAGGCCTCCAAATAAAAGAATAAACTTAAAACTGCTCTTATATGCAACATATTTTTTTTCCCATTTGATGAATTAAAATAATAAAGCATAGTGTCCATGATTTAAAATATAGAAGAAAAAATACAGGACATTTCTATAATTGTTTCAACATATTAAACAACATGATAAGGTTAATGTAATAACCTCAGTTTTTAGTAATGTAAATCAATTGAATATATATCATTTTGGTCATGTAAAGAAATGCTATAAATATAAAAAAATGAAGAAAAACAAAACTATTCAATGAAATCTTAGATTGGAGTACTAAGAAGTTTAAAATCTATAGCATAAATCTTGCTTATGGGAGATTTTAACTGGAAGCAGAATTTTAGAAAGGCATATTTATATTTAAGATAGATGAGGGATTATAGAATATATGTTTTTTTTTTCAAAATAACCTAGAGATAAAAACAAGCTAAACATATTGTTAGATGATGCCTCCCTGTCTAAGAAGTAGTTATAGTGGAGTTGATATACACAGGCTTTAATGACTAACCACATGTGAAAAATAGATATGAAACATGAAACAAAAATGCATTGACCCTCCCTAAATGAAAGCTTAATCTTTGAGTGTGTTCCATTGTGAAAAAAAATGTTAAAGTTAGAAACTATAATTCTGGAAGTCAAAGGTATTTAGTTTCTATGATTCTGTTGACAATTTTTATTTTTGTTTCCTTCTTCCCTTCCTTCCTTCCTCCTTCCTTCCTTCCTTCCTTCCTTCCTTCCTTCCTTCCTTCCTTCCTTCCTTCCTTCCTTCCTTCCTTCCTTCCTTCCTTCCTTCTTTCCTCTCTCCCTCCCTCCCTCCTTACCTTCCTTCTCTCCTTTCTCTTTTTTTTTCCTCCTCTTTCTTGTTCTTTTTCTAACTCTGAAGAAAAGGAGAATGACAACATTAAAAAAAAAGAAAACTGGAAGTTGGGGAAAAATGAAAAGATAGCTAGTTTTAGCATGTCCCATAAGAAATCAGAAACATTTTATTCGATTCAGTGTGCTTGGCACTGAGTATAAACCAGACTCTAGGAGCCAACATAACAAATGCTAAAGAAGCAAAAAGAAAGATCTACCTACACAAGAATTATTTTTTTTTATAAAACACCCAAGGTAAAAGGTAAGAAGAGGACAAGTAAAAGGTTTTGCGATCAGCTACTCAATAGCTATGATCTTAAAAAGCAACTAGAATAGAAAAACAAGGGAACTCAGTTGAAGTATGAAGGGTACTTTTGATTTTTATTATAGTATATTTTTTTAAAAAGTTTTTATACTTAAAATTCTATTTTCTTATACTTAAAATTCTATTCTATAAAATTAACTTTAAGAGTAGAATTAATTCTCAAAAAACTACATATTTAGAAAATGTCTCCGGAATAACTACTTTGCTATTATTTTAGATTAGCAGATCTTCATTCAGTACCCAATCCCCATGACCAAGAAAAAGGAAAATTAAATTCTAATGCATGGCATAAATTTGAAACCTTAATCCTAGTCACATGAAGAATTCTGACACATAGACACTTTATTTTGTGCAAAAACACTGCCTATATTTGTGTAAGTAGTGGTTTAATAATTTACACATTATTACAAACATTACAATGATATTTTCTAGCCCCAGTGTTTAATTTTTGCATTCACGAATATGTATTACTAATATAAACCTTTTTTAACATCTATTATGTCACCACTCTTAATTTATTCAGTGTCTTTTATATTGATTTTTTTCTCATTAATTTTATTTGGGTTAGAGTCCTCTGTGGAGTATTTTTTACAAGTTGCACTTTATGTAGACTGAATTCTTGCATGTATACAAGAGATATTTTCCACCCTGAGAAGGTGAAATACCTTTTAAAAAGTAATACTGTCTTAATGTATGATTCCTGGGTAAAGGAATCATTTTTTGTATAGTCTTCTAGCTTCCAGTGTTAGAGATAAGAAGTTTAATACATTTGATTATTTAACTAAGTGACTTGTCTGTCAGCAAGCTTAAAAGATTTTCCTTTCCATTTAATACTTAGAATTCAGAAATTTTACCAGGACATGCATAGGTGAATAGCTCTTTTTTTTTGTTTGTTTTTCCTCAAGCTTGCCTTTACAAGTTTTAGACTCAAATGATTCTTCAAACCAAGGATAGCATTCTCTATTATTTATTCAAATTTTGTCTCTTCTACATTTGTTTCTAATTCTCTTTTTTGAAACTGCTATTATGTGAATCATAGATCACCTAGTTTTGTTTTTAAGGTTCTGCATAATGAAATAATTTATCAAAAGAAAATATTTTATTATGTGAAACATAATTTATTAACAGAATAATACACATTCTGACTTATTTGTGACCTTTGAAAATTTTACCTCTCTATTTATAGAGATATCAAAAGGTAAAATAAGTTATATTTCTTGATAATTTGTATTGTTTATTACTTACTGTAGTAGAAACATTCAGTAAACATTACAAATGATAAATAAAATGCATTCACAATTATAATAAATATTATGTTAATATATACTGATGATCGACTCATTTCCTCTTCATTTGTGACCATCTTTAAGAAAAAATCACTTTTTCAAGATTTTGAATGTGTGAACTAATCTTTACTATGAATTAATCAGCATATTATTTTTATCATCAGGACTGGATACTCAAATACTTTAAGTCGTTCAAAAAATAATGATAAACATATTTAAGTGAAAACTATTTTATAACATTAAATTATGTAAGTGTGCTCTAATAGAAAACATTGAAATGCAAAGTTAACAAATTAATAACAATAAATAAAAATATAAAATTAACTTTAATATACCATTTAACAGTATTTTATTACTTTCTGAGTATCAAAATGAAATATAATAAATTATTATTTGTGAATATTTCTTTTCCCTAAACTATACCATTTTCTACTTTTATCACCATTATCATATTTCTCTTACTCTTTGAAATTTGATCAACAAGTTTAAAATGCCTTTGATTTCCATATGTTCCATGTAATCAGTATGTTTTTGGTAGAGTAGGCGGTTTCTTGCCACAATTACTAATTTTGATATATCCTTCTACATTAACAGAGAAGTAAAGGAAATAGCATCCAAAATTGCTCACTGGCTCTTAAAGTTTTCCACCAGATCACATATAGCTTCCAGTTCTATTTGAAAGGGCAAATAAGTGATATAGAAACGCTTAACTCCAAAAAGGACAGTGAAATGTGATTCCACCATTTGTCCAGAAGGAAGGAAGTTGGAAATGGGAATTGACACTTAGCTTTTCCAGTTTGTAGTATCCTCCATAGAGTCTTTGCTTCTTTCCAATTAACTGTCCTTTGCCCTGTCTCTCTCTTGATGTATTTTCTGTTATCTAGTTGATTCTACATTTTTTAAAATGACCTGTAATATACCGTTAACCATTCTAATAGCTCCATGAGCAAAGTATCTTTCCTCATAATAATTAACCTCTTGTGATGCAATATAATACAAAAAGCTGGCCAGCCACTTCCTGATACAGCGACTATAGAATATTATGATTAAACACATGCATTTACATGAACTCTTATGGGATTGACACCGTGTCTCTCGTATTCTAACTCAACCAGTGCCAGTTTCATTACCCTTTGTCTATTTATTTAATCACTTGGTCTCAATCTTATCAATAAATGAGAACAGTGATCACAGCTATCTTATTGTGCTGGTTCAATAAATATAAATAAATTGTGATTGTCACTATAACTACACTAAAATACCTTAAATTTAATAAAATTCATACACAAAATATACCAATATGTTCAATAATAAATTTCATATTATTTTAAATGAATTGAGATAAAATGTTAGAATAGATTATTTTTAAAATCTACTTTGTTCTTACAGATTACTTATTAATGTAGATTCCTTTTTCCTATAATGTTTTTCATATGTTAATATATTGAATAATTGGATGACAAGATTTTTTACAATAATTCAAATTCTCTAGTTCAATTTTCAATTATGATTCAATATACTGAGAAGGCTGCAGTTATTCGGATATTTTGTAGTTTTTATAGGGGAATCTGCAGTAGATAAGGAATATGTTTTGAGGAGAAAAAAACTAACACACTAAAAATGTACTGAGGCTTTTATTTGGGTAGACCATTTCTACTTCTTTGCATTTCATGAGCTTATTTAGTTTCCAAAGATTTCCTTGCATTTTTAAGCACATATGACTCACATGCATGCACAAACCAATTTTTTTTTTTTTTTTTTTACTTCGGAAGTAGAAAACTTATTAAGAAAGGCTATAGAGTATACAGAATCAATAAAAGATTATGAGAATCTTTTGAGCCAGAAAATAGTCCAGAGAAAAAAGAGCAATATTAATTAACACTAAAAGGAAATAAAAGTTTAGATGGATGTTTTAATTAAGTCCAAATGTAAAATTTGCAAATGTAGAGAAAAGATGGGAGGAAAAGTTATAATACGATTTAAACTACTAGAAACTACTTAATTTGAACTGGGTTTATTGTATTAGAGGACCTGAATTGATTGTTTCATTTACTTTTATTAAAGATGTTTCATATTACTTCATTCTTTATTAATCATAAGTTACAATGCAATTTCCTATATACATGAAATTTTATCTCATATTAAGGGCATGTTAAAATTCTTATCGACCCACTTAGTAAAACACCTTTACTCAAGTCCAGTGATCTAGTTGCTCTTGCCTTCTTGCCTTTCAGGAAACATTTTTTTTTTTTTTTGTTCATAAAACCGCTGCTTACAGAAGTAATTTAAATCAATTACATTCTACACAGATATCTTGATCATTCCCCATTGTTTGATACCTATTCCCATTAAGATATGGAATTAAGTTTAAAGGTTCAGATGAGAAACCAAGTAACAGCCCCGAAATTCACACAGCAGATAAGTTTTAGCACAAAGTTTTAACACAGGTGTATTTGACTCTAAGGTCTATTGTCTAATCCATAATTTAATATCGAAAATGTTAGCTATCATGTCTTGTGCATTATTTCAAAAGAATCATAAAGGAAGGTTAAAGAAGCAGACATTAAAGCTTGGAAATGTTATTTATCTTGCCTAAGGCAAACCTGCTGGATCAGAGTAGACCTCCACTGCTTGCGCTATCCAATTGCTATGAACTGTTACCATTCTCTTTCCAGGCAGTATCGGGTACTTTCTTAAATACATTTTGCAGGTCACGTCTTCCAGAACAATGGGCATCGCCGACCTTAAAAAGAGGAGCCCATCATAATGTTAGGCAAACTGGAATATTCCAAATCACAGACACCATCCTGAATTAGATTTCCACTTGGCTAGAGGCAAGTATACATGCAAAATTCACTCATGAATACAACATAGATTAAGTTTATGTGCAATAGCCGATCTAGTATGTAACCTCTAAATATAATATATAATATGCATGTACATGTATAATATACAATAACAACATATTTAAATGTGAACATGCAAATTGCCTACCGGAGGAGAAAATAAATGACATTAATAGAAGAGCACCGAGATTTAAACATGTTGTATTTATTATGTATAGAATTAAAAAGAAAAAGGGAAGGAATGGGAAAGGGGCCTAAGATGTGACAAGTGCTGTATTAGATATTTGCGTTCTGTGATACTTTATGTTATTTTTTTAAATGAGATATCTCAGGGAGGTTAGGAAATAAGATGGTGTTCATAATAGACTCACCTGTCTTCATCTGAAGGTCACACTTTTCTGAGTTCTCCCATGCTACGAATTACCATAGGAAAACACCACAAAATAAAATATTCTTCTATTCATGTTAAAAGCCTGAGTATTAGTAATATTTAAGCTTAAGGTGATAAGAAACTAGAAATCTTTAAGTTCAATATCATATTAATATAGAAATCCCCTCACACAGGTGGTTTTCCAAGGTCAAAATACATAATTATTTCCAGGGAAAGAGATTTTATTATTCACAGAGATAATACATTTGTTGGATATTATTTTATTTATGTTATTTTATAGATGTGATTTTTATCTCCCAGTAAATTTTACCCATTTTTCTTTTTGGCATTAGAAATGCTAAAAATAATCTTTCTTATATGTAAAAAGAATTTCAGTAACTGGAAAGTAACTGTCAACCTAGAATTGTATCCTCATTTGTTTTGGAATTAAGCAGTCATGTTATTTGTAAAAATAACAAACAAACAAACAAACAACACAAACCATAAAGACATTTTATTAAAGGTGGGCTTCACTAAAGTAATTCTCAAGGCAGTATTTTATTTTATTTTATTTTATTTTATTTTATTATTATTTTATTATTTTATTTATTTATTTTATTTTTATTTTGTTAGGCGAGGGAACTATTGGTTGACCTCATGGATTGCAAGGACCTTGTCAGCTTACAATCTCTTATTCTTTTATATTAAAAAAAAATTATGCCTATAGCACCTGGTCTTCCTAAGTGATCTCCCATCCAAGTACTAACCAGGCCTGACCATGGTTAGCTTCCGAGATCAGAGGGGATCGGGCGTGTTCAGGGTGGCATGGCCATAGACAAGGCAGTATTTTAGAAAGAACTATTATACCATTAAAAATTGTTCTAGATATAAAGTAAAAATTGACAAAAATATTGATAAATACATACATAAATCTAAACGAACTGACTACATAAAGGCGATGATAATATTTTTTCATAAAAAGTCATATAACTAAAATTGTGGGTAATATTAAAATGCAGGACAGAGCAAGATTGATCAGAGTTAAAGATTTTCTGATTTTTTTTGTAAAATTGATTAATTGAATGTATGAAAATGCTTAATGTAAAGACTAAAAAATAAAAGCTTACTTCACAATAGTAGAGAAAAGTAAAACAATAAAGTTTTAGTAAATGAAATGACAAAAATTAAAAGGACTATCGATAAGTAGAAAGTACACAAATGATGCTGATACTTCAAGATATATCTGTATTCAAAATACAGATTATTGGCCTTGGCCTAAAATATCACCCAAATTAAAATAAATAGATAGAATAAATTAATAATATATTATAAAAAGACACTCTTAAAAACAAAAGGACAGCAATTTTAAATAAAGGAAAAGTGAGAATGGATATCACCAAAATACATATGGTATTTATCTGAATTTATTATTTATGTGTAATAATAAACACCGAATTTAGGGTGGTGACCAGGTAAGTGGAGAGAGTTGTATCAGGAGGTATCACAGGACCCTTCAGTTGAATTGCTAATACTTTATTTCTAATTTCGCATGAAAATCTCCCTTATGAAAATAAAAATATAAGGAATATTATTTTTGCTTATCTGATTGGAAAAAACATTAGCAGCATACTGCTTTGCTCTCATATATATTACTGGTTAGAGTAAAGCTGTTTTCTTATTAATTAACACAATTGTTAAAATTAAAAACACATGCATTTTATTAGACATCTATTGCAATAAAAATGCGTATATCAACCCATCCCAACTCAATGGCTTAACATAATTTTTTTGAACTCTTAAAACTACGAATCAGATTTAGGCAGATTAGTTCTTCCGGTCTTGTGTTCTCCATTGCATTCTGGGATCATATTTGTTCGCTGCTGTTCCCTGGTTTACTTGCTCTCTTCCTGGTCCTCTCACATCACACCAATAGGCCAGTGTTGTTGTCTTCTCATGACGAAGGCAGAGTACGAACAAGCAAGCCAGGTCATGAAAGCGTCTTTCAATCCTGTTTGCATCCAGCTTTTTAACATTGCACTGTCCACAACCAGTTACATGCTACCCAGAATCAAGGAAAATAAATTCTACTCTTTTTCCAAATAATTTGAAAGTCACCTGTCAAAGGACATGGGTACAGAAGAGAGTGAACTGTTAGAGATATTACGCAATCAATTTACACACCCCTTGATGCACGCCACTATATAGGAACTTTTCCTACAGACATACCTGGCATGTGTGACATAATATTTCTTAATGTCTTTAAGAAGAAAACTAAATATGTCTAGCATAAGAACATATTAAGCATGTATCAGTAAATGACAAGTAAAATGTAAAAATTTGAAAAAATATTATGTAGCTACTGGAAATATTTACATGAAGAAAATTTTAAGTGAAAAAGCCATATTCAAAATAAGATACTACATACTACTATGTTTTTAAATATATAAATAGGCTTTATATCTCCGCAAGAATATAATTAACTGCTAAAGATGACTGGTTGATGTCAAAGAGGGAAACAGGAAGACCGAGCTCATATAATCTTACTTATACAATGTCTTTTTCTTTTTTGAAATTCTGTACCATAGGCCCTACTATTTTACTTATTATCTTATTTTACACAATGACTTGTGATATAATATGGGATACAGTTTCATATCCCATATCAATTAATAGAGAGCCCAACTATATAATAATTCCAAGTAGAAAGACATTTCCAATATTTCCAATCTTCAAATTACTTTAGTCTGAATTAAATAGCTGTACTATAAAGGAGAAAGATTACTCCAAGTATGTAAATTTCATTTAATTTATGACTTGCCAATAGTTTGTGTACCTAGCATTTAATTAATGAAATGATATGTGTCCTTCAATTACTTATTTTAGATAATTTTTTCCTACTTTCATTTGTTAACAAGGTGCCAACTCTCCTTAAAGGAAGAGACATTTTTTTCTCCTGTTCTCCCATGTTGTTGCTGGGGAGTGAGAAGCAACATAACACAGCCAGACGTCAATGAATTCAGAGAGAACTGTCCAGATTTCTAGGACTTAGCATATCTGACCATAAGCAAATTATTTATTATTCTTTTTCCTTCTTTCTTGGTAAAAAAAATAAAGGACAAAGAATGTCTATAGGCGGCAGTAGTTTAAATACTTTCTAGTTCAATTGTATTATACCCTACAAGTTGTTGATTGTAATTAGTCTGACTTCTCATTGTTTGAGCAGTAGTAACTACAGTTTATTTTACTTTACTCCATGAGCATAACAACTTTTTTTTAATGTTTAAAACAAAGATAATAAAGAGATGGCAATATATACTTTAAGCCTATTGGTTTCATCAGTTTATAGAATTATTTTATATTTGATTACAACAAAAATTTTTAATAAAAATAAATCACATTTGAGTATCTAAGACTTCTCTTGCTATTTTAAGACAGATGGCAACATTTTTAAAGTTATAAATTTAAATTATAGTGTATGTGCCATTGGTATTCATATGCATAATTTCAGTTCTATTGACTACTTATTTTTCATAAATATGTAAATACTTTGTTTCATCTTTGGGGACAAAATCAATGTATTACATCCAAATAATAATCAAAGAACAAACATCTATTGAAGTTCATTCCAGAATTTATAATGAATATAATTTGCCAACATAAATGACTTTCAAGAACTGACTTTTCAAAGTGAATATCATACTGCGAAAGAAACAGTTACAACTGGTGTTAGAAGTTAGAAATATTGTATATTGGCTTTAAAATGAAAAAAAAAAACAGAATAAACAATTTAGGAAAAAGGTGTAAGAGACAAATTTTTCAAAATTAAAGTAAAAACAATCAAACATAGGATTAGAAATTATACTGACTTCCAAAAAGATATTCATTTTTTCTTATTTTCCTGCCACTGAAATTGACCTTTTTGACATTACTTTAATTACTTGGAAAAGTTTACATGCAGACAAAATCAAGATTCTATAGAAAATAATGATGAACTACTTGCTGTGCATCTATATGTGTCCCTATAAATCAATATTATAGAATTTCTGAGTTCAACAAAAATTGACCTTTAGTGAAATTTATCTAGCGTCATGTACACAATGTCCTCATATTCCCACCCAGACAATAGACATCAGATATTAGTGAAAATCAAATCTCAATATTCATAATTAGCTAGTTAAAACTAATTAGTTTAGGACCTACAAAATAGTGTTTAAAGTGATTAACCAAGTTAATGATTATTTAAAAAATAATTATACTTCCACAGTGAACTTCAGAATTATAATTGGACTGTCTATCCAAGTTAATTAGATAATTAGTACACTAAGATTGTTGAAAAATTGAGCAGCTGGAAAGTGCATTTTTTAGAAATCTCACATTTAGATGTGCTCTTTAGGATAATTTGTTATCACCAATTTTCCAAAGTTAATAGAAGATAAGCAATTTTAATTTTTCACAATAATTAGTAGTTATTGACTTGTCGTTATTACTGTTACTTTTTCCTCCTTCCAAACCAGATTTGATCAAAAGAGCAATAAACTTCAACCAAAAGTCCAAACTAATATTAAGTGAATTTATTGGTTGAGTGAATTGGGGAAGATTACATTTTACCCAGGTTTTTAAGTGCTCCAGTTACAAAGTAGAACATTTACACTGAGCAGTCAATTGACATATCTACATCAAACTTATTTTTACTGTTTAATTATTGTCTATTTTGACAACTCTTTGTTTCAGTGCCTATGTATATAGAATCGTCCTCCTAGGATTATTTTCTTGTACCTACTGTAAAAGGCTGAAAAACATACATCTCATTAATTCACTATTATTTGGATCAAGTAAGGTCCAGAGTGATGTGAAATAGCACACTAGAGTGTCCTGGTATGGCCAGCATAACTCATTTTTGTTTGTTTTTTGTTTTTTTGTGAATGACTCAAAACACATAAAAAATAAAAATAAAATATTTACTCTCATAAGATGATTTTTTTTGAAATTGTAATTTTTTCATAAGTTATTTCATCTAATAGATGAGTTATTCTAAAATGTAGAATCAAAATCAATAATTTATTGTTTTAGATTGCAGAATTTTGCTACAATACTAGCCTATAAAAGAAATTCAATAAACATTTGTTAAATAAAAGCTCACAGTTTATAGGAAAATTAGAATTTTGTCCCAGTGAAATTCCATAAAGTTTGATATTCATAAGTTGGTCACAATTCATAACTTAAGAAGGAACTAATATTTTTGACAAATGTCCATTTACAGATTTTCATATCTAGTTGATGTTACTGTAATAGAGATGTATTTTAAAATTTAGCATTATTGCACTTGTTTATCGAACTTTTTTCCTTGAAAAAAAGTTGTTATTAATTAGGTATCCAGATCTTCAAGGAGCAAAAAAAACAGATAAACCTCTGTTGATTAGGTTACCAACGGAAATCTAGATTTTGCCAATCACTCAGAACACTAGAAATCAAAAGGGTCCAAATCCACTTCCAGACAGAAGTACCATAGGCGTGTGGTCATTTAGAGGTCAGACACCATAACAGAGCCATTGCAAGCATTAGGAGAATGTGGGTACAAGTTAAGAATTGTGGCAGCCATGGATATGGAGGAGCTGGAAGAGTGAAGGCTAGAACTCTGCATGGGTGGATCAGAGCACTGGAGTGTTGGAGCTGAAAGAAGAAATGCCTCTTGGACAAAAATGCACCAAGACTTTTCCAAGGAATTTTAGAGGGGGATCTGCAATGTCTTCCCAGAATGGAAAGTGGCTGCGAAGTAGAAAACTGAAAATTGCGGGCCTGATACCATTGCTTCTGAACACAAAGGATTCTCGAGAATAATGCCTTCTTCCTTCTTTCCACCTTCCAGATTTGTCTGTCATGGCAAATTTTAACTGTGGGCATCCAGGGAAGTGATTTTTAGAAATATAGTTTCCTGTGTTGCAAAGAAATGGAGGTGGTGCTTAGTTAATAACAGATAATCCTGTATAACGTATAAGCCCTAAAATACATGGTCATTAATATATCAATATATCTATATCTATATCTATATATCTATATATATTAGTCTCAACTAATCTCAACTAATCCGTGACTCATATATATATATATATATGAGTCACGGATTAGTTGACATTTATATATATAAATGACCATGTTTTATACATATATATAAATGACCATTATATATAAAATACATGTATATGTATTTGTGACTCATATATATATATGAGTCACAAATTAGTTGAGATATATATATTATACATATATATGTGTATATATATATATATATATATATGAGTCACAAATTAGTTGAGATAAATAGACGTTTATTAACTTCTTACTATAATCACAGAACTGTTCAAGGATTTTAGTGATTACAAATTAGAACAAGGCAGCTGTTATTTTAAATGCCAAATGGCAGTATACCCAGGAGACTTTTTTTAAATTTACATAATTTTGTATTAGTGGAACTTCCCATGTAAATGCATGATGTTGGAGATGTTTGAAGGATATGAAACAGCATTATTTCATAGGGAAAGTTTATATGCCAATATAATATCATTCAAATAAAAATACTGGGTGTGTGGGGCGGGGGGTGGGGTGGGATCTAGTTAAATGGAAAGATTGAATATAGGATGTTCAGTGCAGATGGGCTGAGGCCTTTCTGGAGGTACTAGGTACTAATTCGCCAAGACCAGGGAGCTAAGGAAATTTAAATTCATAAAGTTCAGCAGAATTTGATATTCAAGGGGTCTAATCTTGAGCGTGTAGAGGTTTGCAGAAGACCATTTTGATATTTTCTGGGTAACAAATGAGTAAAGGTTTAAGTTCCAGGAAGAGATTTTAACCTTTAGAAGGAAATAAAACAAGAATGGTAAGAAATAAATGAGTCCAGGTAAAGGGTTAATTTATTTATATCCATGGAAGAAGTTTTTAAATCCAAGGAGAAAAATTTTAGGAAGCATGAAAATATTGCGATATAAAAAGGAAGTTTTTTAAAAACGTTTCTGATATTTTAAAACCTAAAACTGCCAATTCAGACCCCAATGCGAGGGTTTCACAGACCCTTCCACCAGAAGCTTCCACATGGTGTGAAGAAAGGAAAGGAGAGTAAAGGCTTCTTCACCTTGCCCAGAGTTTCAGTCAAGCTGCAGTCTAGTGACAGTTTGCCAAATCCAAACAGTAGAAGAAATTGTTTTGTTTTTTTTGTTTTGTTTTGTTTTGTTTTGTTTTTGTTTTGTTTTTCGGTCTAGGCCAACTGATATAAAATTCACTTGTTAGCTAATAAATATTTCAGAAATTGTATTATTTTTAATCAGTTTTAGTATCTTTTTAGATCAGATATTACCTATTTATCCAATCTATGCAATTCTTGCTGAGCTTATTTTTAATAGCATATCACTGCTGGTATTTAGATGAGAATCTCAGGAAGATCTGAACTCTGAAGGACGGCCTTTTCTGTTCTTGTCTCAATGTGTATGGGATTGCTTCTGCGGTTTAGAATGTCTTGCTCATAGAAATACTGAAAGACTTCTTGGACACATTCATATAATTATAAATATAATGGAAACGGTGTTACAGGCTTGTTTCTAATTATTTCTTACTTTATTTACCTTGATGAACAGTAGTTATAGTGCAAGTAGGGCAATCCTCTTATAACGGCCACCTTTGCTCATTGAGATGCAAAACAGAATGAAGAGCTCATTGTCACAAACTGTTGAGGTGCTTTGGCCATCTCAGGATATCCTTATCATTATTCTGACATCAAGCAGAGTTCATTTATTGTCTTTATCAATGATGGCCTAAACTGTTACTGGGGCTAAAAATAAACTCAGGTAATCATTGGTTATTAAGAAACTTGCTATAGCAAATGTTTTAGTTTAGAAATTATTTATATATTTTCCTTTATTCAAAATAATTTATGTAGAATCATATTTAATGATCCCTGATCTAAGGATTAAAATAAAGTGATTTTGCTAAAAGACTTTATTCAGAAAGTTTTCGAGGCAGGCAGTGTTTCGGTACATCCTGATACAGAAATAAACAAAACATACAA
This sequence comes from Eonycteris spelaea, assembly GCA_003508835.1. Taxonomy (NCBI): domain Eukaryota; kingdom Metazoa; phylum Chordata; class Mammalia; order Chiroptera; family Pteropodidae; genus Eonycteris; species Eonycteris spelaea. The sequence continues at coordinate 14,700,476 of PUFA01000021.1, forward strand.
AAATCCCCATCCTGACAATTTTACATATTGATGAAAATAGCCACCTAATTTTATTTAGTCATGGGCCACAGAAACTTAAGAGAAACAGGACATCCTAACATTCTATGGCACATTGATGTTGCTGGGCTTAGTATTGATCATTAATTTTCTCCAGGACCTGGTCAATGAATAAATATATCAAAAATTTATAATTTTAAATTGGTCTTTTAAGTACATTTTATTATTCGTGTCAAACATAGAAAATAAGAACTACAGACACTTAGCTAAAACATTTAACATTTTTCAAAATTTGCTTTAAATTTTTTCAAAAAAATAAAATATTAAGATATACCTCAGTCTCCTATGACTCTTGATCACATCGTTATGTCCTTGACAGACCAAACACTTTCTAGTAGCTGGTGGTACCTTTCTCATAAATTATTTTATGCATTTAATATAAATGCTCTCTAACAAAGTCATTTACCAAAGCTATACACACATACTTACACATATGGATGTACATGTATTTATGTAAAATTTATTCATGTTGATGCATGTAACTATTGTTCATTTATTAATTTATTAATTCATTTGTATGAATATACCCAAATGTATATCTACTTCTTATTTTATAAAACTTTAGATTATTTCCAGATTTTCTCTGTTACAATTAATGCCAAGATACGTGTTCTTAAATCTAACCCTTGTGCAAATGTGTTAAGTATTTCCATAGAGAATTTTATCAGAAGTACAATTGACCTTTTTTATGTCGTTCATATACTTAATTTTAATAGTGCATCAAAATTTTTCATATTTCTTTATTAAAAAACAATTGATTTCAACCTGCTATATAAGTATATTTACTTTTCCACTCTTCTCACTGCAGGGTTAAACTTTCAAAACTTTGCCAGGTCTGAGAAAGTGAAATATTTTAGTGTAAAATGCCATTGTCTTGATTACCAGTTAAATTGAGCATCTTTTCATAATTTTAATTGCCATTTAGTTTTCCTTCGGTTCTGAATTGTCTGTCACATTCATCACCCAGTGTTCTGTTATGTTACTTCTCTTTTTTGATTCATTGGAGTTATGTATATATTCCTGAAAAAAGTTACCACTTTCACTTAGTCACAGAGTAAATGTTAGGAATATCTTATGAGATGCATGGATGGAGGCAAATTTCTTAGCTACAGCTCCTGACAATTTTTGTTTTGGGTTAAATTTCTTGATCAATTGGATTAGTAGTTTTTATTCATGGTGTATATGAGAATCACCTGGGTAGCTTTTAAAAATGACAATGTCCTGATCCGAGATTTTGATTTGATTAACCTGCAATAGGGCATGGGCATCAACACTGCTTAGATGATTTCCCCTGGTGATTTCAGTGTGAAGGCTTCGTTGATAATCACTGCATTAGATGTAGTCTAGTCTTTTACTCATTATGCTGAAGAGAGTGCATTAAAATAAGCTGTGTACAATCATTTTTACCCCAAGCTATGATATTATCCAAAAAAAATTCTAATTTACAATTGTCACCTATTATTCTGTCACTGCCACTGCCTAACCCTGCACCCCGCCCCCACTGTGACATCTCCTTAGCTCTTCAGGATCTTGGCTTGCCAGTCGGCTCTTGCCCCTGGCATGTTTTAATGTTACTTTGAGAAATTATTCTTTAACATCATAACTTGTTCAACTTTTCCCTTTGATCTTTCCCGACATATATAGAATTATGATCCCTATACACAGCACAATTTTAAATCCTGCACACTCTTTTGAATCAAGTCAGCTCTGGCATTGTGTCATTCTGCATGCTAGACACAGCCCTAAAGAGAATACCCACCCTCGTCCCTTACACAGCTGAGGATGATGGGAATCAGACTCATTAAAATCTCATATTTCCATGTTCATCGCTGCAACTGATGAGACGGAATCAACTGGTATTTCTGCATCTCCTAACATGACATAGTGCCACTACAGTTTAAAAATTCCTACTAATAGTAAGCCACTTCTGTGGTTGGATGAGTATACTAAGTCCACAAGGGCTGTTTTATATGGTATGCTAGCTTCAATTCAAACTCAGTTCTTCTTGATGTTTTCAATTTCATATAGTTGTGGATGTTATAGTTACGTATAAAATGTCAAATTAAAATTTTAATAAATATGATTGACAAATCATAGTATAAACACACCTGCCTCTTTTTCGTTATTTCTACTCCAACAGTATACATTTACCATCTTTTCAGAAAACTTACTGACATTGCTTCCAAGCGCCATTATATTTGTGCTTACAGATTTCTGTTCTGGCTACTTATTCCCCTTCCAGCCCCACTGTGCTTCTTGTCTAAAATTCTCCGTGCACTACACTTAAATGTATTTGGCCACGCTTATTGTCATAGACTGAATGTTTATGTCCCCCCAAATTCACATATTGGAATCCTAACTTCAATATAACAGTATTTGGAGGTAGGGCTTCAGAAGTGATTAGGACATGAGGGTGGATCCCTCATGAATGGGACCAGTGCCCTTATTAATAAGGACCTGGAATGCTGTCTTTCACTCTTTCCACCATGTCAGATACAGGAAGTCAGCAGTCTGCAACCGAGAAGAGGGCTTTCACCAAAACTTGGATATCCTGACACCTTGATTTTGGTACTTTGCTATAGCTGCCCAAACTAAGTAAAACATTTATGTCTTTTCTTTCCTTAGCAACAAAACGTTATACAGATACACTTTGTTTAATTTTTAAGGTCCAGATCAAATGCACCAATTTCCATTTGAATCCTAGACAAATGTAATGAATAAAACTTAATTGTCTGCACTGCTGTATTATCACCTTATTTCTGCTATTACACTGCTTACACAGAAGGCTATATACTGTAGCCAGCACTTAGGTCTATCGCCTATATATGATTCTAATGTGAGTAATGTCGTGAACTTTACATCACCATCATGTGCCAGGGCATATTATGTAATGCATTGGTGATAAAAGCTGTGCAGAAAATAATTGCTTAATTAAATGGAATTGAATATAATCTCACCAAACAAATAGGACAAAAGATATCGGATCAGACAATACAGTAATCTAGTACTTGTAAATAATTTTGTGCATATTTTATTTGACTTGAGAGAGGAGAAAATTATTCACTATTATCAGTAATTATATTTACTAGAAATATTATGTGTAGAAAAATGTTATATGAATGTATGTAAGAAAAACAATTGCTATATACAGATTGAGTTTCATGATAATAGGGCACATATACAAGTGTATGAAATGTGAGATTATAAATTACACTTCCATGTATAGTATGTCTTGTGGGCTATTTCTGCCTTATATAACAATAAAATGTATTTGAAAACTGTTATTAAATGAATTTGGACATAATTAAAGTTCTGGTAGGTGGCTTTAACAAATATAAAAAAGTAAACCAAATCACTAAATGTGACATAGTATTAATTCAAAGTAATGAATAAGTTACAACTGTTTAGAAATACAATAATTGTTTTATTATTTAGCTTATGATTTAATAAAATCTACCCATGAATGAACGCATTTTCCCTTTAGATAAAAAGTACACAATAATGAATTAATCAAAAATAAATATTTATTTGGAACCTTCACTGAATCAGGTAAGCATTCTTGAAAATTAATAAAAAGTTTCAAAATTTTACATGAATACTCCTCTTAAGCAGCTCACAAATCATTTGTAGAGGTATGAGCGAGCATACATCTTGACAGTTTAATATTAGTCTTCTGAACACTAAGCTTAGTGGTCATTTTTCTCAAAGAAGAAAATGTAACTATCCTTCTTATATCTGCTTTTTGTCTACAGTGTAAGCCTATGAGTCATTTGTCTCATAGCAAAGCTTTCAAAATCATCATCCATAGACCAGGAGTATTGGCAAAACCTTGGTCTGCTCCAGAACTCCAGAACCCTCTCCCTCACTTTAGCTAGCTTCCTGAGTGACTTATAGTGGCTTAGAATTTAAGAATCACTTGTTTCAAAGTACCATGTTCCATACATTATATTTAATTTGTAACCCAGATGTCTTTTCCCAGATATCCAACATCCCCACTCTCAAAGGCTTCCACTAAGAATACTGCTTTTCGACACCAAATTTGTACCTATTTATTACAGCTTAAAACATTGTCTTCATCTTTTGATCTCTGCCTGACTGTTGGAGGTCCTTTGACAACAATACTTCCCTGCTCTTCTCTAATTAGTTGCTGATTTTTCCCTCACATCAACCACATGAATCTTGAGCTCAGTAAAGGGAGCACAATTTAGCGTCTTCTACTTTGTTGCCACCTCCAAGTTATTGCTATTCTGCTCCCTCATCAACATATTTTTGCTTCTTGGCAGCTCATGACATAAAACAAAATCAGACCCATGGGTTCTTTATTCTACATTAGAGGATTAGCTCATGTAGCCGATTGGCTGCAAAGCCAATTGGCTACTATAGCTGAGAGATCAGAGTAGTTTAAGGGCATCTGTCAAATTTTATTCTACTTGATACTCATTTTACAGCTTCACCTTTTACTGCTTCTAAGGTCCAGTGGTGATGACATGAATTCCAAACCCTGATCTAGTGGCTGTTGCTAGAGCAATAGTAATAGTCCTGCTTACTCTGCTTTCAAGAAGAAAAATACTTACTTACCCAAACATTTAAGTCAACTTGGAACACCTCTTCTCACAACTGCTTGCTAATCATTAGTTATTATGACAGAATTCTTGCCAAGTGGATTTTCTTTGTTATATTTTGAGTAATGGTAACAATGTTGGAAAATTCTCAATTGTCATGAAGACCAATAATTTTGAACACAAAGCAAAATCATCTAAGAAGGTCAAATCAATATACTTCTGTCCTGTAGACTGGGATGCATCTTACTGAGGGTTTCACCCTTCACTGAGAATTAATATATTGTCTTATAATAGTATTCTATTAAAATCAGAATGATGTATTATTAGAGGATAGAAATGACTTAAGCATTTCTTGTTAACATAAGCCCCACTGGTCCCTTTTGTCTCAATGATAATAGTATTCATCATAGAATGAAAATTCTTTTATGTTTTTTTTTGTTTGTTTGTTTGTTTTTTTTTTTACTTTTAGAAATTGTCTGACAACAAAAAAGAATAATACCCAATCTTTTCAACAACGATTTGGTAATACTAAAGCTTTAACAGTTGCTTGCGATATCCTTTCAAAAAGTGCTAGAAGAGACCAGGCTAGTTCATCTTCTTACTGTATGCCATCAACTGACAAGGGACATTTGTAACAAAAGTGACACCAAGTGAAATCCTGTGCAAGATAGGTATTTTGGTGTTTTGTATCACCCATTTCATGATGGGCTGTTCTGGTCACTGCTAGTTCATTGAGTCTTCTGTTTATCTTTATGTATCTACTACAAACATATTTCAATTAACATGACCATTATTTCCATCTCCAATTTTAGCAAGTATTGTTTTTAACTCCCTGTTGGTCTGCCAAGGCTTGAGACATTAGCATATCCATCTACTATGGACACTAGTGCCCAACTTCAAACTGCACTATGCTAGAATTCTTCTTGCTCTGTATTCTACTATATTGACTGATACTGCTTACGGACCAATATAAATAGGGTTCTCTGGGTGTTTGATTTGTCTGCCACTTCCAAAAAGACATTTATAGCTAGGTGAATATCAAATTTTTAAATATAGTTCTCATATATTGTACCTTAATGAGTTTGTCATCGGTTGGTTGCTTTGGATTTATTTCTGTTTATAACTCATACTTGCTCCAATATATACAGGCAAAGGAAATTTAGAATATCCATTTCAATATCTCCAGTTGACCTGATTAGTATATCATTGATTTAATACATACTATTGGTGACTAGTAGGATTTAATCAATGGTCTACTTTGGATTCCTTCCAAATAAATTATAGCACCGGCACAGAGTATTAATAGCATTTTTATTTAAGGCAAAGAGGAGAGATTGCTGTCACTATCATACCAATAAAATTGAGGCTGCACCAGGTACACTGGTGATGACATGATGCATTTACTAAATTCAAGATTGTGCAGAGCTTGCCTGAGGCTGGGGTTATGACTTTTTCTAAGTTATAATAATGACTAATACATCTTTTGTAATATTGAAAATACCTGGCCTATATGCCAGTAGCTCACAGTGAACTGATATATTCCATATAGTTGCTTTATTGCTCTGCCTAGAATTTTAAAGGCAGTCTTTATGAAACAGAACAACCATTTTTTCCTTGAATTTTTTTTTAATGATTTAACTAAACATGATTGACTGTGTGATAATAAGAGAAAAACAGGATTATACATCATTTTAGGACTCATTATTGAACTATTACTAGGGAATTTGAATTAAAAATTACTTGTGACAACTTTGAATCCAGTTATTATGATAATATATGTACTAAGAGAAGGTCAAAATAGAGTTTTTTACATACATACCTTGCTCGATACCTTCTCAAAGTATTGATGAGACATTTAAAAAGTACTCCTGATGCTCTTAAACATGCTGTAGTATTCACGCACCTTCAACCTATGGGAGGGAATACAGGCATCCATTCTCAATCAAATCAAATACTTTTTTTTTATGTAAATAGCATGTATAATAAGAATTTTGGGATGCCTAGAAAAAGGAATTTGGGTCATCTATAAAATATCTGTATTATTATAGCTCATGGTCCAAGCAACAAGGGCTTAGTAAATGCAAATTATATCATAAGTCCCAGCTTGTATTCATACTGTGCATAAAGTGCAGTTCTAATATAACCCCAGGGGAAAAGATATCCATAACATTGTAGTGTTTTCATCATGGAAAATCTTCTTAGTTGTGTTTGCTTGTTATGTAATTCCTTGTCTTTAAAGTCTTTGAACAAAGAATATTTAAACAGCTAGCAAAATCATTCATATCAGCTTATTTACAATTAGTATATTTATTATGTATGTAAATATAACAGCATCACTACTAATATATGATGTGCTTATATTTTAATTATTACATTATGGTTATATTGAAAATATTTTGGATAGCACCAGGGGTTATTTTAAGGATTTTTTAATAGAAAATCTATTTAAACTTAAAAACTTCATAGATTATGACAAATGTTACCCAAAATATAATGTAGCCTTATTGACAATACATTCATTAACAGTATAAAAGTAAATTTAATTAAGCCTCTTGAGAAAGACTTGGGAGAAGGAAAAGAATGATAACTCACAAAACATTATTGTACCAACAGGAAAACTAAACTAAGTGTGAAAAGAAGACCTAAATGTGTGTCTGTGTCTGTGTGTGTGTGTGCGCGTGCATGCATATATGTGTGTGTGTGTGTGTGTGTGTTATATGTTATATATATATGACATATATATATATATAACAGAAAAATTTAGCAACTTAAGGTACTGTTAAATTCTTCTGTGGAGTCATATTAACAAGCATCAGAAGAAGGAAAAACAAATCTATAGTTATTGAAAAAAAAAAAAAAAAAACTATTGTCATCAAAAATGATAGTGTATAGAGTGGGGTAAGCAGCACCAAATCCAGAAGACCTAACTAAATGCTGATTCTTTCTCATCTTTTGAAAACAAAATGTAAGGATGAAGAAGAGATTAGAGAAAGGAAGAAGTAAGGCAAGGAGAGAGAAGAAAGGGGAAGAAGAGGAGAAAATAGATAAATAAAAATTTAAATAAATAGCAAAGCAGTACAGAATGAGTAACAGGAAATGTCAGTTATGATTTTCAGAACATATTCTAAAATTTACTCATAATTATTATCAGTTTATGTAGATTTTGGTTACGTAGAAGTAAAATGGATTTTTTATTAATATCTTACAAATTTGACTTTCAGTTCTATCAAAGGATCAAAACTGAAAACTATATGATAAATGCATGTGATAATAATGATTAATAAAATCTCACATTTCAGAACTATTTATCTATTACCTCTTTTCTATAATAAAACATTATTTGTAATACACAAGTATTTTCAGTGTACTTCAGGCAAATTTGAACAAATAAAAATTGCTCCTAAGGTTTTTTTTTTTTTTTTTTTAATGAAAATACTAGAGAGTCATGACTTTCTATTGTCATTAAAATTGCCAATATTCGCTAGTGATTCTAAGAGCATGCATCTCATATAATCAAGCCCAATTAGGAATTTAGAACCTGTTTATATAAAGCCTAGGACTAGAGTCACTGCTGCAGTCCTTAGCATTAAGCAAAACAAAATGGAAAGAGACAAGTTTCAATACAGGAATGTAATTGTATTTTAAAGATTAATATCATAATTCCAACAGCAAAAACAAAAAAGAATATATGAAGGGAAATGGTCCTGACAAATATTTATGATAAAGTAAAATGGGTTTGGAAAAAATAGTTTTAATTTCAAAAAAAAATCATATATATCAATTTAAAATATATGTATATGCATATATGTTATATATTATAATACTTACAAGATTTGCTGATTTGAATTTAGCAAAGAAGGTATCTTTTAATATGTTGTGGCTATTCTCTTAATTTTAGTCAACTTTAAAATGCATTTTCACTGAAATATCTGAATCTGCAACATAGTTTGTATTTTAAGTAGCACTGGATTTTCTGTTTCTAGCAAACATTAGTGTTTACAAACTGAATTAACTTGAATGTAGCTTACGTTAAAGATGGAATACCATTCAGTAGAGTCATTTCATTAGGAATTGTTTTCTTAAACTCCTACCAACATGACGATGGATCCAAAATCCATATCCCCAACCAACAAAATTCCATAACCTCCAGAAGTTATACCTGGCCTGTTGGACATTTTCACTTGCACGGCCTGGAGCTCCTTAAGTTTTACATCTTCCCAGTCCAAACCCGCCACTCCTTTATTATTTATGCCTTGGTGGATGACTCTTCAGACCCGCCCAGTCAGAAATGAAGACATTTTACATTCCTTCCTTTATATTTTTATTTTTGAATTCATTTTAATCACATAAGTGGGGAATTCTATTTCATAAATATCTACTGTAATTGTCTATCACTATGAATATCCATGCCAGTTCTATGATATAGGGTTATGTTGTAACTTTTCTGGATTTTTAACTAGTTTTACCTCCTCATAGTGCACTTTATACTCTCATCAAAATTTTATTAACATACATATCTTATTGTGCCATTTCTTTACTGATAGTACTGTAATGGATCATTTTACCCTTGAAGACATGTCCAGATGACATCACATTTCTTCATAGTATATACCCAGCCAGTATTATATATTATGTTTAATTTCCTCTGCACTTTATTGCTTCCAAACCTTTGGGCTTTCTTTTATTTTTATGCTTCTCTATCTTAATACATGCTGCTTCCTTGCCTTAAACACCTACATTAGGCCTATTCAGTATGTCTCAACACAACCATATTGTCTTGCAGCCCAACAAAAGCGCTGAAAAAAAAGTGCATACACACACACACACACACACACACGTATATATATATATATATATGCAAATAAACTATACATATGTATATGTATATGCATATGTATGTGTATATATATATTGTTACTTTTACACTATTTATAACAATAGACAAAATGCACTAGACTTTTCTGTTTGTATGTGTACCTTTATGCAAAAATGTAAAGGACTCAAGTGTATTTGGAACTTGAAGGCTATCATCCTATGAGTACACTCCAAATTCAAGGTCAATGTTCTATACAACTATATGGCATCATTGTTTCTTATAAAAAATCTTTGTTAAAAAAGAGAGACAAATTAATAGAGTTCTATGTTTTAAAACTACCAATTCCTCAGTGCATAAATTATACATCATTGCTTATACTAATCAAAATTGACTGGGCTTACTCTAAAAATCTATATATATTTACTAAACTGTTTATGTAGGATGCCTACCACCTAATCAGTGTGTGTAGAACCATTTTACAAAGACACATTGTATATGTTAATGCCACATCCACTGCCATCAAATCTTTTTAAAGTCTATGTCTTTCTTCCTCCAAGTATCTTATTTTTGAAATATAAATGTAGGGTTTGGGTTCCATACCTTGATTTTATTCCTACACACTGATCATCCCTTGCCATATAGTATGTGGTGTTTCAAGTAGGCATGGGCCAATGTCAGCATCACTATAATTGAGACATACCAAAAATACTGTTTTGTAAATGTGACAAATGGGATTAATGACTTTCCAGTGGTTAAATATTAGACACCTTTACATTGTCATCAAAGTATCTACTGTCCTAAGTTGTCCTAAGTTAGAAGAAACCTGATGTATAAAAATTGTCTAATGATTAATAGGTTTATAAATATTGCTAACAATTCACCCTCCATATATACTTAACCCTATCATCTGCCAAAATAATCTTCTAATTCAAGGGACATATGTTACTTGAAACATGTCAATTACTATAATTATTCACAAAAGTAAAAATGTAATTTATTGCTTTAATTTTACCTATCTCTCCAAGACTCATACTTACACACAAAAATACTAAGTCCAGTATCGGAGTACAAAGTATCACCAATGTCTGCTTGCACATCTGTTATTCAGAAAACTTATTCTAGTTATCAATGACTTATTATGAGAGTAAGAAACTCTGGAGAGAAAATTGAAAGCTATCTGGACACCATAGAGAAATCAACTTGAAGGTACTAATTAGATGAAGCAAGGTAACTGCATTCCTAAGGGAGTTGAATCTGAGGGGTACTAAGAGAATTCTAAAATAGCAAATATTCACTAAGTGGAAACAAATTCAAAACCATTTGTCTGTAATGCCAAAACCAATATTTCTTACAATGAGCTAATACTTGTACCCAACAGAACCTATTTGAAATCTAGTGCAAGTCCAGGCATTTATTAAAGCCCAGAATTCTAGATGAGTTTTTTTCAAAATAACTGATTATACGTTCTGGCTGAGAAAACCCACATTTGAGTATTTATTCCTAACTCTGAATTTAGATCCTTAGAAACACTGACACTGTACAACTGATCGGCCACCTAATTTAATACACTGTAGTGCAATAACACATTTATTAGGTCAAAAATTCTCCAGAAGGTGTATAGGACTAAGAAAAGTCACAGATGACCTTGTAGTTATTAAAAAACCATCTCTGTGACTCAAATTTATGCTGCTATTAATTAATTATATAGTTCTGATAAATCTCCAACATTCTGGGGCCCAATTAAGCAATTTTCTAAGTTACAAAATGGGTAACTTTTAGGACACTCTCATTAATATAAATCTATGATAATATGAAATATAGAAAATAAATAATTTGAAAATAAAATGATCATTGGGTTAAGATCTGCAATACATAAGTTAAAAGTCAGAAAAATTTGAGGTGTTGACTGGGAGAAAAAATAACAATGAGATATATAACAGGCAGAAAGAATAAAATATATTTAAGAGAAAAAAATAGGTGAGCGAAAAAGCAAAATTGGGAAGGTAAATAAGGTAGATAAAAGGAGAAGATTGCCAGATTTACTGCTGGGACCCTGCAACGACCCTTTCCTGAGCCCACTGCAGACAATTTGCATAAATTACTGAGGTTTTCCAACTTGACCTCATTGCAACAGTCTTTTGGTAAATATTATTAGTATGTCATGATTTACAGTAAAATATAATTTCTGTCATTTGTCCAGTATAACTTATGGAAAACTGTTAGCAAATTTGTCAAATTGATACAGGTATTTTTGATAGTGCTTCTACCTCCTTCTTTATGTTCATATCTTATCACACATTAATCTTAGTTGATATTTCAGGACACTTCTCATTTCAGGATCTATTGGATCTGCCTAGATTTGATATGTAAAAAACTAAATCTCATTCTAAAACGACTTACTATTTGGATTTTTTGGTATAACTTATCTAATGACCAGAAGACAGGGAACATGCAATCTACACGAAGGTATAAATAAATTTAAGATATATTGTAATATATCCCTGTTTAATGCCTTTCAACATTAAACTATTAATAAATTTATATCAAGCAACACAATAAAGCAAAGATTATCAAGAAGGTTTGAAGACGTATTTGTGGAGAGAATGCATTTCAGCTTCCCTTGAGCCATGCAGATAATTATTTATTCTGTTTGTGCCTAACACCATTCTTGTTTATTTTAATTTAAAAACAAATGCATTTTTAAAATTGAAAATGGCTGTTCTGATTCTTATCAATATTGAAATGAGGAGACTTTGTACCTTAGGAGAATTTTTATGTTTCCTGTCATGGAGAAGTCACATTTGCTGTTTCCTAAATGTGTATTTTACTGTTATAGCTCTTCAGAAAGTACAACTTTTGTCTATTTTTTTTTCTCTTTCAAAAACTCAAGATCACCTTGACAATGATTGCTCCATTTGAACCATTTGAGAAAGAACAGCAAAGCAATTTTACCAAGGACTAAACAGTTTCAAATGGGCTGAGATACTTATTCCAGACAGCCAAATGACCATTAAAATAGAGATGAGCGGTTGTGAAACATGAAACTAATTTGAGAAATGTGTATTTTGACATTTTTTTATTTATACAGGCAAGTCATATAAAACTCTAACATTTCCTTCTAGAAACCCGGAAAAGTTATTCTTGCCATAGAACTGAAAGGACAGTTAAAGAGGAAAGCTCATTTATATAGATTTTCAAGTGACTAAGGTAAAAACCAACAATACCAAAATGATATAAGTGAGGAAATGATAAGTGCAAGAAACCACTCAGCATTTGACCCTTGTCACTCCGATCCTCTCAGAGACATCAGGACTTGACACAAAACCAAGTAAACACTCAAAGCAGGGAAGAATTAGAAAATGTTTAAAACCTACACCACACCTAAAACTTAGTAATGGTATAGTAATATTTTGATTCCTAAAATTTTATCTCTTGAAAGTATTTAAAATGATTTTATATAATTTGGACTCATTGTTACAATGAATAAAGGATATGATTGCTTAGCTGTGTAGATGTTGATGTGAAGCATTTTGAGTGATTATAGTTACTGCACATAAATCATAGAAACAAAGTAATGCACATATTTCCATAATTAATACAATTAAATATTTAATTTAATTTGACATATCACTCTGAGAAAATACTATTATTATACACCATATTATTAAATTTAATTGCAAGAAGAAGTTAAATCTTTACCTTAACTTACATTTTTTATCACTGAGCAAGTCATTATTAGAAAGGTAATCTTTTGGTGTTTTTAATAAAGCAAAGTTAAATACTGCTTTTAAATTCAGTCTGTCAAGTATCAGGAATTTTTTTTTTTTGATTATCTGTCCTTATATTCTAGGAACCCTATAGCTCAACACGAAAATGGAAAGCAAGATCCAACAAATAAAACTAGACATATCCTGTATTGAATTTTCATTAGTTACTTGAGTAAATATTCCTTTTAGTGTGATAATTGATAGTTATATATTTTATATATGTATAAAATACTCAATTGTAATGTAAACTTTATGATGTAAAAATACCTCTTGTTCTTATTTATTGACACCTTATTTTTTACAAAAAAATATATGAAATTGTATTTATAATTTTTTTTTTTTTTTGCCAATTATGCTATTGTCCACATGCGGTTTCAAGAATGCCACCTTATTTCTTGTGGTTATCATTTGCAAAGTCTGTAATGCCTTTTCCTGAGAGGCTATGCAAATTTTTTGTTAGATATAAACCATCTCGTTTCTGATTTCAGGAAGTCAACATAACCCATCTGCTGCTTTCATTTCCCAGCTGTATGCAGCTTTGCCATTTTGTTCTAAGTTGAGCTTTATGCTGTGTTTGTAGGCAATCTTTTACCCATCATGCTTACATTTTCCTTGTGTAATTCACCAGAGACACAGGTGTAGATGTTATGTATGGAGACATGCACTGTTAGGCTTGCAAGACTTTTCATACACTTTGAATTATAGTCTTAAAGGGAATTAATTTCATACAAGGGTGGGCACTAGTGCATCAAAGCAGATACAGCCCTCAGACTGATGCCTGCTTTTAGATCCAGTCTCTATCTCTATGGTTTATTGAAGAAGATATTTATTTTTATATCTTCATTTTTAACATTCTCAAATGAAGATCTTGTAACTTTTCACTAACTTCCCAGGGATGCTGTATTAGAAGAAAAATCTGGATAGATAGATCAATAGATAATTTGTTTTGGGTCTGTATTATTAGCGATGTGCAATATAATTATGACAATGAGGATACTAAATAGGTTTATGTTCTAATTATTAATGGCATTTACAATAAAAAATTAAGTATTCAGGTAGATTCTTATCAACAAGACCACTAAAATGTACTCTGACTCCTCTGAAATGATCAAAAGTCAAAATGTGTTGGGAAGTTATAACCTAATAACTTTGCTCACTCAAATATTTATATGAATGTACTTAAAACTGCTTTGGCCACTAAATTGCAATTTGTACACCTCAACATTTTTGACTCTTTATATGTTATTTGAAACTGCAAAGTTGATGAATATTCTTTCCTTATTAAAATAGTTTGACATCTTTCTGTCTAAAAGAAAACAAGATTAGGGAGAATGAGCAATGTGCTTTAATAGAGGTGTAGGAAGGGTAATCATTCAAACTTAACACGTGACCATTTAAATATAGTTACTGTTAATAAAAATAGTAACTACTGGTAATCAAATATGTAGAATAAATATATATACCTCAATGCATTTTTATGAATTATCTGCATTTAGTGTTACGGAACTGTAGAACTGAGGCATTTGTTACAGAAACATTCCTGCAATGAGAAAAAAAAAAAAAAAAAACGTGTATCAGCAGTAGAAGTGTCAGTGTATTTTATGGTCTGATTGAACTTCTGGGTTTGTGTCGAAAAGACTCACTTTGCTAGTTGTAGCTTTTAATCTTGAACTGGCGTGATACACTCATCACAATTTAATGTCAAGAGCAATAACGTCATATCTGCTTCCTGGTGCCAGAGTCTACAAGATGAAAAAGAAAAAAAAACAAAACAAGAAAACAAGAGTTTATCTGTAAGGATGTCAAACATCTCTTCGGATTTTTGACTTGCTTGTCAGTTTACAACTTTTCCAAGTGTCCTACATATGCACTTAAAATAAATGCTAGGGGAAAGACTAGCTCATAACTTACGTAAGTGTACGAGAGATAATAGATTGTCTCTTCTCTTTCTAATTCTTCCACCACGCAAATCAGAACACAATGAAATCATCAAACGTGTAGATTCCATTTTTCAGCTATAATAAAATAATTTCAAAGAGGCCATTTAGTCTGTCAATACATGTTTGAGTCAGTTTCAGTGACTGGCAATGGACACAAACACACAGGACAATGAAGGCAACTATTAACGATGGATTTTTTAATTTTACTATAAAAATCTCATTTTTAAAGGTACATTTTTTCAAAGAATCAGGAATGACATTAACATAATTTAAATAGTCATAAGCTGTTCTTTTAAATTTGGATAATATTGTCTTTTTCAATTCTAACATTACCTGAATTATAGTTACATAAATTTATATGCTGAAAATGAGTGATAAGTTCATTCAAAGAAATTTGAACACACAATATATAGCAATTTCTGATTATTGTGAAGATTATAGATCATGCCATTTATATTTTAAAGACTATTTGAGACAACGTATGTTAGTCAAGGGAAATAGTTTTAGTAGATTAATTTAATTGCATAAAATCTCAATATATTCCCAGATTTCTCAACTAATTTCTTTTGGTCTGAATAGATACAGTTATTTACTTTATTATCAAATCTACCAAAAATATAATTTGGCTAATAATTTTTGAGCCAAGAAATATAGATAATCCTTCTCTAATGTTTTTACATAATCTAAGACTTTTACTGGATTCACAGTTAAAAACTGATATTTTAAACCTGAGAATGTAGATCATACCATGGTGCTAAAATTCTCTAAGTAGCATGCAAAAAAGTGTGTGAATCTATGGGGTTCTTTGTTTGGTTGTGGGAAAATATAGGTGTGTATCACATTTGTTTGATAGATAAGTAGTTATTTCCATAGTCATTTATGGGGAGCCTAATGTGAGGACTTTGCCTGTCTTTAAGGGTCCTAAGTTTACTAACAGACAAACTTAAGTTTGAGCTGACATGGTTAATGAATGCAAGTTTAATTTTTCAACTGACACATCCAGTTCCTTACAGAATTTGAAATGCAGTCGTTGGCTGCACGTTGGACCAACATCAGCATTCTATACGTTTGAGAGGTAGTGGGCACACATACTGCATGGAATAAGACTGAACTGGGGTGGAGAGGCCATTTTCTCACTTTCCAGGTAAGGAGGACTATCTGTATATGTGCTAGGATTAGAATGGATACGTACAAAATAGACTACTCTTTCTTTATTACTAGACAAAATTACTTTAAAAAGCATATGCATCTTTAGAGTAACATAATTTTTAACTAGTTCATTCATACATTTCTTCTCTACCACTCTCCTGCTACCATCTGAAGAACAAGCTTTAAAACAATCTGTATCGTTTTCACTCTAACTATTCATCATCTTCTCATCATGCTTGGGATAAAGACTGTGGGTCCCTATTCACCACCCAGCATCATCCGTGAGGAGCATCCCTTTACCCCTCGCTTGTGAAAGCTAATACTGTATTTCATTCCTTGTCATTGCCAAACAGCCTCTTGATATGCAGCTTTTTCTTGTATCTCTCTTTCCCACAATAATCATTTATTTAATCCCTACACATTCTAAAATCTCACCTCAAATATTGCCTTAAAAAAAAAAAGTACGGTGGCAAAAGTAATTGTAATTTTATCTTATTTTATATGTTTTGAGTGATACCTTCCTCAGACACTAGAACAGAGTTCCAGATGGCAGATTTTTTTTTCCTGTTTTTACTAATTGACCCAGCATATCTCCTATTGGCTAGTACTCCATACCTGATAGAAATCTGGAAAATATTTGGAGAAAGGCTATACCTCAGTTCATGTAATCTGAGGAGCATATAGCAAATATGAGACTTTTGGACTTCCTTTGATCAATTTAATACTTACATATTCCTCTGCTATAGCAGCTGTCTACCTGAATACTGTATATGTGCTGATTTACAAAATAATTGTTATATACAGTTTTATCTGGTCCTTCTAACTGTACTAACAAGTGAACATTTGGCAAATATAAATCTGGATAGGAATAACTTTAGGCTTCCCCACCCCCACACGCAGAGACCTCAAGGGATGGCCCACGACCTTGCCATGTATCTAGAGTAACATTATAGTATAGTATATTCTTTTTGAATCCAGATTATACTGTATATATTTCACCATAGTATTTGTTTCAGAGGGAGAAAAGTTTTATTTTTCTCCCTTACTTTTGTATTTTCATTGCTTCAACTACAATATAAAAATAGTCAACTAATAACAGCTCTTTTTAAAAATCTTTTTTTTTTAAAACTTTATTTTAGGGCTTTGAAATAGAAATTGAAAGAGAGATGTCTTTCTCCGCTAATTTCATTTAACTGAAAAATAAAAGTTACATAGTTGTTTTAGCAGAATGGAAAAAGTGAAAGGAGTCGAGGGAGCAGGATCCATGGGTAAAGCCTCACACTTTTGAAGCCAGTTTTAGTACACAACAGCAATCTGAAATGAGGTATCATTATTTTTTTCTCAGTATGAAACCGAAAGTTTGTTTTCATACAGCTCTACCAATCTTTTGATCGTCCTATTTGTAATCTAATGTTTACATATTTTCTTTTACCATTTCAAGGGTTCATTATATTGCCCCCTTTTGTTCTTAGAAATTAGAAAACAGTACTCCCACTCATACTGGCTGCCAAAAATCTGTTGCTTTATTATTTTATTTAATGATACTAATGTCCAAGTAGATGCAAAACAAAGGAAGAGGCTTGTCTTGATGTTCTGAAAATATTCTTCGGTTCCCATTTTTAGATTTGTTGGAACCTATTACCTTAGATAAGGCTTTGCACTATCATATTTGCCAGTCTATAAAATTGATATATTGTCTATTAGGGTTAGAAAAAAAATTTCAGTACTGGTTGATATTTCTAGCATCACTTTAAAATAATAGGATAACATTTAAATATTTCTATCCATTTTATTGTCACCTAATTATTGTATCTTTCAATATAGAGATCTTCCTTTATGACCTATTGTAGTCAAATTTACCTTCTCTAAATTTTATTTCCTTATATGTCTGTCACTTAAAATATTTGAAGCAAAAGAGCTCCAGGGAAAAAAAAAAAAAAACAGTTTATTATCAAACTTCGACAAGAGCAAGAAAATAAATTGTGCATTTGTAACATTTGTGAAAATCTCTGAAACTGATATTATCACCATAATTTGGTTAAGTCTTAGAAAAGCTGGAAAGTTAAATAATAAGTATACTATCCTAAATGTAGGAGGATTGTGGTGTTTTGGAGCAATAATGAGAATAATTTAATTTTGCACAGGACCAGCCAGATAATGGATTTCTGAATCTATACTGAGTGCTACATAAAAGTCATAAGGTTAGATAGAAATTTGGCAGTTATGTTATAAAAACTTTGTTTAAGATCGCAAGATTACCAAAATGTTAATTTCCTCAATTAAGTAAAATAAAAAGAGAAAAGAAAGCACAGAAACTTACTTGAACAAATGAATGAGATGACAGTATAACAAATGACTCACCCCAGCAGTTTTCAATTTGAGGGAAGTGTGTAGAAAGTAGAGTACTTATATTTATGTCAATTTGGTGGTGATGTGGACAAACTTCATAGTAAACTACAAATTCTATAACAAATTATATGAAAACACGAAAGAAATTACGAGAGGTATGGAAGATAAAATGAGACAGTTCAGCATATGTTTTTTGTAGAGTTCCAGTAGTGGTTCTAGAGAAAATTTGGGAGAGGCGGAAGACAAAGGGATGCCGATTTAGAATTTTTCAGAGATGTTCAAAGTCACAAATTCTTAAATAAAGGCTAATGGATTCCAGAGGGAAAGAGGAAAATAGATTCCTATTAGGTCATACTATAGTGAAACAGCCAAGTATCAAAGACAATGAAAATTGGAAAGATTACATAACTTTGAAAATATTAGAGAAAAAATAATGGAATTGAAAAACAAATTAAATCAAAACCAAAAAGGAGAAAACACATAGATGCACACACACGAACACATCCACACAGACACACACACATGCACTCTTAGGTATATAGAGTGAAGTAAATAAAATAAAATAGGTGGTTTAAAGATAAATAAAAATAAATCAGAAATAAAATTATTTATGAAAAAGTAATATTTTTTATTTTAAAGATAAGTATTTTTAGACTTTAAAATAAATTACAGCTATATTCCATTTGCAAGAATAATGACAAAAGCATGTAAACACATATTGTGACAAAAATGCACATATGTAAATGAAATATAAGCAAATTTGATGTAGCTTTATTGAAATTTTAAAAAATGCAGTGTTGAAAATGTGATGAAAATTTTAATTTTAACCTCAAATGCCTCTAACATATTTCAAAAATATGACTAAAATAATTGAAAGAAAGTAAAAATGTACCTATCATCAATTTTTTTTTTACATAATTCACTCAACAATTAACTGAAAACACACAAAAAGTCAGAAAATATGTAGATTTAAATAAAACATATAATGAATTTTTTCAGTGGACAAATATGTAAAGCAATACATAAGACTACAAAATGTACATATTATTCAAGCATACATTGAGATATTATAAATACCAGTACATATTCCATATACTATAAAGCAAGTCATCAAATTTCAAAGCATTTGATATAACAGGAATCTATATATAATATATATATATATATATATATATATATATTTTTTTTCTTTAAACTCTTGGAGAGTAAATAGTTTCATCTTTTTTCTGTCATGTGGTCTTAATTTCAATACTCTTTGGACCTTTAGTGTTAGTGTAAAAATAGCCATAGAAATATGTAGATGAATAAACATGACTGGGTTCCAATCACTGCATTTACCAAAACAGGTTGGCACTGGGTTTGCCCTGTAGGGCATTGTGTGCTAATCTCTGTTTTGAAGCACGCATTACCAGACATAAATATATTTAAGTTCAAAATTAATCATACTAATTAAGAAATACAATACAGTTGTAATAATTATAAAGGCCATTTATAATATCTCAAATTAAAGAAGAAATAACAGGAGTTGGAATGTATTTATAAGTAAATAATAATAACAATAGAACTTTATAAATGTTACAAATTCTAAATCAAGAACCATTTGTGAACAAAATTAGAACTTACTTTATAAAGCTGAAGAACTAAAGAATAAAAAATTAAAATGTCAATAAACATGAAGCTTTTCAAGCATTTAAATACTACTATTAAATTATAAAAAAGAACTACAGAACTTTTGCACTATTTCTCCTTTCATAGGAAAAAAATTGCATGTAAAAAGAAAAAAGAAGATAACCATAAAAATAGCATGTGCTTAAAAAAATGAAGAAAATATGATCAATATTTTGCCAATATATTCAATGATTTAATAATTTAGATTAAGGAAAGCATGCAAAATATAACTTAAAACAGTCAGGAATAAAGTAGAAACTTAATAATAAAAGAAATCAATATTAAAAATAATCCTAACAACTACAAAAAAATCAAGTTTTACTGATAAGATATATCACATATTCCAAATAAAATATTCTAATATGTTATTTCTTTTGGAGAATGCAAAATGCAAATATTCAATACCCACTGTGCATTTTCTCCTCATGGTGATATCAAAACAAAACAAAGGTGATAATAGAAATGATTATTGTCAAATTGTATTACAAAATGCATGCGAAAATCTCAAAGAGAATAGAAATAAATACAAAAATGTATTTAAATGATACTTTATACATATATACACATGCATGCATACATATCATTTGATCTTGACACATTAAAAAGAAAAAAACTTATCAGCTGAAAAGATCCAGAATAAAATATTTTTATTATGTTTCCATATGAAAAAAAAAATAGAAATAGGATAGGAATCATGATACTCTATAGTGATTCTTTAAAATAGTAAAAAAAAAAAAAAAAAGGAAAAGTTTGGGCCAGTGAAATATGAAAACAGTTCTTCCTTTTTTTTTTTCCTCCTAAATATCTTTTCTACTATTAAAGGGATTCTTTTGTCACTTCTCTACTGAAACAAATCTAGATTTTCCTGTTTTCTTAGATTAAGATCCAAAATTCTTTTTTCTTTCAGATATCCCTACTCTCTGTTGCAGTTACACTGGCCTGTGACTTAAGGCACGCGCCCTCTTTAAGATATTTGCAGGGTCACTTCCTTTGTCTGGACATGGTCCCTCTAGATAACCACTTGTACACATTCCAATATTTGCTGAATTTCAATCTGCAGTGAGTCCTACTCTGACAGCCCTAGTCATATGCAGTCCTTTTCCATCATCTCTCACATTTTAATACCTTCCACCCTATTTTACTACTATTTCTTTTGCTAGACCACTCATTACTTAACATTAAAACAATCATCTAGTTAATTATTTCAATAAGGTGACCATTTAATGTATTATCTGGATAGTACAATTTGAAAGAAAGGAAGAAATTGTTATTAAAACATGTCATGAAACAGGCATAAATGGAAAGCAACACAAACAAACAGAGCGTGTGATTATCCACCCTATTGCTTATATTTATTGTTGTTTTTCAATTATTCAGCATTCATGAAAGTGAAGATCTTTGCTTTGTTTGCTGATGTAATTCAGGTGGCCACAATACCAAAATAAATATTTGTTCAGTGAGGAAATTGCTGACAATCTCTTTAGCCATTAAAAGAAAAACTCCCCCTACCCACCCAGAGAAATACTCTGTGATCCTAAAAATAATCAAATGTTTTAGGCCAGTTAAATTTCTAGCATTTTATATAACATGAATTCTGCTTTTCCGTAGGCAGGAATCATTCCTGGAGTATAGACCTAAGTTAATATGACCTTTTATACGATTCTCTTGAATGAAAAGTTTTGGATTTTGACAATGCCAGAGGGTTATTTTTTCCCCATGTAATATATTATCTTCAAATATTAAAGTTTGTCTTTCTCTCATTTAAAAATTAGGTAGATTTTTGCAAAATGACATGGAGAAGCAGGTGTCAGCAACAAGAACACACACAGGCTGTCAGATGCAAAACAAATAGACCAACAAAAGCATTTGGAGCCTTTACTTCTTGCCAGTCTGACGCCTTAGTGCAATCTGCAAAGTGCTGTGAGGATTGTCCTTATGTTTATTCATTGAATATGAAATATTTGCACATTTCTCTTTCCCCCTCGGATATAAAGTTCTGTGAAATATGATAAAGTAAAAGGAACATTTGAATGACAGAATATGCATACACATTTCCATTACAGGCAATAGGAATACTTGTGACTTTTCATCATTCAAGTGCCACATGAAAAATATTTAAAAATCAAATAGTACTCTTTTATATGAGAGCAATCAATATAAAGCTTTGGGAAATTAGTATTTATTTTTCAAGATGATCATTTAAAATAAATATTCTAATAATTTAAATCTAACGCCACATGCATGGTAGAAAAATGCTACAAAATATTATATTTACACAACTTGATTGAACTCCCATTAGATATTGAAGTCTTTAAAAATCATAAACATTGGCTATTTCTATAGTCTTTAATATGCGTCTTTGTCATGAACTTACCTCTAAAAAAACTGGGCAACTAGGTTGGCCATATCCATTCCTCACCAGTTGCTTTGCAAACGTAGGATGTTGAGAACTGAGTCTGCCTTAACCGTAGAGTGTGTTCACTTTTCCTCTGTCTTCTAAACTCTGATTTAGTTTTTATTGCTTGAAATTCACCAAACAAAAGCTCTTATTGCTTGCATTCTAGACTAGACAATGATATGTGCCATATATATTTTGTACATATGCACACATATTGTGTATATGTGTGTGTGTGAGTATTCACACACATACATACATACATATATATGTGTATATATATGTATACACACATTGCATATTATATGTATACACATATGAACACATACTAGATATATAAATTTAGATTTTCAATATTATATCACTTGGGAAGTTGGTTTAGAAATTCTTTTAGAAATAAGCACTCAAATACATTAAGTCTTTCTCAACACGTTTAAAATAAGAGTCACATGATCCTGTCGCTAAATGTGCCTAGTCAGGCAGTACAACCCTAACTGTATTATTCTTCAACCACCAGCATGGGTCAGAGAATCCACCTTCAGGAGGACCTTTCTAATTCAGTTTGCCAGCTGAGGGCCTCAGTTAAGACAGTTGCTAAATAGGCACCTGAAAGTAAAGGAAGTCACTCAGGAATCACATGCAGAAGAAATGGAAGACATTTTCTTGCACTATAGAGATAATACACACATTTCTAGACTTATTATCCTCATGTTACCCTCAAATGTTAATGAAGATACTTCACACTTTTCTAGTGCTGTCTTTATTTCTGTAAACTCGTAGAAGCTTCCCCTGCACAGATTTATAACCATCACAACTCTGTCCCAAATGATGAAAATCAATCACAAAAATAAAAAAAAAATTATTAGTAAACCTAGAATTGTAAAATCCATCCCACCAGAGAAATCAGTCTGGTGTAATAGAGAAAGGTCTGTTTTGTTGCCAAGAAGAGGAGATTAAATCTTGATAATACTAAGGGATAGCTAGGTTACCTTACTTATCCTCACTAAGCCTTATTTTTGCCACCTCTAAAATTAGAATAAATCATTACTTATACATATGTGCTAAATATTAAAAGAAATTAAAGTATTTAAAGTTGTTCTCAGATCATTCCACACTTAGCATATGTCATATGTTACTATTCTTTTGAAAGTTAAATATTACTATTTTATCTTAAATATTTCTGGGATATGAATTTTAATTTATTTGAAGTATCCTAGAAGCATTTTACTCTTTTACCAATGCAGGAAAAAAAAAATGTAAGGTATGGGTTTTTTAAACTTTCTCCCTTAATAATAAGAGAAAATATATAGAGAAAATATACTCAGGTTGGAATATTGTCAATACTTTTTATCACAGCATTGATTTAGCATCTTTCTATACAAGCATTATTTTTTCCTCAGTTAATTCAGTGTTCTCCAGAAGTCATTTTTTTTTTCCGTTATCCACAGAGATGGTTTTTACCAATCAAGCACTGTTGATTATTAATTTTATGTCATCAATATGACTAAAATAAATAGAAATGGAAAAGTAGGTTTAGTGGATGATCCATTGTGTTATCTAATTGTAAAAATTAGTCTGATCTTATTCTTATTTTTTTCAAGGGTATTTGGAGCACTTTTAAATATACTCATTTGTACATTTTAAAGTAGTGTTCTAAGTTGATGTTTTCTGGACACTGGTCTCTTTGACACATGATAGATATCTACTAGCAAGGCTTTGCCAAGTTTCCATCTAGTTTGTAAAATTTACTTATCAAGGCAATTTTTAAACTTCCTGAAAGGAAGCTCCAAGCAATTGATTAATTTGCTTTTTGATTATATTTTTCATTGCATTGCTCCCAGCCAAAAATTTTCTCTTCTGGGTTGCAAAAACAGTTTGGTCATATTCATTCATAATTTGCATTATCGGCTTCAAAATATTGCTTTGAGTGATATTTTCATTTAGCTATTGCTTGGGGTTTTCTCTCACAAGAGACAACAAAGTTCAGACTTTTGAAACTTCAAAGTAATAAAATCCATATTTTAAGGCATTTTCTAAAAAATTCTATGTTATTTATTTATTTTTTTTACTTTGGCTAATGAATAAATTGCAGTTATGTGAATATTGGAAAGATAGGTCAAAATAAAAAGAGTGTGTATGTATGTGTGTGTGTTTAATTGAATTTGTGTTCAAATATGCAACATCACATAATATTTCAAATGTGTGCTCTTACAAATTTACAATATTATACTAGATTATCCTTTGCAACACTCTGGCAGAGCTGAATAATGGTCACCTGTTAGCTAGATGGCAGACTTGATGGTTTACTACTGTCTGTTAGCATAGACAAACACAGGGGAATGCCAGAGACTGAAAATCGACCTCCATAAGCAGAGGGCAGGGAAAGACTGAACAAAGAGGAAATCCACTCCAGTCTGGCCACTAACAGAGTTTATTAAGAGAAACATGTATAGTTGGCACATCATAGGAAGCTGAAAGACTAAATGGATGTTCTCTGTGCCAAAGAATTACATAGGGTGAAAGGAGGCAGAGGGAATAGTTACGGGTACTAGTGTGTCATTGTTATCAGGTATGGAAAATTACGTTTCATGCTTGACCAGGTCAGGACAATGGCCTATTCCAAGAATCAGCATGTAGCAGGAGGCAGGGGAAGGTGGCTGATTTATGTCAGAATGAACATCAATTAGGAATAGAGAGTCTCTAAGCGGCAAAGGGCAAAGGAGACAGAGTTATAATAAGTGATCTCTGTTCTGGCTGGGGTCCAGCTCAAGGCCAGCCAGCAGTCATGTCATGGAAAAATCTTTTCTCCACACTGTCTTCTCCTCCCTAATGATTTTTTGACATTTGGGTCTGGTATCAGCAACCATAAATCACCAAGGCTTTCTTTGTGGCTTTTCTTATTTAAAGAGAGTCAATGAAGGAAGAAGTACATTTTCTATATTTCTGTCTCAATGAAATCTAGACACTGAAAAATGAACATTTTGGGGTCACTAGATCTACATAGGAATGTCCAGTAGTCAATGTACTGTAGCTAGAACTGCAAAATAGAATAACAACTTAAGAAATGTGCTTTATTAAGTATCAACAGAATACATTTAGGTGTTAAAGAAAACATAGTAAATGTTATGAGAAGTAAAATTAATTCTATTCATTATGTATAAAATGATGTTTAGGTTTCAACTATACTAATGTGAAATGTCTATTCAATCATTTACCCATTTTTAATTGGTTTGTTTAGCATCTAACTGTTGAACTGGAACAGTTCCTTATATATTCAAAATATATTTCTTTTATCAAATATATGGTTTGTAAATATTTCCTCCCCAATCTGTGGCTTATTATTTCATTTTCTTAATGGTAGTTTTTGAAGTGCAAAGAGTTTTTAATTTTCATAAGTTTCAATTTGTCATTATTTTTATTTATTTATTTATTTTTTTACTTTAAGGGTCATGCTTTGGGTGATTTATCTAAGAACCTAACCTTACACAACGATTCCATCCTAGGTATTTTTTTTAGGTATTTTAGAGTTTTAGCTTTTATATTTAGATATATGATTTTTTTCATTAATTTTTCTGCACAATGTAAAGTGTCTTAATATATTAAGTTAATACTTTTGCATGTAAATGCCCAACCGTCTCAACACAGTTTTGAAAAAAAATTCTTTCCTTCTTTGGAGTAGCAAATACTGCTTTTCTTTATAGGCTACAGATTGTGCTAAGTGCATTATTACAATAGCCTTATAATTTAGTAACTACTATCATTCCATTTTGTATGTAAGTCAACTAAGGTTACATGATATTAAATCAATTAACTTTTAGTCACACAGGTTCCATACTTAATACAAAATTTAAACCTACACAGTAATCTCCAGGAATAGAATCTATAGCTACTTGGATTTACTACATTTAGAACAAAATAGATTATGACTTCATCAACTCTAAATGTTTTTATCTATCTTACTATACATGTACCACATGATTAAAAAGATAAATAAAATGATAAGCTATAGAGCTATAGGCTGAGACAAAATATTTGCATATCTCATATCCAGCAAAGAACCTGTGTTCATAATATATAAAAGCTCTCAAAATTCAACAATGAAAAAAACATAAAAAATAAAAATTTATGCAAAGAAATGGTCACTTCGCTGACAAAAATAAATGAATAAGAAATAAGTACATGAGAATGTATGCAAAATCATCAGTGATTTGAGAAGCTTAAAACCACAATGGGATACTACTATTTACCTATTAGAATGGCTAAAACAAAAAAAGGTTGACAATACAAAATGTTTACCAATACTGGCAAAGATACAGGGTATCTCAACTCTATGTCATACATTTTTGGTCAGAATGGAAAATGGCACAGTCAATTTGGAAATCAGTTTGGTGATTTCTTATAATATCAAACATGACTCAGAAATTCTACCTCTAGAAACAAAATTATATCATGCAAAAACCTGTATATGAATGTCTATGGAACTACTATATAATCACCAAAAATCAGAGATAAGCTAAATGTCTTTCAAAAGGTGAATCGATATACAAACTGTACATTCATTGTATATTAATTAGATGGAATACTATTCAATAATTAAAAAAAGAACAATCGGCACAGGCAATGGCATGGGAAAACTACAAATTATGTCATGCTAAGTTAAAGAAATCAATGTTAAAAGGTTAAATACAATGTGATTTCGGTTTTACACATTTCTAGAATAAACAATTCTATGAGGAGGAAAAAGGATTAGTTTGTAAGAGGTAAGGAGTAAGGCAGGGGTTTGATTATAAAGGGATGGCAATGTTTTGGGTGATGAATTTTCCTGTATCCTGTCTATGGTGATGGACACCTGAATCTCTGCATGTGTCTAAACTCATAGAATAGGACACTAACCACCACCCTCCTCCAAAAAAAAATGAATTTTTTAACAACATTTAAAAAATATATTTAAAGGGATTTGATTATAAAATTGACATATTTGTAGTATAAACCATGGACTTATACTTTTTTGTCTGATGACAAATGTCTACCAGAAAATAAATGTATATTTTGTAATGTTATTATTTTATATGAGACAGGATGGAGTGGTACTCTGCATTAACTTCCCCAGTTCTAAATTCAGCCTAAGTAGAAATTAATGTGTTTTGAAAGAAAAAAATTGCACAGATGTCATTTTCCTCAAAAGCAAGCAAATTAGAAATGTAAATAATGCACTGTTTCGGTTGTGAGCTTCCAGAATCCCTTGGAATCTGAGATATTGAAATGTCAACATATTTGAGATCATTTTCTGTAATAAATAGAAATGAATAATTTGATAGCCACTTATTTGTAACTTGCATCAATTTTCCTATTAAGAATCCTTAAAAATAAAATGTGGCAGTTTTTTGTATCTATGATTATAGTATGGTTATGCTGCTTTGAAAAGGCATAATCTAAACATAACCATTAGTCATATGTCACTTTTATTATGCAATGATTATTGATATTACATAAGAGTATAAAAATAGGGAAAATAGAGTCAGAATATAATTATGTTAAAATAAAAAATCCTGAAGGTTTCTGGGTAAAATGTCAGTTGAGGGTAGATGTGTCCCCTAAGATATTTATTAAATAATTATGCACACACACTAATGTCTATGCAAATGTGTGTATGTGTGAGACCAATAACAGAAATCACCATTTAAAACTATTACACTAGTACAAAGCAATGCACCTACCAGGTGTCCCAAAATTTGGTCAACGCTAAGTTTGCATTTATCTCGATGGGGCCATGCATTGGTAACCAAGGAGGATGGTTCATTGAAGAATTGAGGGAACATACAGCAGATAGTCATCTCTTTCATTACCAAACTCTTCCATGATCCCCCTAATAAAAAATCAAAACTTAAAGAAATTATTAATATCACAAAACTGTCTCACAAATTTTCAATCCTATATCCTTTTCTGTTGCCAGAGATTCTCCGGGTTGTCAAAAAAAGCCAAGCACTCTGGAACCGGATGAAATAACTCTGAACTATTATATACAATAGCTAATTTTTTTCATTTGTTGTAAATGTTAATACTTTAAATGGTACAATGCTGTTATCTAAAAAAGCATTTATGCTAGACATGAACATAAAAACCAGCTTTGGCCATATTTTATCTTAATAATTGGAATATTCATATTTAATTTTAGGGGATAATGAAAATCAATATGTTATGGACTGAATGTTTGAGACTTCCTCCAGTTTTCTTTGTTGAAATATTACCCACATGAGATGGTGTTAGGAGGTGGGACTTTTGGAGGTAATTAGGATTAGGTGAGGTCATGAAGGTGGAGCCCTCAGGAATGGGATTAGTGCCCCTAGAAGGGTACAGAGACAGCTTGCTTCCTCTCTCTGAGCTGCCACATGAGAATACAGTGAGTGGTTTGGAGTCTGTAGCCCAGAACAGGGCTCTCACTAGAATCCAGTCATGACAATCTTGACAATCCAATCAAGACAATCCAGTCTTGGACTTGCAGAACCAGAACTGTGAGAAACTTCTGTTGTTTATAAACCACAAAGTCTAATTTTGTTATGGCAGCCTGAACTGACCAAGGCACCTAATATACGTCTTTTCATGAGTACTAGATTGCTTTTCTCCATTCTCTTTAGTATTTTTTCTGAGCTTTGTGTTGTTCTTTCATTTGGGACATGTTACTTTGTCTCCTTATTTTGGCTGCCTCCTCGTATTTGTTTCAATGTATTAGGTAGGGCCCCTATGTCTCCTAATGTTAGCAGAGTGCCCTTATATAGCAGGTGTCCTGTGGGGCTCAGTGGTGCAGTCTCCCTGGTCACCTGAGCCAAGTGCTCAGGTGTATCCCTTGTATGGGTCCCCTAGTAATGTAACTGAGCCTTGATTACTGTTTGCACATCAGTGGGAGGGATTGATCCTCAGGCTGATTAGCTGGGAGGACTGGTGATGACTACAGTGGAGGAGCTATTGTATGGGGGCTGACCCTGTGGACAGAATTCACTTTATTAGGACTCTGGTGCCTGCCTGGTTTGCCCTTTGGGTGTGTCATCCTCAAATATGACCCTGGTTGGTGCTCAGGCTCACTCCAAACCTGGCCGTTGGATGTGCTGGCTTCAGGGCCTCCTGGGAGGGGCATCACCACAGGCCACATTTAGCCACTGCTTGTGCCCTGCTGGGGACCACCTGACATGAGCCACCAAGCACTCCACGGATAACGGCCACCCACACTGGACTTGGAGTTTCCTCGAGAGGCCAATCCACAAACTGAAGCCAGCTGCTGCTAGTGCCAGGCGTGGGGCTGCTCAGTGAGAGGTACAGGTCATGCTGAGGCCACACACTACTACGTTTGGAGTTTGGGAACCTTTGAGATTTTAGGAAAGTCCGCGGCATGAGCCAAGATGGGCCATTTGTACGAAAAGGCCACTGGAAGCAGCTTGGGTGGGCCCATGAGTTTGATGGGGTGGGGTTTCAGGGAATCACCAGGGCGGAGTGACCAGAGTTAGCCACCTTGATGAGGCTCAGATGTGGCAACCACCTGCGTCTACATGCTGCGTGGCGAGAGGGCCATCCAAAGGAACAGCAGCTCTGCCAGCACTGCTGTCTGGGAGTACTTTCCCTCCAGCACTCACCTCGAAGCCAGAAAACTCAGTTTTGTTTTGTTTAGTGTTTTTTCATATGTCTCTGATACCTTTTAAGCTGCTGATCCAGCGTTGGAGCTCAGAGCGTGTAATCCATCAGCCGGTAAGTCCATATGCTGGCCCTTTAAAAGAAGTGCTTGAGACTCCCATAGACCTCTAACTCAGCCACAATTTTTGCTGGTTTTCGCATCTAGCTTTTGGGGGAACTTCTCTTCCTGTCCCTGGAACCCTAGGCTAGGGAGGCCAATGTGGGGCTGGGACCCCTCGCTCCTCTGGGGGGACCTCTGCAGCCAAGATATGCCTGATTTTCAACAACCAGTTCAGGTGTGGGATCAACCTGGTTTGTGTCTCCACCCATCCAGACAGTCTTGAGGCAGCCTCTTCTCCACGTCCTTAGTTGTAGGACTTCTGTTCAGCTAAACTTCAGACAATTTTCATTGATGTTTGTCCTGCAGTTTAGTTGTCATTTTGATGTGGTCGTGAGAGGAGCAAACGCGACATTTACCTACTTCGCCATCTTGGAAATCCTGGGTCAAACTTGCTTCTTTTGAAGAGTATGTATGCAATACTTATGTAGCATTTTAATATCTTTTATTTGTTATTACCATTAACAATGTTTCACTTACATATCATTTACTTAAAAACACACATCTTACCTTAAAATATTTGCTTCTTATGGAATTGTTGATCCTTTTTCTTAGTTCATTATATAGTTGAATACATCATATTTCTGAAAGCAAATTAATATAACACAAATAATGGGAGAATAATAAAATTACTTTTCAGTAAATATTTTCTCTCCTTCAGCTTCATGTTTAGAGATAATACACAAAGCTAGAAGAAAGATTAAAGCTTATTAATATAATCAATTCAAAATTTTATCTTTTAATTAAAACCATTTAAGAAACATCAGTTCAAAATAGCAAATATATGTGTTATAGAAAAATACTTAAATATTAGATTTTTAACTTTGAATAAATAGTTTAAAACAATTAATACCAATTAACATTAAGCATAAACTAGCTTTCATGGGCTTGGAAACAGCTGACTATAAATGAATAAACAGAGTAAAGTACTGTCGAGTTCAGCTTTTATTCAACAGTCACAATTGCTGCGCCTTAATAATTAAAAAAAAAAAAAAGACCTGTTGCTTACCTTATATTCCTAAGTCATTAAGTTTAAAATGTGAACCAGATTACAAGAAATGCAATAAACACAAATTGACATAAAATTTTGTAGATAGATTTTATCTAGGAGGAATGGGTGTTTGAGTACTAAATAAAAAACAAATTGATATATTTAAATTACTTAATAAGACAAATGCATATATTTTTCATTAGGATACAGCAACTAGCACTAGTTTTAAGAAAAAAATATTGTATTAAATTTGATTAGAAAATTTGTGCGGAAAGTATAGAGTAAGGATAGAAGAATTATTTCAATTTATTTTAAAGAATCACAAAGGTTAAAGTTATTTTATGAGAAAAAGTTTAATAGTCTTTTTTATTTTAACTTTAAGAAGGAGGAATATTAAACATCACTTAAACAAACAAGTTAATAAAATCACCACTTTTCACTGATTTAACTTGGGAGAGAGATGGAGTTCAGGGAGCAAAAAAATGACTAATAAAGATATAGATGGTGACTCTGAGGCTGAAAGTTATGAAACCAGCAATTCATCAAATTAAATTAGAATAAAAATGCAAATCATATTAAACACACACACACACACACACACAGGAGAACATTTTATTTTGCTTTTTTAATCAAGGAGCAATTTTTACAAATAAATGTGGCAGGTACGTGGTTTACGTAAACTCTCGCAGAAACAGATGAAATGCTTAGACAGACGTCAGTGCCAGCTGATTTCGAACAAAATTCAAACAGAATACATGAAAGCAATGGAATTAGAATGAACACGCTAATCTAGAAAAGTACATAATGACTAGACTAAGTTATTCACAAAGAATCACACAAGCAGTGAAATTCAGAGAGAAAGCAGAATGTCTATCTGATTCTAACCTGTTATTAGAAGTGGCAGACATGTAGTGTATGACTAAAGAAACAGTAATAGTTGAAATAATTTACTGTGTAGATGTCAGTTACCTGCATTTTCTTTCAGTCTGTTGGTAACTATTTCTATACGAACAAGATCTTAGAACCTGCTGGTTCTTAACAGGCAGGCAAACCAAAGATGTAAGAGAGAGCCTCAGATACTTGACACAAACAAGTGTAACCTTTCATAAATAGACACTGCTAAGTTGTGCACCTTTCCATTTTCCATTATATTACTAAAAATGTTTAAGTCTTTTTCAGTTAAAATGGGTATTAACTTTAGTATATATTCTCTTGTTCCGTAATTCACATAAATCTGGTTTTGTGACCTATACGACAGAAATTTATGACCAATAATTTAAATTATTTCAGAAAAATAAATAAAAAAAACAAAATTGCTCAAATCATCAAACCCCAAACTTCAAAGATATTACATATTTCAGAACCTTGAAGTGCTATTTTACATCATAAATATTTATTTTGAGGTAAATAAATTACTATAACCTATAAAACATTATTTACTAAGGTAAATTCAAATCATATTCAAGACTTCAGTGATTCAAAATAATAGAGAGGGTCATTCAATGGGGAAATGTCAGCCTTTTCAACAAATAGTGTTGAGAAAATTGGATATGCACTTGTAAAAGAATGAAACTGAATCCTTATCTAACACATACATAAAAAAACAAACAAATAAATGAAGTTTAAACAATGGAATTTAAACTCTCAGACTCGAAGAAAATATAGAAGAAAGCTTGATGACATTGGGTCTGTCAATAATTTCTAGGGCATAAAGCAGCAACAAAAGAAAAACTAATAAATTGGTCTTTAGCAAAATGAAGACATTTCTGCATTTATAATCCATGGTGATAGTACAGTTATAATGAGATAATGTAAATATTGTCAATGCTTACAAAATTTATAATAGTCTAGTTTACAGCTTATTCAAAAAGGGTAAATGTAGAAAATAAGAGAAAAAAAGAAGTAAAGTGTTCAAAGCAAAGGAAAGAGCGATGAGAGAGAGGCAATAACAGATGGATGGAATGAAAAATGGGAGGACGGGAGGAGGGAGGGAGGGAGGGGAGAGAGAGAAGGAGGAAGGAAGGGAGGGAAGGTGGAAGAAAGAAAGAAAGTAAAGAAGGAAAGAGGAAGGAAAAAAGAAGGAAGGCAAAGTTTAGGGAGGGAAAGATATAAAGGAAAATGGGTAAATGCAAAATATTCAAAGACTTGGTTTGCTTTGGTTTTGGTTTTGGTTTTTGGTAAGTTTTTCTCTGTTTATTAATTAGGTACCAGCAGAAAGACCATAGACCATGTTTATAGGAGTTTGAAAAACTCATTAAAGAAACAATTCACTACAAGTAACAAGGCCAAGTTAGTTAAAAAACAGATAATTTTCTACAGAGCAACAAAATAACAAACTTTGAGTCATCATATCTATAGGCCACAAATGATCACAACTCAAAATCTTCAGTATGTTACTTCTAAGTTTACGGGGCTGGAAACCATTAGTCAAACAAATACGTATCTTTCGGGATAATTAGATAAGTGTGAAGTAAACTTATAAAATACATTTCAAAATATTAAATAAGCTGTTTCACATTATTTTCATGTTTGGGTAAATTATTTCTTTGTAAATAAGAAAAATGAATGAAAAAAGAAGAACAAAGGAGAGAAAAGGAAATAACTAAGTGTCTGGGAAACTTTTGAGGAAAAGTCGCTTACCCAAAATTTCAGTTGCTGGCTGCAAAGTTTATTAGGGAAGCACAGACTTTCTGAACAGAATTTAGTACTGTTCCAGTGATTTACTATTCAATGAAATGAGCCTAAATTATATCCTGTCTTTTTGTGAATACTTTTTTCCTTAAATGGACAGAATTTATTTATTATCATTATTTTGCTAATAAGATTTATATAAATATGAAGAATATTCTAAAATATTTATGAATTAGATATACAGAAATCATTTTTCTTAGTCTTGTAGAGATCGTTTAAAGTAGTTGAGTGGATTAGTTGAATCCTTATATTATCAAAAGTTAACACTATGAATTTCAATCGACGTACATTTACTTAACTTTCACTATTTAACAACATAATCATCTCTTAATAATTGAAAACATAACTTTACTAATTAAAAAATAGTAAATTGCTAATGCTAGACTATTACAGTATGATATATAGTGATAAAATTTATGATAGCATAGATTTAATAGGACTTAAATATGTTTTTGATTTCACTAGCTTTTTGAATGGGATTATACTTTCCCAGAGTTGGATAAATCCAAATGTTCAGAATTTGGCCACAGAATTAAAATGTTTAGACACTTATTTTGAAAGTCATATATATCTTTAACTCCAAAAGTTTATTGCCTTCTGAGTAAATATAGTATACTTTCAGTTCTATTTCATCTTCCTTGAGCCACATTGATATTTAGATGTATATTGAGGTAACCAAATGAATTAAAACATGATTTATATGAGTAATAATCTGTTAATTTCTTCCATAATTATGCCTTCATTTCCAAATATAACTAAAAATCAGATTACATTGAGTGCAGGCAGGAAGTAAGTATTCTTCATTTGCTATCTGCATAATTCATGTATTCGGCTTTAATCTGAAATTTCCAGGTAATATTTTCATAGATCGTGTCATGTGTTTACTAGTTTATTATAAAGGATATAGAGGATAGCAGCTGAAAAGCACACAGGGCAAGTTCCAGATGGGTCTTGAGTGCCGGAGCTGTTGTCCCCATGGTATTGTGTTGTGCTACCTTCTCAATATGTTGATGCTTTCATCAGCTGAAAACTACTATGAATACTTTATTCATGTTGAAAAAAATTTGCCTCCTTCTGTGACAGCCCATATCTCAGGTTAAGATTTTCTTATAATTTCTTACTTTGACCTAGAATTATGTTTTATACATATCATAATATATGTAAAATGTTTTACATATATTATAAATGTTTTACATATATTATAAATTTATTGCTCAAGCATTATTATGAGATAGTTTTTTCTACTTTGTTTCACGGATATAAAAACTGAAGCTCAGAAAGTTTAAGATGTTAACAGATTCATGGCTACAATGCCTTTAATGAGTATCACACTGCTACTTGAACAGAAATCTGCTCTGGTAATTCCCATAATGGCCAAAATGAAAATGCAAATTTTAAAAACAAAACTATAATCAGTTATACATGTGGCAATGTGTACCTATATAAAGAAGATGTCTACATGTCTTCACCTCCGAACATATCTCTGTGCTCTGTGGTATGATGGGCCTATATGTCTCTATATTGTAACTCAGTTTTGAGTTCTCGTATTGTTCTTGTCTGAATGTTCCTCTTGGCTTCATCCACACTTATTTAACCTTGTTAATGCAGATCTTTGAGCACGCTCTACATTTGAACATCACATATTTGTTGTAACTGAAGTATCATAAAACAGGTTTAAAATGTTATCCTTGAATATCAATGCATCCTTAGAAATGTCAAGTCTCTTTATTATCTAATATCCAAATACTGCAACATAGGACCTGAGAAAAATGTGCGGATAGGGAGGAATCTGCACTTGAATCATATTCTAGGTAAAAATTTTGTATGTCATAATAATGTTTGCTTCAACTGAACTAATTTAAATTTTTAACTATGTCAGGATTTGAAAATTATATAACCTACTTGTTCACAAAAGTGCTTAAGACTCTTTATGTCTCCCTGGAGGCAGGTCGTGTGTGTTTGTACTGCCTTAGTGTGGTTTATTCTCTATAATTGGTGAATATGTTGTCAGGAACAAGGTGAGATATCCAATTTTCACTTGTCTTCTTCCTTAAAAAGCCTGATTTTGCTCCTGTTGATTCTACTGCCAGGTCAGGAAAAAAGACCTATCTATGAGGTCAAACAGGAGTCTCTTTTCTTACAGTATGTATCCTTTGCCTTCTCACTCGCTTTGTGCTTGGACAGTCTGGTTTAGCACTTCTGAATATGTTAATCTTCAAAGTCCTAAAATCCACAGTGAACTGCAGCCTACTTCACTATTCAAGGGCAAGTACTTTACCTCTCCAAATAAAAGCAAGCTTTTATTGAGCAGGGTCTTAAAACTGTTTCAAGTCCTTCTCTGACGATTGTTTCCATAAGTTCATATCTATTAAAGTAATGTGTGGCCACAAGAATGTACCTCACAGATCCCCAAATACAGGGAGCATAGTAGACCCTGGTCTCGGGCTGCTATGGCTCTGAAATTCGTATCTGCTTTTGTGCTAAGTCCATATTTTTGGAGGGCTACTCGAGCTCAGCAAGGTTATTTTTTAGACCAATCCCAGGCAACTTAGCATATCTCTAAAGACTTCTCAATAGCTTTGCTGAAATTTTATATGTTGCACAGCAATTTACAGATATTCTACCTAATTTATCTTTTTTTCTCCTTCTTTCTGGGTCAGACTTCAATTGTGTTTAGATTACTGTCCTTATTTTATGAAATTCTCTCTCCAATTTCTCTCTAATGTTTTTGCAAGTTTAAATGGTTGATAACCTGTTCCTTGGATGATTTGAATCAGCAAATTATACAATAAACCCAATTTTTATACCATGATAAACATTAAGGTAAATAAATTTATCCAAGATTACTAGCTTAAGAAAATGTAAATCTAGGATTATATTAAATTCTCTAAAGCGGAGTCATCTTAGGTATTATCAACATATTGCAACAGTAAGTTCTAGTTCTAGAAAGAGTACTTGTGAGTTGAACCTTAGGATCTCTATATGGATTAAAATATTTTCCATGTGTAATATAGCTAGCAGGAATTTTGTGTTCTGTAAAATGTTATTGTTCCGGAATTTTTAGAACTAATGCAGCAGCCCTTATACTCTCATTTTCTTTTGAATTTTTAATTGTTATTTTATTTTTCAATAGGACAAAGGCTTACAGACCCATATTGGAAGACATTGTCTTTGTAAGAGTGGGTCTTTAATTTTAATGTATTGAATACAATGCACATATGTTCCTTTATATATATTTTTTAAACATAGATGTATCTTTATATATTTATTCACTAAAGAATTTCTTTAAACTCTATTTGCATTTCTGCCCCTTAGTTAATGTATCTTTTTAGCAAATGAGGAAACTAAAGATCAATTTATATATATTTCAGCTTGTGACCTAACACTGATTTACATGGCATAGAAAACTTTTCTACCAATCATTGAGAGATATTATTTTTAAATGAAATAACAACATATTTTTTCATCTAATTAAAAGGAATGTGCGCTCATTTGGCTGTTTACACAATTCATACTTAATATTTCTATGCGATTACCATATAATATGTATTTTTTAGTCAAGATAGTCAACTTCAAAAGAAAGAGGCAACTTTTATTATGTTTATGCTTACTATAACATGTTTAGAGTTTTATAAAAACTATGGCATTGATTCATGCAGAACCATTTGTGGATTACTATACTTTTATTATAATATTTAAGTAAAATCAGGGTTATACCCCATTCCAAATCTCTCCCCCAAAATTATTTATAATAAAATTATTATATAATAGAAACATATTTATAGATTACTTCTTCTGGCTAGGTTTCTTCTAATTAATTTGAGAAATATTACCTTAGATGATAGTGAAAATTTCAAATGAGAATGTGTGCTCATTGAAAAGAAATGTATAACTTCTTGTTATCAATATTGTCAATAGTCTTTAATATTAAAATATTCCTTTAACCCTTTAAATCAATTCCATTGGTTTTCTATAAGTAAAATGGTCTCCAGAATAAGGGCTTGAGGCTTTGGAGACTATACTAAATATTTAGTAGATGGGTGAGGATTACAACAAGGATCATAGATGTCAGTCATTGAACTGGTGAACTCTGATTGAAACATGAAAAATAAATAATAGGTTTTTCCGTTTTCCATCTCTAATCTTTAATCACTTTTACATTTATTTTTATTTTTATTTTTTATTATTTTTTTTTTAGAATTATCCTAAGTAATAATCCTGGAAAACAGAAACAAATAGGGAGAATAAATAAACTGTCAGGAGACAACCTGTAAGCTTTTCATTTGAACCAAGACTAGGTACCGTCACACAAATGTAGGGGGTTATTCGGCTGAAGGAATAACATATAGTAAACTATTATTGAACTTTTTCCCTTTCATTGACATTGAGTGCAGATTTTTCCTTCGAAAAAGTGTTTTCATATTTATTTACATCTAATCATCATTTTATTGCTTAGATGAAATTTTTGTCTTCATTCATGGATGGGTGATCTGAATCAATTGTGGTCCAACAGTATTTGCATTTTTACTTCTCAGCACTTAAAAAATATAAACATATTTGAATTCATTAGCAAGCTTCAATTTATGACTTGTAAGATTGTATTATTCTGAACAAATGATATTGGATACAAATCTAATGAATTTACATAATGGAATCTAGAAATGTAATGGATTAACTGCATTAGTGTGTTGCCGTGATTTACTTTTTCTTTTTAGATGGAAAAGAATGTTTTTATTATTTCTTTAACAGATATTAATCTTGTTGACTTTGTGGTTAATATGTTGTCATATCTATTTACCTCTGAAGATAAAAATGTCTTACTTTAGCTTCTAGGAAAAAAAAAAAAAGCCACATGAATTATTATGAGATTGCTTTGAATATAAACAGATATATAGAAGATATTTAATACATATCAATAAGAAAACAAAAAAAATCACTATATTGCATTATTTCTAAAAGCTAAAGATAAAATGATAGTGTGAAACACAAAATGAAAACAAATACATAATCAAACAAGACCCTTATATTTTTTAAGTCTGTAAATGATCTTAAAGGTAGCAGGCTTTGTTTTTAATAAACGAGGTTGAAAATAATCATTTTTCACACTTATTTGCTATCCAGTTGCACAAAAGTATGTGTCTATGTTATGACCACATTTTATTTAAAACTATATTCATTTAATTTAAATTTTTCAAATTATGGAAAACACATTTCTACTAAGTAGTTGTAGATATCTGAAAATAATTAGAAAACTGCATATATATATATATATATATAGTTATAAATGGCTGATTAAACACAAATGATTATTCCTCTGACTTTTAAGATTTTATGTTATAGAATTATTATAAAAATTAGTACCATAAAATTAAATTAAAATTAAATTAAAATATAGCACTTGGTGAAATATACATACAGAGGGGAGGTTTGGATGTCATAAAATATTAAAGATTTTGACAATAAAATCTAAGAGCTGAGAAAAACACATTCACATGCTGATGAAATGAGGATTACAAAAAAATGTCAGTTAATTTGGGTTTTGACTTCAAATATAGAGGCATTGGACATTGGATAGGTAGGATGTACAGTTAATTAGTACAGCTTCCAACAAAGCCAAAATATTTTCTTGTTTTAATACATAAACAACTATTTTAAGGAGAATTTATTACAAAAATAATGTGTCTAGAGAAAATAATAGCACCCGCGGTAACTTAAACCACCAACAGAGAGAAGGAGCTTCTATTACTAATCCTATACTCAAAAATAAGTATATATTCAGAGCAGGATATTTTATTATGTAATGCAGTATTCCTCTAAGAATAAAAAAATAATCATCCAGTTGTGAGAAAACAATCAGATAATCTGAAATTGATGGGCATTCTACCAAAGACTTGATCTGTCCTCTTCAGAAATGTTCACTTCTCTAGAGAAAAAGAAAAACTTAAGAACTTTTCTAGTTTAAAGAAGAGCGACTACACCTAACCATCAAATGAAATGAGGAATCCTAAATTGCATGCTAGGTTGGGAGCTAACGCTTTAAAACATACTATTAGGATAAGTAGCAAAATTTGAGTATGGACTATAAACTAGAAAATAACATTGTATTTATGTAATATTAGATGACTGTTAATTTACAGTGCTTTTGTAAAGAATGATCTTGGCCCTGAGAAAGATCCTATATTTATGGAAATATTGGCAAGTGAGATAATACTAATAGTAATAATAGCATTTTTGTTGTTGGTTAGAAATTAATGGATAGACAGATGATAGGGCATATGTGACAAAATATCAACAATTTTGTGAATTCAGATGAAAAATAGACAGATTTACTTGAACTATTTTCCTAATTATTTGTTTGAAAGAAAGATAAACCAAATAAATGTAAACTCCCCAGACACCGTGAGGCATAAATACCATTGTGTTATATGCACCATGCTTCAAAATAACCTTCTTCATCTTGCCAATGTGGAAGATAAATTGGCAGTTTTTTGAAGCTTTGCCACACTACCGTTTTAACAGGGCTGATAGACACATAGAACAATGTGTTAACCTTATGTTGGAGACGATTAGTGGTGTTCTAGAATGGCTAGAACTTACTAGTACTGTATATAAACATATTTATGGTGGAGAGTAGCAAGATTTTGCAGAGATTCTTGAAAGGGATCATTGAAATTTGCAGATATTACCAAAAAGCCCCTTTGATCTCCATTTTGACAAACTCATTATAAGCATGTGTGA
Source organism: Eonycteris spelaea (assembly GCA_003508835.1). Lineage (NCBI taxonomy): Eukaryota > Metazoa > Chordata > Mammalia > Chiroptera > Pteropodidae > Eonycteris > Eonycteris spelaea. Next base: position 14,741,379 of record PUFA01000021.1, read on the forward strand.
CAGTTTGTCAGAGCACAGGCTATTTTATGAATACTTTACAAGTATATAACTGTAAAAAATGCTCTGAAGCAAAGTGCTCCATTCTTTTTCTCCCCCAAATGTAATTTTTTATTGAAATATACTTATAGAAAAAATACACATAAGTTTATAGCTGATAAATAGCTGATGAATTTTTACTAACTGAGCACATCTGTGTAAGCCCCAGATCGAGACACAAAACTTCACCAGCACTCCAGAAGCCCTCTCTCTGCTCCTTTAGATTCTTCAATTATACATATATATTGTGTTATCTGAAGATACCCCACTACTAACTCATTCTCTGTTCATCGTTTCCATTCTCCATTACGTGATTAGTTTTGAATTTGTTTCCAGTGTTTCGTCTTCATGAAAATATATATTTTCATCTGCACTGAATAATTTCCCGTTTATCTCAATTATTATAATTTTCATCTCTAGCAATTTGATTTATTTTATATCTTTCATACCTGTACTGAACATATTCAATCTTTTGTTTAGCTTTTTGAACATATGGAATAAGGGTTATAACGATTTTAACACCTGTTTTAGTCTTGATCATTTTCAGTATAGTTGCTTTTTTCCTCATATGGGTTATATTTTCCTGCTGTTTTTACATTTCCGATAAGTTTTGATTATATGGCAAATATTATGAATTTTTCATCTTGTTAGTTGCAGAATATTTTTGTGCTCTTCTAAGTGCTGTTGAACTTTGTTCTAAAATGTAGTTAAATTATTTGGAAACCGATTCTTTTGAGATTTTATTTTAAAGTTTGTAAGGTGGGACCCAAACAGGATATAGTCTATGGCTAATTTTTTCCCTTCCAATGAGACAAGTACTTCTAAGTACTCTACCTAATGCCCCAAATCATGAGCTTTTCTAAATCCTCTCTAATCCTTATAGGTGGTTCTTTTCCCACTCCACCATAGAGTCTTTGCATGTCTGCATTGATCTATACACTGCTAAATATTCAAGGGAACCAGCTATAGATCTTTCCATTTCTCTCTCTATACATTTCTCTCTTTCCTGGCATCCTGCATTGCAAACTCAAGTACAATTGCCTCCCTATACTCTGTGTTACATCACCTCACTTAGGGAATCTGTCAGGCTCCAAATGAGTTCTCCCAGCTTTATGATCTAGAAGTACTCACAGGTAATATGCTGGGACCGTTGTAAGACTCACCTTATTTATTTTCCATTTCTCAGAGATCACTGTCCTCTATTATCTGATTACCAGTGTCTTGAAAATGTTTTAATGTATTTTTACCCTGTGCGCTTGAATTTAACTAGACTATCATAGAAGCTGAGTAACATGGGGTATATTTTTTAACCCCTAATGGAAATATTTTTACTGAAATGCATTAGATTGTTATTGAATTGCCTTGTATTAATACAAAAAAAAAAAAAACCAAAAAACAAAAAACACTGAAAGATGAATGCTGTTCAAGAGAACAATGCTGCCAATGTTATTTTCAGTATACTTTTTACTATTTTCTTTATGTGGACCTATATAAAAATCTTACAAAATCTCATTTAAAAATCTCAGTATAATAAGTAGTTGGACTCATTTTAGTAACTGTCCTGGCATTGATATGAACAGTTTTTTGTTTTCGTTTTTTCCCTAAAAGTATAAGTCCAAATGTGTAATTTAACAAATCCAAACGCATAATTTTGGAAATGATCCCCTTTATCTTTTTGGTTTTTTGATGACTATTTTTTTCTTGTCCAAATATGCTCAGTGATTTTTGGTCAAATTGCATACACATTAAAACGGAGGGGGAGAAAGAGACTGGTAGTTGTTTGACCTTCCCTGACTTTTCTAACCTGAATTTCTCGCTTTCCTGGTTCAACATTCCCCACCTGATACTTTTCGACATATTTAGTTCTATATAATTAATTTCTTGTATGCCCACCAATGAAATCTGCCAGAATTTTTATCCTAACAGATTTTTGGATTTGGCTTCTTTCCCCAGCCATCTCCTGCTGCTCTTCATCCCTCTGCATGACTGTGGCAGTGCCCTGAGGGGCCATGCCAAATGATACACTGATGAGAGAATAATTAAAGTCATTCAATTATCAAATGTTTATGGAACATCAAGTATGTGCCATCAACTGCACTGTGTTGTGGAGATATGACAGAAAACCTGACAGATATCAATCTGTTTACACAAAACTCTAATATCAAAATGTATTGCTTTGAATTTCCTCTTGAAATTTCTAACCATGAGTATCTTCTAGTCATTGTTATGACATAGAAAAAAATTAGGACACACACCACACACGCACACACACACACATTAATTTAATTGTTTACTCTACGTATGTAAAAGATATGCAATCGCAAAATTCACATATAAGAAAATGCATTGATGTTTCATGTGCGATGAAATAAACATTTATTTTAGCAGAGTAACTTTTTAAGCAACAAGGCTCCTATTTAAAGTGAGAATCTATGGAAAAGGAGACCAGACGCAATTATCAGAAATAAACAACCAGTACTTACTCAAGTGACTCCTACATACCAGTATCACAGCTGCAATAGATTGATTATCATATAGAGATACAGGGTAAATCAAATAAAAGTTAGAATAGATATGTTTGGGGGTAAAGGAAAGAAGAGGCAGAAATTTAAACACGCTATTATCAAGATCTGGGCTGCCTAAGCATTGCCTAGGTTCGGGAATAGTTTTAAAACTTAGAATTCTGATAATTCATTAGAGTTTTATAAGTAGGGTGGAAAATATTATGCATCTTTTAGTTAAAGGTATTATTCTTTCTGGCTGTGAGACTGAGTAGTGAACAAGAATGAGTGCTCTCTACCCTCATAGAATATGTATTATAGTAGGGAAGAATTTCTCTCTCTCTTTCTCTCTCTTTTTCTCTCTCTTTTCTCTCTCTCTCTGTCATACACACACACGCACACACACACACACACACACACACACACACACACACACACACACACACCCAATTGATACCTCTTTATTTTTAGTAAATGTATAGAATGGGCAAAACAATTTTCTCATTTCATTTTAAAATGTGAACTTTTAATTCAAATTTTATTAATCTAAAAGCAAAAAAAAAAAACAACTTTAAAAAATTGACTATTTGACACTAACATTGATATTCTTTGTGGGGTGGGGAACTATGTTTTACCTTAATATTGATTTGCATCAAGACAAGCTTTCTCTTTCTATTTTATTTTTTGTTTCTAAATATTTTCATGATATTAAATAACAAACTTTTATTTCTCTAAGTGCACTTTATTTTTGTTCTACCATGATTATTCAGGATTGATATTACTTTTCCATGGAGTTTCCATCACTGTTACAGAACACCCAAAACAAGATAGAGAAGTACAAAATGGGGTACAGTTATCTCTTAGACATGAAAAAAATTGACTTATTCAAATGAGATAACTTTCTTCCATGATATTTTCTTGGTGTATTTATTTTTTAAGAAAATGTTCATTTTTCATTGAGAAAAGAAAAACATACTTTAACAAATATATTTCATTGACTTCCTTGAAATTAAGAAATATTTGAACTAAAGATCACTGAATGAGATTTTTCTTCATGTTTAAATAATTGCATGCTGTATTTTGTA